>JABBWI010000006.1:0-722884 GCA_016647755.1 Suillus subluteus
GCCAGATTGATCAAGCAACAAGGATGTTGCAGGGGCAGGAGTATCTGGAAGTGGGAATGAGGGGTGCTGGTCGATGATTTCGCGCCTAAGGCCTTCTGTTACAAGAACATCGGGTCACGTGAGGCCCCTATTCATTTTCCTCTTTACTCGTCCTACTTTGTACTTACTACGTCATTTCACTTCGAACGCACAGCTCATTCTAGAACGCTGTGCACGTTTTACTGTTACCGTTGTTCCGTCTCTCTGACTCACAACCCTATGCCTTTACCGCCTGACTGGTACTTATCTCTGACTCACTTTCCCCTTTACCCTTACCGCCCAACCGGTACTTATCTCTGACTCGTGTTCCCCCTTGCCCTTACCACTAATACGGCAGTCCTGCCCTCAATCACTTCCTACCTATATATACCAGTAGGGTATCACTTGTATTCTCTAACTTGAATCTACTTGGTTCTACCTGCCTCTCTACTAGAAGTCCTAAGCGAACTTCGCCTTCTCATCTTTAACTTCTATTAAGCTCGTCGCTTAATAGTCTTGCTAGTCGAGAAGTACGATTATAGACACGCCGTCGTAATCGTCAATAAAGTCTTCGTCCTAGACGAAGTCTTGCTTAAGAACTCTTGCGATCGAACGTCCGCTGGTCTCAGCAGACTTCGCAAGAGCCCCTATCCAAGTTCCAGTTGCGAACTAGCATCGTTCGTAACAAAAGATTCAAGTTACCTACTGATCCTTTCATCTCGAGGATCTCGACACGCCTTCCTGGACTAGGAAGTTTGATTGGGAAAGAGATCCCAATACTCCGGACTCTGACCCCGAAGACGAGGAGGAACAACCCCTCGATGAACAGTATCAAGAGGCCAACCAAGACCCTGATCAAGAAACGAAGACAGAAGAAAACGACTCTACTTCGTCAGACGAATTCCCTGAAGAGCGCCCACCAAGAAACCTCTCAGCGAACCCCAGCTTTAGAATGTTGAACCCCACGACGATCAAGACCCCTGTCGAACTCAAGGCAGGGCAACCCCATGACTTTGACGGCGACCTAGACAAGGCGCAAGGATGGCTCCTTAGCATAAGGCTTTTCTTCATGATTAACCATGAAGTTTACAACAGCGATACCAAGAAGGTTGGTACAGCCCTCGCCTATATGGCGTCGGGAACCGCCTTCAACTGGAAGACAAACTTCGTTGCTGAAGCCCTTGCTCAAACCACCCCTTCGCTCGGCACCTTCGAAAACTTCGAGAAAGAGTTCAAAGCCTCTTTCTTAAGTGTAGATGCCAAGGTAACCGCTATGACGAAACTCAAGACCCTTAGACAGGGCAACGACATCGCTGACTACATTGCTGAGTTCAAGACTCTCGCAACACAGTCCTCGATGAAGGAGAGCGTCGCTCTCATCCACTTCTTCGAAACAGGAATGAAACCCCAGCTCCGCGACGCCATCTATAAGATGGAGACCGTCCCCGTCACCATTGAAAAATGGTACACCGCCGCTACCCAGCTGGACGCCAATTATCAAAGAAGCCGCGCTATGCATCAAGCGCTGAAACCCTATAGGCCTAACCAAGGCACACGATACGTCCCTAAGCCTAACGCTCCTAAACGCGACCCAGACGCTATGGACGTCGACCGAACCCTTACTCCAAAAGAGAAGGCTGACTACATGAAGAACGGCAAATGTTTTGCCTGTGGCGAGACTGGGCATAGAGCCAACAGTCGCCAGTACCACCCAAAGGTCCGACGAGGAGACGCTGAAAGCTCCAAGAAAGGAAAAGAACCGGTAAGGCGTGGCAATGACCAGCCTGACGATGAAACAGCCGATGAAGACTCGGATGAAGAGATGGAAGTCAACCGACTATCCACTAGGAAGATGAAGAACAGGTCCAAGGACGGACCTGAGGATTTTTAAGGAGGAGACCTGCCGCAACGTCAGCCTCTCCCATATGCTTGTTGTACACTAAGACTGTTGGTAGATCGAATGAATTTCGTGTCCCCATCACTCTTTTTTCAACACTAAGCACCAAAACCGTTGCATGCACCGCTATCATCGACTCTGGCGCTGGAGTGTCGTTTATCGATGCGGGTTTCTGTCGAAAGAACCGCATCGGATTGCACGAACTCTCCAAACCCTTCCACATCACTACGGTCGATGGAAGCCACTCGAAGGCTGGACGAGTCACGCATTATTGCACTTTGTTCATCAGACTTGACAAACGCGTAATGTGGGGAAAGTTCAATGTCACCCGACTGGCAAACCAAGACGACATGCTTCTTGGCAAGCCCTGGCTCACCGCCATGAACCCCGTAATCGATTGGGCCCTGGACACAATTGTCCTTTCCGAAACCCCTAGATCTCGGGAAATCGAAGAAATGATCAACGACAAACGCAAAGACAATGGGGCGAAGCCCTACGTATTTCGCGGGATGAAACCGATCATCGAAGAAGAGGATGATCTTCCCTTCACCCCTCTCAAAACCCTCTCGAGTAGCGCTACGCATGCCCTCGAAGAGATCAAGAAGAAGAAGAAGAAAACCAAGAAAGCCAAGAAAACCACGAAACAGGAGGAACCGACCCCTGTCATCGTCGATATCCCAGATTTCGACACCATGCAAGACGCCTGGGTCACTGATGCGCAGATCGCGCCTGAGGTAAAAGAAATTGCTTCTTACCCTCTCTCCAATGATGAAGTACTAATCGAATACGCCTCCGATGGAACCTCCGTCCGGCTCATTGAGAACGTCTCTTACGACACCCCTCTTACGCGCGACGGCACCTCGAAGAAAGAGCAGAAGAAAACCCCGTTCCCCCTAAGGAACGTCTGGCTGCTAGCCGCAGCAAAGAAAGAAGAAGAATACACCAAGACGAGCAACAAGGCTCAAGAATTCGCCTCGGAAAAGGCCCAAGAAATGAAGAAGAAGTCGTTCGAGGAACTAGTCCCAGAATACCTCCACGACTTCGCCGATATATTCGCCAAAGACGGCCTAAACCAACTCCCGCCCTCCCGACCGGGCGTGGACCATCGTATCGATACGAAAGAAGGCTTCGTGCCCAAGTCATCACGAGCCTATCCTCTCTCCCCGAAAGAAACTGACGCTGTTAAAGCTTTCTTAGACGAACATTTAAAGAAGGATTTTATTCAGCCATCGAAATCCCCGCAAGCCTCGGGATTCTTCTTTGTAGGAAAGAAAGACGGTTCCCTACGCCCCTGTCAAGACTACCGGTATATCAATGAATGGACCGTGAAGAATGCCTACCCCCTTCCACTTATCCCGCCTCTTATTGCCAAACTCCGAGACGCCAAGTACTTTACCAAGGTAGACGTACGCTCGGGTTACAACAATATCTTGATCCACCCCGACGATCGATGGAAGGCAGCATTTTCCACATCCTTCGGGCTCTTTGAGCTGAAGGTCATGTTCTTTGGTTTATGCAACTCACCGGCTACATTTCAGGCTTATATGAACCAGACTTTCGACAAAGAAATCAATGAAGGATGGTTGATCGTCTACATGGACGACATCCTGATCTTTTCGAAAAACCTTGAAGAACACCAAGAACGAACCCGTCAAGCCTTACAGAAGTTAAGAAGCGAATCACTCTTCCTCAAACCTGAGAAGTGTACCTTCGACGCTCAAGAGGTCGAATACCTCGGAATGATCATCCGCCCCGGCCAAGTCGCTATGGACCCCGCCAAACTTAAAGGTATCAGCGACTGGCAGACCCCATCCTCTGTCAAAGACGTACGATCATTCCTAGGGTTTTGTAACTTCTATCGACACTTCGTATCTCATTACTCAGACACGGCACGACCCCTCCTAGACCTCACCAAGAAAGACGTATCCTTCTCTTGGAATGACTCCTGTGAAGCAGCCTTTCAGAAACTTAAGGCCTGCTTCACCTCCGAACCCGTCTTACAGAACCCTGACCCCTCACGGCAATTCGCACTCGCCACCGATGCCTCGCTACACGCGACAGGAGCTGTCCTCCTTCAAACAGACAAGAATGGGGCTTATCACCCCTGCGGATACCTCTCGCAATCCCTGAATCCCGCAGAACGAAATTACCAGATCTATGACCGGGAACTTCTCGCTGTCATCCGCGCCCTGAAAGAATGGCGTCATTTCCTCGAGGGAAACCCTCACCCCGTCATCATCTTCACCGACCATAAAAACCTCTTGTATTTCCGCTCCACACAGAAGTTGACCCGCCGGCAAGCGCGATGGCAACTCACCCTCTGCGACTTCGACCTTACCTTCCACCATGTCCCTGGAAGTAAGCTCGCTGCGCCAGATGCCCTTTCTCGCCGCCCCGACCACGTCGTAGCCAATGAGGATAACGAAGACCTCGTGCTACTCCCCGATTCCTTGTTTGTGAAGATGATCGACTCCGAGCTCGCTACTGAATTCCAGCAGCTCTCCGACTCCCCCACCGACCTTACGATCAAGACTGCACTTGACGCGCTGAACGGCGTCTGTGCACCCCCCATGAAATCCGCGCTTTCGGATTGGAAGTTCACTGATGGAGTTTTGTTTTACAAGGATCGCGCCTACGTCCCTGAAAACCTTCGCCGCCGCATCCTTACCCTCCATCATGATCACCCGACCGCCGGACACCCTGGTCGTTCCATTACTGAATGGAACGTCAAGAAATCTTATTGGTGGCCCGGTATGGGCACCTACGTACGCAAATACGTCGATGGCTGCGCAATCTGCCAACAAATGAAGGTTAACACTCACCCGACCACCCCGCCCCTGATGCCTATTCCCTCCTCCGCCATGCGCCCTTTCTCCCAGGTTTCCGTTGATTTGATCACGGACCTCCCCGAGTCGGGCGGCTTCGATTCTGTCATGGTCGTGGTAGACCATGGTCTTACGAAGGGGGTAATTCTCACACCTTGCAATAAAACCATCTCCACAGAAGGAGTGGCCCAGCTTTTTATTGAACATGTCTATAGGAGATTCGGCCTCTATGACAAGATCATCTCGGATAGAGGTCCACAATTCGCCTCGAAACTCGCTAGAGAGTTAGGACGCCTCCTAGACTACCAAGTAGCCCTCTCCACCGCCTATCACCCTCAGACTGATGGCCAGACTGAACGAATGAACCAAGAACTAGAAACCTACCTCCGAATCTACTGCAGAACGACCCCCACCCAATGGGCACAACGCCTTGGGATGGCCGAATTCGTCCATAACTCCAGAAAACACAGCGCCCGTGACGCCTCCCCCTTCTTCCTAATGATGGGCTACGAGCCTAGAGGGATTCCCCATGCCTTCCCCGATTCCGCTATCCCGGCTGCGGAAGATCGAGTCAGTTTCCTTAAGAAGATCCGAGAAGAGGCCCTTGCCTGCCATAGTCTCGCTCAACAGCGAATGGCAGAACGATCCCATGGGCAAAGATATCAGCCATGGAAATGAGGTGATAAAGTTTGGCTATCTGCCACGCACCTCATCACTGGTTTACCTTCAAAGAAACTCGCCCCGAAACGCTATGGCCCATTCCAGATCACTGACGTGTTATCACCAATCACCTTCAAGCTTAAGCTACCAGCAACTTGGAAGGTTCACCCCACGTTCCATGCCTCGGAACTTTCCTCCTATCAGGAGACGGAAGTACACGGCCCGAATTACCCTGAACCCCCTCCTGATCTTATCGATGGAGAGGAGCACTACGAAGTGGAACAGATCCTCCGACACAAGGGTACCGGCTCCCGCCGTCGTTATCTTGTAACTTGGGCAGGATACCCTGACTCCGAACGAACGTGGCTGCCCGAATCTGAACTTAGATCCGCAGCGGAGATCCTTAAGGAGTATAAGAAACGACTAAAGACAGTCAAATGAGCCTCAGTTTCATGACATTCCCCACTTCCATCATTTCCCCCGTCCTCATCGAAAATGTCGTCCTCCTCTGCATCTTCCTCTGTCTCCTCTACACCGTCCTCAACCTCCACCTCCAACAGTACCAGTAGTGATTATATCACTAGCGTTCCGTTCTCAACGTTGGGAACCCAAACCCAACAACACGCTATGTGGGAAGCCGTCATACTTGACGTACAATACGCCATCCGCCTCGACGCCTATATCCTGAGAACTCAGGACTGGCCCCTCCTTCACCTCGTCAACATACTCCGCTGTGCTGACAATCTCGACATTGCTGCGAGGGAACTCCAGCAGACCCCCGGTTCTAAGTATAGCGCCATCTCCGTTCGTTACCCCCGCAGCATGATCAAACGATCAGTCATGATCCTCCTTGAAGCAAGAAACTTCGGCGACGTCTGTAATAGGATGGAAGCCGAACGCGGGTGGAACACCCCCCCTGATGATTTGGAGGTTGTCGAGCGTAGCTCCACCCCATTCATCCCCACTGATCCGGCCCTATCTGAAGCAGAGATCGAACAGATCAACGCTGACCACCTACTCGCACTCGCACTCTCAGTAGCGCCCCCTTCCCCCCCTGCCGAACCCGATGATACCCTCATCGCATCACAATCTGAGCTCGCAGGCATGAGAAGCTACTCCCCAAGCGACGACCTCTATGTCGCTGACCCGGACTACGTCCCTACCTCTTTGATTGATAGGATCAACCTTGATACCCCTACCATTCCACCTACACCTTTACCAGTTCCTCTACCACAGTCTCGTCTACCCTCACCTATGATCCCCCTCACACGTACCCGTCCCTCCAAAGGCAAACGTCGTGTTCGCGCCACCAGCCTCTTGTCTTACGGCCTTCCGCTATCCAAAGTCCACAACAAACAGAAGTCTTGGGATGATACCACCAACTCCCTCCAAGTCGACACCACTGAGTCCATCCGTTTCGCTCAGATGGAAGCTTCGCAAAATACTCAAGAACTTCGCTCTAACTATGTGTGCAACTGTTGCCACAAACTCGGACACAAGATGCGCCACTGCAACCGCTACTTCTGCCGTATCTGCGGGCAGTTTGCCCCTGGTCATTACACCTCTACTTGCCGCAACCTCAATGGCAAGAGACTCCTTCGCCGCGGTCTCTCTGACCCCAACTTCTTTGCGCAACTACGCAAACTAGAAGCCGCCTATGACCAGGCCGCCGCCGTTGAAGACCAACAGCGTGAACTCAATGCTTTAGAAGCCGAGGAATGGCTCGCCGGTGTTGACGTTGACCCCTGCTACTACGATAACCAGGATGACTGAACTCGCTGATTTCAGGTCCTAGAAACGGGGGTAATGTTACAAGAACATCGGGTCACGTGAGGCCCCTATTCATTTTCCTCTTTACTCGTCCTACTTTGTACTTACTACGTCATTTCACTTCGAACGCACAGCTCATTCTAGAACGCTGTGCACGTTTTACTGTTGTTCCGTCTCTCTGACTCACAACCCTATGCCTTTACCGCCTGACCGGTACTTATCTCTGACTCACTTTCCCCTTTACCCTTACCGCCCAACCGGTACTTATCTCTGACTCGTGTTCCCCTTTGCCCTTACCACTAATACGGCAGTCCTGCCCTCAATCACTTCCTACCTATATATACCAGTAGGGTATCACTTGTATTCTCTAACTTGAATCTACTTGGTTCTACCTGCCTCTCTACTAGAAGTCCTAAGCGAACTTCGCCTTCTCATCTTTAACTTCTATTAAGCTCGTCGCTTAATAGTCTTGCTAGTCGAGAAGTACGATTATAGACACGCCGTCGTAATCGTCAATAAAGTCTTCGTCCTAGACGAAGTCTTGCTTAAGAACTCTTGCGATCGAACGTCCGCTGGTCTCAGCAGACTTCGCAAGAGCCCCTATCCAAGTTCCAGTTGCGAACTAGCATCGTTCGTAACACCTTCATGGAGGCGTTGCAGGGTATCAATCTTACCATCCTGCTCTGCCACACGAGCCTCGAGAAGAGCGATTCGAGCTGCGCCATCTCGAATCGCAATGGACATGGCATGGAGATCCGGCATGGGCAACCTGAGTGCTGCAGCAGGGACTGCCGGGCCGCGTGTTGCAGCAGGGACTGCCGACCTGGAAGACGGAAGTGCTACAAGGGAAACTTAAGGTCAGACAGTGAAGAATGAAAAACTCGGGTGACTTACGAGCTGGTGCAGGTGCAGGTGCAGGTGCCTTGACGGCAGTGATGGTCTTGCTGCGACCACGCGTCTGGGTCTTGAGAGTGGTCACAGCAGTGACTGGAAGTTCTGGCTGGTCCACGAGACTGACTGCGAGTTCGGGCCCTGGACTGGGAGGCACAGGACACTTTGGAGGGGGCGGGAGTTTGGGACGCGGGGGGAGCCTTGGAGGGAGTCTTGGATGAAGCCCTGGATGGTGTTCAGGACCTCGCCTTCCGGGTAGTAGAGGAAGCACGAATGCGAGGAGGCGGGGATCCCATAGTCGTGGGGGTGCACTTGATCTTCTTTGTTGTGCAGTAGATGCACGACATACACGGAGCCCCGGTCCTCTTGTCCGACCGAGTTGCGCAAGGCCATTTTTGCTTGTGGCAAGCATAGCATGGGTTGTTCTGTTGGTTGTATTAGTGTATGGACCCACTTGATATATTTAAAAGTACTCACCGGTCCGGGAATGAGAATGTCAACTGCAAGGATGACTGGGGGTGCCTGCACCGGAGGTTCGGGAGTTGGCTGGGCGGGCTCGACAACTGCTTTGTGACTGCCGGCAATCACCTGGTATAATGTAAGCAAACGCCTGAGGCCCGGACGAATAAATGACACTTACTGTGGCAGGGCCAAAAGGTTTCTTCTTGGGTACCCGGGGCGAGTGAGGCGAATCAGGGGTCCTTGCGACAATTGTGGAGAGCCGGGGGAGGACGATCTCCGGCACTCCACCCGAAAGTGGCTACACAAAATGAGAGACAAAAAACAAATGAACAAGACGACATACCTGCATAACCGAGTCTTCATCATCTTCCGACTCCACGATGGGCTTGGACTTCACAACGCGAGCAGACCTCTGACACTTGCGAGTCTTCATCGTGGATTTCGGGGGTTGGGAGGAGGATCCAGAAATCAAGGGGGACTTCCTCTTCTTACTCCCTTCTGCCTCGGGATCCGGGTCAGCGAAGATGGCCTTACCTTTCCCCTTGTCCTGGGACTCGGTGGTGGGGTTGGTGGAAGGGCCGGTGACATTGCCGGCAGGGATGGCTGGGGAGGGAAGGTTGACAGGAATCGGACCTGTGGATGGGGGGGCAGCAGTTGGGAGATCGAAGGTCTGGTCGCCTAAGGCATTCCAGGCGAGGACCTTGGGGTGCCAGGGGTGCCTCAGAATGCGAGGATCGTCGTACCCGATGGAGTGCCAGTCAGGCCAGACCTTGGGAACCATGTTCCGGATGCGCTGGAGCTCTTTGGAGCACGAAATGATGAGGCCGGGAATAGGACCAACCCCGGACCCATGCTCCTTGGCTACATCAGACTACCTAGATGTTAGAAAAGAAAAAGCACCAAAATAAAATACATACCACTAGTGTAGCAACCTGTTTTCCCAACGCTGCATGGCTGGGACCCGGGGGAATCTGCCGGGCGGCGCTGATGATGGCCATGATCTGGGCAGTGGATGCCTTGAGATGGGTCAAAGAGTCGTCAACTGGAGTGGACATGATGAGTGGGTTGAGAGATTGAAAGATCTTGAAATCAGATTGAAATCAGTTATCAGAAAGATGAAGTTTCAAAACAAACAAGACATTTGATGGGTGATCCACAAAATCATTGATTGTTTGTGTTTGTTTGGTCGTGGTTCAACTTTCGGCAATCGCCGGCTGTGTGTTGAACTTCGAAGTTTTTTAGATCATCAGTCAATCAGTCCACCAATTCTCCACACATGAGTTCCCATCCAGCCGTTAGATTTAATGACCCCCCGGTGACCGACTGTAATTCTATGGATGTGGATGACTCATCTATGGGCCGGGTATCACTAGGTATGTTGTATTCTTATCATGCCTTATCTATTCACCGGGCATCCCTTAGATGACTTAGATGACTTATACCTCGGGCCGGATGATGACATAGAATATGGTTCTACATCATCTGGACCCCCGGATGCATCGGCTGCAATACCCAGTATGACTATACATTCCTTATCATCGGGGATCCCCATGCATGCTAACTTCACCCTTGAAGATCAATCACATCCGGGTCAAGCTGAGGATGCCAGCTGTCTCATTGATCCAGACTTGTACCTCGGGCCTGAGGATGATGTCATTGAGGTTGATGAGTTGCTGGATTCTGCTGATCCTCCCACTTTTGCTCCGGCCACCTCAGAGGTGTCTATTTCATGTGGGTCATTCATTCCAGACCATTATTGATACTTATCCTATCTCCCAAGCTGACATATCATCTACCGAACCTCGTGCAGACCAGCCAGAGCTCGATATCGAGGATGTGCGTTTGATGGTCCGGGAGCTCCATCCTTTCGGACAATACCAACACCCAGCATGTGAGTATCTCAAAGCAGAGCATTTATATTTTTGCTAATCTTTCTGGAAGACCAATCCCTCCAAGATCGACTACTTGATTACAAACGCCATACTGGAGGTCTTCCTGACCCTTCCATCCAACAACTAATCAAGGCCGAGTGACCATTCCGAACTGCTTGGGCAGAAACATCCAACAAGCTGAAAAAAGCTGATGCAGACCTGCAGAGGTTGCAAAGAGTTGAACAGATGAGCATTGAAATGCTCAAGGTAGTAGATTCCATGATTGAACACTTTGAAGAACAAATGACCATGTAAATTACTGTATTGCAACCTCTGAAGTTTCATTGACATGCCCACATCATGTACACTACCGAATTGTTCAATACATGTCCCCGGGTGTCGAATGGGACTGGATACACGATGGTCGGGAGTTGATAATCGGGACTCAACACTTGGCACTCAACGTTTGGGACTCGATTTTCGATGTTCGGGACTCGCCGCTCGATAGTCGGGACTCGGTGTTTAAAGAATCTCGGGCTTCGAGTTTCGGGACTCGAGGTTTGATAGTCGGCATTCGATGGCCGGGACTCGATGCTCGGGACTCGATGGCCGGGACTCAATAATCGATGTTAGACGTTAGGATTACCATACTCAATATTCGGTAGTCGGGGCTCGGCATATAATATTAGGTCAGATATATGATAGTTCCACATTGACATTTAAATACAAGCAGGTAAAGGCAGGCAGTTTATGATCAGTCCATTACTTCTTTCCCCTTGCTCTCGTCACTCGAGGCCTTGTGTCCAATGGCTGTTGTGTTGACTTACTCTGGGTTGTCCTCGCCGATGGCTCAATCACCGCTTTCTTTCCCCACATGTTCTTTGGCGCTGGCGACCTATTGACTCTTTTGGTTGCACCATCCTCCTGAACATGTCCAGTGACTTGCTCAGTCAGCCCAGTCAGGAGGTCGCCCATTCATGATGTCAGCAGCACACCAGTCTTCCCTGCATTGACCGGGCGAGGCATTGGAATTGCCCGTGGGACGGCTGTCCCTTCATGTGCTGTCAAAGGACCAGGCTCCGTTCTGGGTCTCTTTTGCGGGGATCTACCTTCCTCTGTGTCATCATCAGCATCATCCTCCATGTGATGAGTGTCGCCCTCGGGATTGCTCTCTGGATCACTCTCGTGATCGGTCTTGGGATCACTGTCAGTTTCGGTCGCCGAAATACGAGGCCTTCGGATCATAACTCATCTGACTTTACGAGTCCGATGAGAAGGCAAATTCCCAGATACAACCGAGGCTACCATGTCCCCATCTCTGTTCTTCCATGCTTTGAACAGGAATGTCGGACCTTCGCCTTTCTCCTGCCGAGCATACCAGAAATTCAGTAAGGCGGTCATGTCCCAATGTTGCAACTTCGAAGGCTCCTTCAAGTCCACATCCGCCGGAACATACTTTCTTGCCACAAAGTCATCCTGACTTTGTACGATGGCGCTCCATGGCACAACTGCCTTCTCAATCCCGGAACAGATACCTGCATAAATGCATTCAACAAATGTTCAGGTGTTGCGACGATGGACTCACGATAGTGCGATGTGAGAAATGCTCTCACGATGGTTTTCTTCTCCTTGAGTTTAGTTTCGGTGATGTCGGGAAGCACCGGCATCCCATCCCCATCGATTTCGAGTTCGAAAGCAGGCTTCTTGATTCTCTTTCGACCTCCCTTCACCTGTCGCCCGCCATCTCGTGCCCCGGCACCTATCATGATGAAGTTCAACAAATTAATTCCAGTAGCCGGTGATCAAGCACTCACCAAATTGTTCCTGTGCATACTCCTGCCAAACCGGCTCGATGTCCTCCCAATCCTTCGTCTTCATGAAACTTTCCCCATCTCCTAATGCCTCATTATCATCATGCCTGCATGAAATGTATTGAGATTGAAGATCTCCGAAGATCTTCGATGACCAAATTGACTTGCATCCCGAACAGAACCTCTCCCTGTTCATTCTTCCATGCCAACATCACAAACACTCTCATCCCACATTGCCTCCACATCTCCTTCGAAAAGTGCTCCATATACGCCGGTCCCTTCTTACGAGCCACTTGTGCTTGTATCTTGGCAGGAGGAAAGTTGTTGGACCATTCTTCGGCCGTGTCTTTCGCCTTCTCCAACTCGTCGTCGGACAATTCAGCCATGACTCTTTTTACAGCCGCCTGATAATGCTTGAACATATCGGGACCTCCTGGCTTTGCCCCAGACTCGTCCTCAATCCTCTTCAGCACCTCCTCCCGTTTCTGCTGGTAGATCACCTGCCTAGGAGTCCATTTCCTCCCATACTTTATCATGTCCTTCCTTTCCTTCCTTTTCTTGTTGTTGAACAACCATGTCTTGTACATCTGAGAGTTCATGGAAGAATAAGATGTTAAAATTTTAGTTTTGAATGAAGCATGGATGAATCACCTGCTTCCTCTTCTTCCATTGTGCTTGATCAACCTTGGGAGCAAATAGCCTGGCAGCCCTAGCTATGGCAGTGAAAATGGCCCTCTTCTCACTCCTTTTCGCCGAAGTCCACTCAGGAAGGTAGTTCTTCAACTGCAAAATTTCATTATCCATGAGCTTCTGTGTCTGTGGTTGACATGCCCTATGCCTTCCAGAAGTGGAAGTCAACTGAGTGGAATGACCTGATCTTGCCATGGTGAATGAGATTGCAGAAAGGGCTGAGGATGAGCAAGGTGGAAGTAATAATGGTGACAAGTTCAACTTTGAGCAATGCCTAACAGTTGGTTAATCAACCCATATTGGACGCAATTCCATTGTTGGAAATGAATTTGTAATGACGCATCCAGACTGCATAACATCACATTGCAATAACAATTTATTCACATTCCTGAGCTGATGCTTTGCTTGCAGCCTTAGAAAATAACATGAAGATAGGTAAATGCACCCCACTGCGAAAATCCCACAGGGTTGAAGCAAGGGGCAGCAGAGGTAGGAAAACTTGGGTCAAGGTCCCACTTGCAAGCACAAAAAGACGTGCCTACAGGTCCATGCCTAGCTCTCCCCCAGAATCACCAACAATTCGGCCTGTTGAGGCACCACCTCTTTGGGAAGACATTCCTGGCAATGCTTATGAGCAAGACCAAGGCTCATTTGAGCCTTTGCAACTCCCAAAAACCATGGCAAGTTCATGTAAAATGTTGCATTGCAATTCAAATGATAGCTAAGTATAGCAAATGCAGAGTCAGAATGACTACCTCAGGCAATGGCTGCCAAGGCAGGAATCATATCTGCATCACCTCCTCGATCAAGAAGCTCCACCAGAAGATAGGAGATGCATCGTCTGCGACCAGGATGGGGTCTACAAATGTCAAGATTGTCTTGGGGAGCCACTCTATTGCACTGGCTGTTGCAGAAGTCAACATCTTTGCAATCCCTTCCACTGGATCAGTCAATGGAACGGTCAATTCTTCGAGCAAAGTTGTCTCGCTCACGTTGGACTCATCATACACCTCGGTCATGAGGGCAAACAATGTCCTGTACTTACAGATAGGTGGGATTTCTTCGAAGAAGACGAACTGGAAGACCAGCTTGAGCCTGAAGATCTACCATCTGTGTCGGGACCCGAGTTCCAGCCGAAGGAAAACACCATGGTCATCATTGACAAGTCCGGAGTTCATCGCCTCTGGGTTCAATGCTGCAAGTGTCCAAATGCCATGAGTCCAGACCTTCAAATGTTTCGACATGGATTTTTCCCTGCTTCATTTAACAAGCCGAAGACTTTGTTCACCTTCAGGGTTCTCGATGATTTTCTATTGGACAACCTTGAATGTGGGACCTCGGCGATGAACTATTACAGCAAGCTCCGGCGAATGACCTCGAGCATGTTTCCATACCTTGTACCGGTAATGCTATATCTCTCATCTCAAGGACAATATTTTGACAAAGAATGTGGCAAGGACAGATATCGAGAGCTCATGAGAGTCGCCCGACAGTGGAGGCAGTTGAAGACGATGAAATGGCATGGCTTTGGCCATTGTTCCGACAGCCCGAATGCAGGAGATCTCGCATTATTTTGCCTGGCATGTCCTCAGCCTGGGATTAATGTGTCCTTGTCAGGGGATGAATCACTTGATGAGTGAGTCTTCCTCGATACCGAAGTCACCGCGGCAATAATAACAACTCCAAGGTGGAAATACACCCGGTCATTTGTTATGGACGGAAATTTCAAAGCCAAACACCTGCATCCCATGAAGCCATTTGATGAAGTTTGGCTGTCGGATGGGTTGGGATTCATGGTGGGAAAGGACAGGTATAAAACGCATCTTGCAGAGGCTGCCGACACTTTAGAAAAATCAAGCTGCAACAATCACCGGGCAGTAAATCAAGCAAATGCGGCTCGGCACAAGCTGGAATCCACGGGCATCGGGGGAGTAGCCTGTGCTCGACATGGTTGCTTTGTTCCTCACTCGATGGTAGATTTTCAGAAAGGCGAAAGGCAAGCCGACCCAGCCATTTGACATTCACGAGTTAACCATGCATCATTTGCAGACAAATGAACATGGACTATGCCCTTTGTGAGGCTGCCCGGCACAACATGGAAGGCATCACCAGGGCGGTCACCTTCTATGATATCAACTGTCAATACAACAAGCACTTTCGGGTTCGGGTGGATCGAAGCCGATTTCTCAAAATGGTTCCGGAATTGACCATCATTCCTGGAATCGGGTTGTGGCACATCCACGGACATCAGGACAGCTGCTATGTCCATTATGCATCGAATTTTATTGAAGGCATCGGTCGGATCGATGGAGAGATTATGGAGACCCTATGGTCATGTCTCAACCTGATTTCCCCTGCTGCTCGGGGAATGTCATCCCCGCATCGAAAGGAATGTCTCGATTATCAGATGAACGATTCCAATTTCTGCAAGATGATCCACATGAAAAGGACCCTTTGCCGAAAATACAAGCAGGTGAAGAATGGCATCACCGAAAGCGAAATGGCTTTCGACAGACTCGATGAAGCAGCACCCGGGGATTCAAAGACAGAGTGGTTAGCCAGGGAGAGGATCGCTCAGTCCGGCAGAATAAGTGATCCTGCGGCCATGGATGTATATGAGATTAATATCAAGAAGGGTTAGTTGACTTTGTCTCCATCAAAGTCCGAATTAATTTTTCACTCAGCACCGAGCAAAAAGGAGATCGAGCTTAGACTACTAGAGGAGGGCAATGCCCGAAATGCAGCACCTGCTCGCAGATCTGTGGTGACATGGATATCAATGGGGTTGGCAATTGAAGAGGCTCAAATCGCATTGCTCATCGAGGTCCGAAGAATTGGTAGAAGAACTACCAAGACACAGAGGTTAGACATCGCCCGGCAACGCGATCGTCTCCAAGGCCAGATCGATGGATTCACTCGGTCTGCTATTATGCATCTCGGAGAGGGATTTGATGCAGATGACGATCCCAAAGACATGAACTTAGACATTCTTGATGATCTCGATGATGACTTGGCAGACTTCACCGAGACATCTGACACATGGGCAAACTCCCCCGAGCTCACTGTAATCCCATTGCCATCAAACCTCGGGGTAGATCGATGCAGACGCTGCATGGCAGACGATCTCATTCCGCTGGAGATGTCTCTTCGTGAAGGGCAGGCCAATGACTCCCTTCACAACCTCCGAATTCACTTGTGCAACAAGGCGATTCTGTTTCGAACAACAGTTAGGCAAGCCAAATCCCAGGCCCTGAAAACTCGAGCTTGGTCCCAGGTGACTTCGGTGCAGCAGGCAGTGTCCCTCCATGCCAGTATATATATGAAGACGAGGAAGCAAATGATGCAACTGGAGCCAGGGCAAGACCAGGTTCAGAAATACAAACCCCTGCTTCACGAGCAGCTCAAAATCAGCACTGCCGTCGGCAATCCAAATGCCCGGGGTCAGCGAAATGAGTCCCTTGCTTGGTTCTGGTCAGTCGAAGTCGACCTTGGGGGTCCCAATCACTCATGGAATGAGGAATGTGAGTTCGGGCATGCTTGACATGTCCCGCGCTCAGCTGACGGACCCGTCCGAAGTTTACCGAGTTCATTGGCTCAGGGCAAAGGCACTAAGGGATCGATGGAAGGAAGAAATGATGTTGGTCCAATTGGAGATGGATTGGACATGTAACTTTTTCTTGTGGAAAGCAACCCAATGGGGTGACAGGATGCGCGAATCATTGGTGAAACACCTTCCGGGTCATGCATGCTACTTGGGAAGGCAATCCCAAATGTATTCATTGCTTGCACAGGATGCCCAGGCAGCATTTCAAGACCTGAAGAGTGGGTTTATAGAGGCTCGAGATGAATGAATTTTTTTGCCAAAGATATGAAACAGCTACTTCGACCCAAACATTTTAGTCCTGGGAATTGGCCGGGTCGACCCATGTCGGAGTTTGAAAATTTTTATCAATCAACCAGTGGCTCATATCTTCACTTCCGAACCAACTGCCATTGTCATTGTCATTTCCAGCTTCAAAATCCTGCATTCACCATGTCTGTATTGCATACTCCTCCCACATCCCCTTCTGATTCTCAGACTTCCGGCAATGAGTTCCGACCCCTCACGCTCACTCAGGCAGATATTGCAGCCACAATGTCAATGGCTGCATCTTGCATCCGAGTGTCCATCTCTCAATATCAGATGGAGGCTGCCCACACCAAGGAGCCTTCTGCTGCTCGGATCATGCACTTTAAAGCTGGGCTGCAATGGGAGATAGCTGTAAGAGAGTGATGACTGTGGTGGTAAATGCTGACATTTCCAACAGACTTTTGTGACTCCCATCCTGCAGTACTCAGCTGCAAGGAACATCATTTTCGTTGTTCCGAGCCCGGTTGCTCATATTCTTCAGTTGATTCCCAAGCTCACCTGGAACATGGTTCCGGACCACATCTTTTCATCCCACCTATGCCAGTTTCAAGATGTTGCAGATCTGGGGGATCCCTCCCGCATTGTATCCACCTATGGTGCTCAATGGTGGACCGGTGAAGGTGAGGAATGCTGACTGTGGGTGAAAACACTAAAAGAAAGGGGGCTCTACAGCAAGACCTGGATACGAGAATACAACTCGACCCAAAGGACAGCTACTGAGAGAAGTTCCTCGCGAATAAGGTGGAGGGAAACTATGTCAACTAGACGGGCGCTGGTAGACGCAGGAAAGTAACGCACGTGAAGGCGTGCGTAGGCGATGCGAAGGCGCGCGAGATGCGCGCGTGAGCGAGAGATGCGGAGGGTACGCGCGTAAGCGGGCGCGCGCTTGAACGATGAAGGAGAGGAGTCCTTAAGAGAGTAGCAAGGGCACAGGTGTCAACAGTGGAGGAGTATAATCAGATTTCTAGTATTGGAGGGAGAACTCTACACTTTGCAGTATATCAAGATCAGGGGAAAGTAAGTACCAGAACCGAAGGAATCCTCCCTCTATTTAAGAAGGGAGATTATGCTATGCGGTGCGCTTCCGAGCGCGCTCCCGAACCGAGTAACCATATCAACTTCTAAATATATTCTAAGTTTAAATAGACTCTCTGTATGTAAGCGCAGAGGTCGGACCGAAGGTTCGTTAATTCAATGAGAGAGATAAAAATAACGCACCAGTGAATCAGCAAGGACAAAGGACAGAGGGACGGACGGTAGGAGCGCGAAGGCCTATGGAGCGCGTGCGTGTGTGATGTGCGAGTGGGGCGCGTACGTAGGCGCGCGCGCGAGAGCGCGAATGACTGGTCCTTAGGATGTGAGCTGATACAGATAGGGAATTAAATGGGTAAGAAGGCCGCATATCCGGCATCGAGAGGCGCGAGTCTCTACATCTCCTGGGAACTTACATTCTGAGTGTCCCCACTCAGAGCTATAGCGTGGGATTTTGGACTTGGAGAAATGGTGATAGACAGGGGTCATGTGATCGCGAGAGTAGGGCCGCTCCTTTGATGATCGCGAGCATCGCTGATCTAATCGATGGGGTTGTTGATAAGAGATGGAAGTGTTCTCGCGATCTCTTGTCTTCCTTCTTATCATTACCATCATGCCTCCTTTCACTGCCGCTATGCTGAACTCCACTCCCTCTCCAGAACCTGAGCCTGTGGCGCCAATTCACCCTGAGGACGCGCCTATGGCTGACGCTAGCGCGGAGTCCGATACCGACCACCTTGTCCGCGCTTGGGCGGCTTCCCTGGTCGCATTGGAGGCGTGCGTCATGGTGACGCCAGACCTCAAGCCGGAGCTCCTCGAGGATCAAGAGATGTGGATGCGCGAGTGGCTCTCTGTACTGGTGAGTGCGCTTACATGGCTTGCCTTTTGTGATCTAACATTCCTAGGCAACCATGAACGGCTGTTCCGAGCGCACGGGTGCGTTGAGTGTGGAGCTGGATATGGACAATAAGAGCGCGGAGCTCCTGAAGCAGGGGCGCAAGGGTTACAAGGAGATTGAGGTGCTGGTGAAGGGATGGAAAGCAAAGGCGATCGAGACTGTTCCAGTGGCGCCTCCCAAGCGCGTTGTTCGCGCCACTGAAGCGCCGGGTACCGAGGCGCGTGCCAGCGATGCGTCTGGTACTGATGCGTCCATGCAGGTGCGTTTCTCTATGTCGTGTGGGTGTGCTACTCTACTGAATGTTCGTCCGCATTAGCGCAAGGTTGGACGTATGTCTGTTCCTTCGGCGCCTCGCTGCACCAACTGCGCCAGCAAGAATCAGGTTTGCGGAGGCACGCCTGGCAGGCGCTGCCCTCCTTGTGACGTTTCTAAGCACGCTTGCTCCTTTTGTAAGTTGCGTCTTGTCAGATTCTGTTGGTGCGCTACTGACGCCTTTGGGATTAGCTAAGCGCAACAATACAGACGGACCCAAGGCGCGTCCGCGCAAGCCTATGCCCAAGCGCTCCACGGTTACTGAGTCTGCCAAGGAGACTGCCTCCTCTATTGCCGTTGAAGAAGATGGTTCTGATGGGTCTGGTTTAGATGTGATGATTATTGATGAGCGCACTGTGGAGGATAAGGTTGTGCGTGCCTCACGCGTTATCCCTGTGCGCGCCGAGGGTCCGTTGGCATCTGGCTCTGCGCCTAAGGGAAAAGGCAAGTACAAGGGACCAGAGGAGGAGTTGATAGAGGTGCAAGCTGAGACGGCGCGCTTGAGGGAGGAAAATGCGCTTATGCACACGTCCGCTTTGAAGACTCGCCAGTATGCGCGCGCCCAGCAGGCGGATCTCTTGGCGCTTTCCAACAAACTTTTTGCCATGTCCCAGGAGTGGTCTGACCTGGAGGAGCGCGCCAATGCTTCTCTGAACTAGATACAACCTGTTTTTCTCCTAAGCGCCAATGCGCCTTTGCAATAGATCCTGATTTTGTTGTCCCATGTCCATGTCCATGTCCTCGTCTGATTCACTGGGCTATGAGATTAAGATTATGAGTATGTAAGTAAGGCTCGAGCGCGAGACGAGATAAAGGTACTGCGATGGACTTTACTAGGTTTTCTGTGGGGTGCGCGCCCGTCTTGTCTTCTTCGCGCGCCTTCCTTCATCTATCCCTGCCTTGTTGCGCCGTGCGCGCCGAGGTGATGACGCGCACGTTTGAATGAAAATTAGAAAAAAAGAAAAAAGGTGCGCGGCGCCGCGCGCGCGTTAGAAAGTGAACGTCTATGGGGGTGATTATGCGCGCGCTATACAAATATGGTAGTTAGTAGTATGTACTTGCGGAATATGAGCGTTTCGGTGGTGCGTTGATGTATTCTAGAGTCTGTGGGGTTTATGTGCAGGCAATGCGCGTTATATGGACGGATGATAGAAAAAGATATCACTGGACGAAACCCGGGGTAAAACTGAGAGTATGTACTTCATGGAATATGTTTGTGTTTTTCGTATTATCTTGTGTTTTTGTTTTATGTTTTTGAGGAGTGTGTGGATGTGCGAATTGATTGGGTGATGTGCGGGTGAGAATTGGTTGCGCGCGCTAATCGTCTTCTTCAGGTTCTACGGTTTCATACGCTTCTAGTTCGTCGATGCTCTCGTCGTCCACTCCAGTCATTTGGGTTACCGATACGCGCTCCCCGCTACGTGGGTAGTAAGGAATGATGCGGAACGCGGCGAACCGGAGTTTTGAGATTGCGCCATCCAACTCGGCCAGCATATACAAGCCTCCCTTCGTGCGGTGCACTACGATCATAGGTCCCAAATAGCGCGGCTTCGTCTTCTTGCTCAATTCGTATTCGACCCTCGAGTTGCGTACCAACACTAAGGCGCCAGGTTCGAAATCGTGCGATTTGATAGTCGCGCGGAAGCGCTTCTCAAAATCGCGTATCGACTTGAAGCACGCCGCGACTACTCTGTCTCTGATCGCGTTAATATCTTCTATGCGCTTCTGTAATTGACGCGCGCACCATGCTATAAGGTCAGTAGTGGTGAACGCGCCTTGGCTTGGTAAGGGCGCGAGGAACGTCGCTTCAGCGAGATCAAAGGGAAATATTGGCTCTACACCGTGCATCATGAAATAAGGCGATAAGCCCGTCGCTTTGTGAATGGTAACACGCTCTGCCCAGAACACTGAATGAACCACCTGATACCAGCGGGAATCGTCTCCGTCGCAGGTTTTAATGATGGCCTCCCGGACATCGCGGTGTCGTCTTTCGACTATACCGTTTGCCTGAGAATTATATGGCGAGATGCAGATCGGGTGGATCCCATATTTGCGCGCGAGTTCGTCTACTGCAAGCCTATATGCGGGCGCGTTGTCCGTCACTATTTCTGTGATCGGGCCCCACCTACAGAAGAGCTCTTCGAAAATAAAAGCGGTTAGCGCCTTAGTATTCTCTTTGCGCAGCATGCGCCATTCAGGATACGATGTTAGTGCGCATCGCGCTTGCACAAGGTATTAAAATCCACCTGCTCTGGGCATCTTCATGGTGTCGATGTGCGCTTTGCGGAATAGACCACCCGGTATGGGTACGATTGGAGGAATATGCAACCTCCGCGTTTGGCGCACTTGGCATTCGTGACACGTTTGCGCGTACCATTTGATATCTTCAATGATGTGTGGCCACCAAAAGCGCAGGCGTAGGCGCGCGCTGACCGTATAGATACCCTTGTGCCCTAGATCGTCATGCGCCTCCTTCAGAACGCGGTAGCGCTTGTTTGGAGGCAACATGAGCTGATGTTTGCCATGCATCGCTCTGCGCCATAGGTTGCTTTCCAGGACGAAGTAGCGCGCTGCGTTGTTGACGAACTTTTCGAATTCTTGATCTGAAACGTCAGTGGGTCTTTCGCACAAGGTAAGGAACTGTTCTATTGTGGTCATCAGCGCGTCTTGCGCGCGCGCTGCGTCTGAGCGTGGAATATCAGGCTCCGATTCTTCCGTCTGCGCGACATCGAAATATACGTGCAACGCTGGCACGCGCGCGCTCTGCGAAATGAAACATGTGTGATGCGCTTCATGGCGTATGTCTGCCGAGACGCCTGCTATGCGGCGCGCGCGATCGTTCAGCAGTGCAATAGCGAATGAGTATGCGCGATCAATCCAATCTTCATGATCGTCGTCCTCAATGGGATCTTCCTCAGCGGGTGGTCTCCTTGAGAGGCCATCCACGCCTTTGTGCTTTTGCGCGGGTACATGAATGAGTTTGAACGAAAATAAGAGGATACCCGCAATCCATCGATTGATGGTCGCGTTAGGTTGCAAGTCCAGGTTATTGATCATACCTTTGATATACTTCGCATCTACCTCCACCGTCAGATTCTTTACCCCGAATATGTATACGTGCACCGCGCGTAGCGCGCGGAAGAGTCCAAAGAGTTCTAGCTTCGCTTGAGAGTAGCGCCTCTCCACGTCATTTAGTGCAATGGAGCCAAATCGATTTGGATAGCGCTTCCCGTTTTCACCTACTTGCAGCAAGATGAATCCGACAGCGATATTTGAAGTATCGACTGCCAGAATGACTTCGCGTTCGCTATCATAATCGATGCGCCTTAGTGCGGGATTGCGTCCTTGAGGATCTGCATGACTTCGCGCTGTTCAGGTCCAAATATAAACGGCGCGTCCTTTCTAGTAAGATTGATTAGCGGGCGCGCGATGCACGAGAAGTCGCGAATGAATATGCGCAAGACTCCGCAAGTCCCTAAGAATCCGCGCACTTGCGATTGATTCGTTGGTTCGGGCCAGTCGCGTATCTTCTGGACTTTAGATTCTTCTGGTACGCGCCCTTCAAACGTGCATTTGTGCCCGACAATAATAGCCGTGGGCGCAGCTAGAATGAATTTCGTCGTGGAGACGGTTGCACCTACGTTCTCTAAGCACTGGAGAATGCAATTGACGACGATGCAATGTTCCCATATGAAGCGCCGGATTCCTGGGTTTTCGGGTATTGTCTCATATGAACCGTCCTCGCGCTGATAGCGCGTTCGTACTGATTTGATTGGGACATCATCCACGAATGGCGACGTGAACTCTGGAATCTTGTGTTGCAGGATGAACGCAGTATCGCCTTGGTAAACCTGTACAGTGTTAGCATGCCCTTGAGGAAGGGTGGTCAGCCGGTGAGGGCCCAAAGGCGTTCCAAAGGTTGTCAGGTCGCGCAAGTCTACATGAAGCGCGCGCTGGTCATAACCTGAATATAAATCCAATATTGCATACACTGCGTAACCGGCGAATGCTTCTGCGAGAAGTTCGACAAAGGGAGGAAGCGAGGCGTCGCGAATTGTTACCGTGTTAAGCGGCTGCAAGTCGTGAACTAGGCGCAAGGATTTTCCGTCCTTCTTGACGACACAAAACCAGCGCGAGCGATACGCGGCCGTTGATGGCTCGTATACTCCTGATGAGATTTTTTCCTTGATGATGCGCACTACTTCATCTAAGGTGGCTGGTGGAATCGGAATATTGCACTGAGACCACGGGGTGTGCGGAATGGTCGGAATCTTGTACGGCGGAAAATAGGTCTCGTTGAGACGCCCGCACTCTGAGGCGCCCCACGCAAAGGCGAGTTCATGAATGCGAACCAGCCAGCGCACTAACTTGAGTTCCTCTGGCCACAGCCAATTTGCTGGGTCGAGGTCTAGCTTGTCTGCGCGCTCGCGCGTGAAGCGCGCGCCTGGAGAGAAATCTGGGGGATGGGTGGGTAAGTCTGGTAACCCTGCTAACGGGTCTTCTGGCAACTGGCGCACTACCCTATACTCTGCTGGCATAGTGGTAGGCACGGTCCGCACCTTCTTCGCGACTGGTTTGTAGACCAGCGTGTGAAGGGCGGGATCATAATAATAACATGAACTGAAGGCGTCAATAGTCGCCTTCTCTATAGCGGTCTGTGTGGATGTTAGATGCGCGTAACGCGCTGAATACTGCGGAATACTACCAGCGGAAAGATGATGCGTAGAAACAAAAGACGATGCGTTGTTGCTCCTTAAGAGCATAGAATGAGAAACGCCTTCAGCGTGCGCGATGCGCGGTGCGTTAGGCGCAATACGAGAAGACGAGACATGATGCGATAATGAAAATGATTGGGGAAACGAATGCGAATAGGCGTCTCCCCGCGAATGCTGCAGATCATCGATACTTAAAAACCCTGTTCCTCCTCCTTGAGCGCGTGCGAGTGCGCGTTGTTAACGCACTTCGCGTCTCTTGCGAGCGAACGCTTGACCCAAGGTAGGGTTGGAATGCGCAATTCCTTGCGCGCATTAGGGTCTGTCAGTATAAGATCCTGCTCCCCGTCAGGGAGATCAAATGTGCGACATGAAGTAAGCTTAAAAAACGGGCACCCCAGCAAAACCTTGAAGGTCGCGCGCTCGATGACCTGGACTTGAAAATACATGGGTCCTGCACCAAAATCAAGCGAAACATTCTCCACGACTCCAAGCGTCACATCACGTGATGTGTTCACTGATTCCATGTTGAGGCTGTGGTCCGATCTGAGCGGTACTCCGAGCGCCTTCCACACATCTCTTGGCATGACTACTACCTCTGCGCCTTGGTCTAGGACACACGTGAGAGTGCGCCCCTCTGATGTCTTCGCGCGGATACAGCGCAGGGGCGCGAAGTGATCCGCGACGATCCTGCCGTCGTCGCTTCGCATGCGCGCGTCTTTGTATTGCCTTAACCATTGATCGGTCGCGGGGTGTCCTGATAATTCGTGTACTGATACTGCGCCTACCGTGACACGCTTCTTGGTTGTAAGTTCGCGGAAATGTTGGCGAACATCAGGAGATACAGCTAATAATTCCCTTACGGGAATGTTGAGATTGGAATCGAGAAGACGCTCGACAACGCGTTTGTCGGCCTCTTTGTCCTCGAGCGCGAATGCATAACGATACGATGATGATTGTGATGGTGCTGGTGACGATGATGACGATGATGGTGATACCGATGCTGATGCTGATGACGATGTGGTCGCAGATGGCGATGATGATGATGGAGAAGGCGCGGACGACGATGGCGCCGCTCCTTTGGGGGGTGCCTTTGCGCCTATTGGCGCACTTGACGGCGTAACTTTCGCTAGCTCCTTTCCTTTACCTTTGTCAGACGAGGCTTGTATTTCGGGGGAGATTATCTCCTCCTCTACCGTGGCTTGTCTAGATGCGGGCCTCGGGCGCGCGCGGGTTTCGCTGGGTACTTCGACGCCGTCAAAGCGGACATTTTTACCTTTGGTGTTGCGCTTCTGCTCGCGCTTCGCGGCTACGTAGGCTAGCACCTCGGTCATGAGGTCCACCGTGTCATCGTCTCCATCAAGTTCTGTTCGCGCGACTGTGTGCACAAACACGGATGACCCTACTTCAATTACCGCGTCGATCTCCTCAGACGCGCGATAGAACAGCCCTGCTGTGGTGCTTGCGCTAGCGGTCGTATCTGAGGTAGCGCGGCTCGCGTGGTGTCGGTCTAGTTGTTCCTTGAGTAGTCCTCAACCTGGAATCCACTTGCCATTTGGCAAAACAAGCTTGTGCATCTCTTCGTTAACCTTACATTTGCCCGCGTCGATGTACCTTTGTCTCTCCGTGCAACGAGCATAATGATGTTCAAGACTGCCACAAAAGGAGCAGTCGTTGAATGCGGACGCCTCGTGCTTATATTTGCGCTTGGTTACCGTTCCTTGCGCGGGCGATTCCATTGACGTGTTAGCTGTGACCAGGTTAGTGAATGATGCCGCCTTAGGCGCGCTAGCCATTGCGCTTGGTGCGGGCGCGTTCGCTGGTAGTACAAACTGTCCAGCTGCGAAAACGTTCATGAACGGATATGGATCTTGCGGGTAGTGGTCCGGGAACTTGATCATGAGGCGTGTGCAGATTTGTGCCTGAGTGTCCTTAGGAATACCTTCCATGAATGTGCGGTCGCGCTCGGCTTTCCCGATTCGGTCCTCTGCCAAAAGCGGTTGCATGATCTTCTTGAATGCGCGCAGGTAACTGCTCAGTTCCTGGTAAGAAGGCATCGGTTTGTTAGCATACTCGTGCGCGATGGCTTGTAGGTCCGCAAGCGCGTAGCGCCTTTTGCCATCCCATCCGGGATACATTACTTTGACCTCGTCTAAAAAGGCGTCGTAATCGCTTACTTGCGCCTCAGGTATTCCGCCCCATAATTTGCGATCATCGCGCTCAAGGTAGCGGATGATGCCTTTGATGCGGTCGAGTCCTTTTAGACCTACTTCATCAGCGAGCTGCTCGTATAGGTCTATAAAGTCAGCGAGGTCGTCCGCGGTGCCATCAAATTTAGGCGCGTCCGTTGTCCCACAGACGGGCATTCTGGTTCTTGTGGTGGACATAATAGGCGTTTTGGATGTTGTAGGTGCGGAGGTCTTCTGACTGATTGGCACTTGGCGCGCGTATGCGAAGGGAAGGTTTGCTATAACGATACCGCCTGGAATTGAAGGCGGTGCGCGCGGGGTTTCGAACACTTCTTGCTTGATTTTCGGAATTCCCACTGTAGGAGGCGTGTTCTCACGCACGGGGAATGCTAATGCGTTAAGCGGGGTTTTGCTAGAATCGGTCAGTTCGGTCAGCGCGCTTAGCGCTGATAGGTCAGAAGAAATAAAAGGAGGTTGGTTGGGCGTATGGAGGAATGCTCCGGGAACTTGGCTTCTTGGGTTATCTATTGCTTCAAAGTCGTCGGACGACTCTTCTTTGACAGATTCTTCCGGTGATGGCGTGACTGGCGATATCGGCTGTCTAGGCGCGTGCGCTAAGAGCGCTAGATCTGGTCGTGGCGGTTCTGAGATGTTGTGCGAGCGACCGCGCGCGGGTTGAAGGAATAAGGGTCCTGGTAGAATTGATTCAATTGCTCTGTCGAATGCGGTGATGGCTTCTTCTCTAGCTCTGCGACGACTGTTGGGTCTGAGTACCCGACCGGTTGTCTCAGAAGTGTCCCTCGCGGTGGGCTCCAGTTGAAGGTGAGGAATGCTGACTGTGGGTGAAAACACTAAAAGAAAGGGGGCTCTACAGCAAGACCTGGATACGAGAATACAACTCGACCCAAAGGACAGCTACTGAGAGAAGTTCCTCGCGAATAAGGTGGAGGGAAACTATGTCAACTAGACGGGCGCTGGTAGACGCAGGAAAGTAACGCACGTGAAGGCGTGCGTAGGCGATGCGAAGGCGCGCGAGATGCGCGCGTGAGCGAGAGATGCGGAGGGTACGCGCGTAAGCGGGCGCGCGCTTGAACGATGAAGGAGAGGAGTCCTTAAGAGAGTAGCAAGGGCACAGGTGTCAACAGTGGAGGAGTATAATCAGATTTCTAGTATTGGAGGGAGAACTCTACACTTTGCAGTATATCAAGATCAGGGAAAAGTAAGTACCAGAACCGAAGGAATCCTCCCTCTATTTAAGAAGGGAGATTACGCTATGCGGCGCGCTTCCGAGCGCGCTCCCGAACCAAGTAACCATATCAACTTCTAAATATATTCTAAGTTTAAATAGACTCTCTGTATGTAAGCGCGGAGGTCGGACCGAAGGTTCGTTAATTCAATGAGAGAGATAAAAATAACGCACCAGTGAATCAGCAAGGACAAAGGACAGAGGGACGGACAGTAGGAGCGCGAAGGCCTATGGAGCGCGTGCGTGTGCGATGTGCGAGTGGGGCGCGTATGTAGGCGCGCGCGCGCGAGAGCGCGAATGACTGGTCCTTAGGATGTGAGCTGATACAGATAGGGAATTAAATGGGTAAGAAGGCCACATATCCGGCATCGAGAGGCGCGAGTCTCTACACCGGACCAACTGCCATCCCGAACGAATTATGGCCATGGGATCAGGTATTCGCTAATTGTGTCTGTCACTACCAGCATTGGCTAGTAAGACTTTACAGAATTTCCTTGAGTGATGACTAATCCTTTCTAGTCTGGCATTGAGGACAAACGTCTTGTTGTTCCCGAGCAGGTGGATGAAAGCTCGGTTGCAACACTGAAGGCACTGAAGTGGATGAGGGAACGCCTCCTGACAGTGATTGAGGATCAACAAGCTGGCATCCGTGAAAAGATGGCAGAGATTCAGATGTACACCACCGTCCTAACCAAATTGAAACCAAGGGGACCAGAGTAGTTCTAATGCTTCAGTTCACAATGTTGAAGTCTAAATTCTGTACATGATGCAATCAGCACTGAAAATTACATAATGACTTTCAAATACCTGACCTATTGCTATATGCAGAGTCCTGCATACCAAATATCGAGTCCCGAACATAGAGTCCCAAATTTCGAGGCCCAAATATCGAGACCCGAA
Source organism: Suillus subluteus (assembly GCA_016647755.1). Taxonomy (NCBI): domain Eukaryota; kingdom Fungi; phylum Basidiomycota; class Agaricomycetes; order Boletales; family Suillaceae; genus Suillus; species Suillus subluteus. Next base: position 28,095 of record JABBWI010000006.1, read on the forward strand.
GTTGTCTCCACTATCAACCATCGAGTCCTGACTACCGAGTCTTGAAACCCGAGTCCTGACAATTGAGTCCAGAAACCCGAACCCCAACCATTGAGTCCCGACAATCAAGTCTCGATTCCCGGATATCGACACCCAAACAGTACCAAGTCCCGAGTAGCATGGAGTCCCGAGCACCGAGTGCCGATACCCGACACCCGACACCCACGAGCACCGAGCACCGAGCACTGACTGCCGACTACCGAGCACCGAGCACCGACTACTGACTACCGAGCACCGAGTCCCGAGTCCCGAATATTGAGTCCCGACACCTGGAATTCAGCACTCGGCACTCGAGACTAATGATTGGAAACAACAACAAAATTCAAAACTCGAAAGTACTGACTACCGAATACCGACTACCAAGCACCAAGCACCGAGTCCCAAGTCCCGAAACCCAGAGACCCGAAACCCATATCTCGAGGATAGAGTGCCTGATATCTAGTATCATGTATTTGAAGGTGGGTACTAACATGGGTCACTACCTTTTCTACTTCTTCCAATCCAACCTTGCCCATCCACATGACAGAATCCCGGCATAAATATGAACAGCATCCCTCATATACCATGCCCAGGCAATCCGATCCCCTTCCACTGCATGAACCCCATGTCTGACAATCCTTCCCGAAAACGCAATCATGCACCCCGGATCGTACATGAACTCCAGCTGAAGGCTTGGCATACTCATCCGAGCATTAGAATAATTCCCAATGCTAGTGAGAATATTGAAGCATTCGGGAATCGATGAGTGGTCTCGGTGATTCGGGGTTTCCCGATTGCATATGACGGTGAGGCTGTTAAACACCGTTGCCCAGTACTGGAGAGTCTCTGACATCTTCGGCAGTTCCTTGCTTCGTGCCTTTTCTCCGAGGCTCGCAAAGGCTTGCAACCCTGCCCAGTACTGCTCAGGATGCATCACCCTGAGCGCCGCTGTGGCAATGGCTGCTGGCCTCGCAATGGCTTTCAGGATGTTCTCGGAGGATGGTCCCTTCAATGATGCAGATACCTCCGGATCAGACTGATTCTATGGGATTGGTGAGTTTCACTACCGAGATTGCCATCTCATCAGATCCTACCTCGTGCCCCAGTTGAAACCACGCCGGAGATAAATTAACGCATCCGGGTGTTAGAACATCATTTTCCGAGCTTGGTGTGAACCACTGTTGATTAGTACGCCAAATCCCATTGAGCTTGATGCTTTTTTCGAGCATGGGAGCTAGCAAATCAGAGGCCGCCCAAATTTCCTTCTGTACGTACCATTTGATGTTCAATATCCATCCAGTAACAATATATATAACACACCTGGGTGGCATCAGTCAAGGCATCTGGGAGGTACCATGCGATGATGACACCGGATGCATCAAGAATTGTTGCGGGTATGTTGATCAACTTTGTGCCCTCATGGCCGGGAGGACACCTCTCGAGCAACTTTGCCTCTCTCTCTTCATTATGCCCTGTGTCCTTCGGGGAGATCAATTTGCTATATCTTGCAATATCGATTGGCATCCGAACTGTGTTGAAGCAATTTGGCTGATAAAATGAAATTTCCGAACCTGCAGTAAGACTCACTGGGATTTTTATATGCCTTTATGAGCTGATCAACCAATTGATCACAAGCCATCACCAGATCAGTGTCTAGTTTCGGAGAAGGTATAACTGGGTCTCCTCCTGTCTTCTCTGCATTGAATTTCTGTTCCGTGTAATCACATGCCACATGAGTGACAGTCAGGGCCCAAGTGCGCCAGAGGGTTATTTCATCATCGGAAGTGGAAGAAACATCCATGATTGAATTGATCTTGTGAGATCAGAAGCTGAATCCTGAATGTCCGCACTTTGGTGTTAAAGGGGGTGGAGATAGAGAGGATCAGATAAGGGAGCCTTGGATGATCTTAGCTTTCAAAGATCTATTATCTATTATCATCTATTGCTCAATGAAATACCAGATGATTGGAGGTCTGTTGGATGTCAGATATTCATTTGTCGAGACCCAGGCCTCGGATCTTGGTACACCTCTCTCAATTTTCGATACCCGGGACTCCATAGTCGGAACTCGAGTCTCGAATCTCAGGTGTCGGGTGTCGGGTGTCAGGTGTCGGGTGTCGGGTGTCGGGTGTTGGGTGTCGGGACTTGATTTGGGACTCGTTGGTCGGGACTTGATACTCGATTGTCGGGATTCAATGGTCAGGCGTTGGGTTTCAGGACTCAAATCTCAGGCTTAGGGACTCGGGTTTCAAGACCGGTAGTCGGGACTCGATGGTCGATTTTTGGGATTCAATAGTCGGGGCTCGGATATCGGTACGCTTCACTCGATTTTCAGTAGTCGGAACTTGGCATTTGGCATTTGGTAGGCTTGGATGATGTTGGCTTTCAAAGATCTATTATCATACATTGCTTGGAAGTGTGCTGGACATCACATATTCGTTTCTCGAGACCCGGGTCTCGGAACTCGGTACCCTTCGCTCGAGTTTCCACTTCACCCCTTTGCAAAGCTCCGTGCCATACCACATCATTAGATGACTTTGAATTATTACCTCCTTTGATTTGGATGATATACAACTAGCTGAGCTCCATGTCTACAATTATCATTCTCCTGGGCCCACCCGTCCATATTATATACCCCCACGTCGGCCTACCCATCTATGCAATATATGTCTACTGTTGGCCCACCCGTATATAATAAATCTTTCACCGATCCCTCGGCCCACCTGTCTACAACATAATACCAATATGTCGGCCCACCCGTCTACAAAATAATATTAATTCGTCGGCCCACCTGTCTAATATGATATATATCTGGGCCCACCCGTCTGTGATAACAAGCACCCTTGATATACCCGGCTATTTGATACATATCTACCTTGGTACACCCACCTACATAATATCCAACTACCTCGGCCGATCTGTCTATTGAAAATTCACGTCCATCGGCCCACCCATCTACTTCACATATTCCCCACCTGGGCCCACCCGTCTCCATCAGGAATAATAACACTCCCGGCCCATCCGTCACAGTCGAGGACATATCTACCATCGGCCCATGGTCCGCTGGCCCGTATCATACGGTATATTATGCATGTCCGTTCACCCGTATAATACGGAGATATGTTACTGCAATATGTGGTATAGTCCTTACCCAGTTCATAGAATAACTACTTGACATCTAGTTGCACTTGTGTGTCAGTACCTCTCTTGTCGTTTGGAGCAGCCGCCTATACTATGGTTTGGGATAGTAAGCCTGCCAGGATCATTGTTCTCATGCCCATAGTCTCGCCAACTCAACCTCTGGAGCTTGACTTTCCTTCATTTCTTAGTGCTCCAGCCAACCAGGAGTGCATTTTACAGCTTGATGTATGGAGCATGCACCACTCAGTCTAATTCCATACATGGCTGGATAAGACTTACACATGGATCAAGTACTGGTTTGTTCTTGGTGGTTGTACTGGTGTTGGACAACCTTGTGATGTTTGCATACAATGTCCATTCAAGCTTGCTGTCAAATGAGCACAGCACACCGATATTGTCAACAAGTCCCTTGCTCTGTTTGCAAACGACAATTCACCTTCACTCATCCAACTCGATACCACAACTGGTACACTTCAAGACCACTCATTACAGTGGGTCATTGATGGGTATCATGCAGTAAACAAGCCAGAGCTCATGACACAGGTTCAAGTGCAGATTTTTCCATGGTTGGCTATGTTACTGACATTTTTCAAGGCATTCTTCATGTCTCACAAGCCTAGAAGTGTTGCAACTGTTGAGCAAAGTCCAGAGGAGTGACCTGGCTGGGTGGGACAGAATTGCAACAGTGCAATACAAGTTGAGAGCCATTGATGCTGAGGTGGCAGCAGAGGATGATGGTGATGAATCTCTATTTGACAAAACTGACAGTGGTCTTGATGCCAGCAATGTGCCTCTGGACACATTAACTGACTATCTGGCTTCAGAGGGGTTACAAACCTATCCCAGTTGTGTGTTGGGTGTCACCAATGGCAGTCTTGCCTCTGCAACACAATTCAAAGTCTACAATATTGGAGAGGGTGATATTGATGGTGAAGCTGACAGCATTCCAAAGGTAGATTGTGGGCATGGAAAGCATAGATGGATTGCAAATAGGATGTACACTGACTTTTGGTCTCATTGAGGCACTCTATATGTTTTTTTATTGAATTTACTGCATGTCACAGTCTAGCTTAGGGATCAACAGGGGTATGGGTAACCCTTGGGGGTCAGGGGTAAGGGTACATGGGGGTAGGGGTGTGGGTAAGCATCTCATGACCTGTGGACCCATGGACCCATGGACTACAGAAAAGTACCTCCGCTGGACCAAATGATCTTCTCAACCTTAAAAAACTCTAAACATAAAACTATTATCCCACCCTTCTCCAACATCACACCATGTTACCTAAAAGAACAACACGACCAACAGAAAAGGTCCTCGCTATGGCTTCAGAAGTTAGCCAAAGCAAAAGGAAGGCTGTCGATCAAATCCCTGAGGAGATATCAAAGCGGACAAAAATTAATCCATGTGTTGCTGTGGAACAGACTAACAACAACAACAACACTACTAGTACTACATCAACATCAAAATATAAAGCTACTGTTCAAACAGAGGAAGAAAAGGAAACTGCTCATGGAGATGCCATCGTGATTGATTCTGATGCATCTGAAAAGGGTGACAATGAAGTTGAAGACCCCGCAGAATCTTCTGACACTGAGCTAAGTATGTACTGGTTTGAAAAAAAAAAGACACTTACTCAACGAGGTCATAGAAAGGCTGATGAAGGATTGGGGGTCCCCCATCTATGCATTCTTCCAACCTACCCCAAGGATTGAATATCATGACAGCTGTCGCTGTCATGTGTTCAAGTGTGCAGCGCAGGGCTGTAACCATAGCATTCGGCGTTATCTCAATAAGAAGGACACTAAATCCACGGGCAATATGCGCAAACATGTCAAAAGCTGCTGGGGTGAGGAAGCCCTGCAAGCTGCAATGGCGACTGGGAATACTGCTACTGCACGAGATGGTGTTGTCAAGAGTCTGCTGGACACCGGGTCAATCAAAACTTCTTTTGAACGCAAAGGGAAAGGAAAAATTACATACTCGCACCGGCAACATACTCATACCAAGAGTTGGGCAGAGATTGTGCGCTGGGTGACCGAGAGCTTGTGGCCATATGAAACTGTAAACAACCAAGGTTTTAACACCATAATGAAGACAGGACACCCTGAACTTTACATACCTTCAGCGGTGACAGTCGCTTGTGACGTCAAGCAAGTCTTTGTGAAAACGTGAGCTCGCATAGCACAAATGCTACAGGTCAGTTAGATTTAATCCATAAACACATAAGCTAACAAACTTACCAGAGTTATGACAGCAAGCTCAACTTCGCAACAGATGCCTGGACATCCCCAAATCATAGGGCATATATAGCCATATCTGTGCACCTGCAACATGAAGGTCAGCCATTGGCGATGATACTCGACATAGTCGAGGTTCCAAAGGTAAAACACTTACTTGAAAAAGTCGACCACACCACTGCATGCTGATATATCCTAGTCTCATACTGGCACCAATCTTGCTGAAGCATTCACAAAGGTCCTGCAAGATTTTGGCATGTCAGACAAGGTATGTAATATAATGATTCAGAAGGAAAATGTACCTGAGTGATTGCCGACGCAGATTCTAAGTGTAACAGCTGACAACGCAGCATCAAATGAAACAATGGTCACTGAGCTTGCGGAGCTCATCCCACACTTCTCTGGCCCGATGAGTAGAACGAGGTGCTTCTTGCACATTGTAAACCTCGTAGCGAAGTCTTTGATCCGCGAGTTCAATATACCTAAATCAGATAGTAACATTAGTATAGACAAGGAATTAGAGGATCTTGCAAGGGACTTACATGACGAAGAAAGGCAAACCATTGATGAGAATCCGAACAAGGGTACAGATGACGACGATAGTGATGAGAGCTGGGTGGACGAAGTACAAGCACTAACAGACGAGGAGCGCAAAAAACTCGAGGTTAGTATAAAGCCGCTCAGACATATGCTGGTGAAGGTATGTCTAATATTGGAAAGCTCAACTCCAAACTGACCCTCTTTCCAGCTGCGCAAACTTGCATATAAATTGATCCATTCAACTACACTCCTCTTGCCAGCATGGAAAATGATACTTGAAGAGCTGAAGCTGGGTGACTGAATTATGCCATGTGATGTGTCGACACAGTGGAACTCAACATTCAATATGCTCAAGTTTGCACTTGAGTACCGAGAGGTGATAGATGCCATAACAGACACACACAAACTAGGACTAGGGAAGTATGAGCTGGAGGAATATGAGTGGGCACTTGTCAAACAACTGCGCAATGTCCTGAAGGTAATGCAACTAACTCCACTAATGATCACATGTCCATGCTGACAAATTTACACTGTCAGATTCTCAAAGACGCAACTTTGTATTTCTCTCGCTCAACGCCAAACCTAGCAATGGTTATACCCACTATGGACCATATTGACTCTGTATTTACCAATGGCATCATCAAGAGAGACACACTGGAGCCTGCCATTCATGCTGCACTCGGCCTTGCCAAGCACACACTCAACTGCTACTATTCACTAACCGACTCATCTAAAGTGTACCGTATTGCTATGGGTGCGTTTTCATTGTTTTCTCTTAGTTTTGTGGTCTGACATTACTTTTATTAGTTCTTCACCCATGTCACAAGTTATCCTACTTCAAGTCCGCAGGCTGGGAGGAAGAGTGGATCGAGATGGCTGAAACACTTGTTCGCACAGAATATTGACAGTCCTATGCCGGTCACTCATTTACTGATGATAACGGCGCTCCAGCAGCTGCTGAGGATGATGTGGTATGTATCACTTCTCTCATGCATGGTTTCAATACTAACAACTTTTATTTTTCGATAAGGACGATGACGATGATGACGCCAATATATTTGACCATTTGCCCACCCTCACACAACCCAAGATGATACCATCACTCAATGAACTCACTTCATACCTCAACGCTGACACCAATAATGTCGCAGATGCGATTGCATGGTGGCACAGGCACCGCAAGACTTATCCGCACTTATCAAGGATGGCATTGGATTACCTGACAATACCAGGTATGTGTGTTTTTCTTTGATCTTATATACTATTTTTTGGCTGACAATGTTTCCAGTAGCAACATTGGTCGATGTAGAACGCATATTTAGCCGTGGACGACTCCTTCTCTCTCACATTCGAAACTGTCTTACTGCACAGTCAACACGCGCAATTTTGTGTGTTGGTTTGTGGAGCCTCTTGGGATTGGTCAAGGACAAGGATGTCCTGGCTGCTGTAAGCCTCCCTGACTCTGTCGACAGCAAGGCGGATGAGTATGATGATGGATGGGACAGCATTATATTAAACTAGACAGTACTACTAACTAGCCATGTCAATTCGAAGTTGCTGTACCATCCTTTTGCAGTCGTGGGTACAGGTGTACCCCTTACCCACGCATGACCCCTGGAGAGACCCAGACCCTTGTGTACCCTTGGGTGTATGGGTACAGGTAAGTGAAGGGTACGGGTATGGGTCACAGTCTCGACACCCGTGGGTTTACCCCTGTTGATCCCTAATCTAGCTTCAGTTGTGAAAAATCAGTGTGACGGTCACATTGAATAGCTTCAATTCATGGTGCCTTGTGATGTGTGATGAAGTTAGTGTTGTATCTCTACAGTATGTTCTATTCTGCATTATTTTTACCTATGGGAAGTCACCCAATTACAAGAGTTACGTGGGAGTCACAGTTGTCCACACAACATGTACATAAGTGGGACTCAGAGTTGGATTTGGAAAATCACTAAAGTTCGCTAAACTCAGGAAAAGCTGGGCTGAGCTGCCTGCCCAACACATGTAGGCCACATGGCACGCCTTGGCATGATGGTGGACTCCAAAATTATGCCTGCCCTTCAACCACCATGTCCTCATCACTCTGCACAACTCAAAGCCTTGGAAAGTGACTCGTGAAAGGCCAAGAACACCATGGAACCAATCCAACCACCTGTAACACGTGGAAGAGGGAAAGGTAGGACATCTCAAGGTCATTTGACCGCTAGTACTGGTACTAGTGGCCAAGACCAAACCCACCCCTCAAAATTCACTGTCCAGTGGCAGGCTGACCCCCAGTGCACTGAAAAAGTCATGGAATACCTTTGTGCACACACCGCTGACTGTCATGTCTTGTTCTACTTGGATAATAAATCTCATGCTAATGGTGATCACCCCTCGGCCAAAGGCAAACTATCAATCTGCCAGATCATCACAAAGCACGTCTTCAAGAAGGATTCTGAATACTCAAACCATTATCACCATGAGCCTGAAAAATTCTGTGATTCAATGGACAGTCATATCTCTGGGTGAGTCTTCTCCTATCTATTTGCATATGTACAGGAACATATGTCCTTTACAGCCTTGGAAAAACATATTGCAAATTCCATGACAAACTACACTCGATGGGTGCCGGCGTCACACCATTCAATGAAATGACTTTGACAAATTTACACAGTAAGCGCCTGCATTTAAATTTTATTTCATTATTCTGACAATGTTCTCAGTGCAAATCATGGAGGAATTCTGCTGGTATGATGACCTTGCCTCTATACTGGGGGGGAATCCAGCAGTTTCCCTCAAGACTATCTTGTCGGTTCCAGGAGCGGACCATGCAGCAAATTATTTCTCACTTGTTCAGTGGAGCACTGCTGAAAATGTGCAGTCTACAAGTTCTCAGTATGGGGGCTATGTGCCTAGCACCCAGCCCCCCCTCCTAGTGCCCAGCTCCCTCCTCCTGGTACTCAGCTCCCTTCCAGCACCAACTACAGTGGCTCGAGCGCTCAGTATGGGAGCTGGGCGCCAGGCACCCAGCCTTCTCCTCCCAATTCTCAGCTCCCATCTGGCACCAACCACAGTGGCTCTCAGTATGGGGGCTATGTGCCTAGTGTGCAGCCCCCTCTTCCTAGCACCCAGCCCACTCCCCCTGTTGGTACTGATGGTGAACACTATGTTCCCTACAGTGGCTACATCCATCCTGGCCATAGCACCCAGCCCTACTCCCACCTTGGCCAGCAGCAGCCTCATCTTCCCCTCAATCACAAGGATGGGGGGATGGACTACGGTGGCAACAACAACAACAATGATCTCTATATGAGTGGTCCAATCACAGACCTCAACAGCCCCCCAAAGCACAAATCCAGACACAAACGACAACTGCCTCCATCCTCCCCTTCACCCCCTCTCATGCCCCCTCCACATTCTGAATTCATGCTTCCTGAGAAGCTGCAGACAACATTTCACAACAGTCGTGCTGCCTTTGGTGCACCCGACCCTACAAGACACCAAAGCACAGGGTCACTCAAACCCCTTTCGGGTCTCAGGTCTTCACATTCACAGTCTCCATCAACATCAACAGGATCGGTCATGATGTCAATGACTCCGACATCACAATCTGCGGCCTCCGACAAGGGAAAGGGAAGGCCTTCGAAGAAGGCCCAATCCGACATGTTAAGCCAAGTCGACATTATCAATGATGAGATCAGAAGCATCCAGTCGGAGAGGCTCAACAAGGTGTCTCGCAAGGAACTCAAGAACAACCAGTACATCACAAAGCTCAATCTTACCTGACAGGAAAATGAACATCAGTTTCTCCACACAGAGCACCAAGATGAGCACATGGATGCCGCCACCATTCATCAACGTTCACAAGAGGCTAAGGGTATTGAGATCCGTCTTTGTGAGGCCAAGACCAAGAAGCATGAGTTGCCAGTGAAAGCGCATGCCAAGGAGGCAGCTTTGCTGCGCCTCAAGATCGAATATTGTCAACTTACCGGTGGGTCTTGAATGTTCATGCACTGGATGCTGTATATCACTGTTACATTTTTTTTAATTGTTTTTGTGCATTGTGTTGTGTTGTGTGTTTCTAGCTTTCTTGTTTGACATTCTTGCTACTGTTCCAGTGCCTATCATGATACTAGTATGTTGCTGTCTTCCCTCATGTTATGTTTCATGATCCTGGTAAATACTACATGCTGAACTCTACATGCTGTGTGATTCAGATGCCCTACCCTTCTCTGTGCTGCACCCTCGATGCAGGGCTGTCAAATAGTAAGTCCATCAACTTTGTGTGGCAAGCCTGACCTGGAGTGTCCTCATACAACCTGTCACCTACCACCTCATTACCATCAGGGGTCTCGAACTCCTTATCTATCATGCCTTGACCCTGCTGACAGGCCCATTCTACTGTACCACTGTCCTTGTTCCATCCTCAAGCTTCTTCTAACCATATGATCATGTTGTGGAGGATTAGGCAGCATTGAATCCAATGCACGGCCATATGAAGGTCATTTTCTGAATGAATATTGCATTGAAGGTCCCTGAGTGATTGAAAGCGCCCTTTGAGAGCTGCAAATGCATGTTCTACATGAACACAGATCTAAATAAAATTTAAATCAGGAATCAACTGCAAAAGAAAAAAAAAACTGAAGAAAGGTGATAATTGAATGTCCTCTGATTCTTTGTGAGCCTGCCATTGCAGGGTTTCTTAAAAGGGGGGATGCACCAGGGCTCCAGTGGATATGCACTATCTGCCTAGACCCAGTGGTCATCTGGAAGAAGTGTGGCATGTTCTTGATAAATGTGAGTGGCTCTGAAAGCATAGGCATCATGGACACTTCCAGGGTGACCAAGAGCATAGTTGACTATAAGCAGATTATGGGGCATAATGATGGCCTATAATTTAATTTAATTACAAACAGGAGATAGACAGAAAGGAAACACACTTGACAGCCTAGGGAATATCTTGACTTCTTATCAAAAAAAACTTCACCATGAAAACCAGGTTTCTGATACACATTAATCATAGAACCATCCATGGCTAGAATCCCATTCCACCACTCAGGGCAAACAGTTGTTGCTGTGTACTCCCGGGCACGCTCAAAATCTTCTGAATCAGGAGCAGGGAATCCCATGAATGTGTCATGCTGGTCAAGTAGTGCAACCATAACATGGTTGGTGCAATTCATGACTGACCCAACACTAATGCCTGCCCACTGAGCCACATCCTCCACTGCTATGGCATTACCATAGTGGCCCATACAGTTGAGAAAAATTGCAAGTTGTATAGATACAGGCAGTTGAGGATTGCGTGAGTTGTTGTGGAAGATAGGGTGGTCAGATATTAAATCCAGGATGTCATCGAAGATTTCAGGCTCAACGCGGATCTTTTGCCGAAATAGGTGGGGACGATGTTCCCCAAAATGCACAAGGAGGTGCAGCTGTGGGGCTTGTGACATGGGCTCATCAGGATGGTAGAGCACACATGCCTTCACCACCTCATCCCAGAGAGCTGTGATTTGGTCTTGAAGGCAGTTATAACGAGCCGTAATATGATCAGCTTCATCACCAGATGAGTCAAAGTCCAAAAAGTCAGAAAGGAATGGTGAAAGAGGCGAAGGAGGCATGATTGCCATGATATTCATGAAATCATCAAGTTCAGAATTCGAAGAGGGGCTTGAGAGAGAGTCTATACTAGAATAGTTGTTTTGCACTATGTGCTCATAAGTGGCCCTGGCTAGGGAAAGTGCGGCATTGTCAAGGCCATCCAGTATCTGTGCTTGGTTGCTTGGACAAGGCATGGTGGGGTTCAAGGGATCAATTCCCCTATTTTTGCGCTGGCTGATATGATGTTGGTTATGGCGGAGCTTGAATTCGGGATATTCTGGTCAAGTCCATTTCCAGCCAGCTCATGGCCTAGGTCAAGCCTAGGCACACCTCATGACCAACATCCACAATGTCAACGACGACCATGGGTGCACCAGCTCCACAGATCTGTGCATCCATCAACGATCTGCCAGATGAATGCGCTCTACTTCCACCATCCACACCCACCTCAGTTCTTATCCAGGCTCTCATTTGCAACCTCCAGCACGAAAGCTTGACTATCAGTGTCCTCACTCCACCTTGTTCTCCATCTTTGTGGCAATATGCAGATCTTCATCAAGACCATCACACTAGAGGTGAGTTGTGTAACCCTCCTCCTCCTTAACCTCTTACCAACAGTGTCTCATTTTCCAAGCAGCTCAAAGACAGTCACACTCTCTCAGATTACAACATCCAGTGGGAGTCCACCCTTCATCTGGTCTTGTGTCTCATTTTCCAAGCAGCTCAAAGACAGTCACACTCTCTCAGATTACAACATCCAGTGGGAGTCCACCCTTCATCTGGTCTTGTGTCTCCATGGAGGCATGCAGGTCTTCGTTAAAATCCTCACAGGGAAGACCACACTGGAGGTGAGTTGTCCGGCAGTTGTCATCCTCCTTCACCCAGCACTCAGCCTCAGCCTCTTCCCCCCCAGTATGCAGCCTCAGCCTCCTCCCTCTGGTGGTGAGCCTTATTCAGCTCCCTCTGGTGCTCCCCACCTACGGCATGCACCCTGATCATGATCTCACTGGACTTCATGTATTTTCACAAACTTATTAATATCTGTCAGTTCAAATACAAAGCGCCTTGGGGGGGATCTACTTTATCACTACTCCTTACAAGTACATATCTCGGATTGCCTACTGTATCTAATTCACTCGTTTTGTGTATCACATCCTTTGAAAATACACAAGTGTTGTTTCTAACTCCACTATTGTGCCGATGTGCGCTGAGTATTATGTGGCTTTTCAGCCGCTGTTTCCTGCAAACTCGACCCGAGTTTAGCGTGCAGTGAGTATACGAGCTCAGTGGACTTATGATAGTCACTATATTGATTGTATATACCTGCAGTGAGTATACGAGCTGCAGAGAGCATTAGCTAGGTGCGAGGTATGTAAGTATTCTGTACTGACCTCAGTGGACTTATGATAGTCACTGAGGAAGTTCTACGGCGAGGAAATCGAACGACAAAGGAATGTGCTTATGTAATATAGCTAATATGGACGAGCGAAGTTAGAGTCCAACACTCCCCTTCAAACTGAGCGAAGTCTGAGAGTGGAGGCGAAGTGTTTAACTTTGAGACTAGGGAGAGCTTTGGTAAGTGTATCTGCAGTCATACTATCTGTAGGGCAATAAACGAGTGAAATAGAACCTTTTTCAAGAGAGAAACGAATAAAATGGTAACAAATGTCAATGTGTTTCATTCGGGCGTGGAACGCACCAGAATTGGCAAGGGCAATAGCGGATTGGTTGTTGCAATGAAGGACGGTTGGTTGATCAAGGGGACGGAAGATTTCGGTGAGGAAACGTCAAAGCCAAATGGCTTCCTTTGCAGCGTGCGTCGCTGCAACATACTCAGCCTCAGTCGTTGAGAGAGTTACTAACTCTTGCTTCTTCGAGCTCCAGGACACTGTACTGCCGTCCAAGAGGAATGCATAGCCAGATATGGCATGCTGATGCTCTTGTGATGCGCCGTCTGCGTCAGTAAAGCCCTCAAGGCCTTGCTTGCAGGTCCCAAAGGTGAGTGCAAGTTTCTTTGTCCCTACGAGGTAGCAGTAGATTTGCTTTACAGCCTCCCAATGAGCCATGCCTGGGTTAGCTCCAAACTGCGCGACAGTCGAGATGGCAAAGGCTATGTCGGGGTGTGTACCGACGGCTAGATGCATGAGTGAGCCGACAGCCTCTCGATAGGGAATGTTCTTCATTAGTGTGGTTTCGGCTGGAGTCTTAGGGCATTGGGATTGTGAGAGTGGAGTGTTTGGGTCCATTGGGATGGAGCAGGGTTTCAAATCTGTGAAATTATATTTGGCGAGGATAGAGTCGACATATGTTTCATGGGAGAAGGAGATGGTACGTGCAAGACGGTCGCGGGTGACCTTCATTCTGAGTAGAAATGTGATAGGCCCGAGATCTGTGAGTTTGTAGCGCGACACTATGTCTCGCTTGAACTCTGCAATGAGCTTGTTGTTGCTGCCAGTTACTGCATAGTCGTCAACGTGTGATGCAAGAATTGAGATGTCCGTGCCTATATGCTTGTAGAAAACTCCCCAGTCAGATTCTGCGCGCATCATCCCTAAACTCTTCAACAAGCGACACAACTCCTGATACCACTTCAAAGCTCCTTGTTTTGATCCATAGAGTGCGATGTGTAACAATGCGACAGGATGTTTGAACTTCTTGTCAATGTTGAGTCCAGGTGGGAGTTCCATGTAAATAATTTCGTCCTTGTCAAGTTTACCGTTTAGGAAGGCACTGTGGAAGTCGAAGACATCGATATTCCAATCATTGCATGCGGCTATAGTGAGGATGGTTCGGAGAGATGTGAGGCGTGCAACAGGTGTGTAAGTGTCATAGTAATCAACACCATACACTTGAGAATAACCCTTGGCTACCAGCCGGGCTTTGTACTTATTGATCTCCCCATCCACATTCCGTTTGATTCGGAATACCCACTTACATCCCACTACGTTGACGTTTGCTGGTTGCTCAACGATGGACCATGTGCGGGCATCTTTGAGTGCAGTAAGTTCCTTGTTGATTGCTTCTTCCCACTTAGGCCAATCTGTTCTTTTGCAGGCTTCTTTGACCGTTGTTGGGTCACTGCTCTCGATTGCCGCTACTCCTGCCATCATGGCAAAGACTTCTTCATCATCCTCGTCCATCTCTCCATCCTCCCCTACCATCCCGAGTTCGGCCGCCAAGTTGGATTCTGCAGGAGCAGGCTGCATCCCGCGAGGTAAGTCAGTGCTTCTTCCATCCGTCATTCCTGCGCCATCGCGCAGACTCTTGATGTATGCTGATTCGACTCTCACTCATCCAGAACGGCGCGGCTGCTCGGTTCGTTCAAACTGTGTGCCCAGGTGGTCTCTAGGAGGAGGAATGGGGTTATGGGGTGGGGTTGGAGTATTGCTGGGTGGTATATTGGGATTATTGGTGTGTGATGCTTGGCTTGTTGATTTGTTGGGTACTGAACCGACATCATGGACTCGTACCGTGCGGTGTTCTGGTTCTCCTATAGGTATTCTCACCTCTGCTGTATCAAATCTGACGCTCCTCTCCACAGCTATCCTTCGAATTTCTGGTAGGTAAACTCAGTGACCATTGCTGTCGCAATCGAATCCCATCCATCTGCCATCTATGGTGCACATATCGAGCTTGGAGCCATTCGTCAAGTGCACCTTGACGTGGCTACCCCAGACTGGTAAGTGCTTTAAGTTTGGCGCCTTCTTGTACAGCATCTCATATGGTGTCTTGTTGTCTAAGACATGAGTTGCCGTCCGGTTCTTCAACCAGGTGACATGCATGATGGCCTCCCCCCATAGGAACTTGGGTAGTTCACTGGCGTGCAACAGCACACACATTCATTCAGAGACGGTTCTGTTGAGTCTCTCTGCGACTCCGTTGTGCTCAGGAGTGTCGTGCACGGTAAGTTTGCGTTCGGTGCCTTTGCTGTTGAGATAACGAGTGAACTCTTGCCCAGTGAATTCTCCCCCTCGGTCAGAGCGAAATCGTTTGACTTTTGCATCAAACTGTGTGTTCGCCCAGGCTTTGAAGAACTTGTACACGCTGAAGGCTTCGTCCTTTGTGCGCAGCAGGTACAGGTGAGTGAATCGCATGAAGTCATCTGTGAATGACACAAAGTATTCTTTATGCCCAGGAGTTCATATGGGAGATGGACCCCAAAGGTCACTATGGACTTCATCGCTGAATTTCTCCCGTCTCGGAGGGTCACGGATTTTCCCAATTGGTTTGCAGGTGGCTTTTGCATACTCGCAAGAGTCACACTTGTCCATTGTTGCATCTGAGGGATCCAGCTTGATTCCAGTGATGACACCATCTCGTATCATCTTCGTGATGCTGTCCAGGGAGATATGGCAAAGTCTGGCATGAACTTCGCGCATGGTGAGTGTTTCATCTGCATTTGCGAGTCCGGTAAATAACTTCCTGGGGCCCTTGACACAGTATAGACCCTTTGAGACTGGGACTTCCCCCAATAGCTTCTTCGTATCACTGAAGATCTTGCAAGAGTTCGCACGGAACAATGCAGCATATCCAGCTGCCGTGAGACGGCTGATGGAGACCAAGGTTACGCCCATCTTAGGTGCGTATAGAACATCTTTGAGGAGTATTTGCGTGTTTGACTCACTGTTTGGCAGGGTAATCATGATATTCCCTTTGCCGGTTGCCTCGAAGGTATGTTTGTCAGCAGTTGTTATGGGTTTCGGTGCAATGTTGATGAAATCTTGGAACAGATCGCGATAGGACGACATATGTCTCGATGCACCTGAGTCGAGCAACTCAGTTCGAGATTCGCGTTGGGAGTTTGAGTTTGCTAGGGTTGCATAGGTGAATGACGTCTGCTCTTCTCCCATCTCATCTGTATCATCCATTAACCAAACACCTTCAGGTTCCTCGTCATCCTTGTCCTTAGCGCTAGCCGCTGTCTCAGACTTCTTGTCCTTCCCTTTGCCATCCAATTTCTCGCCTCCCTTGCCACCACGACAGTCTCGTTGCATGTGGCCATACTTGCCACAGCCATGGCAATTGCCCTTGATCCGTCAGGTGCGTTTGCCCACATTGGCGTTATATGCTGCATCGTTGTTCGACAATCTGTTCTTCTTCATTTTTGAAGCACGCCAATTGTACTCGTCTACGACAGTGGACATCAAGACATCCACAGTGAGCAGGACACTCGATACTTTTGCAGATGCCGTGAGCGCTGATAGGTGGGGATCATAGGATGCTGGCAATGAGCTCATGATGATAGCTGCGAAGCTCTCATCTGTGGGGGCATGTCCTAGTGAGGTTAGCTGCTCTTTGACGATGTGCAGCTTGTCGAAGTGCTCTCGAACGTTGCCCTTCTCGGGGCACTTCAGGTCCTGCAGCTTTCACAACAGTTCAACAGACACAACTCGAGAACGCTTCTCGAACAGGTTCGACAGGTATGTAAATATCTCCGCTGCCGTTGTCAAGTTCTTGACTTGGATGAACAGGGAATCGGGGATCGTGCCAGCTATCTGCTGCTTCATTATGGCCTCGCCCATTCACCACTCCTTCATGGCACTTTGGTATGTCGACAGCTCCCTAAGCTTGTCCGACATGGTTGGTAGCCATGATGCTCCTCTTCCTGACAACATTGAGGGGTCAATTGGTTTCTTCTCGATCCCATCTAGGTGGCCAAGGAACCCGCGAGCATCGACGGACCACGACAACCTATCTTTATAGGTCATCCAATTTTCTCCGTCCGCAACTAGTTTTGGGACGTGTAGAAAATCTTCACCAAGTTTGCTGTTAGAGCTGGACATGGCAGGCTATATTTTTCGTATACTTGGTTATGTTTTTAATTGACAAGCGCAGGGCTCATAACCTGCAGTGAGTATACGAGCTCAGTGGACTTATGATAGTCACTATATTGATTGTATATACCTGCAGTGAGTATACGAGCTGCAGAGAGCATTAGCTAGGTGCGAGGTATGTAAGTATTCTGTATTGCGACTCTGTTACATAACGAGGCACGAGCGAAGCGATAGAGTTTAGTCTTTGTGAGAACAACAGAAGCGGCACAAACTCTTCTTCTCATACCGCGACTGTCATTTCCCTAGCAGTCGTTGTCGACATTCTCTCCATCATCCTTTGCTTTTCTTTCACACAAAATACATACAAGCCAACTAATATCTACATTCCCTTCATTTTTCCATTTCAATCCATAATTCTCTAAACCTCTACCCCATTATCTCCCAACCATGGAAATCATCATCCCGCGCATAACTTCTGATCCGGCCCTCGAAGTCCAACCTAATTTTGAATCCCCCGCTTTCGCAGCATGCACTGCAGCCTTAGTAGCCTCCAGCATGACGGAAGAAGATGCCCTAGGCCAGCTCGTCAATGGCTGGACCCAAGAACGCCAAGAGCGCATTGACCTTTGGCAGCAACAGCTTGACGAGGAAGCGCGTGCGCGCCAGGAAGCTGAGCAGCGTGAGCGTGAGGAGAAAGAGATCGCTGATGCTGAAGAGCGTTGTGAAACCGAGAAGAAAAAACCAAAAATCAATGATTTCAATGCTGACCTCCCAGTCTCAGACGTCATCATCCCGTGCCCATCCCAATTCACGCTACAAAAAGTCAAGAACATGGAGTTCGTTGAACTATGGTACTTTAGCCCCGATGGCTGTCGCAAAGCTCGCGACTGGAACAAGTCCTCTGCAGACAATGCCCTAGGCCTAGCAAAGGTTGACGGCATCGTCGCCCTGAAATCATTTTCTTCTTTCAAAGCCTCTAACAAAGCCCTGCAGGACCACGACCTCTCATGAAGGCAGTTCGACATGGCCAAGACCAGCTTCCTCATCCACATAGACAAAGCCGGCTGGCCAGACAAGCACCAAATGGCCCTTGCTCTCTTCTTCACGCTTATCACTAACCACAAGCACAGACTGCGCCCACGAGGAGAAAAAACTCTCCTTCACTATGCCAGCACAGTGTGCAGGGACTGGCATGATCGCCTCACCCTCAACCAAGGCTTCAACATTGGTTTGTTCAACAACACCTTGTTCAACAGCCTCTCAGAAGACGTCTGGGAAGAGGAACGGGATGAAGGCATGAAATTGGTATGCTCTCCCACCCATTACACAGTCTGAACACCTTTCTAATCCATACCCGCATACTTTCCCTACTCAACCATTCTACCCTCATGCACAATGTTTGACCCCTGCTTCACACCCATGCTTCCACTCTGCTACCCACTTCCCGCTACATCTTCCCACTCTCTCACCTCCCACCACCCAACCCTACCCCCCACTCATCACCAAATCCTTATTTCCTTCCCTACCTTTCCCTCCTGGCGCACCCACACTTCCCACTGCCCCATTCAATCAACCGCTCCCAACCTACCTGCTTCCTCCCTCTCCCCACCACATTGCTACCAACCAGCTACCAAACCCAACCCTCCTTCAACCTGCACCCACGCTACCAACCCACCGCTACCTCCCCGCACCCAGCTCCAAAACATGGTAGCACTCTCAACCTCACAGCCGAAAGGCTGAGCACGAGAAAATGCCCCCACCCGTGGGAGGCACAAACCCTCTGGGGGCGCCCAACCCGATGACCGCTTCCACCCATACTGTCGCCCATGCAGAAATGCGCAAGGAAAGCAACCCGGCCCCAACCAGTCTTTTCCAGCGGGTGCAGGCAAAACCAGTTCCTCGGCCTGCACCCTCTGCCTGGGCTGCTTCCGTCACAACATCCACAAGTGCGCCGTCAAGCTCTTGTGGGATGGGCGGACCAAGACTCACTGCTGCCACAACTCAGCTGGCCACCTGGTCAACCCCGAAGGGTGAGAACTGTGCTACGACTGGCAGAGACCCAATGGCTGCGCCAACACCTCACACTCCCACATCCATGAGTGTTCAGGCTGTGGAAGCAAAGAGCACGGCGCTCAAGGATGCTCTCTCAGTGAGACACTTTAACGCCCTCACCCCCTATCACCCAGAAGCCTGGCATCATATTCTCACAGTCTCTAAGCTTATACATAGATACAAACATACCCCTAATAGTCTACGCACGGGTTTCACCAGTAGCATCCGTCCTATCACTTCTACCTACATCCCAGCCAATAGTCCCTCCATTCTCGAACACCAAGAAGCATTTAATACCATCATTGAGCATGAATATGCCACTGGCAGATACATGGGCCCGCTCTCCAGAGCTGAAACTGAAGCCCTTATTGGCCCTTTCCAAACAGCGCCTCTCTCCATCATACCCAAGCCTGGGAAACCAGGAAGATTCCACATCATACAAAACCTATCCTTTCCTTCATCCCCCTCCCCCCCAATATCATCCATTAATTCGTCCATCGACTCTGACCTCTACCCGTGCATGTGGGGCACCGCTGCCACCATCTGCATGCTCATCTGGCACCTACCTCCCAGATCACAAGCGGCCGTCCGCGATGTCTCCGAAGCCTACCGCACTGTGCCCTTGCACCCTTCCCAGTGGCCAGGACTCGTGGTCCGCACAGACACCAACCACTTTGCCATCGACACGAGCTTCTGCTTCGGCTGCTCATCAGCCGCAGGCTCATATGGGGGAGTGGCAGATGCAGGCACTGACATCATGCGCTCCCAAGGCATCGGGCCCGTATCCAAATGGGTCGACGACCACTTCTTCATTCGCATCCTGCGCAAGTACCTCGATGAATACAATCGCTGACACGCAGCAAATGCCACCATCATCGCAAGGAACGGTGGCCGCCTCATGGAAGGCGGGCGCCACTGGTACAAAGGCTTCACTATGCCTGACGACCGAATTGAAGAGTTCAATGAAGACTCCACCTTCCCCATCATTGACCTCTCATCCACTTCCCCCCGCTCCCCAGAAGACACCCTCTTCACCTATTGCTTCGACGACATCAACCGACTCTCTCTTCTTCTGGGTATCCCATGGGAACTTGCCAAGGATATCCTTTTCTCCTCATGTGCGCCATTCATTGGCTTCCTGTGGGATCTGGACGCCCACAGGATCTCCATACCAGAGCAGAAAAAAGAGAAGTACCTTGCCGCCATTCACGAATGGGATAATCAACCCACACACCCTGCAAGAAGCTCAGCAACTCCACGGCAAACTTCTACACGCCTCCTTCGTCCTGCCAGTGGGGAGGGCCTACCTGGTCTCTCTTGAAGCCATGCTATCCATCTGCAATAACCATCCTCACATGCCTCGCACCCCACCAAAAGACACCCACGACGACCTCCACTGGTGGAAAAGCAGCCTTGCACAACCAAACATCTCCCACCCCATACCAGGACCCATCGAGGTCTTTGACCCCGCGGCTTACTCGGATGCTAGTTCAGGCGTTGGCATCGCGATCTGGATCAACGGCTGGTGGAGAGCCTGGCGGCTCCTTCCAGGGTGGAACAGAGAGAACCATGACATCGGCTGGGCTGAGGCTGTGGGAATGGAACTCCTCGCTTGCGCACTCCTTGCTAATTGCCCGGAAAACACATGCCTCAAGATTTACGGGGACAACCGTGGGGTCGTCGAAGGCTGGTGGAAAGGTCGCAGCCGCAACCGAGCCACCAACAACGTCTTCAAGCACATACACGAGCTATCAGCAGCATCCAAATGCTCCTTCCTCACTCGCTACGTGCCCAGCACTCACAACCCCACAGATGGTCCCTCAAGAGGCAAGTACCCTCCAGCCAACCGCTTACTCCCTCCAGTGCACATCCCCACAGACATCCAGGCTTTCCTTGCTGACTTCAACGCTCCCGTCCTCCCTGCTGAACACCTCGCTGAAATGGCGCGCCACTGGACTACCACACCCGCTAAGTCTCACCGTGACGCCAGACCCAAGTCCCACCACTCAAGCATCCTCAATGACAGCCTCAGGCGTGAGGGTGAAGCTCTCTTCAAAGCATCCCAAGCATAGTAAACCCCCACCAACTCACTAAAACCCCCAAAGGGCAACTAACAGCAGCTCCCACAGCCTATCCTGTTAACCCTGCCCTGTACCCATCACCCCTGAAACTGCACTGTGCAGCCAGAGACCGCCTGCGCCTCTGGTCTCCCACGGACACAAACTCCCTAATCTCCCACCCAAATCGCGATGTCCAACGCATTCAAGATGTGATGCTGCACGCCTGGGCGCGCAGCACCCAAGAACTGTACGGCAGCGGCATTCTCGCCTTCCACGTGTTCTGCGACTCGAAGTTGATCGCAGAAACGAAGCAATCCCCTGCTTCCTCGGACCTCATCGCCGCCATGGTGGGTCTATACTCAGGCAAAACCGTCTCCAACTACGTACACGGCATACGGGCATGGCACATCCTGCACAGTCAACCTTGGACCATTGACGATGACAAAATCGTCACTCTCCTCAAGGCAGCAAACAACCTTACCCCCGCCACCTCCAGGAGAAAGAAACGCCAGCCGTACACGGTGGAATTCATCACAGCACTTCTAGGCAAACTGAACCAAACCAAACCCCTCAATACAGCAGTCTGTGCTTGTCTCACGGTTGCCTTCTACACCATGGCACAAGCAGGAGAGTTCACGATACCCAACATCAACGCCTTCAACCCAGCCCTGCACATCACCCACTCAGGTGTCCGCCAAGAAACAGATCGGAATGGTCTGCAAACAACCATCTTCCACCTGCCTCGCACAAAATCTTCCCCCACAGGCGAAGACGTCTCTTGTGCACGCCAGCATGGCCTATCGGACCCCGAAGCAGCCTTAGAGAACCATTATCGTGTCAATGACCCTCCCGGGGACACCGCCCTATTTTCCTACAGGCACGGAAAGTCCCACCGCACCCTCACAAAACCAAAGTTCATCGAACGACTCGCACAAGCCGCAGTGGAGGCAGGTCTGATGCCCCTACAGGGTCATGGCATCAGAATAGGCGCCACCCTAGAATACCTCCTCCGCAACATACCTTTCGACGTCGTCAAGACCATGGGACACTGGGCCAGCGATGCCTTTCAACTATACCTTCGGAAACACGTGCAGATCCTCATCCCATATTTGCAAGCCACCCCCGCACTGCACAACGAATACCTGCGGTATACGATGCCGCGCATCCGATAAACCCCTCCAATGTAAGCACACAAATCCATCTGCTCCTACTACCTTGGGAATACGAGTTTCACTCTACGCGTCGCCAGACTCCTACTTATGTGGGTTTCACAGCTCACTCGTTTTACAGGCATGCAGATCGGGACCGGGAAGCGCTGCATCAGGAAATCAACACATTACTTAACAATGACTTAATGATGGCTGAGCACGTACTCACAATGGATCAAGAACAAATAAGCCAGAAATCATTAAGAACAGTATCTCTTAAATAAATTAGATCCAAATTCTTATGTTTGACTTAAGGGTTGCTTGATCAAGCGCTGTTTGCCAAACACGATCCATTGATTTCAGTAAGATCCAAAGTAGTGGCTAAGAGGGATTACGAAGGGTATTAAAACAAGTTCAGGGCAAAACAAGCAGAGGAAAAGTAACACGAAAACACGATTAAAATTGCAGCGCAACACGCCAGTGTAAAAAGGATAGTAATTCGAGCATGCGAGAGTGACGGCGAGACATTATATGACGGAAACAAGGAAAAGCACTAGTCGGCAGTTGGGCAACTTGAATGATAGCAGGCGAAATTCAAGTACGAGCCACGAGCCAGGGATGTACATCTGTCAGGAATGAGTGAGCACTGTAAATGATAAAATAAAAAATAAAAAATTACACTCAGCGGAAAGCGAGGAGGTCAGCATACTCTTCGTCGAAGTCTTCATTTTGGGTGTCCGCAAGCACACCATCCGTCTTCGATCGTCCAGCGCGAGTCGTGGCCTTCATGTACTGTTGAGCTTGTTCAATTATGGTTTTTATCTTGTCAGTGGGAACACGATTGATGGCGGTCAAGAACATTCGGGTGTCATATCCCCAGAGCGGCTCCAAAAAACTCTCGTTCTTGCCGATGACAGCGACCCATTCGGTTTCTGCAGCTGATGCCTTACCCTTCCGCGAAGGCTTCTTCTTGCCCTTAGAGGTGGTGGTCTTGATCTTGAAAGTCATCTCTTTGTTCGCAAGAAGAATAAGGGCACGTTTAACCTGCTGAAGTCATCAGAAGAATGTGTGAATTCAACAAAAACAAATATACCGCCGCTGCAGAGAGAGAAAGTGCAGTTCGGAGAACCGGCTCCTCGCTGTTGAGCTCTGGGACCGGTACACATCCTTGGGTGTAGTTGAGGTGCGCCGCGAAAGTCTGCAGGACGAATGTCGACTGCCACATTCCTGACCATTCCTAGACACATATAGACGTCAGCAAAAATCACACCAAACAACGACACATACCTTCTTGTTGTCGGAGTCAACATCCAGAAAGAGAAACTTATTGTCCGCAAGCCAAAAATCTGCGAATCCAGCACGGTTATCCTCAGATTCATAGAGCGGGTCAGCTGCCATGAGACTCGTGATCATCATGACAGCAGCGGAACCAAATCCACCGCGCCACTCACTCAAGCGTTGCTTAGCCTACATTAGATAGAGTGTCAGCTACAAACACACTGTATCGATGAGACTTACCACATAATAGACAGCGTCTCCTGGGACAATCGAGTGATCAATGAGTGTTGGGTTTTTCGCATAGACAGTTTTCCAAGCCTTCGTGAGGATCAGAATCAGCGCGTCATCCTCGACAAGCCATGGATGGACATCATCCCCACCAGCGGCATGAGCGATAGTAGGAATAAGTAAGCCGCGCCACGCATTACCGTCCTGGCAACCAGCAGGAAGATCGCTGTTCTTGTGTTTTACTCTTAAGACTTCTCCAGTGGTGACTTTCTTCTCCGCAGCAGTTGCCTTCTTCTCTGGGATGTCTATCGGCTCCTTCTTGACGCGCTTCTTGGGCGGGACATCCAAATCATCGAATACATCGACATTGGTCTGTGAAACAGGTTGCATATCAGTGTGGACTGCTTTGAGTGACTGTGCGTACCTTTGATGTCACCCGTTTGCTTCCCGTAGCAATGACAGGGCTCGCCTCGACACTGTCAACAACCATGACGTCTTCTGATTCCGCTTCGGTGTCATCCATGACAACGTCCCCTGCAACAGATGAGGGGAGCGACTCAGAGTGAGTGAACTGATATTGTGAAGGCGGAGGTGGAGGCGGGGTCAGTGAACTATCGCGAACCTCAACCACATCCTGTAGTAAGTAGTTAACAAAGGAAACAAAAAAAAAAAAAAAACACAAACCACTGCTCCTAATGCGGTATGCAAACTACTTGGCTGTTTCTTCACATTCGCGAGGGCATGTGCCGCCAATCGTTCTGGCTTGTCATCCTCATCCAGCAGAGATCCTACTATGTGGACATCGTCGTCAATCTCCGAGCTTTCGGGAGTTATTGGGGGGGCAGTAGCGCTGCTGATGGTTGTCACTTTGGTGAACTGCGTGGGTGCTGAGATGCCCGATGTACTGGTCGGATGTGTTTCGCTCCTCGGAAATTGAGACAATGTGCTTGTCTTCGGATTCTTAACTCCGTGTGCCCACACCGAGACTGAGCCCTTGTAGGCTGCATCCTTCAAGCCACTGGTCAAATCATTCAGCAAGTTCCAGTAAAAAAGAGTCGGTTCAGTCAGCAGCAACATCGTGGTATAATATCAAGGTACGTACGTTGCTGTATTCCCTTTCGGGCCAGCATCTGATGCACGTGAACTCAACACCGTGATCCCATCAGTGACATCGTTATTCTTATCAGTATCGGCTGATACGGCACCACGAACAGCCCCAACAGCATCATGGTGAGTTGTCTTCTGCACTCGCTTCCGCTTTTTCTGCGCGTTTGCCTCACCACTATCACCCACCTCATCCAGATCCTCTGCCTCTGCTACCTTTGCTGCAGCACCTCTTTTCGGTCCTGTGACTTTAGCCTGGGAAGGAGGTAGTGCCATCTCGGTAGCAGTGGTTGCAGCGGCAGTCTTGCCAATGGGACGAGGACGGGGTTTTCTCGCCACAGTCGCCTTTTGCTCCTGGACAGCGAGTTTATCCTGAACAGCTGCAACTTTGGCAATGCCCTTGTGGGTCTTTGCCTCCCGCTCTTGCTTTTCCCTTTGGAGACGAGCATTGTCCTCTTGTACCTGGGCTGAGGTTCGTCTTTTTTGCTGTGCGTCTATGACAACCTGAGTGACCTTTTTTGAAGCATTGGACAGACGTGTAGAGACCATGGTCAGCGGCAGGAATGAGGAAGAGAGCTGGTGAGCAGGACAGGTGGCCTCTTGGGGCGGGGCAAAGAAGTGGTGAAGAAGGGTTGTTTTAGAGTGTTGTTATTATACACCGCGTGAGCCCGCCATTATGTACTTTGCTATTTACTGACCCTTTAGCTTGTTTTAGTGCCAGTTGGTTGCTAAGCCCTCCTGCACCCCGAGCCCTCAAGTGCGCTGTGTTCTTGTCTCTTTGGTGCGTATTTTTTGCTCGTTTCACTGATTATTCACTCACATTTGACCTATAGTCACACTCTGTTCTGACTTCTGCACCAATGGGACAAAACCGCAGGACATTCAACGTCAACCTAATACCTTGTCCGCACACTGGCTGCAACCGCTATTTCAAGAACCGGTCAGGTCTCACACAGCACCGTCACGCACTCCACGATTTTTCGTTCGAACTGCCTGCGAATGCACACCAACGCCCTGCAGAATCCGACTCAAACAATGGGGAGCAGCTGCTTTCAAATGTCGACTTCCGCGCAACCGATCACCACGGGGATACGATGGACTACGACTATGGCAATGATGCCATAGATGATAACATGGCCCCAGATGTCAGTGGGGACGTGAATGAAGTCTATCGTGACTATCACCTTGAACTTGACAGTATGTAGCTCAATTTTATTATCAATACATTCTAACAATGGTTTTCGAGCAGGTCGCATATGCGATGCAGCAAGCAATTTCGTTCCTGCGGATACCATACCTCCTCCCTTAACATCGAAACAGCCAGGCGACTGGACGCCTTATCGTAGTCGATTGGAGTTTGAAACCGCGGAGTTTTTGTACAAGAAGGTTCAGATGTCCGCTGGCGACGTCGATAAATTGATGCACTTGTGGGGCCTTGGTCTTGCGCGACATGGAGACGCCCCTCCTTTTGCCGACCATCGGGACCTATATTCGACTATCGACGAAACACCAATTGGAGATGTCGCTTGGCAGAGTTTTTCGATGAAGTATGGTGCGGATGCTGATTCACCTAGTGATCTCACACCATGGATGGACGCCACATACACTACATGGTTCCGTGACCCGCGCGCTATCATCCGCAACATGTTGGGCAATCCCGACTTCAAAAATGAGATGGATTATGCGCCGTATCGTGAGTGGAAAGGCCAGGGTGAAAGTGCAACTCGCCAATGGCGCAATGTGATGTCAGGCGATTGGGCCTGGGACCAAGCAGTAAGTTCAATGCTACGAACATGATTCCTTTCACTGACACTTCATCAGGATGAGATCGCCAAAGATCCTGCCATGCACGGTTCAACATTTATCCCAGTAATACTCGGAAGCGACAAAACCACAGTCTCGGTGGCAACAGGACAAAATGACTATTACCCGCTGTATGCCTCGATCGGGAACGTTCATAATAACGTCCGCCGTGCTCACCGTAACGCTGTAGCCATTATTGGCTTTTTGGCTATTCCAAAAAGTGAGTATTTACTTTCTCAGCGCTTCTCAATGCTAACAAAGTCTTGCAGTGACGAAAAAACATTCAGATGATCCGCGTTTCCGAAAATTCAAGAAACAATTGTTTCATTCTTCATTGTCGCGGATTTTGTCATCGCTCAAGCCCGCCATGTCTGTCCCTGAGGTTGTCCAATTCGGGGACGGGCATTTTAGACGTGTCGTGTACGGTCTCGGTCCTTATATCGCCGATTATCCTGAGCAACTTGTCCTTGGTTGTGTAGTTCAGAATTGGTGCGCGAAGTAAGTAATTCATCTGTGTATTTGGTATCTGCTGTACTAACACCAATACATCAGATGTTTCACTTATCCGGACAAATTGGACAGCGGTGAGGGTGGGCTTCGTTCGCGGGAAGTTGTAGATACCCTTTGTGACGAAGTTGACTCCGGAGTACTTTGGGAGGAATGGGGAGTCATCAGTGATGTAGTGGTGGGTATTTCTACCATTTTATGGTATCATTTTAACATATGTTCAGCCTTTCACCAATGACTTCCCTCGTGCCGACATTCACCAGCTTCTCACACCAGACATCCTGCATCAAGTCATCAAAGGAGCGTTTAAAGACCATCTCGTGGCATGGGTCGAGAAGTATCTCGAAAAAGAGCACGGGAAGACACGCGCGAAGGCGATTTTGGATGATATCGATCATCGGTGAGTTTCAGCGTGTTTCTCAATTTTGTTCTAACTAATTTCTCATCTCATTTAGAATTGCTGCGGCTCCGCCTTTCGCAGGACTTCGTCAATTTCTGCAAGGACGCGGATTCTCTCAATGGACGGGTGACGACTCTAAGGCCCTCATGAAGGTCTATCTCCCTGCGATCGAGGGACACGTCCCTCAGGATATCATCCAGTGTTTTCGGGCCTTCCTCGAATTCTGTTACATCATGCGACAAGACATTATTGCAGAGGACACCCTTCTACAGCTTTCCGACTGTCTTGGACGCTTTCATCGCTATCGACAAATTTTCCAAGATACCGGTATTCGATTCGACGGATTTTCACTGCCACGTCAGCATGCGCTATGTCATTATTCAATGCTCATCCGTTTGTTTGGTGCTCCGAACGGGATATGCTCCTCCATAACGGAGTCCAAACACATAAAGGCCGTCAAGGAGCCTTGGCGCCATTCCAGCAAATTTAACGCGCTCGGACAAATGTTGCTCACCAACCAGCGCCTCGACAAACTTGCTGCATCACGCTCGGACTTCACTGCATGCAGAATGCTCGACGACTCGTACGTTTCAGACCATTTAGCATATCTAGGTACGTCTTCTACTTGTTATAACAGATGTATACTCATATGGACACATACTAGACCAGCTCGAGTCTGCATGGTGCACTGCACAGAACGATGAAGCCATGCAGGTGGATGCCCCGGACAACAACGGCCATGGCACAACGGCAGCAGCAACAACAACAACACGAGCGGCCACAGCAGCAGCAGCAACAATCCAAACGGCCGCAGCAGCAGCAACAGCAACAGCAGCAGCAGCAGCAACAACAACATGAGCGGCCGCAGCAGCAGCAGCAACAACATCGGCCGCAGCAGCAGCAGCAACAACAACACGAGTGGCCGCAGCAGCAGCAGCAACAGCAGCAACAACATCGGCCGCAGCAGCAGCAGCAGCAGCAACAGCAGCAGCAGCAACAGCAGCAACACCAACAGCAGCAGCAACACCAACATCAACACCAACGCCGACAGCAGCAACACCAACAGCAGCAGCAACAACTGCCACGGCAGCTGCAGCAGTTGACGACGATGACGACGACGGTACTAACGACCATTGTGATGGTGACGACGATGGCGGAGAAGATATACAAATCAATCTGGTGGACCAGGCAGACTTGGAGCGCCCTCACTTGGACGAGCCTGGAGACGGCATACTAGAAGGACCCAGAGCACAGTGCGATGTCAAATTGGCACGCACCCATCGTGAGTTCCCTCTCCCTCGTGTATCTCAAATCACTCAATGTAGCGTCTTCAAAGAACGATATCGTGCGCGCAATATCCGCACGTTAGCAGATGAGCTTCGCGTTCCGGATCTCTCCCGTCTTGTCCGACTTTTTCTATTCGATCAACTCCTCGCAGATGACATCCACACTTCTGACAATGTTCCCCTCAGCGCATGTCCACGATTCGAGGGACGCATCAAAATATTTAACTCGGCCGCAGCCAGTTTTTATGCACCGAGTGACCCGAGCGGTGTTGGTGGAATGCGGCATGAACACATTCGTGCAGCACCATCATGGCGTCGAGGCCCTGCACGCAACGACACTGTCCTCATCAATACCGCCAGCGAGGATGGGATCAATGGGATGGAGGTCAGTCGTGTCCTGTGTTTTTTTTCATTCCAGCACAGTCGAGAGACTTTCCCATGCGCCCTCGTCCACTGGTTCAAACTCATTGCGAATGAGCCGAATCCAGACACTGGCATGTGGATGGTAAAACCATCTTTCCATGCAGACTCGAGTCGAGAGCTCTCCATCATACACGTTGACACCATTATTCGTGCATGTCACCTCTTACCTATTTTTGACTGCGATTTTGCTCCAGACAACCTTATGCTTCATAACGTTTTAGATATATGGCCCAGCTTCTATGTTAACAGATTCGTAGATCACCACGCGTTCGAAATAGCATATTGATGCAGATCATTTTTTGTCGCACCTTCGTGTCTTAGTGCTGCCGCGGTCCGGTCCAGAACCACGGTCCGAACGGGACTTTTGGTCCGGTTCTCCGTGGTTCGGTCCATGGTTCTCTCACCAGCCAGAACCGGACCGGAAAACGGTTCTCGGTTCTAGGTCATCCCGAACGGTTCCGTTCTGGTTCGGCCTTCCCGAACCAGTCCGAACCCTTCCAAATTTTGACTTCGACATCATTTGTCTCGATGTCAGACTGACCTTCGGGATTTGCACTTTTGGCTGGTCAGGCTGCTTTTAGCCTTTTTGAAGGTAAGTATTAACTTTCTTGGTATCCCACATATCACAACGTTCGTCAATGGGTGACAATCAATGTCAGTACTTTCATTTCTCATCTCTCGCATGCTCTCTGACCTCTTCGACAGTCCTTCAAGGAATTTTGGCGAAGCTGTCCGAGGTCGCTGTCAAGGGTGCTTTCCTGGGTCTGGAGCCACTCTTGTCCTTTCCAGGTCTGGAACCAATCTTGTCCTCCCTCGGTCTGCAGCCACCGCTCCCGTCATCCCTTGGTCTGCAGCCCGTTGTGTTCTCTCCAGGTCTGGAGCCAGTCTCGTCCTCCCTCGGCCTGGAGCCAATCTCGTCCTCCCTCGGTCTGGAGCCAGTTTCGTCCTCCCTCAGTCTCCGGCCAGTCGTCCCCTTCCTCAGTCTACAGCCAGTCTCGTCCTCCCTCAGTCTGCAGCCAGTGTCGTCCTCTCTCGGTCTGCAGCCAGTGTCATGCTCCCTCGGTGGAGCAGGGCCAGCGGCCTAAGCCCAGAGCAAGGCAGACAAGCTGAGATGATGATGATGCTAGCTACGAACATGGCGAAACCTAGTCTACATGCTGACTAAGCTGTGGAAAGGGCCGATAGGACCCTTGGTGCGCAGCTCCTGCCCTTGGGACCCCTACTCCATCGGTCTGCAGCCACTCTCGCCCTCTCCATGTGAGCAGCCACTCTCGTCCTCGCTCGGTTTGCGGCCAGTCCGGCCATCCTTCGTTCTGCAGTCAGTCTCGTCCTCCCTCAGTCTTGGCGTCGGAAAGTCTGCTGTTGCGTTCGCAGTAGCTAAGAGGATGTGAAGTCTAAAAATGATAGAAGGGACGAATGTCGAAAAGTGGCAAGCGGGAACGTCCTTTTTCTTGCGCAAGCACACGAAACGACGCTACTATCTATTAATTATTGCATGTCTTATAATCTATGGTATATGTTACTAAAGAAACAGCAACCTGGCCTCCTTCGTTCTATGTCATAGCAATGACAGAGTCGCCAACACCTCTCGTATCTTCGCCTCGTCCAACGCTTCCTGTATCTTTGCCTCGTCCTGCGCCCATGTTGGAGAGGCGATCCTGAATGCATCTCCAACGCGCGCATATGACTCGGGATATCGCCCACACGCGCGACAGGCTTGAACTTTGTCAGGTCGATGACACCTCTCTGTGTGAGCATGTCTTGCGCACGTGGATGTACTTGACGTGCGCGAGAATGAGCGTGCTGGTGTGCTCGCCTGTGACTGGGCGCGCGATATTGATGGATTTGTACAGCTGTTGGGAGGCAGTGTGGTCAGCGAGCGAGCGGGCTCAGCATGAAATGAAATTACCTCGCACTCCATGCTAAAAGCGCTTTCCTTGATGCGGGAGGCTCTTATTTGCACCTGAACAGCTTGTTATCAGCGCATATATCAGATCACAAAGGTGCATCCATACACATTTTTCCTTTGTCAGACCACTGAGACTCCATTCCTGCACTTCAAAAATTTATGGTTCGGTTCGCGTTCGGACCAGAAAAAAACCGAACCGGACCGCTGAGAACGGTTCTCGATGGTCCGGTTCTGGGTTCGACGATTTTGTAGAACCGGACCATGGTTCGGTTCTCGGTTCTCGTCGAGGACCCTCTGAACCGGACCGAACCGGACCACGGCAGCACTATCGTGTCTTAGCTCCTTAATGACAATGTGGTGATGTTTCCCACAAAGACATTAAGTCTCGATCAAGCAAAGACTTATGTTCTTACATTTGGCTTAGTCCTCGTAGTCTACTTAATACAAATTTTTAAGATTTTAAGGAACATTAAGTAATGTGTAGATTTCCTGATGCTGTGCGCTTTCGCCCATATAGCTTCTAGCTCGTACCCTCTCCCAAGCTTAGATCATTGTCTTTAGTAGTCAAAATTCTATCTGATTTTGCAAACCGCAATACAACTAAGCTTCGACGTGAATCTCAAAGACTGACCTCAGTGGACTTATGATAGTCACTGAGGAAGTTCTACGGCGAGGAAATCGAACGACGAAGGAACGTGCTTATGTAATATAGCTAATATGGACGAGCGAAGTTAGAGTCCAACATAGCGGGCTTTAGCGACCTTTAGCGAACTTTAGCGATTTTCCAAATCCAACTCTGAGTCCCACTTATAATAATATATAGCGAGGGAATAAAAAGCGGAGTGAAAATCCACTGGGGATGCTGGCACCGTTACTGATTGACCAACTAGGTAATGTGGGAAACATAGGTGCTCCGCCACGGACCACGGTAGCTACAGGTAGCTACACAGGAAGTTCGGAATGTGGTTTTCATGCAGGTCTGTCACAGGAACAATATTGGGTACTTGGAGACCGCAAGTTCGAAGAGGCCAAATCATTAGCCGAGCCGCCCAAGTGAGCGGTTTCACCTGAAGTACAACCAGTGGCTAATTGATCCTCCTTGCTTCAAAGAAACGCATCCAATTACTACTGCATAATCACGGCTTCAGAAGCTTCAGTTTCAAGGAAGTTACCTGTGGCACCCGCCACTAGTACTCACTGGCAGTTAGCCTTGACATAATGAATTTCACAGCCTAAAATCAGTCATTCAAGTGAAGTTCGGGGAGAACGTTTTGCACGAACTGCCGCTTGCGAATCTTGTTGTCCTTGGACTCCTTCCCTGCAACCTCACTGCATTGGTCACGCGTTCCACCGCACCCGACGCCGGTCTGCCCCGACATCATGACCATTTATTATAAAAGGCATCTGGTCAGCTATGTGTATCCCAGCAAATTGGATTGCAAGATGCTGTCCAGCCTTCTGAGTTGTGGTATCCTCGCAAGTACTATTTTCGCAAGTTGTGGTGCCGCGGTGACGACTGTCAGTGTCAATGGTACAGCTGCCCACAGCATTCCGCCTCTGCTTTGTGAGTTGAGACATCTACCTGCGACCCTATTTTGCGTTAACATACCACTCAGTTGGACAGATGTTCGAGGCAAGTAGATAGTGGTGAAACTCGTACTGCTTTCTGACATGCAACATATCGGTGACTTATAGGATATCAATGTACGTTTCCTTTGATGCACGATCGTGGCCTATTCATCAGTTCCTCACTCATTATAGTATGTAAGAGCATATCATCATGGTCAAAATGACTTTGAGTGCTTTTAAAATAACGTCTACCCTCTTTCGCAGAGCGGTGACGGTGGTATTTACGCCGAGTGTCAGTGCTTCATCGAATTTACGCTCCTGGCATAATCCTGAGGTTCTTTTGCAAGTGCTTCAAAACCGTGCCTTCCAGCAGGTGACACCAAGTAGGATTCACATAGCTGTATCTTTCGAATTGTAATCCCTGAAACGTATCTAGACACAATTGATGCTCTCTACGGCTGGGCCGCAATCAACGGTGCATCCATCAATGTTATTGCTGACCCCATCCCGCTCTCCGATGCTCTGCCCAACTCCCTTGAGCTTACCATCCCATCTGGCTCCTCTGTTCAAGTCGGATTTAGCAATGAAGGCTATTGGGGTATGTCCAACTAACCTCGGGACTTGTGCATCGAGTTCACTGTTTTCCCTCTAGGCATAAACGTCAATGCCTCTTGGACTTACAACGCCTCTTTCTACTACAAATTCCCAAGCGCATCCGACTTTTCTGGCAAAGTCACTGTCATGCTTCAGTCTTCTATTGGCACAGTCTATGCAAACGCTTCTGTGCCTGTCTCCGGCTCCACCACAACCTGGACGCAGGTCGTGGTGCATCTCACACCTTCCTCAAGCCCTGTGTCAACTATCAACATTTTCACGGTCACCGTCGATGGTGCCAGTGCCATCGGAGGGAAGATCAACTTCGCAATGTTCTCTCTCTTCCCTCCAACATTCAAGGGCAGAGCCAATGGCTTGCGTATGGACATTGCGCAGGCGTGTTTTCATCTGTGGTTGAAGCAACATGTTCTGACAGCAGCACATAGACATTGTATGACATGAAGCCTTCGTTCTTCCGTTTGCCTGGTGGTAACAACTTGGTGGGCTCCATATAGCGCCATATTCATCTACGCTGACTATCTTTGTAGGAGGTAAACACAAAATATTGACCAGGCTATTTGTGGACTCGATCGTTAACGCAACACCAGGGCCAAAGCTTTTCTACACGCTGGCAATGGAATGCGACAGTAGGAAACCTTATTGACCGTCCAGGACGCATGGGTGACTGGGGATACGTCAACACTGAGTCCGCGCCATTCTCGTGACTTTTACTCCGCCATCAATAACAAATTGCCCTCCCCTTTTTTCAGCGGTCTCGGTCTTCTCGAGTACATGTATCTTTGCGAAGATATGGAAATGGAGCCCATTATGGCTGTATGGGCAGGTATATAACAGGCGTGCATGTCATATTGTTGCATTCTTATTTCACATACAGGGTACTCGCTCGACGGAGCCAGCCTCCCTGAAAACGATCTCGCGCCATACATCCAACAGGCAATCGACCAGATCAACTTTGTCATTGGTGACTCTGCCACGAGTAAACCAGCTGCCCTGCGTGCATCTCTTGGTCATCCAGAACCATTCAATCTGCAGTATGTCGAAATTGGCAATGAAGACTTCTTTGCATCAGAATCGTGAGTCCTTTATTTCAAACTAACGAATGAACGAGCATGTCGATGATACACCACAAGGTATATATACCGCTGGAGAGATTTCGCGGGCAACTTGACGGCTACATTCCCTCAGCTGAGTGAGCGCTGCACTGCTGTCCAGGAGCTTGCCTCTGACTGATACATTTCTTGGTAGAATTCATCGCGACCTCATACCCCTTCAATTCCACCCTCGATCCCGTCCCAAAGCAGTACGATAACCACGTGTACCAGACACCTGGATGGTTCGCAGAAAATGCGTTCTACTATGATTCTGTCGAGGTTCGTACGCTCTGCATTCGCCTCATCTCCTAATGGGAACCTGAATGTGACACGGTTGAAAGCGCGATGGCACTTACTACTTTGAGGGTGAATATGCTGTTGTGTCAACTAACGCCAGCGATATCTTCGGCAAACCCAACAATGGTCGTCTTGTATACCCTAATATGCAAGGTGTGTACTCTCTCGTGGTGATGAACCGTACCTGACGCCAGGATAGGATCTTCGGGAGAGGCCGCATTCATGACCGGTCTCGAGCGTAACAGTGACATCGTCTTCGCTGCGTCGTATGCTCCCTTGTTAATGGTGATCTAACTTTGCATACTGTAACTAGAGTGAACACTAATAATCGCACTGTAGAACACTGCCAACTATCAGTGGTCACCAAACCTTATTGCCTTTGAGTGAGTCGCTCCCGACAATCGAAGATACGCATCAGATTCATGTCCCCTCAGTGCGTCAAATGTGTACCCATCAACCAGCTTCTATACACAACAGGTAGTGATATTTGATATCTGAGCAGAATTGTATCCCTCAAACATCTGCTGCAGCTCTTTAGTCTCAACCGTGGAACCGAATATTTACCAAGCACCTGGCCTCAAAATGGCGCACTCCACTGGAGTGTCACGCGTGATGCACCCACCAATACGATTATCATCAAGGTACTTAGGGGTCTAATTCTTCTGTCGGTTGTGACGATGTTGATATTTCGTTATTAAGATTGCCAACACAGACATGACAGATGAAGAAATGTCATTCGAGCTTCCCTTCAACGGTGTTCACGACACTGGCACTGCGACAGTACTCTCAGGCTCTGCCACATCAAACAACTCACCCGAGACTCCCAACGCTGTCAAGCCCGTCATTTCACAGATTAAAACTGGTAAGATTTTCTCGTACACTGCCCCAGCATACAGTGTCAACGTGCTGCGGGTGGAGGCGAAGTAGGGGATAGAGTATCGCTTGGCAACATATGCATGTCACACCAAAAAGAGACAATCATAGCCTCATACCAGGCCATTAATGTTTTTTTACCTTTTACGACTCAAAGATCCGTGTCGGCGCACACAAATTACTGAACATAATAGCAAATTTTATTATTTGCCAAAGAGTGTGTGGACAAAAATCGAGACACGATCCGTTTAATGCAGACCCAGCTCTAGACACTGGGCATTGGGCTTGAGAAGGTCGGCTTGGATCTACTGTCTTGATATTGATGAACCAGATCTGAGGATTATGCTGAAAGACAATCCGGGCATGCCATGGCAGAGTCTGGAGGGCGCAATATTTGGTATGGTACGAAGACCGCTGCCTACACCCTGGCACCCACTCCCTCCCCGCTCCTGCTACAATAGGAGGTATGCATGACATTATGTTCTATGATATAGTACAATAGAGTCGGACACTATAATAAAAAGTTGTTCGCTCAGCTAGATGGAGCGGACTGCGACGACGACGCTGGTGACTTTGGCATGATATTCCACAGCTCCCTCTTCTGTACCATTGTGAGTTTGACATCCTTCCCAACGTATGGCTTCAGCTAATCCCAGAAAAACAAATAGATAGGGACATCGGACGAGGGGCGGTTATACGGGTTCGCGAGTGCAAATGAGGAAAATAACGAAGCAAAAAGTAGTCAGAAAAGTAGTAAATCGATAATACCTATAGAACGCACCTCGCTTTTCTTGATTTCCTCTATGCTTGGTGCGACGAACACCCTCACTTTCTCGTCCAGTAAACGGTACTTCGACGCGCCACGGATGACATGTTTTCCTGGGGCACCTGTGCGGTGTCCACCAGGGAGAAAGGCTTGTCTAGTTCCTGCGTACAGTGTGAGCATCGAAACGAGAAGACCGGTCGTTTAGACGGAAACCATAATTAGAGACAGCCCGACGCAAATGAGAAAATGACAGTAACGTGTGTTCTACAATTTCAAGAGACAAAGTTGCTTGGCTCACCTTTATAGAAGTCCTTGTTCCCCCGCTTGGGCGTCAAAGCTCGCCGCGAAGCTTTCGAAAGACAGACGGCCGTAAAGAACATCGATGAATGGCTTCAAACCTATTAAACTCGGAGACGACCTCCGAAATTTCCATCATCTGCTTACATAATCAACTCGACATTTTCCTCGACAGCCTGCTTTAAGAGGTCAATACGTGCGATCATGGGCAAAAAGAATGCTCTGAATGCTCCGTCCTCCCGTGTGAACAGACCAAGACGTGGTGGACGCGCACAACGACATAAAAGTGCGAGAACCTCCCAGCAATCCCAGCCATCGTCTAGCTTCCCCGAGGACTCTGCCAAGCCTTCAAGTATTATCGAAGATGACAACTCAAATCATTCTTCAGGTGAAGAAGATGAATGCGAGTGATTTAACAAGGTAGTCGAATGGCCACTCATGAGCGCACAGCTGGGCAACCGCACATCGATGTACCCGTGGCGATGTGGGTGCGTTAACTTGTCATTCGCTCCGTGCCGTTTTATAATACAAATGATCAAGGACTTCGACCATTGTGATCCACGCCGATGCTCTGGGAAGAAACTTTCCCGCCTCGGTCTTATAACGGAACTGAGGGTGGGATCCAGATTTCGAGGCGTGGTCGTATCGTGCGTCTGTCTCGTTCCAAACGTTCATTCACACTCACTCTGACCTCATTCATTTGCCACCAGTCCAAAGGGGACCCTTGTCGTGAGCCCAGCAGACAAGGAGATCGTCGGACGAGACGGTGTCGCCGTTGTCGAATGTTCTTGGGCCCGCATAGACGACGTCCCATTCTCGAAAATTGCCAGCCCACACGAACGGCTTCGTAAGTCCATTCTCCTCTTACACATCTCCCTGGTCGATGATGGGTCATTGGCAGTCCCCTACTTGCTTGCTACTAACCCCACCAATTACGGCAAGCCTTGGCGGCTGAACTGCGTCGAGGCACTTGCAGCCACTTTCTACATTACAGGGTTCGATCAGCATGCGGAGACCTTGCTCAGTTCGTTTGGGTGGGGCGATTCGTTCTGGAAAGTTAATGGGTGCAGTTCTTTCACGATCATACCGCTCTGTACTGATTCAAATGTTGACGGTAGCCCATACCTCAAACGATACCAAACGTGCGCATCGGCGGAAGAGGTTGCCGTGATGCAGGAGACCATTATTGCAGAGCTCCAGGAGAGCTATGAGGAATCACGCAGAGATAAAGGTTCGCATTTCTGTTTATGTGTTTCAATATCTCATGTCTAGAAGATGCAGCTAGGAGCACTGAGGATCTTCTCGTGCGGAATCCGAATCATGCCATGCCCAGTGATGATGATGGGTCAAGCTCTGCGTCAGAAAGCGACGTAGAATGATGTCACTGAAGGTAAAACATTTAGTTTAAATTACCCTACCACAGCGTCCTTTGGTCTGTACGCCAGTCCTAAAAATCATCGAGCAATTTTAGGGATGCAACATGTTCTTAACCAATCTCCTGAAGCCTCCATGAAAGTTCCGCGTTGGATGCTGTAGATGGGAAATGCGAATCTGCTAACGCGATACGAACAAAACTCGGTCTGTAAGCATTGTTTAAGTTATATATCATAGCTACAATCGCGCAAGAAGTTCTTTCGATGCATGTGCACCACTCGGAAGCTGAATAAAATATATTATGCTCGTAGGTAAGACTCAAGTGAAATATCTCCTGAAAAGACGTGGTGTTTTGCAAGGTAAGGATCGAGCTGATCTGATCGTGTCTGTCAGTGGTATGTTGGTCTGACGTGGGTGGTATGAGAGTCGATATCGAGTTACGGGAGTTCGGTGGTTGCCATGAATCGAGCAGGGGGTAGGAAATGATGATTGCGTTACCTGCTGAATCTGACTTAATCCTCCGCTGTTCGCAGGCAGCTTCGCTTTGAACACATTAATGGGGTTGAAGTAGGTCGCGAGAGGCTCATGAGGCGACGCTGTCAGCTGGAGTGATCGTGATTACCAACAATGTTAGACTTGCTGCTGGCATGTGCATAAAAGCCCGGGACTTGCGCATGCAGGGAATGCATTCCAATAATCCATAAGAACGCACCAAATCGGCCACAGACGAAGTATGAATCACTGCGTGAGGGTTATCTTATTCCAGCAACACGAAGGAACTTAACGCAGTGCCATGGTTGAATGGCATCAGGTATCTGCAGGAACCGTATATGATTATGGAGCCGGGTACGTGAAGGTAATATTTGCTGTCAGTTTTGCCCACTCTACATACTCGTTGCCATGCGTAACTGTCCTGAATAGCAGCTCCCGTGTCAAGCCTTTGAATTTCTTGCTAATATTGTGCCACATATATCAGGTCCGTTGAATACGATGCTACACTAGAGGGTATCAATATCAAATACATTTAGGCATCTTTGGTCAACAAGAGTGATGGATGGAATGCTTTCGCATTTGTGATTTCCTTGTAAATAAGTACTGAAGCTTCGCTCAACGAATGGACACATTGCAGTGGCATCTCGGCTTACCTTTGAGATCCTCTTTTTCTAGAGCCTCGCCATTGTCGAAGTCGAAGAAGGAGGGGTCGATGGGGTCGGCCATGGGCTCGTCATCAGGGTCGTGGTAAGGCTATTGCGCGTGGTCAGTGGGAAAATGATTGAGAAGGAAACACAGACTTCGAAGTAAGGGTGTTGTAGAGCCTCGACAACAGTTATTCGTCGTCTTGGGCTGAATGTTAGGCATTTCTCTAAGAAATCTATTGCCTGTGGGAAGGAATGTCTTAGTTGTTGTGGACACAGGTGTCAGATGTGCGGGAAATGAGGTGACAACTCACAAGAGGGTTAGCGGCTGGGAAGAGCTGGGAAAATGGTTTGCTCTTGCGGAACGGCAGTGCACGGATGTATTCTCTTGATCGTTGGGAGGAGATGGCATAGAAATCATCGATGGAGGGTGTGCCGAGGACGTCTAATATAATTGATAGCTGGTCGTGATCTGATTTAACAAGGTTGTGGGACGATATGGGGTTCATAAAATGTGTGCATGATTTGGATTATACTTACCTTGATGTGGCGATGGGAATTAGGGAACGTGAGTAACTAGACAAAGGATGAAGGGAAATATCATACAATCACGTCCGGGAAATAGAGGTTTCCCGCTGAGCATTTCGGCGAGGACACAACCAACGCTCCACATGTCAATCGCGCGAGTATATTCTTTGAAGGTAAGCATGACCTCGGGTGCACGGTACCATCTTAAGATGCCGGGTTGGTCATGACAAGTTTTGTGGAGAATTAATAGTCAATCATACCTAGTCGCGACATATTCGGTCATGAAAGTGCTACTATCATTAGCAACATTTGGTGGCGGTCGGGCGGAACGAGCCAGACCAAAGTCGCATACCTAGGAGGTGCTTAAAGCTGTACGCATATGTGAAATGAAGTTAACGGCACGTACCTTGAGGTCGCAATTGGCATTCAATAACAAATTGGAAGGTTTCAAGTCTCGGTGGAGAACGTCTGCGGAGTGGAGTGCTTTCAAGGCACGTAATGCCTGGAAAGAGGAAAAATCGTTCGGTACCGAGGCTTATACTTGGTGTATGTGTATTCTGCGACGTACCTGATAAATGAAATACTGGCAGTGGTCGTCACTCAATTGCTGTGTACGTATGACGCGATGTAGGTCGGTTTCCATGAGTTCCTGAACGAGATATACTTCTCTGAATTGATCGAAGCTTGGAGGTTGTAGGATATCGAGGATAGAAATGATATTCTCGTGACGGAAATGGCGAAGAAGTTTTATCTCGCGTAATGTTCGAAGGCAGAACATGGAGTGATCAAATGGTGCTATGCGTTTTATAGCTACTTTGCGTTGGGAAGGGTGATGTATTGCTGAACTGAGAGGAAAGTGAGCAGTTGACTTGTAATATGCAGACAGGATATGACAATACCAGACGATACCATATGCGCCCTCTCCGATGAGCTCGAGAACCCGGTAAGATTTATCGGCGCAAAAATCCTCAAGAGAGAGATCCATGGTCTGCAATTTAGTTCACGGAAGATAGAAGAACAGATAGATGGACAGTACTGACATGCCGAACAATAACAAGGTTAATATTGGGGGGTTGAGATCGTGTAGAAGATAGGGGGGTTATCCGGTTAATATCGCTGATGGCTTATCAATCAATATGATAATAATTTAATTCCTTTAACGAGCAATCTCCAAGCACCTGCCAAGGCACCTTCTAACTCAGGTTTTCTCCTGCTCGTCCCGTTCTCCTCCTCCTCCTCCCTTCTTTATTCCAATTTTCTCTGATCATGCCTTCAAACGAAAAATTGGATTCTGAAAAACTTTCAGAGCATGAGACCGAGAGATATCCAGATTCCGACCGTGACAAGGATAAATCTCACAAGTCAAAGTCTTCTTCGAAGTGTACTACAAGTTTCCTCTCCTCTTCCTCTCCTGGACTTAATCCATTATTTTCTAGCCAAAGATCTCTCCCATGTACCTTGCAAATTCTTCAAGGTTGGCGCTTGCACAGCAGGCTCTTCTTGTCCATTCTCCCATAACGTCCAAGAACCTGGTCAGCAGAAGGACGTCTGCGCATGGTTCGTCAAGGGAAACTGCAAGTTTGGCCACAAGTGTGCTTTAGCACATGTTCTTCCTGGCCAGAGTATGTCCATGGACAGGAAAAATAAGAAGTCGGCCCAGCTCGCTGCCAATGCTGTGGGAAGTGGTGGCCCAAAAGATAGTTCAAAAGCAGGGAGGAGTGTCAAGAAAGATCCTCATGCGCATAATGGTTCAGGAGGCGCCTCTGCTGCAGGAAATGTTCGTGGAGGTCTTCTTTCCGGTTCCACGGCTCCTACAAGGTCTCTCAGCGCTTCCTCTCGTCCTCCAATTTCCATGCCATTAAAGGCCACAATTTCCCCATCCGCCCCCGCCCCACCCCTCAAAGATACCGATTTCGCTTCATTTTCCCTCCCAGATGATATAGAAAAGTTGCCAGCAGCGCCTCTTCAGAGACGACCTACGCCACCGCTCGAGCCTGAGTCACCAGCAGCTGCTCAAGTTAGCGAGTTTAAGGAAGACCGCAAAAGTCCCTCCCCACCAACACTCCCTCTCAGCATGCCGAGCACACGACGTCCAGGTCTATCACATCGTCCTACAGATTCCGCGGATCTTGGCCCCATTGGATCCCCGCCACGTGGCTCCCTTCCCCGCACTGGACTCGCTAATGGATTTTCACCCGGCACATCGCCTGCTGCTGCTCCAGTCTCATCCACGCTGCCTGCTCAGTCTCAGACTGTATTCCAGTCCTATGATGCCAAACCCTCGATACTGGACCCGAAACATCGTTCCGGGCTCGCCGCATCTCTCGGCACGTGGAAAACAGAGCTTGGTCCTGTCCCCTCGCAAGTTGTCAATCGTGGGGACGGAAGTCTTAATATGCGTGGTCTCGATCACGAGATTGCTGTCGAAGACGAAGACCTAGAGGAGTTCCTGCCAAGCTCCCTTAATGACCTTTTGACCCCCGAGGAACGTTCTCGCAGAATGTCGCGTACGAATTCTGTCCGCCCTGCTCAGGTACACAACAATGGTCTTGGTCTTGACCCTCCCTTCCTCACTGCACACTCGCAAGTAGAGGGTTCCCGCCACCATTATTCACGTTCCGTGCCTGCTACCTCGCTCCTCGGAGATGTAAAGTCTATTTGGGCAGAGCGGACCGGAGGGCTTCCCGGCTCTCCTGACACATCTCATGCGTTCAATCTCGCAGTCGGCACGCCCAGTTCATTCAAATCCTCGAGCGGCTTCGGAGGTCGCTCCTTTACTAATGAAGACGTGAACCCATCTTCTTCCCTTCTTTCTCCATCCAATGCTTCTGCCGCTTTTCTCCCTTCTTTACACCAGTATTACCTTAACTCGAAGCCAAGTGGCATCCAGCGTTCCACTTCTGGTCTCGGCCGACCTGCTGGATCCCCTCTACAGCCACCCACCCCTCAGAACCCACCTCCAACCTCATTCTCCCCCCCTCGTATCAGCTCTCTCGGTGGTCATCGTACGCCGTTCGACGAACACGCATCTGGACGGCCTATTCCATTTGGTGAGGGTGAGGAGCGCCCAGCTGCTATTTCCCCCTCCATCCGGGCTCTGCAGGCGCACGCACCGGGGCAGAGTCTGCCCCAGGGGCTTGCAGCAGGTTACTCCCGCATCCACGCACTCCCAATGACAATGTCGCCCTCCTCAGCTGCAGCCTTCAGCCCTGGCTCCAACAACAACCCATACTCCCTCAACCAGGACTGGGCCGGGGGCTCTGCAACGCAGGGTGACCATCTTTCCGCTGCAGATGTGGGAGGAATGCCTTTCTCAAGCTCGATGGCAGGCCTAGAGTCGATGTTCTCGCGTCTTTCATACTCTGCTGCGGCAACGTCACGGTCGCCACTGAACAGCAGCCTGGCGCATTCGCCAACGCAAGGCTCGCCGCTGGGTATCCAGCGTGGCACGGGTGGCAACCGAAACTGGCACGCGCAGAGCCCGTTGAGCAAGCCTGTTGTTACGGCGGATGATGATGAGCTATTCAGTATGGATGGATGAATAGTAACTCCCCACAGAATCAAAAGTAAGTGTTGTAAAAGCAAGTGTACGCGATGACGAATTGTTGTTATAATTGCTAGCCGCGCCTCTGCTTTGGGTTCGGGAGGACGCCATACCTCACTAGTCACTCTCTTGTTGTATTGCATGGTGTATGTATGTGTGGGGGCCGCCAGATGCATCTACGTAAAATATATTTATACCATCTTCTAATCATTGGTTCAGGTTATGATTTTAGTTACTGTTTTTTTTGTTGTTTTTTGTTGCCTGTGGCAGCCAGTCGCACGTTCAAATTTTATTCCACGGAATTTATATGAATGGGTGTGCCTGCAGGAGCCGAGGTACGTACCGAATTATATGTAAATTTTATTTAGACGTCTAGGCTGGTCAATATGAGCTATGTTTAACTCATTCTAGGTTCTTCAGATCTTCTGCAAGCCACCACTGAGAGTGCTTGTTACAAATAGTTCATGAGCATGTGGCATGTGACCGCGTCAAGTCGCGACTTGTCTCAAGATGCTCTTCCGCCACAATCATGATTGAACCTACTCCCATTATTGACCTCACTACCTCCAGAGCTGCAGGGACGTCGTCAGCAACACATTTGATCACTGCCAAAAATCTTCAGGCTATGCTAGATGATGCAAAAGCGGGACTCCGAATAGTTAATGCTCGTGCTGAGCTATCCACACATACTTGGGATGGGATTGAAGAATGGGTTGGTGAGGATGGCGCTCTGGGACTCAAAGATCCCAAGATTGTTGAGAGCGATGTGCAAGCACAGATCGTGCGTGTTTTACATTTCCAAACCATGGATGATGGCTTATTGGCGATTCAACTGTCGATCCTCAA
This sequence comes from Suillus subluteus, assembly GCA_016647755.1. NCBI lineage: Eukaryota > Fungi > Basidiomycota > Agaricomycetes > Boletales > Suillaceae > Suillus > Suillus subluteus. Next base: position 72,523 of record JABBWI010000006.1, read on the forward strand.
TAATAGTCTTTCCTGAGGAAGCTCAAGTTTCTTTACCTGGAACAAAATGCAAAGGATAAATATGTGAAGACCATTGTCAGTGACGATGCCCCACTGGTGACACCTGCACTAAATGAGGAACTTCGAGTACGGAATGAGGACAAGAAGACTGCGCTACGTGAACACAAAGCGAAGCTAGCAGAAAGAAGGGATGATCTGCGAGCACTTTCTGGATTCGTAGAAGAAGGCGTGTATCGTGGACTGCTACATTTTTATACGCTTCATGCTAATAATCAGCGTAGATTATAAGAAAGCGCAAGCCCTCACTCTCCAAGCATCTGCGCTATCACAAAAGATACTCGATGCACGTCTGTCGCTTACTCGCTTGCGACAAGCCCATCCCCACCCTCGGCTCACAATAACTACAGCGAACCAGCAACTTGATGGCCAGGTAGAAGAGATGCAAGCACTAGACGCGGAACTCGCAGACGCGCACGAGAAGATTGCTACTGTACGAGAGCGCATAAAAGTTGGGACGGGTCAGGTCGAGAAGCTGAGGAGTGTTAGAGCAGAGGTGGAAAAGGCTGTGGAAATCGGTGCGGGTGAAAGAGTGGAAGACGGAAGAGTAGTTGGACTGTATGATTGGTGCGCAACTTCTAACATGAGACTACTCGTTTCTAACTCTCTGATTTTATGCAGGTTCTCAACCACAACCTCGACCCATCATGCGCTCGTTTCACTTCTCTCTGCACATAGTGAGTCTGACAACGAGCTGCGCCTCACTTATCGCGTGCATGAGCGTGAGGTATGTATGACACTACTGTTCATACCTAATACGCGCCGCTTGGCCGAAGCAAGGGTGGAGGGCGTCGAGGAACGCGTAATCGGAGACGTTGTGGATGCACACGTCATGGAAAACGATGTATCTGGGCTTGTATGGGCTGTGCTCGCGAGAGCGAGGGCTACATAGTATCATGTCTGTTGTCACTGGTCATTCCTTGTTGATACACAGGGGACAATGTCACGTCTACACGACAGTCACTTCTCTACTCCTACGAGTTGTCTATTACCTGGGAGTCATCATTCACGGTCGCTGCATTTACAACATCTAATAGACCATGGCTTACCATAAAGGACGGGCTGGGTGCATAATTCAGATATGACTCAGCAATGTTTAGATTGAGCCGGGCACTGAACTTGTCGTCGGCCACACAGAGGTTAGGGAGAAGGAAAAAACTTGTTCCTGCGTTCGGGTGAGTACGGCGTGCCCCACGAGATTGCAGGGAGATTGGCAACTCTTGGGCTAGTGTTGTGGGTAGAACTGACACTGCTAGGCAGATGGCAAAACCTCCCGGGCAGATTGTAACAGAACTCAAGGTGTACTACAGGCTATCCTCTCAATTCACTTGTCGACAGGATGTTCATAAAGGGGGATCCTGCTTCTGCCAAGTCTAACAGATATTGGTAGAATTGCAACCACTGTGATGCCTGCAACGATGGACAATGTTCGAAACTCGGTGAGGTCTGCGCAGAGTCGCCGCAGACCTTCGTTATCATGAGCATCACCGTGACGACTTGCCGGCATTGATATCGAAGTTGCCAAGCTGCAGCTCAAGAAGACATTTGTAATGGGGAAAGAACAATGCACAGCGAATTTGCCTTGGACTGGGATGTGAATGGGACGGAAGTATTAGAAGGGAGCCTGAGAGCATTCGACTCTGCGAAACTGCCAACACTACTGCGTGTCGACGAAGAACTTAGTGCCGGCAGTGGTAGACGAGATAATGGTCATGGACCACAATGCACTGGCAAGGACTTGGACTCACTATCTAGTGATCTCACATCAATGTGCCACACCATCAAAATTTTGGTAATTCTGCCACCTGCCACGCTGGCAGAATACGGTTCTACCAAGTTCTGCCAGCAACACTAGGCCGCGTCGCCGCAGCAGCAAATACCGCAGTAGCTGCATCAGTGGTGCAGCAATTTACTAGTGCCCGGCTCGTATATAAAGAGCCTACATGAATTGGATTATAGGCAGGCATCCAATTCTACTCACGTCTTCTCACTACACATAAGGTCGACGATTTGATCACGGAGTACGCTCTTCGTCAATTTCACACGCTACTGACCTTCTATCTTCCTGTTTAGCGATATGCCACGATTGTGCGATGTAGCAAAAAAAGTATATCTTACTGTGAGAAGGCTCGTGAAGCCGGCGCAGACAACCCGACCAGCACAGACAACCCGACCAGCGCAGACAACCCAGCCGGCGCCAACACAAACGATGCGAGTGCACAAAGAGGCAGTGTGGGCAGTTGCGTTCTTCAAAGACGGCCGACGGGTCGTCACTGCTTCAGGGGATAAAACCCTGCGAATCTGGGACGTGGAGAAAAGAGCATTAGTAGGAGGGCCATTCGAAGGACACAGTGATCGTGTAGTTTCAGTCGCTGTATCGCCAGACGATAGGCGAATTGCGAGTGGTGGAGACGATAGAGCCATCATCATCTGGGATGTCGAGAGCAAGCAGATGGTATTTAAACCACTGGTGAAGCATTCAGGCCTAGTTTGGTCGGTGCGTTTCTCTCCCGATGGCAAGAAACTTGCAAGCGGATCATATGATGGAAGTATTATTATATGGGATGCGGAGATTGGCGCTGTCCTCTCAACACTCGTCGATGATTCGCTGTTTTGTCTCGCCTTCAGCCCAGACGGGCTAAAATTAGCATCTGGATCATATGATACCGTTCGGGTTTGGAGCACCGATAATGCCGAGCTTCTTCTCAGGATTGACGCTCACCAGGACTTTGTTAAAAGTGTTGTGTGGTCGCCCGACGGCCAGCAACTTATCTCCGTATCGGACGACAAAACAATCAAGTTTTGGAACTCCTCGACTGGGTTCCAGGTCGGTCAACCTTGCACAGGTCACACTTCCCCCATTTGGTCACTTGCCATTTCTTCCGATGGCTCCTTCATTGCAACCGCCTCGGACGACAAGACTGTGCGTCTGTGGAGCACAAAGTCACACCGGCAGATAGGACAAGCATTCGAACATACCGCATGGGTTTACTGTGTTGCATTTTCTCCCAGTGGAGAGCTCCTCGCAAGCGGAGACTCTGATGGGAATCTTCAGCTCTGGTCCATCGAGAACACACTTTCCGCAGCATTTGGGATGGATTCCTCATACGATTTATACTTTGCGCACCGCAGTAAGGTGAAGTTGGGCCAAAAGCTCTATGCGAAGGCCCTTTCGGACGCGGATAAGGTGCGAACGATATCCGTCATTGTTTTAACAGTTGTGATGATGATCATAGGTCATTGAGCTCAAACCTTCGTCTTATCTCGGGTACGAACTGAAGTATGCAGCTCTTCATGGAGCCCAGCGCTATGATGATGCATTCGAGGCCTTCAAAACAATGCTCTCCAAGTTGGACAACGCTCCTGACGCACAGACGCAAAGTAAGCCCAATTGATCACTAACGCGTCGGCGTGATGGTCATGAATTCGTTCTCCAGAGCTACGTCAGAAATATATTAGTGCATCTGAAGTACTGGAAGCAGCTGTTCGACAAGCCATCCACGCTCAACTGGAAAACGCCCCCCTTCGTCTAATCAACACCTCTACTGGGCGTTTATGCAATCGAGACGCACAGATCAACGCATTCATGGAAAGCACAGAATACAAGGAGCTTTTTTCTCTATCAGTAATGCATGGGCTCCTCCAAACGGAGCTCATCAAAGAAGCGGTCATCAAGTGTTTCAGTTGGGTCATGTTGTCCCATAGGTGGGGAGCCAAGGAGCCGGGGCTGCACGACATTCAGGACAAGGCCATATACGACTTGGATCCGGTCGGAACCGTTGTGAAGTTGCAGAGGTTCTGCAAAGTCGCTCGCAACGCAGGGTATCGCTGGGCGTGGGTCGATACATGCTGCATCGACCAGTATAACAACGCCGAGCTACAAGAATCAGTCAACTCCATGTTCATCTGGTATCACTACTCAGCGCTCACCATCGTCTACCTATCGGATGTTCCTCCTTCGTCAGAATCTGGCGCGCTCGAAAACAGCAGTTGGAACACCCGAGGATGGACCGTTCAGGAGTTCCTCGCTCCTAAAATTATTCTCTTCTACCAAGCAGATTGGACCCTATATCTCGACGACCACTCACGCAACCACAAGCAGTCTGTCAGTATCATGAAGGAATTGGAGCGTTCAACTGGCATAAATGCGCAGGCGCTCGTCGACTTCCGTCCAGGGACAAGAGATGCCCGAGAGAAACTTCGATGGGCGTCAAACCGTGACACCACGAGGGAGGAGGATGTCGCCTATTCTTTGTTTGGCATCTTTGATGTCAACCTTCCTGTTATTTACGGAGAGAAAAGACAAAAGGCGCTCGGACGACTCTTGCAAGAGATCATAGCCCATTCGGGCGACGTCACAGCCCTTGATTGGGTGGGACAATCATCCAACTTCAACAGCTGTCTGCCAGCCGGCATTTCCTCATACAAGGCTCCGTCATGTATGCTGCCATCTCTATCCGAAGACGAGATGCAGAATTCGGTCTCCACGCTGCGAGATACTGTGACTGTGAAGTCGGCTTTGAACCTGTATACCCTCCTTGAGAATCTCAGCGTTTCTCGTTTTGCCAATGCCAGACTGCAATTGCCTTGCATCGCATTTCCTCTCACAGAAGCCAGGCGGAGGCCTGGTCAAGCCTACGGGGCTAGATGTTTCACTTATGACGTCAAGGCAGACGGACTACAAGACCTGCTGGTCACAACAGAAGACAGGCTAGTTGAATTCTCGCCTGAAAAGCGTACTGAACAGTCATTCTTACTCGTCCGTCCCTGGAATCGGTATGATCTCGGGCTGAGCACGCAGTGTGCAGAAGGTTGGCGCGAGCTTGCTTCTCCGTCAGATGATACGCTCGGCAGCTATCCTGGATACAACGAGTCGGCTACGCGAGGGTTGCGGTTGATCGTTCGCCTCGGACGGCCTTTTGGCGCACTTTTGCTAGCGCACCAGTGGGGTGGTGAGTATAAGAGAATCGCTTCGGATAACACTATCATCGCACAAGTCAGGGACATGGCTTCTGTTGATGACATGATGGACGTCAGGATGCTAGATATATTGTAGCTGCGAAGAACAGGACATTTTCATTTCATACGCGTATACCTTGACACATGAACCTAGTATCTCTAGAATTTTGTATGGCATCGATCTCGATATTTTATCATATATTGTCTCGTATACAAACAAGCTAATAACAAAATCAGACGTCCTAGGAAAGAGGAGTTCAGTGCAAGCGCTTCGTAGAACTGCGCTCATTCAGATTCGTCCGGTATTTCTAGCGCGTCTCTCAACGACAGACAAATATTGCAAGCAAACCACCACGATTGGTCTTTTATGTAACAACACTCACCTTTATTAAGTATTCCCTGTTCCCTGATACTCTCATTATGTCGGTCAGTCGATCTCACATTGTTTTTAATCCTTTCTTATACTTATCCGTAGGCGAAATTCGTGTTCAAGCAACACAGTATGTCCAAGACCGTATCACCGCACTCTGAGCAACCATGTCAAAATGTATCAGTCACATCCGCCGCGGCGCAAATGCAATGAAATTTCACTTTGCTTGCAAGGTTATATATATATAGCATGCGACAAAATCTAACGGACTGTTTCAGTGCCAATAAGTAATAATCGATATCCCCGATTCCTGGCCGTTATTCGCAGGAGCCTGGTTTCTCCTCCGACCACGACGAGCTCGCGCTGTCCGGGGTCAGCACACAGCTGCCTGCCCGCCCCGTGACAGCAAGGCAACGTTTGTCGTATGCAGGCCACGTCATTGAGGATACACCACTCGCATTTGTCGCGTCCGTAAAATGGGTCCTTTTTCGGAAGACCGTTCGTGTCAACTTTATCATTCCAGTGGGGGTATACATCATGATAATGGCAAGACACCGTGACATCTAGACGATGATGAACATCTGCGGCTCGGTAGTCCTTCAAGCTTCAATTTTTGCGTGGACGTGTCACGCTCCTTTGTAGGACGGACGACTGTCTTCCTATAATAATCTAACAGCAAATGAACTTAGTATGCGAACCGTCGCGTGCCAGCAGTATTTCATGTCTGCACCCCGGGTCCCCAGGTGACCATATCATTTGATATTCAGGCTCGGGGTCACTTCAGGGTTGATTCCAATGTGCGTGGGGTACCAAAAAAAGACATCTGCTTGCCATCGTGACTACTAGTATAACGAGCATCCAATCCTTTCTTGCACCCCATCAATCATGCTTCAGCTACCTGACCTGTACATCTCTGACAATGCGCAGCTTGTCCTCAGTGCTGCGGCTTGTCTTGGTGTTGTAGGAGTACTCACTAGGGCTTACCGTCATAAATCAGAGGGCCACCTTCCTCTCCCACCTTCCCCTCCCTCTTGGAGGCTTTGGGGGCACTTCCTGCCGCATCACCAGTAAACTTTCGAATTCGACCTGTTGTCTTTTGAACGCTGATTGTGTCCTCTCACCGATAAGCCCATCCCTCACTATAGCGAGATGGGTTGACAAGTACGGTCCTCTGATCACCATACGGTCAAGATTTGAGAACATCGTTATTATTGGCCGTTACAAGGTCGGTCCCTACATACTGAGTGTCATATGTGGGATCAATGTTCTATTGCAGGCAGCCGTAGATATCATGGAGAACCAGGGTAAATTTACAGCCGATCGTCCTCGCATGAATGCTGCTGGAGAAATGTTTACCGGCGCAATTAGTATTGCGTTTGTGCCCTTTGGGGACAGGTTCCGTCGGATGCGTCGGTTAGTAATCTACTTCCTCTCGTTTATCTCCGTTTTCAACGCGATGTAGAACACTTCATTCGCATCTCCAGCCTAAAGCAGCTGAGGCCTATCAACCCCTGCAAATGTTACACGCGAAGAATACAGTTCTCGGCATTCTCGATGATCCATGCAACTATCATAACCATGTGACAACGTGAGCGCTTTCTGCGATGATTGTACTTTGCTTACAGATGGCTTGAAGTTATGCTGCTACTACAATCATGAAAGTTGCATATGGAAAGAGTACGCCCACATCTGCGACCGATCCCGAAGTCGTTGAAATCAAGCAACGGGTTAGGATGTCTACTGCAGTCACGCATCCTGGTGATTACCTAGTGGACTGGATCCCGTGGCTCAAATATCTTCCTTGGTATGGACGAGACTTAAAACGGGCATTTGAGAGCACCAAGAAACTCAACACTGGTCAGCTGAACCGCGTGAAAGAGCAAATGGTGTGTATTTCCTTCTCAATCTTGACTTCATGTCTGAGCTATTGTACGGCAGAGCGACAAGGACATCGGTCCTTCGTTCGCGAAATATATGCTAGAGAATGTCCATCTCCATGGTTTGACAGAGATTGAGATGGCCTTTCTTGGCGGTTCACTTTTTTTAGCTGGATCTAGTACCGTGAGGTTTTGTTTGTTGCCTCCGGAAATATGTGGCTGAAATCAGGCGAAAGACTTCTGCAGCAATATCCACGGTACTTATGGCAGCTGCATGTTTCCCCGAGGAGCAAGCTCAAGTTCAAGCCGAGCTCGATGCGGTCATCGGAAGGCACCGAGGTAGCTTTGATTCCCTATTGCAGTGCTCTGATTCAATCACATCTGCACAAAAGTGCCTACCTTCGCCGACCAAGATTCTCTTCCTCGCCTGCAAGCATTCATCTTCGAGGCTTTGAGATGGAGACCACCCTTGCCTACCGGTGGTAGGTACCTTCCTTTTGGTTTTATCCCTAAAGTTCACAATAATGCACACTGCAGCATTAGCTCACCGAACAACCCACGATGTGATTTGGGCAAGTGATCTTTGAACAACTTATCGCATGAATGATGATCCGGTCCATCAGGAAAACTATCGTATTCCAGCTGGGACCACATTGTTTGGCAACCTTTGGTAAGCATCATGCTGCAAGATACGAATGATCTAACGGTTACTGCCTTAGGTCCATCTCTCGAGATCCAGATGTCTACCCGGAGCCTGACGCGTTCAAACCTCAGCGCTGGATTGACGACCAATATCGCCTGAAAGATGATTTAAAATTCTTTGTCTATGGCTTTGGTCGGCGGTAAGCACTGCCTTTCTGCTACTCATTTTTTCAATGACATTACTTTCAGCGTATGCCCCGGTCAACATGTTGCGAACAGGTAAAGTTATCATTCCACGCACATCGTCTTCCGAACTCACTGTGATCAACACAGATCGGTGTTCATCAACTCGCTCCTGACCATGTGGGCCTTCCAACTCACTCTGGATCCTGCGGGGCCGCTGGATGACATGGGATTTATGAATGGGGTGATGTCAGATGTCCCGCCATGTGCAATTAAGTTTGAGACGAGGATTACGGAGTTGGAGCTCAGGCGCATGATGCAGCATTATCTGCAGGATGCATGAGAAGCTTTGATGCCTGGATGGATCAGGGAGAGATCGAAGAACCAGTCCCCAACGAATCGCCAATTGTACGCATTGGTGCATCCCTCCAGGACTCGCAGTCTGTTGTAATTTCACCTTTCATGCGATTTCAACAGTGCGTTATCATCATCATTTATCTCATCTTAAACAGACCTCGTTCAAATAAGGCAAGCACATGACGGGACAAATTGCAGCAGCAACTTGAACAAAAATTGGGCACTGCCACGGGCAGGTACGGTATACAATTCAGGAGCGTGGGGTGGAGATCTCAGCTAGACTGTCACTTCCAATTTAGTTTGATACATCTACAAATTCCACGCGACATATGCGGATGGATGAAATTCACCGGTAGACGTGGACATGTCTTCCCACCCAAGCAACTCGAAAAAATTGCGAGTTTCTCTTGTGCGATGGCTGTTTTCGCCTTCGTCAGGTGCCAGTGGCAATAACATCGCAAGTGCGGCAAACGCGAATCATTTCCCAACAACGTTTGACCACTCCCAATCGATGATGATGCCAAGGATATCCAGCTTGGTCTTTGATGAGTATGTGGTCCAGTGTTCTGCCGGTTGCCGAACGTTCGCCAAAGTCGGTGAACGTTCACCCCGGCCAGTCAAAACCCACGACAGCCTCAGCCAGGCTGATCCAACCCACTTCGGAAACCTGGCTGAGCGTGGATATTTGAACCATTTTATGGATAAGCGCGTATGTACAGTGCGAACGAACGGCACAGGGGACCAGTGTTAATACAAGAATTGAACTGAGTGGGGAGGACGGAATAGAATCTGAGTAAATATATACAGGATGACAAGTAGACAGGCAATGAGAAAATGATCGAAAGCGGGAGTTGGGGACAATTAGTGCGCACGCACCGCTACGATTTGTACGACTGGGGCCTGGGAGGCATGACTGCAACGGGCCCCTTTGCCACTGGCAGTGACACAGCTGCTGGAAGCCGGACGGAGTCGGGTCCCGGGTTCTGATACCGGCGGGCGAAGAGAATCGGCAAATTCCGGGTACGGTAAAAACCTATACTAGTAGTACTACCACACAAGAACCAAGCTTACGTCTTTCCCCGCCTCTATTGCTACTCGTGTAGCTCGTTAAAATGATTCCGCGTACTACAATATGGCGTTTTCCAAGCGTCTTCAGAGCTACTGGTGCTGCTCGCTTCACACCTACAATTGTACACCGGACTTTAGCTACTCCCGCAACACCACCTTCTCCGAATGACCCCTTCGCAAATGGTACCAATGCCTACTATGCAGAGGAGATGTACAGAATTTGGAAACAAGATCCAAAGTCTGTGCATGCTTCTTGGAATACATACTTTTCTGGCATGGAACATGGTCTTCCTAGCGCCAAAGCTTTCCAGCCACCCCCAGGCCTAATTACGCCCCCTGCGGACGGTGCCCCTGCGCTATATGCCGGCGGAGGTTCTGAGCTCGATGACCATCTGAAGGTGTGGCTCCTGCTCTCTGCTGTGCTGCCGGGTAGCTGATCCCCTGTAGGTTCAATTACTTGTACGGGCCTACCAAGTTCGTGGCCACCATGTCGCCGAACTGGATCCTCTCGGCATTCTAGATGCTGATCTCGCAGATGTTCACCCTCCCGAACTTGAACTAAGCCGATACGGGTTCACCGAGCGTGACTTGGACAAGCAGATTGCTCTTGGACCAGGTATTCTGCCCCATTTTGCGACAGAGGACCGGAAATCAATGAGTTTGAGGGAGATCATTGCACTTCTCAAACGGATATACTGCGAGTTGTGTTTATTTATTTACCTGACCGAAATCCTTATTTTCTCTGTAGGCGGCGCTGTGGGTATTCAGTATGTTCACATCCCAGACAAGGAGCAATGCGATTGGATCAGAGAGCGTGTCGAAATTCCAAAGCCTTGGAACTATACGGTGGAGGAGAAACGCATGATTCTTGACCGTCTTATCTGGTCAGAGTCGTTCGAGAAATTTATCGCAAGCAAGTACCCGAACGAGAAGCGTTTCGGTCTCGAAGGCTGCGAGGCGTTGATTCCTGGCATGAAGGCGCTCATCGACCGATCCGTCGATCATGGTGTCAAGCATGTCACAATGGGCATGCCTCATCGTGGTCGTCTTAATGTTCTTGCCAACGTCATTCGCAAACCCATTGAAGCCATTCTGAACGAGTTTATGGGTACGGATGTTGACAACCCAGCGGGCGACGTCAAATATCACTTGGGTGCAAATTATGTTCGCCCAACACCGTCTGGCAAGAAGGTCTCTTTGTCACTTGTTGCCAACCCATCGCATCTAGAAGCCGAGGATCCTGTTGTCCTAGGCAAGACCTATGCCATACAGAATGTGGAGGGCGACGAGTCCACTCACAACACTGCAATGGGTGTGCTGCTGCACGGTGATGCCGCATTCGCTGGTCAGGGAATTGTCTACGAAACCATGGGCTTCCACAACTTACCCAACTATGGTACTGGCGGTACCATCCATCTCATTGTGAACAACCAGATCGGTTTCACTACTGACCCTCGTTTTGCGCGTTCCACCCCTTACTGTTCCGACATAGCCAAGTCTATAGATGCCCCAATCTTCCACGTGAACGGTGACAACGTTGAAGCCTGTCAACTTTGTCTGTCAACTCGCGGCTGATTATCGGGCAAAGTACAAACGTGACGTTGTCATCGACATTGTTTGCTACCGTCGTTACGGCCATAATGAGACGGATCAGCCCCATTTCACTCAACCTCGGATGTATCAAGCGATTGAAAAGCAGCCAACACCACTTACCCAGTACACGAAGTTCTTAGTCGGCCGTGGGACCTTCACTGAGAAGGATATCGAGGAGCATAAGAAGTGGGTCTGGGGGATGCTGGAGAAGGCAGCCGGTGCGGCCAAGGACTATGTTCCGACCAGCAAGGAATGGCTATCCGCATCTTGGCAGGGTTTCCCTTCACCTCGACAGTTGGCAGAAGAGACGCTGCCAACGCGTGCGACAGGTTCTGATGAAGAAATTCTCAAGCGCATTGGAAAGGCCATTTCATCATATCCTCCTGGTTTCGCCCCGCATCGTAACCTTGCTCGTATCCTTAGCGCCCGTGGCAAGACAGTCGAAGAAGGTCTCAACATTGATTGGTCAACAGCTGAAGCCCTTGCATTTGGCTCTCTCGCACTCGAAAAGATACACGTGCGCTGTCTCCGGTCAGGATGTGGAGAGAGGTACATTCTCTCAGCGGCACGCTGTCATCCATGATCAGAAGAATGAACAGCAGTATATCCCTCTGAATGACCTTGGTTCAAATCAAGCCCGGTTTGTCGTATGCAACTCGTCGTTATCCGAATACGGGACTCTCGGATTCGAACTAGGCTACTCACTAGGTTTCACCGAGCTCTCTCACTATGTGGGAGGCGCAATTTGGCGACTTTGCCAATAATGCCCAGTGCATCATTGATCAATTCATCGCCTCTGGCGAACGGAAATGGTTGCAACGCTCCGGCCTTGTCATGAGCTTGCCACACGGGTACGATGGTCAAGGTCCTGAGCATTCAAGCGGAAGGATTGAGCGCTTCCTCCAACTTTGCGACGACCACCCTAACGTCTTCCCTACACCGGAGAAAGTCGAGAGGCAACACCAAGATTGCAATATGCAAGTCGTGTATCCGACGTACGTGTATTTTTCTAATCCTCATGAGTCATGACGCCACTGATCTGATGGGTTGCCTTAGTACTCCCGCTAATTATGTAAGTTCCGCCCTTCAACTTCGTGAGTACCCCACTAAGTTTCTTGTAGTTCCATGTTCTTCGTCGTCAAATTCACCGCGACTTCCGCAAACCACTCATTATCTTCTTTTCTAAATCACTTCTGCGCCATCCCAATGCTCGTTCGGATCTTTCGGAGATGGTCGGCGACACTCACTTCGAACGCTATATTCCCGATTCCCATCCTGAACACCTAGTGCCTGCCGAGGAAGTGAGACGTCACATCCTCTGCACCGGTATGTTGCATCGTTTGTTTAGTTGTCGAGTGAACTCAACATGGGATTAGGTCAAGTATACCAGACCCTCATCCAGGAGCGTGATGCCAAGGGCATCAAAGATGTGGTCATCAGCCGCATTGAGCAGATCTCGCCCTTCCCCTACGATCTCGTGAGTTAGATTCGTTTAGGTCGTCTACAGTGTTTCACCAACGTTTACAGATCACTCCTCATCTTGACAAGTATCCCAATGCAGATATACTTTGGTGTCAGGTAAACCTTTATGTCAACTCCTGGTACTCCAGCTAACTCTTACGTAGGAGGAGCCACTGAACAATGGGGCGTGGACTTATGTTGGACCTCGTATTCTGACTGCCGCCAACGAGACACAGTACCACAAAGGCAAATATCCGTACTACGCAGGAAGGCAGCCGACGGGCTCTGTCGCTACAGGTAGCAAAGTGAGTAGTTGGGTCTTTGATCGTCTACCCACTCTAACCCACACGAACAGGCCCAGCACAAGAAAGAGATTGAGGAGTTCTTGGCCGCTGCCTTTGCTTAATAGTGTATGATGCTCAGTAACAATAATATATACATATCATAGCGGCGCGCAAACACCGGTCCCCTCTTTTGACTTACCGGTGTACCTTGGCCATGGGGCATGAAAATCATCTACCTCAAGTGTATTTTCAAGATCGAGAGCTTACTTTTAGCAAACAGGCTAGGCGACATTTCACCGAGATCTATACTCATTCGTACGTTCGTATGGGGCACCTCCGGATCCGAGCACTCCGAGCCAGCGCACCAGCGCACATAACTAAACTTCTTGATACGGGAGTTCAAACATGCTCGAAACTATTTTGCCAACCGCCATTCTGGTGTTCTGGTAGACAAACTCACATGCTTCTAGCTACATCACCTTGTTCCCGACATCCACTTTAGTGGGAGAGGGTTCTATAGAAAATAAATGCCATGCCGTCTGTCATTTCATGCGCGGAAATTACCTCCCTTATTTGTTACTGGGACCCTGCTGTGTCCGATGCTATCCTTGGTTTGAAAACTGAAACTTTGAATCAAAGTGCAAAAGTAGGTGAGCGTTCTCCCCGTCATATTTACGACCATGATTGCTTGTTTATCTACCGCAGACGGTCCACCGTGCGGTGCTCCATGTTTTTCACAAAATACCCTTCTGTTGTCTGTCACATCTGCACGATGCAAGTTACCCAAATCTGACTTTCGTTGTCCATGCCTCAAAGTACTGGACTCAGGCCTCGGGTTGCGGTGAGCATGTCGCTGGCCGAGGAACGAGGCCGAGCCCATATGCTCACCGTGTGCCCGCTATGATCGGCGGTCCCGTAAGATGCTGAATGATATCAGTGAACACGATGTTATGTCCGTTCTGTTTTTACCTGTACTAGGTAGAGACTGTATGTAGAGATATAACTCATGCAATGCATATGTGTCAGGGGCTGGCGCGGCCAACTTGAGGCTTGAAGTGCCGTGTTCAACTTGCAAGTTTCGTGGGAATTTAAATATTTGGACACTGGTGACTGGACTACCGTCAGTCCATCACGTGACAATTCACGTGTACACGCGTTATGGTTGACATCCTTTTCTCAGTTCTGCACTGTTGACAACACTTCTTTGCAATCAAAGTTCCTCAAGTCCTCTTCAAATCTAGGCCGGGTCTTCGAGAACACATGTCTGGCGCACACAAGATTAAGATCGCCGCGCGTCTGCGACCTCGCATTGAGCACGAGATTGACGACCAAGGGATACAAATTACGCACGACGAAGACGGAGAGGGACCGTCGTGGATTTGTGTGCCCAACCCACGGGACGTGACGCAAATCTTTCGCTTTCCGTGAGTGCGGGTTTTTTCGATTCTAGCATGTTTAAGGTGTCATGTGCAGCGACTTATTATTCAACTAGATTTACCAGTTGCTATGACCAAGATTCTACACAAGAGGAGATCTTTGAGCAGGATGTGAGACCGCTCATTGACGTTGTATACAGTGGCGTCGTACGTCCTTGAATTTTCCTTCTGGATTCTCTTATATCAATGGACATAGACCGTAACAATCTTTGCGTACGGCGTAACGTCCTCTGGTAAGACACACACAATGCAAGGAACAAAAGCATGCCCCTGGTGTCATTCCAAGAGTTGTTGAGGTATGTATACTTTCCGCTGCATGTTCCGCGTTACATGATTGCCAATGCCACCTGTGACAGGCCATGTTCGAACAGAAAGCAGTATTGCTAAAGTCCAACGTCGAGCTCGCAGTATCGTACTATGGAGATATATAAAGACGAGTGTTATGACTTGCTAGTTGATCGGGAGACGGTATGCTCAAATTCTACTGACCGTCTTCCAATGGCAAGGTTGCTGACTGATGTTCCGGGATGTGTAGGCTCCGAAACTCCCAGTACGAGAGAATGATGTAGGCCAAGTCTTTGTTGCAAACTTGAGTTCCGTACCCATAGCCTCAGTCGAGGAATTCACTGCAATTTATTCGTACGTACTTTATTCTAGTCACTCGCATCATCGCTGGTGACACCCACGCATCTGCTTACCTCTGAATGCAGCCAAGCATCAAAGCAACGCTCAGTGGGCGCAACAAACCTTAACCGTTCTTCATCTCGTTCACATGCGATGTTAACACTGGAAGGTAACGATGACTGATTCTTCGGCAGAGAGGTGTAAGACCCAATCGTGACCTTCCATCTTCCCTAGACAGCTTAATGTATCATATCCTTCTAGCATTGACAGGAAAGATTAACCTCGTTGATCTTGCTGGTTCAGAGAACTAACAAGCTCACCGGGAACGACCCCACACGGATGGCTGAGAGCGCAGCCATCAATAAGAGCCTGAGTGTCCTCGGGCAGGTTGTACATGCATTGAACCAGGGAGCTGTGCGTTTTTTGGTCAATATGAAGGCTTATAAACTGATGGCATGCGCAGTCTCGAATACCATATCGCAATTCCAAGCTCACGCGCATCCTCCAAGACGCCCTTGGCGGGAACTCCGTGGGGTTGCTCATTTGCAATCTTGCTCCTGGAACGAAAGTTTAGGCAGGATACGCTGAACACGCTAAAGTGGGTTGACATTTATATTATTTCAAGATCTTTAGCCCAGTTCACAACCACCTTCAGCTTCGCAGTGCGGACAAAGAACGTCGAGAACAGACCGGTGGTCAACGAACGCGGTGCGCTACCATTACCGAACTGTCGCATGATTCGTGAAAGCTTAATGCTCTGTAGACATGCGACCCCAACCCAAACCCCACTTTGCAGCAATCCTACCACCACCTCCGAAACTTGCTCCCGCCATACTCCAGCCTTTGGAAGCTGTTGCAGGTCCATCGCGTGGCCCACGTCCCAGCATCGCCCGTGTCGCACCCAGACCAAGCCTTGCTGGCGCAGGTCAAAGCAGATCTCGTGTACCACGCGCCAGTGGCATCGGGGTATTTGGTGTCCAGAAGAGACACCGTCCTTCGGGAGTGCCTGCACTTATTAGTGAAACAGCAGAGACAAGTGGTAGCTCAGGGATGATGCAGTTGACAGATAAGGAAATTGATGAGCGGGTGCGCGAATACTCCTATTCTGGATCACCCTATACGTTACTCAATACAAACCGATAGATCGCAAGAGCCGTCGAAGTAGAAGTTGCACGCCGTCTTAAGGAGCGCGAAGAGTTTGAACGAGAGGAGAAGGAGAATATCGCATTACAGCTGAATCTTCAAAGAGAGAGGGAGCAAGAAAAGTTGAAAGAAGAGGACCAAAGACTTCCAACTGGGGTGCTTACCCCGCTCATGGCCCGGCACCGGGATCTGGATAACGAACTTCGTGCGAGGCTCGAGGAGTTGGAAGACAAATAGTACGTCCGCTCTACCGGCGAGGTCATGTCACAGTGCTGAATGACTTACAGCGAACGCGGAACCAAAGAACTTCAGCTAGCAGATGTGCTTTCACCTGCTTCACGGAAGAAAACCGGACGCGCGTACGTGATGCTGGCCCGCGCTCACTCCGAAAAGTACGTGTCCGCGTCCCGACATATGCTATGCATCTACCTAACGACGTTAATAGGGGTGATCTTCAAGTAGCGCTCGACCTATACCGCAAAGCCGAGTCATATGTCCCAGATAACGTCAAGCTGAAAGAGAGGTGGATACTTTTTGTTATTCATGTTTTCCTTTGTATGGTATCCGGGTCAAAGCGATAATTCTGACGTTTTTCTTTGCTTGCCTTTTCTTGTCTCCGCGCGGCGGCATGCATGAAACAGAGTCATCGAGATCGAGTGGGCGGTGAAGAATGGCGCCACGTTCGTCCCTTCTCCGAAGAAGCCCAGAAAGGCAAGGAAGACGAAGGCTGGAAAGCGCAATGCGGTGGGCAAGAAGGGCATGAGTGGAGACGAGGATGAAGAGGATATGCCGATGGATGGGATCCATCAGATGCTGGAAGGCGAGTCAAGTGGATCTGCAAACCCGCTGAAGAGGTTTAAAGTCGAGGAGGATGTTGTGCAGGCTATATCGGAGACCCCACAGAAGAGGGTGAAATGCGAGATCAAGGTCGAGGGAGATGCATGAGCTTTTGTTAGTTGCAGCGCCGCAATGTCACATGTATGACTGTTTTGTGTGTGTTTAATTTATTTTCCACCTGGTGTGCGACTATTCTTCATAACGCTCAAAATATAGATTCACCAGTATCAGCTGCTTCAAACGCCCCAAGTCCTCTTGGTCACACTGAAGTCCGTGGGTGACCCTGCGGTTTATTGACGGGTGTATGATGTTCCGTGAACCGTACGCAATCAGATCGCACTGTCAGTTTGCTGTCAATTCAGACTTTTTGCATTTCCCATCTTGCAATAAGCCAGTCTCCTGCATCCGCTAGCTTCGCCGCGTGGCAAACAAAATAGTTACTTACCTGACATCTACAGCCAGGTTCACAACGGATATTAATTATCAGGTTCGTGAAGGCCAGAAGCTGGTTTGTTTCTGCAGCCCTGGTATTTATCTTTTTCCTGGGTGCGTTCCCAGCATGTTTGCCTCGAATTTTGCGCGACAGGACAGTGGACTGGTTAAATGGTCAGCCTCTTTCACATGTGGTTCGTGTCAATCTTCCCTCAAGGCTCTATTTCAGGTACTGAAAGAGCCTGGACTCCGCACTTCACTTAAGGTACAAGTTCCGTAGAATAGTAAATTTCTAATATCACTACCTACTGCAAGGACTGGCATCGGTCAACTCAGACTTGAGTGAAACGATAGAACCCCCTGGATCACGAGCCACAAACGGGCCAAAGATCACTTCGGTAGTTGTAGGATTCGCGGCTCAGTAATCAACCAAGGGCATCGGACCATTGCCGCTGCTTGTCGTGAGTTAATGACAAGACCGATTGCTTGTGAACTGAGTGGACGACTTCTAACGAAAACCCACTTACAGCCGTTTGCAGAACACTATCAAAAATAAAACAGGACAGCGTTGTTTGAATTGCAATGTCCGATCAGATGCGATGATCCTTACCACAAATTTCTGGGTATGTAACGTCCTATGGTAGGAACGTGATTGATCGTCAGAAGTTGAAAGTTCGTGGTTTTCCGAGTCGGACTTACTATAGTTACTAGTAGCTTGCCGACTTATGTTCTTTCTTTTTTGGGGCTGGCCTAGGCCTAGCCTTCTGTAAGTACAACTTCTGTATGTAGTATGTACTCATGAGTCATAACTTATAAGAACTCCGGAGATGATGGCAAATCTCGGTGCCTATACAATAGCATAACAATCAAATCCAGTTAGCGGCTCGTTGAGCGCTCGTTTTGGGATACATATGTAGTCACTCGTCAATAAACACTGACTCGAACAAAACGTAGTCACATCCCCTCGCGGTAGGTGCCGGTGAAGTTCGAACGCAAAGCCAAGCATAATCAACAATGCAACAACAATGAGGTTGCAACGAGGCGCTCAAGAAAAGGAACTCGACCCGCAAAAGGAAAGGCACAAGTTACAACGAGTCACATCTCTAGTCACGTGTAGCACGTGCTCGGGCGCGCCCCATTAGTCAAGTGGCGTGTCCCGCGTTTCCCAGGCGAAAATTGGAAGATGGACCCCTGTTTTCTTCAACTCAATCTACCACCATCCTTACCGCCGAACAAAGCCAAATTTCAAGTACTACGGAAGTGTTATGGTCGCCTCGAAAACCAAAAAGACGTCCAAGTATACGTACGCGGAACGTGAGTAAAATTTTTCACCTCCTTTAACGCGTGTTTGGAGGGATGGCAAAGGGCATCACTGATACTGACGACTCTCAATCTAGGGGTTCTCAGTGCATTTTTCGCAGGCACAGAAAGAGCACAGGAGGCACAGTGTACACCTCGCTACCCTTCGTGCGCATGGTAAGGTGTCCATGCTTGCAAGGGGATTGTTTCTCATCACCTTTGTTACCAGTAAGAAAGATCGCGAAAGATAGGAAAGATAAACTGGGACCTCAGTGGGCATCATGGGTAGGAAAGGCTGTGAAGAAGCTTGTACGCCTAAATATTTCGAGTTCTCTGAAATCTACTGATTTTAAGAGAGCAGGAAGAGCAGGGAGTTTTGCAACCTATAGACTCTAGTGGGTATGTGGGCATGACTCCAGAGGGCAAAAAAGTGTAAGTCTAGTTGCTAAAATCATTGCAATGTCGAACCCAATTCCTTTTAGCCTCTCATATGCTCGTCGCAAGTTCCTTCCGACCGCCGTTGGGGACGCATCACCCGCGCAAGAGGATGCTGTTTGGAAAAACGTCGCCGAACATTTTTCCCCTTCAGTGTATAAACGGCAGCGCGCGATATCTGCATCTCGTTTTAGGTCAGTTTTCGGCGAGGAAGAAGCTGAGGAAGATAGCGCTTCCGCTCGCGGAAGTCCTAGGGCAAAGAGACAGCGACGGGCACCGTCCCCCGTCAAGCCCCCCGATCGGTCCTTGACAAAGATGACCAAGGCAGAGGTTTGTTTGACGTTGTCAGTATTTTAACTTGCACCTCACCATGATATGTAGCTCCAAGCTAAGGTCCGAGAGCTCCAACAGGCGAAGCTTACAGATCAAAAGCTGAAGGGGCAACTTGCGGACCGCGATGAACAGCTACGCGAGGTTCAAGCTGAACTCAGGATGTTAAAACTCTCCGCTGAAAGGGCGTGCGCGGCCATGCGCGAAGAAGAATTGACAGAACTGGATGAACAGGAATTTCAGCACAACATGGACGAAGAATTTCCAGTGCCAGATTTTGCAACGTTGTAAGTGCTTTCAATGACTGCCTGCTCTGTTTGTTATTAACGCACTTGGAAGTGATGTCCAGACCCCACGCGCTGGAACGCCGCAAGATGCAGTTGTGAGACGGACCCAATCGGGCTCTATCATTCACGACATCTCTATGCGGCCCACTCCTGCACCAAGCTCTCCTGGTGCCGAACGCGACCGGAGATACCGAGACGATGAAGACGTGTTTGCGGACCAGCAGCGCGACCATCTTCGTACCCCCGAATCTCTGCCAGACCGCAGGACCTCACAGACCGATGAACAACAACAGCGTGCTCTGGCGAACACGGTAAGCTCACCATGTGACCTTGTCTACCTATTTTGTTGACGTTCCACATAGATTGATGCCATAGAGAAGGAGATGACGAAGCACGTGACAGAGATCCAGACTCTCAAAGACACAGTTACCAGCCTTCAGAGCGAGCTTGACAACCTAACAGGCGCAGCTGATGACCACAAGTCACGCATAGCCGACCTTGAGAGCGAAACCAATGAACTTGAATCTGGGAAGCGCGACTTGCAACAGTGCCTCGCTGATCGCGATCACAATATCACTCAACTCCAAAATACAATTCTTGAGCACGAGCAAGCTGCCGTCCAGCTCAATGAAACGCTCGCTCACAAGGACGCCTCACTAAATGCAATTTCCATAGAGGCTGAGACGCTTTTGCGCACCAAGAATGAGATTCTTGCTAGGGCTCAAGGAATGGAGGACGAAATGACTGCTGTGCGGAGCGAGAATAGGCGCTTGACAGACGGGCTCGCTAGTTCTCAAAGAGAAGAAGAAACCCTTCGGGAGCGGATGGTGGAACTCGCCCGAACCACAGAGGAAAGACAAGGGGAGGTCGCCCAAGCCTTGAGTGTTGCGCAGAACGAAGCCAGACACGGGGCTGTACTCGCCCAGGAGCTTCTCGTCATGGCCGAGACTACCAAGGAGCTCGAAAAACAGCTCTCTGAGGCCAACAGCACCGCCACGACCCTCGATGCTGAACTTGCGGAAGTCCTTGGATGCAATGGTCGACTTCAGCTGGTTCTGGAAGGGTCCAGGAAGGAGATTGAAGAGTTGAATAGCAGGATCACGTTTTCCGAGATGAGGGAGGCAGGATTGTCGTCAAAGTTGCTCACCGCTGATGCGACGAAGCAGTTCTTGGAGGATGCCGCTGCAGTCGTAAAAAACACTTCACGAGTTGAACGAGTGAAGGCGCAGTCTACCATTCTTGGGCTCCTCGAGAAGATTGATGGACTGCAAATTCTGCGCGACGACGAAGTGCGGGGTTTTGCCGACCGGATTGCAGCTCTAGAAGGTGAAATCGAGGATCTTAGATCGAACCTTCACAGCCTGAGCGAGGCTCGGCAGAGCGCCCTCTCTGCTTTGAAGAAGTCCAAAGACGACTTCACGCATTTGGAGAATTTACTCGCCGCAGAACAGACCACTGGTAATGGCCTTCGGGATAGTCTGACTCAAGCGCAAGAGCAAACCTCTAGGTTGAAGGCAGAAAAGACAGCCTGCGAGTCGACAATCGTCAATCTCAAGGCCATTTATGATCAGGGGAAGAAGATGCAGACAGACTGGATGTCTGGGATAGAGAGCACAGTATGTCGTCTCGTGATTTGTTTGTCGTGTGAGACGCTCAGAACGAACAGTTTGCTTCTGCCCAGTTGGGTTCATTGGCACACGCGTAACGATGTATTTGCCTGAACTACTGCTAATGCTGATGCAGAGTCGGCAAAACGGTCCTCAATGTTATGGGCAATGTAGGTTTCATGTGAGACTGGACTTGAACATTTATTGCGGATATACTTAACAATATTTGTCTTCATTTTGAGAAAAAATTAGTTTATGTTAAGTAGTCGCAATCAAGCGTTAGCATTTAAATCTGTCTGCTTTGATGAATCAAAGTCGAATTATGTCTTGACCATGTCTTCAATGAAATTTAAACTCGTCATTTGGGCATCTACTCCTGAGTTGACATTAAACTTACGTCGTCCCTCGAGTTCAAATAATTTGGACACGAACTGTTTCATGTAGGACCTTTTTTCCAGGGGATTGCATTCTGCCTTATCATCCTTCGAATTCACTTTCACGTAGGTGGTATTTAAACCGAACGACCGTCTGTATCCTCACTGGCCTGTTCTGAAAGCGAGGTGTACAGTAGTGACGGATCACAGTGGAATTGATCATTATGGAAGAGACGGTGCTCAGCCTGACATGATGTCCAGAACCAATCGTTCTTGTCTTTTTGGAGATTGGACCGTCTTCTGCGCTGCGTTCGCGTAGCCGACCTTTTCTGAAGGGCAGCTTGACGATTGATCGGGAATACTGCTTATTAGCTTTTGGACGATAAGAACACTAGCTACTCGTATAGAATATGGGTGTCGAATGTTGGGGTAATAATATAAATGTTCAGCGTCTCAATATTGGGTGGTGCCTGCTAGGTTCGGAACAGTACACGGTGAAAGCTTGATTTTTCGTTGCCCTTCGTCGATTTTCACCACCCACAGGCCCGTCGGGAAAGTCGATTGAACCGAAGCGTACGCGAGCACACCTATTGGGAATCCTTTAAGACGTGGCAAAGATATTTATATGCTCAAACATTGGTGCCTAGCTGTGCCTAGTTTGATTGGTATTTATTGGATGATGTCAGATGATGTGCCGGGCCCGAATTTCAGCGCTAGCGCTTAGGCACTGACAAAGTACTTTGTTCTGAATCCCTTTTCAGGTCGTGTGCTGTCCTGTGAAGTCGTGCGACTGTTGTGATACTAATCAGTCCTACGTGCACAGCTCGTGAACCCGAGTGCGGAATGGGAATTTGGTGGAAACCAGGGTCACTGTTATGAGGTGGCACCGTGGAGTCTGAATCCGAGTCGGTGTCTCCCGTCAGCCTGAGTTGTCATCTTATGCACCGAAATGCACCGAAAGTTGAAACCATTGAACAATTCCCCTGGCACAGCCTGGCACTTCCTGGCGGCAGTTTCCAACGTACTTAAGCGTACTTACTAGTACTTACCGCACAAACTCAGCGGTAGTGAATGTCGGGAGCAATGACCAAACATTACAGCAACGCATGACAATCTATATGACAGTTTCTGACAGTCTACTAGTAATGCGGGGTACAACCGTTGGACCTGTATGGCAGGCCCTAGATCTTCATTCTAAGGGTCGGAGATAAGAGCTTATCCCGAATTCCAAGCGAGGCCACCTTGCATTGTCGGGCTGGTCCGAGGTGGTGCGGAAGTGAAGTCGGAGCAGGAAATGTATAAACACGTTGTACAGATAATGCAGCATGTGAGCACGCTGGAATTAGTTTATTGAGAGATTGCGGTTGGTTCGAAGATTGTCGAGGCTCGTGAGTTAGGCAAAGACCCCGGAATGACCCCAGCTGATCTCTGAAGCGCGAAATTTTCAACATGATTGATCGTGAGCATCGGTAATTTCTGTCTCTCTTGACATATATCAAAACGAATCCTCTGTCCCGCTTATTCTGGAACGATGTCTGAACGCGGGTCCGTGCTGAAACTATGCAGCACCAAGATCATTCATGAAGTTTTGCCAGACAGACTTTTTCGCTTGCTCGGGGCCTCGCCGCCTCGGAGATGCATTTGAACAAAAGAAGAGAAACGAAACAACTCACCGAACTAAAAAAAAAACATGATTCGTACCAGAAAGGAGTATGCTGCGACTCAGCAAGATTGCCACAATGTAGAAGATACTAGTGGTGGGTGATATGAAGCAGTGGCTGCGGGGTTCCACGTCACACGATAGGCGCGCGCACAAAGATAATAGGAGAACTCACACGAGGTTCTTTATTCGATTGTGGAAGTTGGAACGCACTATGTCCACTAGTGGCCCGCAGACGAGCCTATCGACGAGCCTATTGATGTAGGGCTGTACTTATGAGTGGACTTGGCCGTTAGTGGCTAGCCTCTAGTGGTGAGGCTCACAGCCGCTGTTTTAGATAATTGACTTGGACTCGATCTGAAATGAAATTCACATGCAAACAATGCGATCCGGATGATTTAAAGACCGAGGAATGAATCCGAGTCATATCCATTTGTGTTAAGTACTTGAACCTGCTACATCAAACGCTTCAACTACTACTTGAGCTAACACTCGTCGATGCCATGTCCGCTGCTTTTCGAATCTCTCCAGCCCTATGGGACAAGATTCACCACTTTGCAAGCTTTCCTCAGACGGGCGGTATGTCATCTGATATCCTCATAACCCATTGCCCCGGATCTTTAATTTTTATAATCTACAGTCTCGCTGCAGCAAATGGTGCTCTTCGGTCAACATCCAAGTCAGGGAACTCTCCTTAAGGCCAGCCAGTTCCTTGCAGGTAACTTAATCTCTGTTTAGGTTCGACTAACTCTGACATCATGGTCAGAAGAGCTGCCCGTCCGCCTCGCGCATCGTGTCAAGGAGCTCGATGAACTCCCCCACAATCTCAGTGACATGCCTTCCATACGAAAGGTCAAGAACTGGTATGCTCAGTCCTTCGAGGTCCGCTGTAGCCCATTTTCTTTTATCTCCACTTCTTCTCACCGGATCTTGTACAGGAACTCATCAACTTTCCTCCCGTACATCTCCCACAACACCTTCGCCAGCAGCTTTGCTCGACAGGCCAGGATATCTTCTTACCTGACAGTACCCCAAACCCAAGTCTTGCCGCCCTCCAGGACCACGACCACCCTCTCTTCAACTTATCCCGTCTCAAGGGCAATGCGAACGGCATCGGTAACGTCAAGCTCAGGGTCCCTTTGGAACGCAGGTTCGTACCCCCTTATACCCCTACAATCCATGCATACCATGCTTACTTAGTACAAGATATTACGCAAAGTCATCATCCATCGACTGGCCACCCTCCGTTCTCGACTATAATGCCCGTTTCACCCGCATGCTCGAGGCCATCAAACGCAGGCACGACCCTACAGTCACAACAGTCGCACAGGGCGTCCTAGAATGGAAGCGCAGTCAGAACGCAAAGAACATTGGCCTTGATATACAGGCTTGGCTTGATAGATTCTACATGAGCCGTATTGGTATTCGCTTTTTGATCGGCCAACGTTAGTTTTTCTTAGTTTTTCTCCTTATCATTGTCTCATCTCATCTCCGCTGCTTTTCCTCAGACGTCGCACTAAACACGCAACAGCCACACAAAGACTATGTAGGCATCATCTGCACTAAAGCTGTACGTTGCTGTTCTCTGTCTTTCCCCATTCACTAACACCCTTCCTTCGCCGCAGAATGTACACGATATCGTACAGGAAGCCATCGAAAATGCCCGCTTCGTCTGCGAGGAACACTACGCCATGTTCAAAGGCCCCCCTGTTCAACTCATTTGCCCTCCCAACCTCATCTTCCCTTATGTCCCAGGCCATCTCTCCCACATCTGTTTCGAGCTCCTCAAAAACTCCCTTCGTGCCGTCGTCGACCGCTTCGGCCACGATGCACAAGACGAAAAACCATACCCGCCCATCAAAGTTATCGTTGTTGAGGGCAAGGAGGACATCACCATCAAAATCACCGATGAGGGCGGGGGAATCCCGCGTAGCGCCATTCCCCTCATTTGGACATACATGTATACGACTATGTCGGGACAGAGCATTGATCAAGACTTTCAGGCTAGCGATTTTCAGGCTCCGATGGCAGGATTTGGGTATGGACTGCCATTGTCGAGATTGGTGAGTGACGTGCGCGTTTGTCGGGGTTTTGCGCTGATATGTATTGTTGACAGTATGCGAGGTATTTTGGAGGCGATTTGAGGTTGATATCTATGGAGGGGTACGGGACGGATGTATACATCCACCTCAATAGGCTTTCGAGTAGCCGGGAGCCTCTTCCATGATCCGCGTGCATCTGATTGATCATATTTGCGGTAGAAGAGCTATGTACACAATATAGGGAGGGACCTACTAGTAGATCCACTCGACAAGTACTGACTGTAGTTCACCGGCTCGTTCGAGACCAGACAGACGACTGTTTCACAAGCTTTATGACACGGCATCATTAATGCAATGTATATATTTACATTAGTAGCATAGCAGAATCGAAAATTGGAATACAACAAACACTGTTTCGTTGAGGAGCTGACATGGGGAGGAAGAGATCTGGCACTCGATATTTCGTATCTGTTGTCTGTATCGGTCGGCCAATGTGTTGCTGAGACGTTGTATATTGTACTGTATATAATAGCAGAATCGAGATGCAGAAAGAATAATCCAAAGGGTGCCGGTACCACAAAAGTACAGTGATATCACAAAGCAGAGCTTGTCGGGCTGCGTACAGATGTCTACGTGATTTTGCATGCGTGTAGCACTGATAGTGATGTGCGATGGATTCCATGTGGGAATCAAGAGCGCTAGCCTCAGGATACTAAGATAGACCTCACTCATACACCGATGTATGAGTGAGGTCTATCTGAACAAAATCTGCGTGGACCTGATCAGACTGTCCTCAGAGTGTCACACATCGACAACGCAGAACCGGTGTGGCTGGCCATGTGCGTCCGGCCATACATACGATCACAAGCCCCTTTTCATCGAGATTAAAAGCAACACTGTACTGCTTGTGGCCTTGAAGACACTCCCCCGGGGACCCGAATCGGCAGGGGTTCCACGCAGATGAACTCGCGATTTGAAAACAGGGCGCAGACGTCAAACCCGCGATCACATTTGCAGGACTTGTGACGAGCACTTGAATATAATTAAAGGATCTGCCGACTAATTGAAAGAGAAATACAGGAATAGATTGCTTGACGACGTCCGCCAGAAGGGTTCTCGACATACCTTGATCCGTGTACGTTCGAAATCATCTGACATCACTAGCCCAGTCATCTTGGAAGGACAATACAAGTTCCAACAATCAAATGGCATTCCACGTCGTGCCAACCACCAGGCCTCAGGCCTCAGGTCTGTGCACCTGTTGTAAATCTGAAATGTCCTTCGCCATGCACCTGGTGTCCATGCGCGTAGAGAATCACGCAGCAGGCGACAATGATAAGAGTGATAACAGATGCGGCTTATATGTCAAGCAGGAACATTTCGTCAAAGCTGATCGTATCACACACCTCATCGAAATCTCGGATACATCCAACATGTGGTTCACTTTGCCGGTCAACCCTAGTGGCAGACAAGCCGCCTTCTCGTTCCAGTTCAACCGGAGTATTGTTGCAACAATCAACGATATCCATAAGCTAGCTGTGATATCGAGCCCGCGGCAACTGTATGACAACAATTCTGGTGAGGAAGGGCTCATGCCTGAGCATGAATACTCAGACGAAATGAGGTCCTGAACCAGGGATTACATACTTGTACCCTTTAAGTTCTTTTCCAATCGGCTCCCGGATCCTCCCTTGTTCGGTTCCGACATGAGGTAAGGTTCAAGTCCCCGCAGCGCCAAAGCCACCAGCCAGAAAGCGTCATGAGTCGGGATAGGCCTGTAACTTGATAACCGGCTACTACAGAGGGATCTTTTGTAGAACCTACCTCAGTATATGTGAAAGAAAGAAAGCCTTCAGTGAATTGAGACCAGCCAAACGCGAACAAGAGGCCCACCTTCAACCTGTCGACTTGTAGAAGCGAAAAGAACGCACCATGAGGGAAAGAACAATTACGGGGTTTGCAGCCTGCATTGATAAAGTTGACTCTCGCTACTAATAGATCATTCTGAAAGATTTATCGTTGGAATAAGAGGTAGACATATAAATACAGATGATCTGTTTCACGCACTTGAGACTTTGAGGACCGAATCACATATGTGCACTGGCTGCGTCATTGTCGTATTGCCGCCTGCCATAATTAAGTATTCTCCATGTTGGTAATTCATGCCAATGCCATGGCTGTGCGTTGAACTGACTGGGGGGATCATGCAGTCCTTACTGATGAATGCAGGATCTTGCAAACTGAACCTGGAGAATCTTTAGATCTACGAGTCTTTCGCACAAGCATCCAGGTGGAAAATAAATTCAACATACTAGTAAAATAGTCATATACATCGTAGGCCGCACCTCGTGCGCATCTCCTGAGCTCAAAAACACCCCTCGTGCCGTCGTCGAGGGGCAAGGAAGATACCCCCATCAAATTCACCGACAAGGGCGGGGGAATCTCGCGTAGCAACATTCCCCCCTCATTTGGACTTACATGTAATGCACACTGTGACACGACCGTGACGGCGCTGACGGGGCAGAGCCTAGCAGAGCATCGATCAGGATTTTCAGGCTCCGATATTTTGGGTGCATGGGGTGCCGTTGTCGAGATTAGTGAGTAGCGTGCGCGTTTGTCGGGGGCGTGCACTGACCGGTGTGGGACAGCGTACGAGGCATTCGGGAGGTGGTTTGGAGCTGATATCTATGGAAGCGTTAGTGTGGAACGGATGTATGAATCCATATCAATAGACTTTCGAGCAGTAGCAAGCCTGACAGTCCGTGCTCCCGGGGTTGATCATATTAGAGGAACCGATGTACACCATGTGCAAAGAACTTGAACGTAGTTTCCACTCGATTCTGACTGTAACTGACTGGCTCGTTCTCGGGACCAGAGTCCAGACCTTATGACACTGTGTTATTAGTACAATGTACACGATACCATAGCCAAATCGAAATGCAAAATAAAAATAGAAAAGAACCACTGAAGAATGAAAGTACTCATATACAAGGACAGCATCACGCAGAGCTTGTCGGACAACGTACAGATGTTTACATGTAGCATGCATGTATAGCGATGTTGGGGTGTGGCGATAGCGTGTGCGATGCGAGAAACATGATTAGAAAAGAGCCAAGCAGGGGGGTATTGACAGTGTCCGAATGGGAACCAAGAGAGAAAACTAATAAAATCTGTCTCACCCAGGCCCGTCCTCAGAGTGCCATGTACGCTTGAGCGATGTCGAAGTGGGTATGTGGATTGCAGGATTCATGTGTGCCAATGACGACGACAACGCAGGGCTCGTGTGGCTACCCATGAGCGTCGACCAGTCGGCACTATCATGTGGGTGGACCAACGTCAGATGCTGGTATTGCTGCTGATGGTGTTGTTGGTGTTGTTGTTGTTGGTGCTGCTGTTCCTGGTGGTATTCCGGCCCACGCACCTCCAACGCATCAACTTCCTCATACAACCTCTGATTCGCAAACCGCAACTGCTGCAGCTCATACTGCCAACTACTTCCCCGCGCGGTATCTAGCTCATCGAATATATCATTAGCCTCAGCGTGAACCAGCGTATTGGAGCTGCTTGAGTTACTGAGTATCGTGATTTGTATGACGAGCGGGTGAGCAAGTGATGGGGAGGGCGCTTGGGAGGGCGTCGAGTTTAGGATTGGGATGGGTGGACAGTAGATTACGAGCCGCACGTGCACTGTGCCACGATCTTTACGCAGCATCATGCATACCACTGCATACGGCTCGCTCCCCGCGTGTCCACGTATCTGCGTCTCATTTCCATTGGCGCGTTGAATCGCCGCCTCCACACGACCTCGATCCCCACCAATGACCATCGCACCCAGAGACTTGCCGATAACCTCACCAACGCTCCATCCAAGGATATCGCGAACGCTGGCGCTGGTGACGAGTACGGTCCCATTTGCGCTCACCATGCCCCATACCTCCTGTTCGCCAAGCCCGCCAGCATGGGCGATCGAGCGCCAGCTGAGCGAGGGCATCCATTTGCCACGACCGGAGAGGATGATGGCTTTGCGACCTTTACCAGGTTCGACGTGGAGGCGTCCCCGGCACTCGATCCAAGCGTATTCAGACGATTTGGCACGGGCCCGGAAGAGGAGGTCGACTATTTTGGGTTGGCTGGGTAGGTTTAGTGAGCTAGGTGGTATTGGGGAAGTGGAGTCGGCTGATGGGGTGTTGGGCGTAATAGAGGACTCTTTGAGCTCGCGCATGAGTGGGACGAGGTCTGCAGGGTGGCAGTAGTCAGATATGCTCTTTCCGACGAGCTCCTCGGGTTCGTATCCCAGGACAAGGCGCACGCTCGGGGCGACGTAGAGAAAGGCGCCTTTGAGGCTGAGAACGATGATAAAGTCGGGGGATTTTTCGAGGAGGAGCATGTGCAGGAGCTGATTGCCGTCGTGAGTGTCAGGCTTGTCAGGGGTGGCTGTAGATGGAGGGATATTGACACTTGTGGAGAGGGGGACCGAGGAGGTGAATTTGGAGTCTGTGATCAGACTACGCAAATCTTTGCTCAGTACGCTATTTGACGGCAAGGCAAGTCGACCTCTGGATGGAGGCCCGAGCGGGGATGGCACCGGTACGCCTGCGCCCACGGTGTAATTGACGATGTAACTTCCATCGCGCAGTTTCTGCAGAATCGCATTGGGTTGTTCTGTAAGATCGACCTGGAAGCCGACGTGATAGGCGACCTCGTCCGCTTCTTCTGGACGGTTTGATATGCCACCCCTGAGGGGGATCACAGTGACGAGATTGGTGAAGGGCTGTCCGCCTTTGCGGTAATTGGTGATTCTGGTTTGGCACTCCTTGTCCGCAGAGAGAGATTTTTTCAAATGTGCCACAGCATCTGGTGCGACGAAGCGACGCTCCTCACCCTTTTGTACGTTTCCATCGGGGGACTGCAAGAAGCGACAATTGCGACCGAGAACCTCGTGCTCAACATAGCCTGTGAGGCGATAGAAGGTGGGGGAGGCGTAGATGATGGGACAGTCATGGCGACGAACATCGACGACAGTAAAGGAGCAAGAACTGTCGACGGGGCCGAGGACAACGATTGGGTGGGGACGGGAGACTACGCGAGAGAGGAGGGAAAGGAGGTCGAAACCAGAGGAGGAGTAAACAGGAAGACCTAGGGGGGATGGTGCAGAGAAGCTAGTTGTAGCATTAAATTTGAGGATGTCTGCAGCTGTAAAAGAGGAATTCAAGGTAGTTTGGATTGGAGGTGGTGGGGGTGGGTGAGGGTAGTCGACTTGGGGATACGGTATAGAATGAGGTACATTCGAATAGGCATCATAGCAATTGCTCGATTGCGCATTACTAGCACCAGATGCTGCCTCGACGCTCACATGGTGCTTCGACCGAGAAGAAGAACGAAAACTATACGAAAAATGAGCATTAGAGGATATCACAGGTATTATTTGTACTCACGGGGCAAAGCCATTGTTTGCAAACCAGGATGATGCGAACGAACCTGGACTGTCAAGAAGACCAGCTGGTAGGACCTCCGCACCACCACCTGGGGCTAATATTGGAGGTCCATTGTACATGAACTGAGGTATCTGAAACTGAAGCCCATTAGAGTAAGTATGACCGTCATCAACATTATAATGGCCATCGTTGTAATCGCCGTAGTGATTAGAGTACTGCTGACTCCGCTGCGGCTCGTCATGTGCTAAATATCGCTCAAAGGGCATGGTGGGCGGTCTGCAACAAGATCATCCAAGAGGAGTAGAACTTAAAAGTCGATTTTGGGGGTTGGTACTTAGAAGAAGTGTTGAAGCATCCACCTTTGGATGCTGGGTGCTTTAATTCACGTTAGTCTAACGTTATAAAGCCGGCTGGCCGCCGTCAACGGTCTGCTTTTTACCTACTGCAAACATTAAGTTTACCTCACCAACGCTTCGTGTAATCCACGTTTAACTCCACTCATTTCATATTACAAATCACACGATAGGTGTACCTACAATGCAGTACAACGACAAACACCTTCCCGTTTGTGTCAATAACAAAATTCTAGCATGCAGGCTGTTAATCTTTGCCCTCGTTCCCCTAACCATCACCCACATTGGATGATGTAGTGAATAAAAGGGCAAGTCTCACACTCTGTCTCAAGGTCAAATACTTCGTCTATGAATCGCTGCCGTGTCCTTGGTGTGAGAGTGAATGTTATCACCACATATCTATGCTTGGAGTTGTACACTGTCTGAAGGTCAAGTACTTTGTCAATCGCGCCGTCTCCTCGATGTGAGAGTGAATGTTATCACCTCATATCTAAGCTGTGTACGCTCCAACGAGCCCAGCTGGCTCAGATAAGCTCCATCCCTGAACATCGTATGCGTCAACTTAGAATATCCCAGATAACCGCATAAAATTATACCCACTAGAAACTCTTCTCTCCTCCTTAAGCTTCAAGTGATCCTCACGGCCCATATCTGTAAAGCCACGCTTCTTTGACAATAATCTTTTGCCGGCCTGGGAACTTGTACCATCCGTGGTGGAGAGCCTCCTAGATGATCGCACCGTTCGATTCCTTGCAACGGATGAAGAGGATGATCTGCCCGATGTTCACCCACGCGAGCGCATACCAGTCTGGAAACTGGATGGAAAACGTAAAACATATAGCACGAATTCATATCCGAGTCGCAAACCTATCGGCACCTGCGCAACTCAACATCTTGTTGATTATATAGTGAGGTGAAATGGGTGGGCTCGGACACGTATGTGGAACGAGTCCTTGCCAGACGTCTTGATAACGTACTTCTTGGCGTAGATGCGAGCTGCTTCAAGCGCCTAGGGGCTCAACTACTCGTACTCGTCGGAGACGAGATGGCAGCAGAAAGGGAACTCGTCCACAGAAACACGCTTCCGGCCGAGGTCGAAAATTCTGATCTATGGGAACGGAATGAGAACGTCCGTGACGAGGTGTGGATGAACGGACCTTGGGGTGAGCCACACCACGATTTGGGGAAAGGTTTGTCCTTACAGTAGCGGTAGCAGTGGGCGGGATGACCGATTGTGATAGACTGCGGCAGGATTGCAGTCAGCACCTGGGTACATGGTCTTGCAGAGTCACATCCGA
Source organism: Suillus subluteus (assembly GCA_016647755.1). Taxonomy (NCBI): domain Eukaryota; kingdom Fungi; phylum Basidiomycota; class Agaricomycetes; order Boletales; family Suillaceae; genus Suillus; species Suillus subluteus. Next base: position 104,966 of record JABBWI010000006.1, read on the forward strand.
GACAATAAGATTACATCCACCCCGACTAATCGCAATCCAACACTCTTTCAATGTCAAATCACCCCAAGCATCTAAGCATCATTCGACAACTGGAAAAGCAAGCACTCACATGTTACATAGAAGTGAGGTGCAATGGGTACTTGGCAGATGAGCCCTTTTTATCAGTGGGAAATCGGATAACCAAAAGATGACAAACCTGACTCGGCAAGTGCCGGTCGACCTCAGCTCATGCGTCAACGTCTAGTGTTGCGCTCGCTCCAAGTGAAGCTTAGATCATAGACAGTAGGGAGGTCCCGAGAGTGCTGCAGTGTAGCCTGCCAATATCAAGTTATACGCATGGTCTGGACAAGAAATCCGAACCACTATGACGTCGAGATCATCTTTTGTCATAACTGCGATAGTCACCAACTAATGTTACAAACGATAAATGAAAAGGTAAACAATATCAGTACTTATTTCATGGTGATCAAGAGAAATTGATGGAACGTCGCCTTTAATAGAACTGTACTCGAGTCTCGAATTTCGTGATTGAATCTTGAATCGCTTTCTGTTTCTCTCCCTCACACATCTCATGGTATTGTGTCGATCCCTGCCACCCTGCCCATGCCGTCTCATTCAACGCACCCCACCATTCGTCTTTGAACGGGTGTCCTGGTGCGCCTGCATAACCCCAAGGTTTGGACGTGTACGGCTGCACGAACGGATTGAGCACGGCCACAAGATCAGGATGAACTGGTCCTGTGAAATGCACGACTCCGGGATCCTTCATGTCTCCCAATGTCAGGATATCTCTATCAGCCGAGCCAATCTCCGCGTAGGTTCCGAGTCCCTGCGCATTCCAGCTCAGGTTCACTTCGGCCCAATCGCCAGCAAAGTGCACATTCAGCACGTCCTGGTCGCGATAGCGAGCGTCTTTCATCTCACGCACCCGAGCCTCAAGCTCAGACAGATGCATTCTTGCCTTTGCTAGGTCAATCAGGAGCATGCCTGCGTTGAAGTACCGCCTTCGTGAGACGCCATCATGACCCATTGGGAATCCAACATCCATTGCTGCACCAATCGAGGAGCCCTCCATATCAGTGTTCCACAACTCCTCTAGGCTCCTGCGCACCAGCATGTCTGCGTCCAGGTACAAAACCCGCTCCACTGGCAAGATCTTCATCATATCAACTTTCGCCCAGGTTACGCCTAGCTCTGCAGCTAGACTTCCAGTTGGAAGATCCAGGAATACTAGTGTAACATCGTGTCGCTCGGGAAGCGATGACTTGATCTTTTCTTTGTCTTCCACACAAATTCCACAGTCCACGATATAAATTGTCATACGTCCCACGGTCTTTTCGATGGCGCTGCGAATTGTAACAGCTGCTGCCATCGCATATGAGGTGTCGATGGCGAGGACCAAATAGATCCCTAAGCCCAGAGCGCTTGCGAAGTGCCGCTCAGCTCTCTGGTCTACGAGAAATCCGATTCGCATCTCACTGGTCTTCCTCAAGATCATCTGGTACTGCTCTGCGGTTTTAGACAGATGTTCATACTCCCCTGCATGGAGCACAAGGAATGCATCGATTCCGCGGCGGGGATGGTGCACACTTTCGACGGGCTGCTCGGGCCAATTATAGTCGTCCAAAATGAATATGCATCCCTTACGCGCGAGGCGCCATGCAAGTTCTGCATCTAAGAGTGTATCATCTGCGCGGTGCGATCCGTCCACATACACCCAGTCAAATCCAGCGCTCGCGTCCCGCACTATCTCCTCTTCCAGGAGCGCATATAGTGCGGGGACGCTGAACTGCGGGAGTATGCGAAATGGGCGACCCGTCCGTTGAAGATTCTGCGAGAGCTTGTGGTGGCGCTCACGTCCCGCGGGAGTACGCATGAGGTCGAAATGGTCGATACAGACCATCTCACCGCCTTGAGCGCAGAGCGTGGCGAGTAGAAACACTGCGGAGCGCCCTTCCCAGGACCCGATCTCTAGGATTCGTGGCTCAGGCGAAGTCACGAGTGGGAAGAGGCTTTTCCAGGATGGAATATGATGGGTAAACCAGTCTTGTGTTGGCGTAAACTCGTATTCATTTGTAGATGCCGACAGATCAGTAACTGTGGATGCAGACATGTTTGGCTGCAGTTGATAATCAATGTGAGCATCTCAATATGTGCACGAGGAGTGGAGCTGACCAATTGGTACACAAGGTGTTATGAACTAGTCCTGGTGCTGTTTCTTGACGCCTTCCAAGATTTGTGATTTGTACCTGTCTATACATAGCAGGAGTCCATCAGACCGTCGTATCAGTTATTTTGTCAAGTGATCCCTTACTTTTGGTAAAATTTCGTTACCTTTAGGATCTTGGAGGGTCTTTGTGTATTCTGATTCGAATCTTAGGGTGATGGTGCATATCAGGTTCACACAGCGAGAGTTTCGACTAGACTCGTGACCAGCCCCTCTATGAGGCACCTCTATCGACTGTTTGCCTCATAGAGGGGCTGGTCACCAGTCTAGGTTTCGACATTTTGCCACTAGTGAAATCACATTCGAAATGCAGTCTAGAGCGCTCCAGAGCGTTCCAGGCTACGTCTAGAATGCTCTAGCCAGGTCTAGATCTGCTTTTGATTGAAATTTTGCAGGAGGTAAAATGACCAAACCTCCGATGTCATGTACTTCTATCACTAGCACCGTTGCTATAGTATAAACAAGTATAAATACATTCTCTGCACACGCTTACATGTGTTTGGGCTCGTCGATCCTATATCCCATCTCACTTTTGCAGTTTTTGCCCACCATATCAATAGACGCGCTCACTCGCGTTTCGTGTTGACCATCTTCTGATACACTATCGATAGAAAGGTGCATACAATCTCCCCTGAGTCGGTCGAAGCAGCTCGTGGGTATGTTTCCGAACTATAGTACGGCGACGGACTCAAATATTCCAGTCAAAGAAACAATGGCGACCACAGGCGGCCCGCGTCGGTTTCTCGTTACCGGCGGGAATGGCTTCATTGTACGGGCCTTTTTGCTATATACATGGAACAATGTTGAATTCAATGTTCCCTAGGGGTCATATGTTGCAAAGGCATTATTTGAGAAGGGCCACTATGTTCGCATCGCAGATATCAAGCGGACCTCATATTTCAACGAGCGCATTTCGAATGAGGTTCTCGTTGGAAACCTCTGCGATCTGTCATTTTGTGAAAGCGCTGTTCAGAGCATGGACACAATCATGCATTTTGCCGCGACAATGGGTGGCATGGGTGCAATCCACGAAGCAAACGATTTCGTGATTTACAATGACAATTCAGCAATGACATCCAGCCTCGTACATGCCGCTGTAGACCGGGGTATTCAGCGTTTCTTCTATGCATCCTCCGCCTGTGTTTATCCAACATCATTGCAGCACCATGGAACGAATCCCGTATCCCTCTGCGAGCACGATGTATGGTCTTCCGGGGCCCCCAACCCGCAAGGCCTCTATGGTCTTGAAAAGCTGAACTCCGAGCTGCTTTTGATGCAGTTTGTCGAGAAGATGCAGATACGCATTGCTCGATTTCATAACATTTTTGGCCCATATGGCGCATGGGTTGGTGGGCATGAAAAGGCGCCCGCTTCGCAGCTCAGAAAAGCACTCGCTGCACACATGGATCCTAGCACCCAACATGAAATCGAGATCTGGGGAGATGGGAAGCAACAGCGAAGCTTCCTCTACATTGACAATTGTGTCGAAGCAATTCTCCTTCTTCTTGAATCCGACTGCAGCGAACCAATGAACATTGGATCTGATTGCTCGGTGACCATCGATGATCTCACGAAGATTGCCATGCAATCTGCAGGCATGGACGTAGGAGATCTTCATTTCAGATACATGGATGATTCTCGTCCTGTTGGCGTCCATGCCCGTAATTCAAACAATGAGTTCATCACGAAGACATTGAGCTGGACTCCGAAGATAACTCTCGAGGCCGGTATGATGAAGACCGCGGGCTGGATCAGAGGGGAGATGGAGAAGATGCTCAGTGACAACGACAAGACTGCCCAGATAGAGCTGCTGAGCAGTTTTAAAACGAGCAAGGTCATATACTTGAATCGGCCCACCATAACATTCGCTATCCTACTTCCCATTACATCCCGTGGTCTCGAGGGACCGGAGAAGAGCCTCGATAACCTTCGGATCTTTGCAAAGTCTCTTGTGCGCACCACATGGCGTGACACTCGTGAACTTGGACTCGTCCACTTTCAGGTGAAGATATACTTGGGAATTAATGCAGATGATGAGTTTCTCCTGCGCCCCGCGGGAAACGGCGAAATGTTAAACATTGAATCGCTCTTATCGGAAGAGGGAATCACGGATGTTTCTACCGAGATCTGCAACGTATCCCGTGGTCATGTCTGCGCCATTTGGCGCCAGTGTGCACACCGGGCTTGGAAGGAAAAGGCAGACTATCTTGTTCTAATGGGCGATGATGTCGTTCTCCTCGATGAAGGCTGGATGAGAGACATCCACGAACAGTTCACGCTGATTGCCCAGCACGAACATGTCCCTCAAGGCATGGGATGTGTCGCCTTCACAGATGTGACTTTTCCCGGAATGCCCACGTTCCCCGTTATCCACCGCACTCATATGGACACCTTTGGCGGCCAAGTCATACCCAAGGTTTTTATTAATCAAGATGGGGACCCATTCCTCTTCCAACTGTACCGCAAATGGGGCTGCTCTCGAATGATACCCTCAAGACTTTCCAATGGCATTGGCGGAAGCCTACCTGCACGCTACATCCAACAACATGCAGATGGATGGACGTTCGGCCCGTTGACCGAAGCGGCATCAGTGCTGGAAGCATCGTTGGCGACGTCTTTCCCATCCGCTACTCGCAAAATGACCCTGGACATCGTCATTCCAAGCTACCGGGTTGTGCTCGCTTTCCTCGATCCCATCCTCGCCCTCAAGGAGTCTCCAACTTGTGATACTATGTTCATCGTCATCATTGATAACCCGCACTCACCTCAAATCACCGAGCTAGAGGCAAAATATGCCCATCGCTCAGATGTTCGCATCCGTGTCAATGAGAGTAACCTTGGCGCCTCGGCGTCACGAAACAGAGGCATGAAGGAATCTGCCGCAGATTGGATTCTATTTCTTGACGACGATATCACGCCTCAAGGCGACATTCTGATCGAGGCCGAGAAAGCCATTCGTTCGAATCCACAGGCTGCTGGTTTCATTGGAAACATTTATTTCCCAGTTGCCAGCACTATCTTCACTAACGCCGTTCATCTTGCTGGCGTGACTTACTTTTGGGACATCGCCGTGAAGATGCCACAGAACGAGAGTGACATGCCCTGGGGTGTCACAGCCAATCTCATCGCCCGTCGTGTTCAAGATGGTGTGGAATTTGACTTACAATTCCCGAAAACAGGCGGAGGAGAAGATATCGATTTCTGTCGGAAGAAGCGCGACTTCTCTGTTGCTCACGGGGGCGAAGGTTTTTATCCCGCTCCTCGTGTCGTCGCGACTCACCCTTGGTGGAGTGATGGTCAAAGATCGTACTGGCGTTTTTACATGTGGTCCAAAGGCGACGGGGGGCTCATCAAGCTCTACCCAAATCTGACTTATCTAGATCAATCTCCCAACAGCGCAGAGCTGCTCTTGATCAGCACAGCATCGACAGTCCTAGGCGCGTTGATGTACCTCTTCACAAGGAGCTCTATCGTGTTCATTGTTTCAATGAGCCTCGCAATGGCGACGGTCATTGCAAACATAGTGCACGATATGTACCGTCATTTGTGGAGAGATACGAATCGCACAGAAGCTCTCAGGTCTTCACTGAGAGGACCAGGATGGGCTGTCGCAGTCGCCGAAAGTGCGCTGATCAGGATGGCGAGCGAGGGTGGGAGGTTGATCGGCTTACTTGAGCGTGGAGAAATTATGCTCATTGGGCACAGGTTTGACTGGTTTACAGGGAGGGCAGGAGACGCTCCGATGAACGAGGAAATAATGAATGGACAACAGAGAATGGCGCTGGTGGCTCTCATCTTTGGTGTGTTGTGTTTCAAGTTTTGCTACTAGTGCGTCGTTGGGGCTATCAGTTTGATTTCATGTTTGATTTCTACTCATCCTTTCTCCGAGTCCGCACGTCTGCGGATCGTATGATCGGTGGTGTACGATATGTATCATCTATCCTTTTTCCGAGTCCGTTACGTCTGTCGTGATTGTTGGTGTACGATACGTATCATTTTTCCGAGTCCGCACAGTCGTTGGTATACGATATGTATCATTTTAGATAGCCTTTTTCTGAGTCCATGTGTCTGCTATGATTGTTGATGTACCATATGTACCATTCTAGGAGCATTTGTCTCCCGATTCTTCGTTTCTTCGCGCCATACAACCTTTGACGACATGCATATACCATTCTAAGAGTAGCCCACCGTAAGAAAAGTCGTGTTAGGCCTAGGACGATGGTCTCTCCCCATAGAAGAAGGAAGACGGTCATTGGCTTTAATGAAGCGAACGCCGAGTGTAATAGGCAAGCAGAGACCGATCTGGTTCCATTCGGTATGAAAGACGGAATGAAAAACAGGGAGAGAGAAAAATCGAGAGGCAGCCCAAAAAATTCACGCGACTGCAGCGATGATCAGGCATCAATCATAATGGGAACGCAGTAGGAAGGAGCACCCACCGTAAGACAAGTTCACAAGGAGCTTTTCCTGAACCAATTCAACCTAGCTGGGTCACGCTGTAGACAGAAAGCAGGAATTGAATACCTCACTTCGGGTAGTCCTCCGTACAAGGCATAATGCGTAGGGGACCGGTGTTACGCTCGGCAAAAGCCTTAGGAGGATATTGGTCTCCATCAGCAATATCCTCGTTGGCACGCACTTAGTTCTATCACTTTCTCTCTTGTTCCTCCATTGCTTACATCAGATTTGTAGTCTTACAGTATATAAGCTCGTCCTTATCTACTGTAGAAGTAGTTGATCTTTCCCCGACTGAATACATTTTAGTTCGGACAGTTACCTTGTCTGAATCCTTAAGCGTATTCCCTCGCCTTCGACTCATTCTTACCGTGTGAACACTCTCCGAGTGCCACAACCGGGGACCGAATCAGCCACGTCATGACTCACGCCACCCCGCCGTCCTTGTCAACAGTACTAGCCATTAATATCGGGAGGGAGAACAAAAATGTCATCACCGGTCGGTGTCACCTCCATCCCTGCACCGCAGCTATCGATGGTAGGCGGGGTGATGGTACATTGGGCAGACCTGTCCCCCAGCTGTGGAATCTGAATACAGCGTAGACTCTGCGTCACAGCTAAATCCTGCACTTCCTGAATGAACGACTGCCATCTTACGTTTCATGCAACCAGATCCGGGATATAGTCTAGCAGAATGAGACTGGGGGCATGAGTGTGGCACGACTTTACCAGCCTGCGTCGAAGAGCAGGGTATCTTGAAAAGAAAGAACGACTGCTATCTTCCGTCTTATGTTACCAGATCTTGGATACCCAAAAACTAGTGCCACATTAGACTGGGATTGGTAGTATGATCGGATCACAGTTCATGCAGTAGAATGGTGAAGAACGACAAAGGGAGCTTTGGGTAGCTCAAAATCAAATTACTTCCCAACTTCGGTTAGATAATCTGTACAAAATATGCTGCTATAAATCTCCGGTACAGCGCAATTGTATCTATACAAAACATGAACGAGAGCATTGCCAAGGTAAACCGTAATACATATGCAAATGCGATGGAGCGATGAGTGCTGAAGACCAAAAACAAAACAAAACAACTAGGTGCAATCCGTTGAGTGGACCCATTAGATCCGGGTGCTTACAATGAGCTCCGGACGACGTCAGTAGCGGGCGATATGACAGCGACCAATACTGAGATATCTGCAGACTCTTGAGAAAGGTGCAAGTCATCAAGTCAATAAACGCACCATCTATTTTGCCGCCTCTGAATGGTTTCCCTGATTCCCTTGCACGACATGCAAACGGTACTTCATCCTCCATATCAAACACGCCGTCCTCAATGTCTCGCCCCCTTCTCTCGCTCACGCGACGTGCACGTGAACAGAGCGCTTCGCTCAGCATGCCTGCTAGCGTTCGACGGCCCAAAAGACCCTCACGGCCCTCCTTGTCACTCTTCAGGAATGAGCGCTTGAACCGCACTACTTCATCCAGTACCTCATAATCCCACAAGTTATCAGAGAGCCCGTCGGAAGCAAGAATGAGAATATCGTCTGATTGGACTGGGAGGCTGAGGATCTGGGCATCTCGAGGGCGTGCAGAGGATGCTGGACCGAGCTGCACGGGTGTGTTGAAGGCTCTCCACATCTCTTCACTGCGCCACGCGATGTTCTCGTCGCGCACCAGCATGCCCATGCAGTCTCCGAGATGGGCGATCTTGAGTACTGCGTCATGAGTTTCTTTGCGAGAGACTGTGTCCGGAGGGTTCTGGAAGATGAATGGGCGGGGTGGGGAGGTGGCTGGGGGAGGCGTACTGGAAGAGTGTTGGAGGACTGCGACGAGCGCTGTTGAAGAGCCTGTCATGAGGGGGATCATCTTTGGAAGGGAAGGTTCTGGTGCATGTGGGGTGGACTGTGGGGAATCGGCGGAGGTGGTGAGGGGTACCTCCTCGGGTATGGATGCGAGTCTTGGAGATAAGGCCGCCTTCGTAGGCGGACAGGGAGGTTCTGGAATGACATGAGCCTTGAGGGTCTTCTCGTATGCACGTTCGAGGATCATTAGGACATCCAGTCCGTCTTCAAGATCCTCCAAAGAGTCTTCGAGCTCTTCGTGAAGCTCGTCTATTTCGGCCTTCCACGGCCATGCGGCATTGTGGACCGTCGATCCCGGATGCCGGTGCGGTGATTTGGACCGAGTAGGGGATACATCCCGGCGACGGAATGATGAGGCCTCGGCTTGGAGGGCCTCTGCCGAACAATGGTGCATTAATCGGCGGGCGAATAACGCACTAGGTGACGGATCTGTGGATACATGATTTGACGAACTAGCATCTGAGAGTAAGGTTGAGAATATGAAAAGTCTGATGAGAATCTTCAAACATACCAGGTGTCTTGGCTCTTGACCAACCGCCGACACCATCTGCGACGCCCATAGCATTCTCCTGTATAAAGTAGGCATCCTCGCCAACTTGGACGGCGAAACTGAGATCCTCTTTCTGAGGTTGGGCGTCAATCTTTCGCCAACTATTGCTATTGGCGCCGCCTATGGCCATGCCCCTCCCCGAGACTTGGGCTTTGTTCTTCTTCGGTATACCATATGCACCGACATCGAGATGGTAGCGAACCTTTTGCTTCTTTTCCCGTGGATGGGTGTCAGTGTGGGAGTCTGCGACGGCGATATTGTAAAAGGGTATTGGTGCGAACGGGGAATAGGGAAAGAAAGAGGAAGACTGGTGTGAGGGAGGGGTGTGGGGAGGAGAGTTTGGGTTTGCTTGTGGTGATGTTAGTGCCAAAGAGAATGGGGGCTGTCCATGTGATTGATGTGCAGAACCCTCGCCCTCTGCCTTAGCAGGAAGGCGGGATGTGGAGAGAATGTGGGGTTTGCTAGGCTGTGGCTGAGGTGGAGGTGGAGAGTCGAAAAAAGCAAGTGGATTGGAAGAACTAGTAGGTGCATTGTAAAGAGAACGAGCAGAAGGTGCTGAACCAGATCGTCTACGGGAAATTGGAGATGTGGAAGGTGCCGATGAGGATATGGAGCGGGGAATGACAGTGTAAAAGCGCTTTTGAAGGTCTTCATCGTTGGACCTGGTGCGCTCATGTTGAGCAGACCGTCGTGCTCGATGAGCAGAGACTATTATTGATTGTACTTATACAGTCCGCAAGTATTTGATGTAAGAAGATGTGAGAACAGGCAGTGTGGGGTTAGGTGGCACCGGAAGAACACGGATGGTCGGGTCACAAGACAAACTCACACGATTTCATTGGTCACATACTCAGAGTTGTACTACGGTATATGCAAAAGCTCGTGCATGAAAGGCGAAAGATATAAGACTTTGAGTTCGCATCCTGCAAAATAACATGATGCGGATGCACGACATAGCGCAGTTACTTAACAAGCAGTCGAAGAAGAGCCATGATGCATAAAATAGATATAGTCGAACCTAATATAAGGCGACTGAACACACCTTTCGGCGCTTCGGAAAAGACAACCGCAACCCCTCAAAAGCTACCGTCTTTCAAGCCAGGAAAGGGGATGATTCCCGGGCCAGAACTGGCCTGAAATACATATCATCCCATGATGGATTCGGAGCTCGCGACTCGCGAAGCCCAGTTTGGACAGGCGTACTTGACAACGTCTGCAGCTGAACAACTTTGCTGGTGCGCTTCATTTGAAAGCCCTCAAGTCAGAGATTGTCTGACAATGAAGCAGTGGAATAATCGCTCCAGGGATTCCCGGGATTCGGCAAGCTTTCGACTGAAAAGCTGTCAGTAAAGCCAATTCTGGGACAATGATGAACGCCGTTGGAGTAGACTGCTATACGTGGCCATCGTGTGTCTGCAGCCAGTTCCGCTTGCAGTGGGTCTGTTACTCTGTAGCTAGGATATTGTGAATCTCCCAGACGCCGTAATAGACCTGGCTACGGTGGCGAAACGAGGAACGTCGATGGATATTTTGATCTTAGCAAGTCATGGGGTTTGATAAATAGGCTCTGCTCCGAAATTCCGAGAGTACATTGAGAAGAGCCATCCTTTCTGGAATTCCTTCAAGTGGAAAGAGTAATGAGCGAATAGGGAGTGAGGGTCCCGGGTGATGGCATGATATGCACTTCAGGGAGGTTGTATTGCAATCAGAAATATAGCCATGAGTGATAGATATTCACGGGAGTACTAGCTATGTCGTTCGTAGGAATATTCATAGCTGCGGGAAGCGACGAGGGGCAACCCGCTCAAGGCTGGCACGTGTGGGTCGTACAACTTGTAGACCTCTGTTCCTGGGAAGCCGACAAGCATCTTCACAATGAAATGTGCCCGCCCGGCTTGGCAACAAGCTGCTCAAGTTGGACCGCAGATGGATTCGATGAAATTCGGATGCAATGAGACAACATTTCTCTTGGGTGCGATGACCTGGGTCCCTTGCCAACATTCATGGGCCCTGCACCCTTGACAGAGAGGCTATGGTATAGTACTGTCAGTTGTCAAATGTGCGATGCGAGAGAAATTCACATAAATCAAATGATGAAACGTGTTGGTATAGCCCGCATGCTGCGCCTGCGAGACATCCATAAATAGGATAGGGCTGCGGCTAATTTTATTTATGAGCGGCAAAGGCTGAGATCAAGGGTAAGGCCACGTAAATATCATCCTGAATGTCGCAACCACCACCAATTCCACCTCTTCCAACGGACTACGGTGCACCTCGACCACCACTACCACCACCTATACCACCACTTCCAATAGAATATCTAAGAGAACAATCCAAATCACCTTTACCTGCTCCTCGTGCTCATCGAGTTGATCTAGATCTACCATACAACGTGAGTTCTCATCTCCATCCATCCGTACATGCACCCAACTCATTACATACTAGATGGCTAGATCCTTGGATAATGCTGTTTATCCCCCTCATCAACGTAACCCAAACCCAGGTTTCATCCTACCACTTCCTACTGCCGTTCCTCTCCCTGTTTCACCACGTCCACACCACTCTCCTTCAATGCCACCACCTCAAACTCACTACCCACGACACTCTCCTCCTGCACGTGCTCAAAGTCAGAGCGCCGTTCCCAGTCTCACAGCCCCTATTCCAACCGTACAGTCTCTCTCCATCGCACTTCCCACAATACAACAGCCCGCTCACGATCCTGCACTCAAACTCGCTTGGGCCCGTGACGTCCTTGTCCTCGTAGATCGTACTCAAAATCCTACCGCAACTGACATCCCAGCGGGTCCAGTCACAATCACTGATCCACAACTACAACGTCTCGTCGCAACCGCAGTCCCTCTCATACAGCACCTTGCAAACATAAATCAACAACCACTTCCTCTATTCGCAGCTGAAGCAATATACCTCCGTGCTACCCTAGAATCAAGCGGTGCTTACCCGGATCGCATCCCACACAATCCCCGTCAGGCATTCCGCGATTTCGAAGCGGCTGCACGTGCAGGTTACGCTGCTGCATGGTTCCGTCTCGGTCGCGATTACGAAAACTTTAACGATGCAGTCCATGCCAAAGACTGTTTTGAACGAGGCGCAAAGTTGGGCGTCGAAAGCTGTGTTTATGTACGTCTCTTAATTTGTTTTTCTGTCATCTATCTCACCGGCTTCTAGCGCATGGGTATGGCCAATCTACTGGGTCAACTAGGTTTTCCTCCAAATCCGGCTATTGCCCTCCCCTTTTTGCAGCGCGCAGCTACACTCGCCAGTACTACTACCCCTCAACCCGCCTATGTCTTTGCCCTCCTTCTCCTCGGCGAATTCTCCGCTGCTTCGTTGCCTGCTTCTCTCCTACCTCAACCGCACATCGCTCAATCAGAGGCTCGCCGCCACCTCGAGCGTGCAGCCTACCTTGGTTTCGCACCCGCACAATACAAGCTCGGCCACGCTTACGAATTTGCAAGTCCACCTTTCCCCTTTGATGCATTGCTCAGCGTCCAGTATTACTCTCTCGCTAGTCAGCAGGGCGAGGTCGAGGCAGATATGGCCCTCAGCAAGTGGTTCTTGTGCGGTGCGGAAGGTGCATTCGACAAGGACGAAAGTCTTGCTTTCACCTTTGCAGAAAAAGCTGCCAGGCGCGGGTTACCAAGCGCTGAGTTTGCCATGGGGTATTATAAAGAGGTCGGCGTGGGCGGTGAAAAGGATATCCAGGAATCGATGAAGTGGTACTCCATCGTATGTCTTCTTTTCGTGTTCATCGATTATCACTCACGAGTTTGCAGGCTGCTGAACATGGAAACACAGATGCCGTAGAACGTATCGCAGCGCTTAACCAGGTTGTCCCTCAAGCCCTTTCACGACAAGAGCACGACACCATCACCGAAGCCCAACTTGTCCGAAAGCGTACACAAGCACGGGAACGATCAAGTGGACAGCCACGCATGAGCGCGGAAGATGGAAGACAAGTCATGGAAATGGCGAGAAAGAGCTCGATCGTACGACAGCATTCACCACCCCAGTCGCCTGCGCACATGATCTCGCTTGTTGAGAATTCATCGCCTTCTGCTGTACCCCAGCAACTACCTCCACAACAACAACAGCAACAGCAACCGCAGAGGCAGTTCGCGGGTCAACATCGGTACACCCTTGTAGACCCTGGGTCTGGGGGTGCGCCGCCGTCGCGTCAACAGTCGCCGTCACAACAGCCACAACCACAGCCAGCGTATGCAAGAGCGGCTGGGAGACCGCCTGGCCAGAGGCAGGGATCAGGGCCGCCTCAGGGGCAGTCACCACAGGCTCAGGCTCAGGTCATACCGGGCGATAGAGCGCCTACTCCTCAAGGGTCTACACGTCCCCCGGGTCCAAAACCCCCCACGACGTTTGCAGAGATGGGAATTCAAGGTGCAAAATTAGAGGAGAAGGAATGTGTCATTATGTAGGTGCTCCGTGTATACCCTTTTTCGAACTCTTTTTTTGGCGACGATGTTTCAGTTTGTGAGCTTTTTACGTAGGATTACATGGACGTAATGGCTAGATGTCATGTTTTCGTTTATACCTGGTGTAATGCTATCATGGGCTTTATTATAATTGTTTAGCTGTGTAGCCTCGGTGATGAAACGTTGCGGGATCTAGGAAAAACTTGCTGCTGCGTACTTACGTTCCTCTGATTGATCGCCGTCTAGATTACGCGGACTGTAGGCGCGGACATGACGGAACCTAGGTTAACGCCAGAGCTCTGTAGTAGCACGGAGTAGGAACGAGACTCAACGTTGGAGAAATGATCCATAGAACGGAATCCTACAAAAACCTTGACATTTCCAGCACGAGTTGTGCTCACGTATACCTATCCCATACTAATCAATAATCTGCCGACGGTAAAAAAAAAAGTTAGTGTATGGTTATCAGTAATGTATGCAAAAGAGCAAGGGGAAGCGCGAGAGTGGTTTGATTGTTCGGTATACCAATGCAAGGATCGTGTGTAACGTGAAAGTGCAAAATCAAAACATGTCGACTTGAAAGCAAAATCACGGTGGTATCAAAAAAAAAACCACAAAAGGGAAAAGAAAAACCAACAGTCCCATTTCATCAGAGATCAGCACCGACAGCGTCTACGACGTATAGGACTTGCTGTGGTCGGACAAACAGTCCCCTGGACTCAGATGTTGACAGGTCCGATGCTGCAGGCGACGAGCTTCGCATCCGCTTCGTGCGGTCCATTCCTACCGTCAACTGGTCTCCTTCTCGTTTTAGCCCGCGATTATCCCTCCCTGATCCGTTCATCCAGTCCATCTTCCGCCGTCTCTGCGTCTGATAATCGTCTGCGCCAAACTCCCACTCTGACCCATTACTCCCAATATCGAAATAACGGATGCCGCCCCAGGACCCATCGTTCCACTGACGGCCATCTGAGGGGTCACCAACCCAGGCCTCCAGTGGTACTTCGATGCCGACCCAGGGTCCGAGCTCACCCTCAACTTCGCCGATGTACCGTGCAAATGCCTTGAAACGCTTGCGCTTCGATGACACTATGCACGGAATGCCAACATCGAGCGTCGCGCCGCGAAGCTGAACTAGGACGTTCGCCTCCTCCGGGGAGGCAGATGATTGTTCGGGAGTCCGTACGCTTGTGGTGATCGTGTCTGATGACCCGCGGCGGGTGAGTGAAGGAGGAGAGTCTGCTGCAGGAGAGGCCCCATCTTGCGTCGGAGAGTTGGTATCATCATCATTGAGGCTGGTGGTCTCGCGATCCTTGCCTTTGTCCAGGTCGCTAAGTGTAATGCGAGGCGATTTTTGAGAGTGGTTCTCGATGACTCTGCTGAGCGGCTTCCTTTGTGAGGGGGTAGTGGTTTTGGCAGGTGTACGCTTGGAGGGGGTGAGCTTGGTAAATTCAGGTGTTCCGCGGCGGACGGATGTTCGTGTGGCGACGGAAGTGGTTGTCGTTGAAGTGGATGCAGTAGATGACAATCTTTCTCTCACAGGAGTGCCTCTGTTCGTCCCAACCGTCCTTGCGCTCGCATTTGATACAGTGGATCCTCCAGACCCCTTCCTTGAACGGGGCGTGAGCATTTCAGAATGAGCAGTCCTGAACGTAGCGTCGCTTATCGCACTCGACAAACCCGAATTCGGGCGGGGAGCAGATGGAATACGGAGTGTGGATTCTCTTGTGGAGGAACGAACGGTGGAAACACGTGAACGCACCGAGGGTGCAATGGATTTTGGCTTCGGGGAAGGTGAACAAGAAGTGATGATTTTACTCAGCGCGGGCTTGGTCCCATTTGGCGTAGGACTGACATTGCCTGTACGAGGCGAGGGTGTCTTGCGTTGCATAGCCTTCTCTGTCGTACTCGATCGCACGGATGTGATGCTCTGCGAGTCAGGTGTGAGCTTAGAGTCAGGGCGTACATCGTTAGGCTTGGGAGTCGTAGCATTGCGTGGAGACGAACGCCCAATGGTGCGCACGCTTGCCGTGGATGATGTCATTGTAACCTCACGGGCATGTTTGTGAGGGCTGTTGATATTACGGCTCAGCACAGACGCGCGCAGCGAATGCACACTAAGTGTATCAGAGTCTGCATCTCCAGTTGCAGATGACTTGCGGAAGGCAGTGCGCCGGAGGTGCGAGGGCTGAGCGGGTGATATGAGGTCCTCAACAGAGACTTCCAGTTCTGATAAAGATACGGACAAGTTTTATGAATCAAAGAAGAAGACGAGCACATAAAACGTACCCTGAGAGATCTCTTTAATGGCCCAGCCCTCGAGGCCATCGAAACCACCCTGCTGACGCGTGCCCGTCCACCGCTTTCGGATGTACCGAATGAGATCCGCACGAGCGTCTTCAACTTGCACGCGGATGTGCGAGGTGGCGGAGAGCATGGCAGCGTCTTCATCTGTCGGGTGTGGTCGTAGGAGGATATTCACAAGGCTCTGATCAAATATTAGCATCATGATAATTGACCTCACCTCAATCCTCACCTGATACATTGTTCCAGCGTGTTTCTCAACCATTCCGCGTTTAATCGCTTCCATCACCCAGGCAACCCTCTCGCTATCATCAAACCTCTCGCCATCAGCCTCCATGATCTGTAGCCAATCATCCTGTTCGAAACACTCAGCACTCTGACTCACAAGACATTCATCGATCGCTTTCCGCGCCTGTAGCACCATCTCCCGCGACGTGTCTGCCCAGGCATCAATGACAGAGTCAAGCTTTTTTATCGCGTGCTGCGCGGCGAATAATAGGGGAAATACGTTCATCGGCGTCGTCCGCTTTGCTAGACCCTTTAGCAGATTTTCTCTGATCTTCTGCGGGAGCGATGCGAATTCAGAGATGCACCAGCCTTCCCCGAACAGGCCTACGAGTGCCCGTCGCGCGCCCCGTTCCAAGTAAGTGTTCTTGACATCGTCTGCAAGCGCAAATTCGAGCACACGTGGGGCTCGCCGAGCGCACTGTCGGCACCGACACCCGCCAGTACCCCACTTGGACCCTGTGATGCGCTCATACTCGTTGAATTCGAGAGACGCATGAAACAGCCCATGAATCATCTCGTACACGATCCGGGCCTGTATTTCAGCGACCAGCCCGTCCAAAGATAGGTAGGTCGCCGACTTAAGGATCGCGAACGCGGTGTCCAGGTCGTATGTCCGGTGGGAGAACACGAGGGTTCCGGTGTAGATGTACCCCAGAGTAAAATGGAGCGAGGCGGGGGTAAAAGGAGGCGAGGGGAGCGTGACTGTGATGGGTTCGCCAGGCTTTGCGGGCTGGGCCCAGTTCAAGAGCTGCGCATGGAAGTAGGGGGAGCGAGACACGAGAATGAAGCGGTGGGAAGAAAAAATAGCGGTTGCTGGCTCGTGATTTGTCGAGGAAAAGGTGCCAGATAGAGCGATACGTACGTCAGAATAGAGACGAGATCGCCACATAAACACGAGGTCTTTGCGCAGCTTGTCAACGCGGTTCTCCTCCGCATCAACAAGCTCGCGCGACTCTGAGGTATCAAAGAGAAATTCAAATGCCTCGCCAAGTCCCTCGCCTGTGTACAAATATTCCAACTCATTGGAAAACAGTGTTGTGCTACTAATAGCTGGTATGCGCATGACGGTGTTGAGGTTGGTGGAGGGTGAAGGGGATGATGAACGGTACGGAGATGGAGAACGAGATGTCTGAGCGTAGTCCAGGGTGAGACTCAAGGACATGGCAGACTGTGCTGGCGCTGGAGAGGGACTGGTAGAGTAGGGAGTCGGGGAAGCGATGGGAGGGGGACGGAATTGAAAGTAGCGTTGCTGGAAGGAAGGCGGGGCGCGTGCATACACGATAGCTGGATTTTATTAGCAAAGACGCGATGAGCGAACTCTAGGTACAACTACCTTTGTGGCCCCAAACTTCATCGTGATCATCGTTATTATCGTCGGAGTGGAGTTCCCAAACAACATCTGCAAATCGATCCTTTGCTTGGTGAAAGAGGTTAGTGAGGTCATTACGCCAGGCTCGTGTTGACTGTCTTGTCGCTTCCTGGACAGTATACGATGGCGTAGAACCAACACCGGCCATCGCCATCGCCTGCAACGATGAATACGACGAGCAATCGAATGGAGACGGTGTGGAGGACGGTCACGAAAGTTGCAAGCACCAGAAACACGTGTTGTAATAGGGTTAAGGTTATTGCAGGTAAGCCAAAGAAAATAAAAATATTAATTCCAGGGTTAAGCCACTAATCGTAAGTACAAAGGACATGATTATGTAATCACCGCAAGCAACACGCCCCAAACCAACTTCAAAATCAAAACAACTCCTCCTCTTCGGGCTTCCAATTCTTCGCCTGATCCCAATACCCCGCTAACCTCTGCCCCAACACCTCCTTAGCCATCGCATCCGTGGGACACCCCCTAGGCTTAAACGTATTAAACGCCCGATCTCTAAGTTGACCCTCCCACACGAGATAACACGCATTGTTTTCGAGAGAGACTGTTTCTTCGGGTTCTGCGGATTTACCAGGACCACCAGGGCCAATAACATCACTGAAAGTGGCGCCATTGGTTTCTGTGCCTTCTTCGCTTGTGTTATCGAGGACCACATCCTCCCCACCGCGCGGACGCGCAGCTTCGGTCCAAGTGATACGATGAAGCATCAACCGCTTATAATTCTGAATGAACTTGGAAGCGCCTTCGACATATACCATGCTAAAGGCAGGATTAAAAATGCACACGCCCGTTAAGTTGAGTTGTTCTGCGTTTTTGCGGACTTTGAAGCGGTGGGAGGGGTCTGTGAGCGTTTTGATCCTGTTGCACAAGTAAACGTAGAAAAGTGAGTGAAAGCAAAGTCAGCTTGGATAGTACCGATGAGCGAGGGGCGCGCACTTGAAAACAGCTCCAACAATACCCTTCTTCTCCTGTTCAGTTTTCTTATTCTCGATCTTCTCTCTGCGTTGTTCATCTGTAAGTTTACGTTCCGCATTCGTCTTTTCGTGCGTGTGTTTTCTCATCGCGACTTCTCTGCGCACGCGAGCTTCGACGCGCGTGGGGTCTTGGACTGCGTCTGATGTCAAAACTTTCATGAGGTTCGACAGGCGGACTGTGTGACACGAATCGTCAGCAAGGTCGAAAAGGTTTAAAGCAGTTGAAACATGCCCTTGGGTGGGTCAGGCGGGATGAGACCCATACGAATACGATCACGTTTATCTTGACGTTCGGCTTGACGGCGCTGCTTTCGCATCTTCTTTGTCTCCTGTAGTGTCATGTCAGATTGTACACACCCATACAAGATATATGCGTGCCTTTTTGGTCAACATGAGCGGTTTCAAGCCAATTTTGTTTTCTTCCATTGGAGCTGGGATGGGAATAGGGTGCTGGACGTACAGCGTGACTGGCGAATCCTGAGTTCGGATGTTGAGATGCGAAAATCCGAGGTAAAGATCATCGTAGGTTTTGTTTGGCAGTAGAGCTGCATCCCACCATTCCACTGTTGGGGGAGGTTCACGCTAGGAGCCATGGTTAGGGATGAAATGAATGATTGAGTATGGACGTACCTTGATGTTCTTCTCCAGAGTCTCGAACTCTGAATCTAGACCAGCTTTACGCGCACTCTCGGCAATACGTTGCTTGAGCGCCTCGAGCTGCGCTTCCTGACGCATTTGTTCGGCGAGCTGTTGATACTTGCCTTGAGGATTGAACCGGAAAGTGCGACCATGACGCTCCTTTGGTGCACCTTCGAAACCACTGTCTTTGGCTGCGGTCGAGCTGGAAGCGTAAGGGTTGGCTTTGACTTCGACAATAGGGACTGGGGTTGGCGCTGGAGGAGGAGTTGGCGCATTTCGGATGTTTGCCTTGGAACAGAGTCAGTTTCAAGGACATGTGTAAGCCAGTCGTGCGCACCTTGATTGAAGCGAACTTGGGCTGCATTGGTTTGTATCGATCCTTCTTCGACTGTGGTGCAGCAGGAGCGGTATCAAGGAGAAGGGGATGAGCGGTCATCTTCAAGCCAGCGCCTTGTTGGGCTGGTTCGATGGGCTTATGCTTCTTGCCCATTTGAGGCACCGACTAGACGTATGACTTAGAAGTAAACATCGTCGGAAATTGAGGAGACTGACCATGTATGGGTTATCCTTGACGGCAAGCTTCGTTTGTGCCTCTGCCACACGGCGCTTGGCCTCTGCGACCTTGCGAGCAAGGTCTTCGGTGTTCTGAAGCGGCGTGCCTGGAGCTGGTGAGGGGCTGTCTGTCTTGACTGGTGGAGCCTTTGCAAGACCAGGTATGCCGCCTTTCATGGCTGCGACCTTTGCCGCAATCTCTGCTCGTTTCTGCGCGATGAGAGCATCTCCAGATAGCTGTTGAGAAATAAATGAGTGATTGAATGAGCTTGAGAGAGATGCACTGACAGCTGCTGGGGCGTTGTTCCCATTAGAGTGAGCCTGTAAGGAACAAAGGGTTATAGAGACATGTGAGAACGATGTAGCAGGTGAATTCACCTTGAAGAAAAGAAAGTTGGACTCACAAAATCACTAGAAATAAGGGATGAGCCGGCTAAACAAAGGCACTAGTAGGATTGACTGACTTTTTTTGTTTTTTTGTTAATGGAGACTCGCCATTGCCGTCGAATGCTCGCTTGCTCATCGTTCGTGGTGGCAAAGAGAAGCTGCGCGCTCAGTTCAATATCACTTGACACAGCTTAACCCCTCCAAGTGGGGTTATGTCGAGAAATTATGGTGTGAATCACTTTTATGGTCTTAGAGGCACCTCAACGCATAATTCGGACCTTATTAGATTGCCATAATGGGGTGGGAATGGCATTCTAGTTGGCAGAAGTTCGCTATCCCACTCACTGCCAGTAATACCACGAATAAATGCTTTATTCCCTAAACACTTGCTAACATAACTTGGCTATTATAGGAGGCTGCCGAGGGTAACTGTCGGCTAAGTCAGCAACATGATTCCCAGGCAATCCCCTCCACTTTTGGCAGCACCCATGATGTGTGCTCATCACCCATATGCACTTGCTGTTCCCCATGATGAGCAAGGTAAGTCCCTCAGTTCTGGACCATTTTGTTTCATTTTTTATTCATTCAGATGCTATATACATCGCCAATCACGCTCGTCACATTCCTAATGGCCTGTGCCCTTGAGGGCACCATGTATCAAGTGTAAGTCACTTTACTGGAACATGCATGTGACTTTGTTGATATCACCAACATTAAGCCCACTTGTTCATCACTGTCAGCAACATCTCCCTTACTCTTCTCTCCCTCCAACGCTATGCTGAAGGAAAAAGGCATCTCACAATTGGTCACTCTCATCATTGGAAATGCTTGCAAGCACAGTGCACTCAGCATTCAACATCTTAAGCAATGGGACCTTGTCAATGAGCATATTCGTCGACAAGATAGATATGACCTTAATACATCAGGTACAGTGTTTTCATTGAGTTTGTCTTGATCATACCTGTTCTAAGATGACATAGGTCTAAGTGACAAGTCTCTAACACTACTCTCCAACCTCCAAAACCCAGATGCAGAGACCACTTCTGTAATGGATGTTGATGATCCTGCTATGGACCCAGACCTTGAATGGGAGACCGTCCCAGAGACATTAAAGGATGATGCCACATTCATACATGCAGTTTGGGATATTGTTGGAAGCCAGTAAGTACTTAAATCTTGTAATGAGTCCTGACTATCATATAGTTGAATTTTCTACGTGGAGAGTGTATAAGGATGGGCACCAGCATGTTACTCACCTCCAAGAGAACTGAGAACTGATCATCAAGGACTTAACTCTAGCATATCTAACTTGGAAGTACCCTTCAGAGTCTTCCCCCAGCAATGCAGCACCTCCACTGTCACTGTCACCATCCCCTTCCAGTTATGACTTCGAAATTGAATGCATTGACCTTTACACACTGTCCAGCATGACTCACATCTGGTGTGACACTGATATCAAGACCGTCTCTGAGGCTCTTGTTCTGAACGGTTATATTGGAGCAACTCCACAATCTCCCTCCATCACTATCTCACTTTGTACACTGGAACTTTACTGCAGAATTCACCTGCGAAAACTGTCGTTTAGTGCTGAGGCCTTTATAAAGGTTCTATGCGATCTTTATAATGTATGTCATCATGTTTATAGACTTGTCAACCATTTCTTATATCCACTTTGTCGGAAATTTCCTAGAGCCATTGCAATTGTTGTTGAGATGTCGGTCCCACGACATCACATGGTGTTCCAATCCGTTAGAATATTCGATAATCATTATCATATCTTGTTGATATTGGCATATCATTCCCACAATTGTGTGTTCCATTTCAACACATTGGAATGCGAGATCTCAATCGATAACATTGCTGTCTATATACCTGTTCATATTGCTATCAAATTTGTGCATCTATACATTATTATTATTATTGGACTGTATACACATTCATGCCACCTGAACAGACCTCGATTTGCGATACTTGTGGCCAGAAATTCAAGAGCCATGGACTTGCTGCCCACCAGAAGGCCTGCAGGAGGGATCACTTACGGATGCAGGAAGATTGTGAGAGACAGAATACTCGAGCAGGTGAGTACATTCAACTAAGTCTATGTGATCTGTGTGTATTAAGTATTATTCCTCTTGACAGCTCAAGCCCACCCTGAGCTGCTGAATGCTCAATACCGTCCAGTCTGATTATCACAACAGCCAGGTGCATCCCGAGGTTTGATTCAATTTAATGGATCTGTATTTTATTTAACAATTTCTAGGCTCTTGTGCAGCTCCTGCTATGTGTGGACCTACTTTCGATGACTATGTAAATCCTGACAAAGGTATGTTAATATTTCTATTGTCAATAGACCGTTCATTCATTTCATGTAGGTCTATCATTCACAGCGCTGCAAGATGCACTGGATGATCATGTCCTGCCACCTGCATTCCAGCAGGATGATATTAGGACAGAGTACCATCCTCATAGCGGCATCCCTATGAAAACCGATCGCTTTGGTGATTTTCGTTGCCATACTAATACTGCTCACTCACAAGTACCTCAAAATACTACTCCCTGGGAACCGTTCAGTGTGGGTAACACAACAAAAGTGACTGCAAGTCAGATGACAAACATGACTCTATGTTGGGTCTTGATATGCCATGCAATATGTTCGACCCTTAAGGGAAGCAAAGAAAGCAAGGATCCACGAAATGATGCTGATCAACCCTGATCAATGGTGGTAAAAGTGCAAGAAACGCGCTGAAGGCGCGCATGGGAAAGTGAAATGCGGGAAGGCAAAAGTGCAAAAAGGCGAAAAGGCGCGGAGAACAGGAATGGTAGTGCGAGCAGTGCACAAGTGTAGGGAGATGGTGATGTGATGAAAAGCGACTGAAGACTGATACTGATATTGCCACTAGCTATAGACTGATGCTAGGGCCTCAAGATGATGACGGATACATGCATTGCATGGAACTCACTGGTGATAGATGGTGACTGCCAGAAGCTAAGTTGTAAAACGAAGATGAAAGTATGTAAGTTCTAGCTAAGTGCTCTCCCAGGGCTCGGAGCTGAATAGGAAGTGCTCTATGTATGTAAGTGAGGTAAAGGAAGGGTCCATAACGAAATACAAAGTGTAATATGCTAAATATGGTCTGATAATGAAAAGGGACGCACCAAGGAACTGGTTAGACAATGGATGGATGCTCCTGGATGATGTGTGACACAATGCACTTAAGTGCGAGAAAGCGCGCAAGGCGCGCGAGAAACGCGCCAAGCGCGCGTGGGAATGCTGCGCGTTGTGCGGGAAAGTAGCGCGCTTATGGCGCGTTTTGCAGGAGAGCTGTGCATGATGTGCAGAATGGCTGGAGACATGATAGAAGTTGCATATGGAGTAGGGCAACAAGTGCGAGAGAAACGCGCTAAGCGCGCGGGCGGGAATGCTGCGCGTTGTACAGGAAAGTAACGTGCCTATTGCGCATTTCATGGGAAAGCTGTGCATTGTATGTAGAATGACTAGGGACATAGTAGAAGTCGAATATGGATGATGTGCAAGTCATGCAGTGAAGGCCAGTTGTCAAGATTTGTAATATGGGCTATATGTGCCTGCAGAGACTCAAGTCTCTACATCAGCTCACGCATCAACTTTGACTTTGCTGAGTTAATTCTCAAAGCTAACCTTACGAAACTGCAGACGAACGAGCTTATCGCTCTCATCCATTGCACTGCGTTCGAAAGACTCTCAGTTACTGATTACGATGGCATCTGTAAAATGTGGGATGCGACTTCTCCTCGCCATGCAAATGTAAGTCTCTGCTGAGTACTGACTTGCTATACCTCGCTGACAATTGATTTTCAAGTGCAGTTCAAAAAGGAAGTGATTTCAGTCCCACATAGGGACCAGGAGCACAACTTTGATGTTTGGTATAGGCCGCTATGGGACTGGGCCTGTGACCTGCTGAAAGACCCTTGCCTTGGTCCGCATTTTGTATTTGATGCTCAGCGGTTGTACAAGTATGATGGACAAGACTTTGTGCGTTTTTTTTGATGAGCCATGGATGTCCAATGCTTTCTGGGATAGTCAAGTATGTATGTGCTACTAAATTTGAATGTTCTAACAATGTAAATATGTGTTTTGTAGTCATCCTTACCAAAGGATGAAGGAAAACTGTTCACTTTTATCATATACGCCGACAAGGCAAAACTCTCTTCATTTGGTCGTCAAAAAGCATATCCCGTCATTGCAAGATGTGCAAATTTACCTGTTGGAATACGCAACAGTGAAGGTTTTGGTGGTGGTCACCTTGTAGGCTGGCTTCCAATTGTACGACGAATTATTCAATTTGTATGCTTATGGCTGACTCTTGCAGGTTGAAAAAGGAGAAACAATATTTTGGGACTCAGTCCTTTGTCAATTTCAAGAATGTCGTCTGGCATGAATCATTCTCAAATTGCTTGCATCACTCTTGAAAACCGGGTTTTGCGTCAAGTGTTGGGATGGTATTGAGCATCTTTTTTATCCACTTATTCTTATTTTATCAGCTGACTACAAGGAGCAGTACATGTGTTGCCTATATCATTCTGATTTGCTAATGGCTATTCTACAGATGCGTTATGACCTTGATATGTGGAACGAAGTGCAAATTCCCTTGTCCCATCTGTCTCATTCCTAGAAAGGAACTCGGTAATGTGCTTACATCATATCCATTGTGAACAACCATGTCTATGCAAGCTACACTTCAAGAGGCTCAAAGTTTCACTCGACAAGAAGACAAAGAGAAGTTATTAATGTCTCGAGGCCTCCGGGATGTAGATGTAAGTGTCCTGTTGCTGTATCTTTGTTCCCAACTCTAATTGTTCATTTTAGAATGCATTTTTGGATGTCGCTCACACGGATGTCCATTCTGCAGTCTCATTTGACCACTTACATGTAAATAACGAAGGTAATTTTTCTGACCATCTTTGGACCCAGTTTCAGGAACAGGTCAAATTGATTGGTCAGCGGACACAGTCTAAAATTAACGAATAGTATGTTTTTCGGCTTTGGGTATTATAGTAATAGATACTAACTTTACAATTTGAATAGCTTTGACTTGATGCCACGTTGGCGCAACATCAATCACTTTAATCATGTCATGGACATATCATTTTCTGATGGCTCGAAGTACGAAGATATCTCTAAGGTAAGGCAGTTTCATCGATTCTAACTTAATATACTACTGATTCTGATGGTTCTGTAGCTTATTGTATTCGCTGCGCATGATGTCATCGACTGTTACAGTCAAGTACGCCCCTATTCATTTCTTTCTCTTTACTGTATTACGTCACGAGCCGCATGATGCCACCGCTAGACTTATCTTCTTATCGCTTATCATTGTATTACATCACGATCGCTATCAAGCCGTCGCTAGGTGACTTATCTCTGACTCGTTCTTATCTTTGACTCGTTCTTATCTTTGACTCGTTATGACTCGACCATAGACCTGCCCTAAAGGTCATACTTGTTCACTATATAAAGTCGTCATTGTACTAGATAGTTCTTTACTTTAATCTTACTAGGTTTTACCTGGAACTTGCTTTCGCTTAAGACCTCCAATCTTAAGTTGTCTGAACCGTATTCAAGTCAAGGACACTCTCCTAGACTTGTCTTATTGAACCATTGAACTTTGGTATACGCCAAAGTCTTGAACCGACCTTGGCCGATCGCTCTTATCGAGTGGCCATATGTCAGAACTATCCTAGTTCGTAACATCGACTGAACCTCCCACACACTCCCTTATCTACTCCTTCGATGCATCCGTCAATATGTCAATGTCGACATGTACACAGCTCTCAAAGTCCATACATCCGAAACCATCGCCGAAGGCCGTCGGGCCATACAGGAGTTCACACGACTATTGGATGTAAGCTTCTCATTTGAGTTGCGTGTTAAATTTTTACTGACAATCCAAATCATATAGCAATATAGTGCAAAGGACGACTCAGGAAAGAACTGGGTGTACCCAAAATGACATGCACATGCCCACCTGTTTGATGATATTGAGGCAAAAGGTGCCACGTGAAACACCAACACTAAGCCAAATGAGAAGTGTCATGGCCCAATCAGATGAATTTACCTTCGGCGGATGAACTTCAAGAACATTGCTGAACAGGTGTGTACTCTCATTTGTTCATGAGATCAGACAGTATTTTATTGATCTCATCCAGGTACTTTGCCTCGACCATCGCTTCCTCATTGTACATTCAATTCATTTGGATATCAAAGACTATGATGACCTCATTATATCTGAGAGTGACCGTTTGCGCTCGGACGGCGAGGATGATAACGAGCACCCCAACAATGATTCCGACAACACATTCCATGTTAAGTTGGGTGCTGTGCAAAAAGAGCAGACATTTGCAGCCGTGGAGCAACTACATGCAAATGACAGTGCATTCAATCGATTTCGCATCAAGCTTGCAAACTTTTTGAGCAATTCCCTCCCTGTTCATGGAATACCCTTACCTGGTGGAAAACGACTCAAGTTCATGCCCGATGAAACTGTACATTGTTCTGTTGTTTTCTAATTCATGTCTAAAGTACAGAATGCAGGTGACCAAGCATCGATTCATAAAAGTCAACTACGAGTCCATTGTAGACTGGTGAACCACCATGGATTACCTTCGATGTAGTCCTTCATTTCATAACTTCCCTCAATATGACTGTGTTATCATTCAGGCTCAAGCCTGAGTGATATTCGGGTGTTTACTGATGCTTTTCACCTGTGTCGTGGATGGTCAAACTCATCCAGTCGCTCTCATTCACCCATACAATGCTCCAGTTGGACAACGCTCCCTCACAGATAATCACTTTCAGTTCTGGCATGTTCGTGAAAGACCAAGGATCTCATCTGAATTTTTTTCAGTTCATTCTATTATCCACGGTGCAGCACTAGCAGATGATCACAGTGTCCGGGGTGATTACCTTGTTATTGACACAATTGACACTGACATGTTCTTGCGCATGAAGTCAATGCACAAGTACGCTGGTCATCCAGCATGAAGAACTAGCCTTATCCTTATCTCATCTCCCTCCCCACCAGCATCTCCAGCCCTATTGGACACAAATATGCCTGTGGAGCTGCCAGTGTCATTCAAACTAGCGTTGGAACTTGCATTTTCAATGCTCTCATTCGTTCTCCGCAATCTGACGCAGAAAGCCTCACATTTTGCCCGTTTGACTCTCAATTCTTATCTGTCAGTCATGCTCACCTTCTTGGCCACTGTCACAAAACATGCAGAAACACTTTCTATGATGGAGCATTTGATACCTTGGCATGATCTTGCCCGGTTGTTTGCCACCATTCGCCGTGCAGGGACTGGATATTCCAGCTACTGGCGGTGAGCAGTGGGCAATGCTGACGAGTGGTTGTGCCCCGCCTCTCTCCAAGGATTGGTGCCTTCGTGGGATGGAGTGGGCTTGACTACAAGGAAGTGCCGGCATAAGGTAATGATTACTCTCTCGGTTGTGCCATGTAAGTGCACCATGCATCATTTTACCTGTTATCTTTGAACTGACTCATCCTGTCCAGTGTTTAATTACCTCGCCACCAGCATGAGGCACTGTCTAGTTCCTTATTTCAAGCACTTCAAATGATAAATTTTACTTTACCCTTCCTTTCATCAAAGTGCTCTGGTCATTTCTGCCATCGCAATGCCACCATTGAACACATCAGGCCTTGCCGATGTCAAACAGGTCTGTGCTAACCCTCTAACTATCACTTATGTCTTCTAACTTTTGCTTCAGGCTTTGCGGGAATTGCAACTCAAGTTGCAAGAACTCAAGGACGTCAACAAGGAGTTGACAGAAGAGAACAGGGTCCTGAATGCAAACCAGCCAAAGCGGAAGAAGAAGGGCCAAAACATCTCCGAAGAAAACATGGCCTTCGACAAAGAAATCCGCTTATGTGGTCGCAAATATGGTGCCTGCTATGAAATGTTTGCACCGGACAGGTAACTTCTTCAGCATCCCAATCCTACATTCCCTCCGCCTCTCAATGAACTGTCACACTATGAAACGCTAGCCTCCGCAGAGTCTGCCTTGCTTGTAGAGCTATTAAGTCTACTTCCACCGCACATCCACCCTCTTGTCGGGGATAACCACTTTGCTGATATTGTGAGCAACATTTTTATTTTACTGACTCTTAGAACTGATAGTACTTAAGTTTGAGGATGCAATGAACAGTAGCTGCACATCTGAAATCAAGAAACTGTGCTCCAAAGCTGGGCTCATCTTTGGTCTCCCTGAACAGTATTTCACTGACACAACATACAATCGAGCAAGTGTATCCGAGATCCAGTGTCTCCTTGGTACCTCTACATCACAATGCATGCCCAAGCCCTTCCCACCTATCCTTTTTCTGAACCTGGTCGAAGACTTGTCACTGAGAACACTCTTTGGAAACTGGGAACTCTTTGGAAAGGTGCGTCTCTTAATTCGAAACTTGTTCTTATTATCTACCATGTTTTCAGATTATCCAGGTACTACTGTGGGGTGAAAATGGTTTGACTGTGCTTCAAGCAGGAGGACCACCACACAACGGTAATAAGTGGAGGCGACATCTTTGACACCTGGTTTGTTGGCATGGGCGGGAGTTGTTGTTTGTTTTTGCACATTTCGAAAGGCTCGCAGCTGATGTAATTTTGTCAGGTTATCTTTCTACTCAGTGCCGACAAGGAGTTTCGCTATTCCAGCAAGGGTGAGACTATGAAGATTCAGTACAACTACATGTTCTCCTCATACAAGAAGATTCTCATCAAGAACTGGAATACGGAATACACGTGCGAGATTGTGAAGAAGCTTAACAATTTTATCTTCTCCAAAGGTCTGAGAACAACTGATTCAATGTCTGACGAAGAGGATTTCACGGCGGCTATGGATTGTGCCTTAGCGGGTGTGACTGAAGGTGAGGAGAGCACTGCACAGCCTGAATCACCACAATCCATTACAGAGGATGTTATGGATGAAACAGTTGGTGATGTTGAGGCTAACAGGGATGGACAAAGAGCTAATAGTCCTCTTATGGAGCCTGATGAGGATGAAGTTCATGTAGTACCTGCCGCTACAGTCAGAGGCCATCAAGGGGGCAGGGCAGCCAGACATACTGTATCTAACACCACCCATACAATTCGCAATGCTCGCACTACTCAGACTTGATTACTTATCATGGTATCTGGACCTCAATTACTTGTTGCAATGCAACTCTTTTCATGGTCTTCAATGTATTATAAGTTAATAAGGCTATAGAGTGGTAGTCTAATAGAGTTGGGGTTCCCTTATAATAAAGCCCTGGTAGTCTAATGGTTTTACTCACAGACTATATATAATGTTACTGTAATAAGAAATAGCGTAGTCATTAGTTCAAACCAACCTAAGTGTAATAATGTAATAGACTATAGTAGATGATTAGATAGTCAATAAATTAAAGATAGACGGTTACAGTAGATAACTTAAAGATAGACAGTAGATAACATAGATAAGTATACAATAATAGACAGCTGATAATAATAAACAATAGATCATAATAGACTACTAGGATAATTACGCAGCCTAGGGTAGTACATCATAATCGGATAGATATCATTCCCACGAACTGTACATTTATTTTAATACCATAATAATAATAATAATAATAATATTACAATGGTCATGACAATGGGCATTGGCATTGGCAGTAATTGGTGCCACATTGCCACGGCATTACCACCAGCACCTGTCAGCATTTCAAAACGGGCTTACATTGCATTCCCATTGCCACAGGTGCATTGTCATTGTAGCATTAGAATGTATTACAACACATTAAAATCAAACCTAGAAATTTCCAACATTAGATGCCTTATTGCTGCAGATATTGAACATGTCTGGTAGGCATATTTGATGTATACAATGTTGTCCTCCGTCAAGTTGAACTTCAGGTTTCTGAAGCCCTTGGCCACAATTCACCCAACTGGCGTGTCTTAAACACTTGTCCACCATGCTCATTCAAGGTGTGTACTATGTGTTATTCCTAACTCATTAGTTCCTCAGATTTTTGTAGCTTGAGGGAGAACTGCCACTTCTCTACCAGAGCATGATTGTCTTCAATGGCAACAACTCCCTATCTCAGATGGCACCACTGGGTGGCCATAAAGTTGATGATACGCGCACATTTGATTCAGACTTCTTCCTTTCCCATGACTATGTCAATCTGTTTGCTGATGAAGTATCATCTTCTCAAGCACCAGCTGATCAAGATGTTCTGCAACTTCAAGTTAGCGAGAACCCAGAAAAACTGTGCACAGAAAATTGGAAGGCTGCTGCTGACGAAGCTAAGAAAAAGATGTGGGGAATATTTGAAGAAACAGGGATCTTTGCATGCACATGCCATCATGGCATGATGCTGTGGATTGTTGACATGTGTTAAGACCGTACTCAAGAGGTATTGGATCTGAAGGGCTTTGGCCTCAGCTCGTGCGCTGTGCCCCTTACCCGAGTATGTGCCCTTAATTTCAGAATGAAGTCCGGATAGAATCCAATGAAGTCCGAAGGACTTCCGGAGGCTGGCTACTCTGGTTGAGTGCCGGAGGACTTCCGGATGAGCGTGGGAAACTTCCGGAGGAGTACAGGAAACCCCAGAGGAGTTTCATTCGCTGCATTGGGTCTGAAGGTGAGACTTCCCAAGGTAAGTTCCCTAGATAGAAACACATAGAGGATATGCTGCAAAGGACAGAGTCCAAAGCAGGATAGGATAGGAGGAGTGGTCCGAAGGACAGGACGTCTGGAGGTCCGAAGGTCCGAAGGTTACGACGTCCGAAGGTTACGATGTCCGAAGGTTACGACGTCCGAAGGTTACGACATCCGAAGGTCAGGAGGACCGGAGGAGTGGACAGGATTCTAGGACAAGAGAAGGATGGCTACAACGGACAAGGTCCGGAGTAGAAGCAGACAGAGGTAGACTACACTTAAGTAGAGACGGAGTTGACAGGGAGTAGACAGAAGTCTCGGAAAGACAGGAAGTGCCGGAAAGGCAAAAGTCCGGCTTAGGGAATCAATCCCTAAGCATGGATGGGGACGGAAGACAAATCCGGAGGACCGGAAAGTCGGCCTAGGGAAGGATTCCCTAGGCCTAAGGAAAGTCAATACTAAGATGGACCGAAGTCTGAGAACAGATGCGAGAGAGAGCAGAATCTAAGATGAGTGCAATCTAAGATGAGGGGAATCTAAGTTGAGTGCAATCTAAGTTGAGTGCAATCTAAGATGAGTGCAATCTAAGATGATATTCGAACTGAGGAAACTTTACAGGAGTTGTACAGAGGTTTATATACTGGAAGGGATCCAAGAGGATCAGTAAGCTGAAGACTAATGCTATGTACAAGCATGTGGAAGCAGATTGGTAAGTATGAACGGAACATAAGTAAATGAACTCGGAGATGAACAAAGTACAAGGATCAATAAGCAAGACGGAAACACAGATAACCGAAGTCCGGAGTCAAGGGGATTACCATAAGGAGATAGATGCTGATTTAAGGTTTGAGCTTCGGATATGAGTATAGGTCGGATCCGGAGGTCTGGAGATATCGGATGAGGCATCTGGATATCGGATGAGCGGATCCAGAGATCTAGGTGAAGACGGGACTAGGATATGAATCATGGATATAGTCTGATAGTCTAGGGAAGGTAAAGTCCCAGGTGGAATGAGCTCGGATCCGAGTGGACCAAGGGTGGATGAAGCAGGCTAAGCTGCGGAGGTCCGGAGGTATGGATATATGGATGTACGAAGGTGTACGGATCCAAACCGATAGTGGACTGGAGGTCTAGAGTCATGGATAAGGGTATGGAGGCATGGATAAGGGTCTGGAGGTCCGGATGTGCATCCGGAAGGCGTCCGGAAAGCGTGGGAACATCATCGGACGTAGGTCCGGAATATGGGATATGACAACATGGTCCACAGTGGTGAACTGTATGTCACATTTCATAAGGCAGCTTCTATTGATTTTAATTAATGTAGCTTTAAGTATCCACTCTCCATCGTGAATAAGGCTCTCAAAGTCCTTGGCTCCCAGCTATTGATCAGTTACAATGTTGGATGCAAACTTGCTACCACTGTCAAGTCAACCTCCCTTGCTACTAAGTTCAATGAATCAAACAGCCGCCTGTGCATTGATGCATTCCACAGGTATATGCATAACTATGTGTGCCAGGATCAAAACCATCCAAATGTAATTCAAGGGATGAGACTGGAGGACTTCTCCACGATGGAGAGAATTTTCAGTGCATCTAACCAGCATGCCCATGTTATTCGTTATGCAAGCACCTACAACTGACATTTTTTATTGACATGTTTTTCAGACAGTGGGATGAAGACAAGTATGTGAATATCAGCAATATGCTTTACAATAACTATTGTCAAGCTTTTGACATCGTTGAACGCAAGACTATCACATTCGAGCATGCCAAACTGTCCCTTTGCATTACAGATGAAAGCATTGAGGAATAGTAGAAGCAGCAGTCAGTGTACCTTGAAACACTTGGTGAAGAAGCTGAGTGGGATGTGCATGTGATGACATACATTGAGTTGTTACAAAATCTCTGAGATGCAAGGTACATGAAAGTAATACTTACATCTGATGAACTAACACTACATTTCCAGGGCTGCAGCACAGAATGCATCAGCATCATTCCTCAATGCCATTCCCTTCGACTATCAATTTGTCTCAACTTCGACTGCAACATCAACAGATGCCGCATATGCTGCCAATCTGTTGCGAACACGCAAGCTGGAAACACAATGGCGACATGCAAATGAGCGCCTGGATACCATATTACAAGAGATTGCTGCCATGGAGGTGAAAATGGGCATTACATGGAGGTGGGAGCCATCAGACAGTGAGTATGCTGAAACCATGAAGTACATGGCTACAAGAAAATACCACTGTGCTCTAGATGAGCTGCAGCATCTTGTTGTACTGCGATTCTTTGAGTTGCACAAGTAAAACCTTTCACAGATGGGTATCTTTGTTTTCAATGTCCTTCTTATCTCACAATGTTCATGTTGCAGGTTATCATATGCGCACTCATACTGCTAAAGCCCTCCAAACTTGCTGCAAGGCAATTCAAAACAAGGTGAAGGAATACAATGCAGTGGCATCTGCACTTGTCCTGCCTGCTCTGAGTCTCGACTGGTCGCATGTCTCTCACTATGGCTTCTTGATGAGTTCACACTTCTCCATGAAACCCGGTGTCTTACTACTTAAGGGTCTTATGTACAACACGTGTATAGTGACAACACAACTATACAGGATAAGACTTCTTGCCAGTCCTTAAGTACACGGTCTGCGACCTTTCTAGTTTTCGTGGTAGATAATGTGTGAGTTCTTGGGAGGGTTTACTGACATGTCCTCTTCTTGTTGTTCCCTGGTGGAATACTCAATAGATTCCCTAATGTTCTGATAGTAAGATCTGTTTCAATCTCGTAGGTTGTGTCTCAACCTATGAAAGTCTGTCTCAACTTTGTCATGTTCTTGTGTCTCCCTTCCTGAAATAGAGTGTGTGTCTTATAATACGTGAAGCCTAGTTAGAAAGCTGTTTTGGTGTTGTATACTCAACCCCTGTAAGGTAGTACACAACAAGTAATGAAGTCTGTCTTAAATACGTAAAGCCTAGTACAAAAGCTGTTCTGGTGTTGTATACTCAGCCCCTGAAAGGTAGCACACAACAAGTAGTTTATGAATAGATTGTTATATAAGCGACCCCTATAAGGTAGTATACAACTAATCTCTGATACAATGTTTATCTTACTTCAAGGCACTCGTGGCCTGCACTTTAAATCTTATGGACTCTCACGGTTTGAGAGAAGAGTGAAAATGGGAAGTTATTATTACTCAGTGTAGAATGGGCTCCTTTTATACCTTTTTGGGAGGCCATTTTACTAAGCATGACTCATCACAGCATTAGTAAGTCACTGGCTTACTAACCATGCCATTTGGCAGTGCTGAATCAGCTGCTTACAAAGTAGTTTACAAATAAAGTTCATAATATTACAAAGCATGATAAATCATGATGAAGCATGACGAAGCATGATGAAGCATGACCAATCATGACAAATCCTTACAAATCAGATTATTGCCTATCACATGACATGCTTACAAACACATCTGGTGGCTCACTGAAGGATTCTGTGGCTGAATGAGCCTGAAACAAATAGAAACAAATGGAAACAAATGGAAGCCACATGACAAATCATGCAGGATCCTTACAAAGCAGAATATTGCCTATCACACGACATGCTTACTAACACATCTTGGTGGCTCACTGGTGGCTGAATAAACCACACAAAAGAAATGAAAAGAAAAAGGGAAAGGTGAAAACTATCATACTGGAAATATAAATACAAGTAAATCTGTCAAAATGGAACCAATCATAATAATACAATGAGGTACACCTTAGTGTACTCTCTGTGGTTACTTCCTGTCTATCAATGTCATGGTATGAGTTCCATACCATGCATGACACTGGCAAGATGTACGAACAAATCAATGGACCCATCCAGAAGTGCATGAATTGATGTGTCAGTCACTTTGCATCAAACACACTCATGAAGAGGTCCATCATTGCAACATTGAGCTCTGTCGCCTTCACTCATCCATTATTGCTGAAAATTGTCACTTTGAAGCCACTCTCCAATGACTCAAGGCTGATGTCATATCCCGTATTCTGGACCTAGGTCTGATGATGTTCCCATGCCTTCCAGACGCACATCCGGACCTCCATAACCTTATCCATGCCTTCCGGATGCACATCCAGACCTCCATACCCTTATCCATGACTCCATGACCTTATCCATGCCTTCAGTCCTCCAGTCCACTATCAGTTTGGATCCATATACCTTTGTATATCCATATATTCATACCTCCGCAGCTAAGCCTGCTTCATCCACCCTTGATCCTATCAGATCCGAGCTTATTCCACCTGGGACTTTACCTTCCCTAGACTACTGGACTATATCCATTATCCATATCCTAGTTCCATCTTCACCTAGATCTCTGGATCCACTCATCTGATATCTTCAGCCCTCCGGATACAATCTATACTCATATCCGAAGCTCAAACCTTAAATCAGCATCTATCTCCTTATGGTAATTCCCTTGACTCTGGACTTCGGTTATCTGTGTTTCTGTCTTGCTTGTGGATCCTTGTACTCTGTCTCATCTCCAAGTTCACTTACTTATGTTCCATTGATACTTACCAATATGTTTCCACATGCTCATACATAGCATTTGTCTTCAGCTTACTGATCCTCTCGGATCCCATCCAGTATATAAACCTCTGTACAACTCCTGTGGAATTCCTTAGTTCAAATATCAACATAGACTTGCTCTCTCGCATATTAGACTTCACTCATTCTTGTCTTGGACTTTGGTCCGTCTTAGTCTGACCTTTCCTTAGGCCTAGGGAAGGATTCCCTAGGCCGACTTTCCGGTCCTCCAGATTTATCCTTCCATCTACATCCATGCTGAGGGATTGATTCCCTAAGCCGGAGTTTTGCCTTTCCGGCACTTCCTGTCAACTCTGTCTCTACTTAAGTGTAGTCTACCTCTGTTTGTTTCTATTCCAGACCTTGTCTGTAGTAGCCTTTCCCCTCCTGTCCTAATCCTGTCCAGTCCTCCAGTCCTCCTAAACCTTTGGACCTTTGGACCTTTGGACGATGTAACCTTTGGACGACATAACCTTTGGATGTCATAACCTTCAAACATCTTAACCTTCGGACCTTTGGACGTCCTGTCCTTTGGACCACTTCTCCTATCCTATCCTGCTTTGGACTCTGTCCCTTGCAGTCTATCCTCTATGTTTCCATCTAGGGAGCTTACCTTTGGAAGTCTCATCTTCAGACCCAATGCAGTGGATGAAACTCCTCTGGAAGTTTCCCATGCTCATCCGGAAGTCCTCTAGCACTCTACTAGAGTAGCTAGCCTCCAGAAGTCCTTTGGACTTTGTCAGATTCCATCCGGACTTCATTCTGAAATTAAGGGCATGTACTCGGGTAAGGGGCACAGTGTATGAGCTGAGGCCAAGCCCTTCATATCCATCAACCCTTGAGCTATGGTCTTAACAGCTGAGAAGAATCCATTGTACCACTCTGTCGAAGAATTCACGACATGCCGCCTCTGAATCAATTCTCATAACCTTCTCCATGTATTTCAGACATTTAGCTTTGCTGGTTTCACAGGAGATGAGATGGTTGGCATGAAGAAGAACTTATCTGCTATTCTGAATCATTCACCAATGCACACGGTGTCATGCACAGTATGTGATCCATACCATGACATATATATAACAGCAGTGACAGGGAAGGTAGAAGACACCTGACTGATTCCTATCACCAAGTTACCTTATCATGTTTCATTCATTTCTTAGCTAGTATTTTCACTTTCAAACTTCACTTCTATTTTTCCATGTATTTCTATTTTATTCCACGACACATTTAGCCACCAGACTTTTCCTCAAGCCACCAAACATGTGAGTAATCATATTATGTGACTGGGAAATACTCTGATTTGTGAGGATTCAACTTGACTCATCATGTTTGGTCATGATTTGTCATGCTTTGTAAAACTTGCAACTGTATTTGTAATCCACTTTGTAATAAGGCTGATTCAGCACACCTGAGGACTTGGTTTGTAAGCACATTCTTACCAATCCATGTGATGACTCATGCTTTTCACTTTTCATTCTTTGTAATACTACACTTCATTTTGTATGTACATTAGTAAACAAGCTGACTCAACACAAGTTTGTAAGCACATTCTTACCAATCTACGTGATGAATCATGCTTAGTAAGATGGCCTCCCAAAAGGTATATAAGGAGCCCATTTTCACCCATGTAATATAAGCTTCCCACTTTAACTCTTTTCTCAAACCATGTGAGAACCAGTAAGATCTAAGTGCAGGCCATTCAGCAGCCTTGAAGTTAAGAATAAGAAACATCTATTCAGGTTATATACTACCTTACAGGGGTTGACTATATAACAATGTACAGCTACCTAGCTAAGTTCCACCAGCACTACTTTCCTCTCTCTTTTTCAGGAAGGGAGACACGAATCACGAGACATACTTCATGAATCCATGGGCACACACTTGCCAAAACACATACAAACTTCACACTCAGTATTTCAAGAGCACAGACACATTTCACGATCCACAAACACACACTTGCCAAAACACGTACAAGCTTCACGCTCACTACTACGAAACCATGAGATTTAAACTAACCGAGGAACAAGAAGGAGAATATTGAAAGACATTCCTTCCAAGAACTCAGCACATTATCTACCATGAAAACTAGAAAAGTCATAGACTGTGTACTTAAGGACTGGCAAGAAGTCTTATCCTGTATAGTTGTGTTGTCACTATATACACATCATATATAAGACCCTTAAGTAACAAGATAGTGGTTGTCTTGGCTGATCAACAGAGACTTGATAATGATGAGGCAGAATCTGACATGGATGAAGAGGATGAAGCTTGTGGAGTTGTGGGTGGTCTGCTTGACTATGTCTCTGAGTTGCCATCATGTCCAATTAGTCTTTAGCTACACATGTATTTTTTGCATTTGACACTTGAATACAAATAATTTTTCTTGACATATGAAGATGTGAATAGTATTTAATGAGCCTCGAGAATATGAGTGAAGTCCATGCTGCTAGCCCCACCTGTCTCAAGTTCAACATTTTATTGTATGTGTCTTTGCAGTTCTGGCCCTTATGCGCTATCATACAACAACTATCAGGACAGATAGCTCATCAGATAAGCTATGCAGGAGGTAGGGATCCTATAACTGAAGGTACACATATCAAAAAGTTACACGGTTACATTCCTGTATTCATGTATTACAGTATGCATGCCACAGCTCAAGCACTCATTACCATAATGTAATTGCACATTGCAACTCTTATCTCAGCCTTCTCACTCTTCTCTCCCTCCAATACTATGCCTTGAAGGACAAAGCCATCTCACAATTGGTCACTCTCTACATTGGGTACAGTGCTCTACACAATGCTTGGCATGTCAGGTAAGTTAGCCCTTGTTTTTCTCTGTGCTTCATTAAATTTTCCAACTTTCGAGCATGGACATGGGATGGATTTCCTGTACCTGCCAATGATCCTTCCACAGGAGGAAGAGAGTCTCTTTGCTACCTATTTGCATCTGCCAATGATTCTTCTGCAGGAGGGTGAGCAGGTACAGCATGTATATAAGTATGACCAAAGGGAGTATCATATGCCAGCCAGCAAAAGTAGCCAGTAGTTTGATTGATGTAACTGATTCTTCTCAAGAACAACTTGAAGCACACAGTAAGGAATCTGAAATCACAGACATATTGTATTATACAAGGCAGTCAGAATTGATGGAGAATGTTAAGAAACAGCAGCATTGGTGTTGAGGCGTTTAGAGCTTTGTTTTTTTCCCCTTATCAGAGTGTGTCTTCCTAGCTCTCTTAGTACCTACAACTTCCTTGCTGCCTACTCCAGAAATGATGTTGACAAATGTTTCAGGCAGTACAGATTCAGGTGTCTTCTTTGCAGTGGGGTTGGCTGCAGAGCTCAAATCTGATGGAATCAGGGGTGGAGTAGAACCAGAATGATGCTCAGGAACTTTCCAGTTGTTGGAATTAAAACTTTATGGTTTTGTTAATCTTACCTGAATCAGTGACCAATTGCTGCTGGAATCTATCTTTGTCCCACTGCTTGAACTCAGCCTTTGACATCTTCTGGAACTTTGCAGTCTTTGCTTGCCATGCACTATTGAGTACCTTGACTTCAGTGTGCGAGCCAATATCTCCAGGGCTGCAAAATTTCTGCTGCGGCCAGCCCTCACATACCACACTGTATTTTGCTGTAATGTTTTCTTCAAAGTTGACATAAAACATCCTAGGCACATGAATTTGTGTGACTTCATGTCATATACCATATATCCAGTTACAGATCCGAAGATCCGGATCTCAGATCCGATCCAGATCCACTGGACACATCCGTCATCCGGTCCACAGATCCGATCCGATTCTCATTTCATTTCCTGTTCATATAACTCTAACTATCGGTCATCTCCTTTCGGTATTCCTGTACACCGGTAATCCGGTTATCCTTACTTCCGCTATTCTTACTGATCCGCTTTAACTTGTACTTCATTTCCGGTTCATGATTTACCCGTTCCGACTTACCAATACACTTTATGTATACTTTGCTTATACTTCGTACATAGCCTCATACCTTTGCTTATTGATCATTCCGTTAGTTATCCGTAGTATATAAACCCTTGTACTTGCGCTGTAGAAGATCAGTTCGAATATCATCTTAGATTGCACTCATCCTGTCTGGACTCTAAGTCCTTCCGCTATCCGTCCGGACTTGAGTACGATACTCTTGTCTACTCCGAGACTTAGGATTGAATCCGATAGTCTATACATCCGCCTCTGTCTTCGGACAGTCTTACTCGTTAGTTTCTAGTTCGGATCCAATCCGGATTAGCCGTTACCCTATACGTCTGATATCCGGAAGCCTTACCGGATCCGTTACGATACTTATCCGTCCCTCTAGACGTGATATCTTGGTACTCTGAAATAAGGGGCAATACTCGGGAAAGGGGCACAGCGCACGAGCTGAGGCCAAAGCCCTTCGGATCCGATACCCCTTGAGTACGGTCTTAACACTTCACCTACAAGAAGTTAAAAATAATAGACACTGGTATAACAATAGACTTACGAAGTCATTCAATGATCAATGAACTTGTTTGTGCTTTAAGAGTGATGAGGGCCTGCTTGTAGTTTTGAACAACACCTATGTTTGAGTTAGTGAAGTCATTTTCAAGCAGACACACTCCAATACTTGCTGGTGACTCCTGATAGACAATATGCTTCAAGGTGAGTGGTGACATCAGTTGGTGCCTGTTGCAAGGCAAGCTGGAAATAGTCTCCAATTCAGTCATCTGACATGCACATGAAGGGACATGAGTAATGATCAGTGTCACCATGCACTGTTATCAAGAGGCTATAGCATCCTGTTCAAGCTGACAGTGCCATAAGCTCTAGACATAGACTTTAGCATGTGAGGAAAGATGTGCATTGTCACTTACCTCATCAGAGATGGATTTGAGAGTAATGCGTGTATTGTGGAATGCGTTGATAGGCACATTATTGACACCTGTGCATTTGTTAATATGGCGCTTCTCAAGCAACTCCATCGCTTCCTCAGTCACAGCTTTCCTGTCATCACCACCAATAGTGTTCCAACTAGCAGAAATTTCTCCCACTAATTCAGTAGCCTTGCAATGAGGCTCATTGTTAGGTAGTGCTTAGAGTCCAGACAGGTCAGTGAAAAAAATTGTATCATCCTTACAGTACATACCTTCATTATACTTTTTTTACTTTGGCTCGGAGGTATGCGTTCCATGGGTTACACGCTCTCTGATGTTTGGATGATGGCCTCATAGTAGTAGTCCACTGTGTGACAGCCAAGTGTCTCACGCATCTTGATGGCATCTTGCATCAGTATGTCTTGCACTTTAGCGAGTGCAGTCTGATAATCTGTCTTCCTCTTGAGGCGCTTCTCAGCAATTTTTTTTTTCAGTGACTGATTTCTTCACTATTTGCTTCCTCTTCATCTGTGAGCACCATGGTGTGCGCTGACTAACTTTTGTGATCTTAATGTAGCGTGGAGCACTGTGCAGCAACAAATGACGAGCCCTATTGAGTAGGGGATAGAGAGTGATACAAATGAGATATCAGTGGTATTAAATATGTGAATGAAGCAAACAATGAGTGAACATCAGTACATAGCTTCATAATAGTTGCACCTGATATCAGAGCTGCTAATAAGGTTATATATGTAAATGGCTTCTGCCTGAGGCATGCCCCTCAGGCAGACATAGTTGACAAAGTCCAATGCACAGTATGCCTCCTTGAATCCGAGTAAGATGTGAAAAATGGCGCTGCCATTGTATCCATGAGCATCAAGGTACTTCTCTGCAGCCAGGCCAAGAAGGCCACAAGGAGGATATTCTTCACTGCTGCAAATGCTGGGGTCAGGTGGACCATATTCTTCTCCAATAATTTCAGCAAGTGATCAGATGAAACAATAGATGTTGCGAGGCTCAGGCTTGGTGGGTTTCAAGACAGATGGCTGGGGTGAATCTCCAACATTGAGAGAAAGTGTGCTCAGTACATCGGCAGTATCTGTGTAGCGTAAGAATTTACCAATACAAAGAGAAAAAGATCAGCTTACCAGTCACACTCTGTGTCTGCTTGTGCAAAGGTGGCACTGTGCCTACTGTTGCCCTTGATGAAACATGTAAGTTCAAATATGAAGGTATCATGGGAGACATTGCAGTGTGCAATGCTACATGGGCGGGAGTGGATACATTTTGTCTGGTGAGCATGGATTCGAACTTCAAATAAGAAGGCGTCAAGGGAGACACTGCAGCATGCAGTGGTAACAATGTTAGTTGGGCAGGTGTGGATGTGTTTCCTCTGGTGAGCATGAATTCAATGGCCTTAATGAATGTCATCATTTTCTTGAACTTCCATACTTGCTGTCCATTCACTTCCTGTAATGCTGCTTCCCTGCACCACAGTCAGATAATCTTAGCATAGACACAGCAAGTAGTACTCACCAGCTAAGGTATATTCCAACATTCCTACCATACACAACAGGGTAAAATGGTGTGTGGTGCGAAAATATTGCCTTGAGAGCCTGTGATTGTAAGAGAGTGTCTGTCACACTAGTTGGTAGGACTTGTTGGCTGAGCAAACTGAGAAAAGGCTGTGAGGTCAGGACATGTTGAGCTTGCTTGGTTGGTTCACATGTGACGACCAGTGGAAACACTGTTTCTCTCATACTAGCAGCCATGAATGGACTTGTGATGATTGTATTAGTCTTGATTTCCAACAAAATCATGCAATTTACTCACTAGGTATCAACTATGCCAGGATTTAGGCCATCCAATATTGTGAACACAACCATTGTTGTAGATTGTGAGTGGTTGTGCATGGACAGCAGGCTTAATGTTGGTGATGATCAACAAAGTCACATGCACGTTCCAGTAAAGCGACTTACACTTGATACATGGTGCCCTTGAGGGCACAGGCCTTTAGGAATGTGACGAGCGTGATTAGTGACATAAATAGCATCTGAATGAATAGAAAATGAAACAAAATGGTCCAGGGCTGAGGGACTTACCTTGCTCATCGTGGGGAACAGCAAGCACACACTATGGGTGATGAGCACACATTGTGGGAGCTGCCAAAAGCAGAGGGGATTGCCTGGGAATGATATTGCTGACTTAGCTGACAGTTACCCTCGGCAGCCTC
This sequence comes from Suillus subluteus, assembly GCA_016647755.1. NCBI lineage: Eukaryota > Fungi > Basidiomycota > Agaricomycetes > Boletales > Suillaceae > Suillus > Suillus subluteus. The sequence goes on from JABBWI010000006.1 coordinate 147,398, forward strand.
CAATAATAGCCAAGTTATGTTAGCAAGTGTTTAGGGAATAAAGCATTTATTCGTGGTATTACTGGCAGTGAGTGGGATAGCAAAGATCATATGCTAACTAGAATGTCATTCACACTCCATTATGGCAATCTTATAAGGTCCGAATTATGTGAGGTTGAGGTGCTTAGAGGCCGCTACTTTTGTCCAAGTGCCAAATTGAGTTGTCAATGATGACAGATGTAACCCTAACCCTAATATGAGATGTAGATCCCAGCTACAGAGGTACACTACTATGCCAGCTTCAATAATTGTGAACTGGGTGTCATTGCTTGCCTGAATAATGCTAAAAAGTTTAAGTTGTGATGTGATCAGTATTGAAAATGGCCAATGTGCACCAGAAAGCAGCAGCTCGTGCAAGAGCTGCAAGGCTTGTGAGAAAAGCTCAAACATCCTCTGATAATGCATGTCCACCTCATGTTACACCACAAGTCCTCTCGCCATCCATTTCAGTTGAATCTGAGCCCAAATCCAAGTTTGAATGCAGGTACGAGGGTGGTGTCAACTGCATATTGTCAGGGCCCGACTTGCATACTGCTGGTACACATGCTGAGCCCTCTAACAATGAAAGGATGTCAGACACGGATGAAAGCTTGGAGGAATTGGAAGGAACAGACCTGGAGGAAAATCTGAAGGCTCTCAGAGTTGATGTCAAAAGCAGCGTGAAAAGTGGATATGCAAAGGTAGCTGCACCAAATACTGTTGAGATCTGGCAAAAGGCAGAGAAGAATTGAACACTGGGATATATGAGCATTTCAAAGTGCACTCAGTAACGTCATGCAAAACAGGCCCATGAACATGAACAGGCTTGTGAATCTGTGCGAAAATTGTGAGTCCTCCCTCAATTTTCATGTCAACAATGAGTATAGCTGCTTACCTGTCTCACTGGGAGTAACAACCCCCAGGTCTCAATGATGCACCAGATGTTTGTCATCAACAAAAGTGCAAATAGAGAAACAGCGCTGTAACCTTCACCTGAGCCATCACTGTCCACAACAGCAAATGAGGTGGCTCCTGAAGGCAAAACAGGCCACCAGTTCAACTTCTTTGGATACCTCTTAGACCTATCTAATGACTTGGATGCAGGTGTTGAGGACTCTGACATCAACTTGGATACCAATGATGACAATGAAATGATGTCCACTGGTGATGGCCAACTGCCAAGAGTCCCTCCTCACAAATAGCAGAGATTAGATGTGCCATGGAGGGTTCAATGAGAGCGCAAGCAGGAATACCAGAGCAAGGAGATGAAGATGGCCTTGGAAGATGTGGGCAAGTTGCTGAAATTGAAGAAGAAACAGTTTATTGGTGATCTGTGAGGTCTCCAAGCAAGACGTACTCATGCAATTCAAAGCCACCTGAAGCTGGTAGTGATGAATGGAAGGACATTTTTAGATGCCTCAGAGTGTGCAGCTGAGATACATGGTTTCACTGCCAAGTAGGGCGGAAGGCAGCTTCGAGGTTGGACCCAGAAATGGTTGATAACACAAGAGCTGCCTGTCTCAAGGCAAGGTCATCATGCAAAAGTCTATTCACTTCTCAGTAATCCTTTGAAGACCAACATGCTTTGAGGAAGAAGGGGGTTGGTTGAGGACTCCATCAAAGTGATGTGATATGTTCAACTGTTGGACACCTTGTGGAAGTGAGTCAGACACTTGAATATGGGAAAAAATACAATGGCTATTGGACAGGAGAGCTTTTTGTTAAACAGGTACTATATCCAATTGTAATTTATTGAATGTACCTTTGCTGATACATTTTTGTGCATCAGCTCAAGGAGAAAGTCATTCCCACCTTTGAAAATGCACACAGACCTGCTTATCAGGCTCTCTCCATGGTCGACAACTCTCAGGGACATTCAGCTTATTCCAAAGATGTATTACTTGTGAGCCACATGAATGTTAAACCAGGTAGAAAACAAGCCCGCATGCAAGATGGATGGTTCATGCAAGATGACACCAAATACTGCAGGCATTTTCCCATTTTTCTCCAAAAAATATTGATTGAGAACATAGAAATTTCCTCTCATATTGCCTGTCAAAACATTGAAAAAAAATCAATTCATGTGTTAAAGATTTTCTGTGCATGGGACATGATGCAAAAATCGGACATGTTCCTTCAAGTATAATAATGATTTTCTATCTATTGTCCTTTAAGTGGCAACTTACAATAATGTTGAATTTTTGTCCAAAGATACTATGTTTTTCAAATGTTTTGTGTAAATTTGAAAACACAGACAAAAATTTAACCTCATTGAAAGCTGCTGTTTTAAAGAAAATAGATGGAAAATCCAGTATTATCCTTGAAGGAACATGTCCAATTATTGCATCATGTCCCATGCATAAAAAATCTTTAACACATGAATTGATTTTTTCAATGTTTTGATAGGCAACATGAGAGGAAAATTCTATCTTCTCAATCAATGTTTTTTGGATGTTTGTTGGAGAAAATTGGGAAAATGCCTGCAGTGAATATGCATGTTGGTGGCATGCAACCAGCTGTGAGTGGAGTCTGAACTTTCTCTGTTTCCAACCATGACTAAACATGCTCTTTCTAGTTGAGTCAACTTCCAGCAGCGAAAGGAGATTTTTGCTGCTGTTATTGTCATAATCCTCTCCACACAAGTTCAGATTATGCAGATGACACAAGAAGAACCATCCAAGGAGAAGGTGCACTGGAATAATGCAGAGATTGAGTAAGTGATTGCATTGCTTGTGCAACCTTGAGTGTCTCTTGGACTGATTTCTGAACACAATCAGCATAGTACAACTTGGAGTAAGCTTTCTGTTCCTGCAGTGTTTGTGTCAGTTTTTCACACTCTGTTATTTTCCGCACAACAGCATCAAAGACATCATTGGCATTGGCTTTCGCTTGTTGTCCCACCTTTGACCCACTGAAGTTGTTTTTAAATTGGGTGTGCAATTTCCATCAAACATTTTCAGTATCACTACAAAGAGTGTTAATGAATCTCACGTCTTTCCGTTTGTTAATCACTTTATCATATTCTTCCAGTGTTGACAGCCCCAATTTAGTGATATCATTTGGCTGAGGCTCTGGAAATGCTTTGAACCATTCTTCATACATGTCTGCAATGAAATTTTTATGGTTTTTACTCTTGTCACTCTGCTTTTCAGAGAACTTTCTGTACCATGGTTCAAGCCACTCCTCCTGCTTGGATGTGGTCCATCTATGAGGAGCCATCTATGTTCATGATTTTGGCACAAAGTCATCTAGTGGAGGATGAGATTGACAAGATACATACTATTATGCAGTATTAACATTAATTGATGCATAGATTGACAAGAATTGGGTGTTTAGGCATTTAGACATTAGGATGCAATGAAATAAATATCAAAGTAAAAATTTGAGACCAATGTCCCACACATGGACTTGTACGACTGCACAATTAGATTGCCCAAAGCCTCATCATAGACAATCAGTAGTAGTAAATATCTTGTCTACTCAGCTGGAGGGGTATCCTAAAGGTTCTGAAATAGAGATTGTTTTTGTGCATACCACTCTCTTAGATCCATGTCTTGGACCATCACACAGGAGAATAAATCCTCGAGGGCTGATAGTACCTCTGCAGCCTGGTTAGAGTTATCCTGTGCATTGATATACCTTCTATCTGTTAAGAACTGATTTGCTCAAATGAAGAGAGGACTGATGTCTGAGGGGCTTGGCCTCAGCTTGTGTGCTATGCTTCTTATCCAAGTATGGTGCCCTTCATTTTGGATGAAGTATGATGGTGGTCCAACAAAGTCTGAAGGACTTCTGGAGGAGCATGGGAAATGTCTGGAGGAACATGAGAGAGTTCCGGAGGAGTACAGGAAAGTCTAGAGGAGTTTCCACTGCACAGGAAGTAGAGAGACTCTAAGGCAATGCCTTTAGAGGAAACAGAGTGGAGGGAAGACTGCAAGGGACAAAGTCAAAAGCAGGATAGAGTATGAAGAGTGGAACTACATCAGGAGGATAGGTCTGGAGGTCTGAGGGTCAGGATGACAGGAGAACAGGAGGATTGAAGGTCTGGAAGTCTGGATGAGCATAGGACAGGAAGTCCAGACAGACTACCATGGATATAGTTCCAGAGGTATGGTGTACAAATAGGGGCTACATCAGATGCTGTCGGAAGTAGAATTGATGTATGATGCAATTTTAAATGTACTTGGCAATTATATGCTAAACACACTTCATACATATGATAAAGATACAGTAACCAATCATCAATATATATTTAGAAAAGAATTTATGATATATTTCACATATTAATATCTACATATTTTTAGTATAATGTACTCTGTTTATTGGAAAGAATGTTTTAAATCTGTTTAAAATTTTCATGGTGTTGCCCAACATATACTTAGATCAAAATTTTACGACATGTTTCAGATATAATGCACACAAATATATATTTTTATAATATTTATTGCTTTAGTGTAAACATATTTGAACTTAATTTTCATATAAGATGAGTCATCTTATGATGATATGCACCCAATGAATGATAATCAAGTGGAGGAATGCTTTAACAAGCTGAAAAGCTCTGTCTCACAAAAATTCAGGACTGTTGCAGTTTGCCTGCAATTCTTTGCATTATATACCCCAGAAAGTTGGCAGAACACTGAAGATTGACTATGTCAAGGCTCTTCTTAATTGGGTAAGCTCTTCACCATGAGGTTTGTTGCCTTCAGTTTTTCAATACGTACTTCACAGCATTGCAGACAACCTTTGGCTGCCCCTAAAGAAGTTCATTCATTTGAGACAGCAAAGGTACTTGAACAAATCCATGACATCATCCATGATACAACCACCCCCACTTGACTTGGTTCAGTACCCAAGAATTTTGGAGAGGCATCTGCTGTAACAATTAAGGCAGATGAGTGGTGATCCTTTACCATGATCTATCTTTCCATTGCCCTCATGAGCTTGTGGGGAGCTGGCACCTTGCATTCTTCTGATGAACATGCTGTTTGCCTTAGAACTATTCTCAAACACACTATGGAATTAGCCTATGCAGTGTATCTTGCTTGTGTATGAACAATGATGACAAGAAGGACTCAAGCCTATCACTCGCATATCACTACATATGTTGGAGAGTTACTGAAAATTCATCCCACCTTCTCTCTGCAACCAAATCATCATGCATCTTTCCACATATATGACTATCTACTCCTATTTGGGCCCACCCACTTCTGGTGGTGTTTTCCATTTGAATATCTGATTGGAATTTTACAACACCTTCCAGTGAATCACAAATTTGGTATGTCCTTGTCAAAACATAAATGAGAAAGTTGGACTTATGATCTTTTAGGGGAGCTTGAAAACACAATACTTCTTTCATATATCAAAGCTGTAAGAATTAACTGTTGGCTTGCTGGAACAGACTGTTCACCTGCTATTCAAAAGTGTGGGGTCCTGTTTGATCAAGCCTTTAACCCCAAAGGCACTATGAATTCTATCCACAAGCTTGCCAAAGATCCTATGAATGATGTCATCCAGGTTGCTAACTGTGCAACGAGTAGTACAGTGTCTGAAGAACTGTATACCCTCCTTAGATGATGAATGACAGTATTACATGCCATACTCAAGTTCAACAGTGTTATCTATAGTAGAGCATATATACACTTGGGAAACAGCCAAATTTTCTTCTACCTTCACAGAAATCGGTGTGGTGAACAAGTTTTGGCTGGGCTGTAGGTAAAAGCACCAAATCAAAATATATGAGTCTCCTGCTCTGCCTAGCTGCTACTCCTGCTAGCAAGAACGTTTGACCCTAAAGGATCTCTGACTAGGCTCAGGCTCAAGGAAAGAGAGTGGAGAAGGTACTCCAAGTTAAGGTAAGAAAACTATGTTCCAGGAGCTATCTGGTGAGCTGAGAAGCTACAACTGGGAAAGCTACAACTAGGAGATGCTACTGAATAACCCAAGTGAATGGGGAGCAACCAAAGAACTGGAAACAAGGGAAACCAGGTAAAGACTGTAGAGTCCTAGGTAAAGAGTGAAGTGATTGTGTAAGCAGTAAAAGTGCGAATCTAATCTAAGGAAAGTGTCAATAGGACCTGCATAGTGAAAACTGCCTCTGCAAGGCTACAGAAAGTTTGAACACCACATCTTATGGGAGCTTTGCATACTGACTCTCCCCAGTCAGCCACTCAACATAAGAATCAGGCCAGGAAATCTGTAAGTGGTGAAGATCTCCAGTCACAATCACCTTCTCCAAACACTTGGTCTCTCCAATAAGTCTAGCAAGGAGCCCATCTTCTCTCTCATTAATCTTCTGAAGGATCTGGCTGACAATGGGCTGAAGGATAGGATGCAAGGTAGCCTCAGTCAAGGGCTCAGAGTCAGGGGATGGCAGAGGAGTGGGTGCAGGAGGAGTAGGGAGTGGTGTGAGAGTGTCCACAGCGAGAAGGGAGACAGGATGGATAGATGGTAGAGGTGCTGAGGGGGTGGAGTGAGTACGAGCATGAGCAGCACGAATATGACGTCCAGCACGACAAGTCTTCTTCTTCCTAGGCACAGGAGGGGAGTGGGATGAGGGACAGTAGGTTTAAAAGTAGTAGCAAGCACAAGGAGTAGCTGGATGCAAAGGGGTGGCAGTCCACATAGCAAAAGTTCAGAAGAAGTATGTAAAAGTGACAAAAGTGCGAAAATAAAGATTGCAAGTCAGGGGATGGCCAGATTAAGGAGTAAATGGGATGAGTGGACAGCTGCGTTTAAGAGCTTCAAAATGAGTATAGGGTTTCTATGATTCCAATGAGAGGATGGCTGGAGAAAAATGCAAAAGTGTGTAAAAGTGCGAAAATGAGGTAGGAGGAGGGGGTGGGTATAGGAAAGGAAAGGCTGGTCAGATCAGGGAGTTTAATGGGGCATAGGACAGGACCACTAAGGGATGATAGACCACCAAAAAAGCGAAAAGAGACAGGCCTTGGTACTCCCAGGAAAACCTTATCTCTCTTAAACCTCTCAAAAACACAAAAATACGAATATCTCAACAATCTCTGCTCCAAATTGGACAAGTGAGGGGTCCTAGAAAAGCCCTGAATGAGGAAAATATAGCCCCAGAAATGCGAGAGGTCCTGTCGAAAATGCGTGGGAAAACACTTATCAATGTGGAGGGGGGGGGGAGAAGGTGATGAAAACAAGGGAATGAGTGACTGTAGTTGGTAAGGGGTGGAGGATATTGAGGAATGGGATGGAGGAGACACCCCTGGGTGAGCACAGAGAACCTAGAACAAGAGACCCTCATGGTGGGCTCCACTTGTGGTGAACACAAGATGACTGGCCTCGGGGAAACTAGCCAAAATAATTGTGAGTCTATGCTCTGCCTAGCTGCTACACTTGTAAGCAAGAATGTTCGACCCTAAAGGGGACTGCTACTGAGAACGGCTATGAATTTATAGGAAGTAGAGATGCAGGAATGTAGATAGGGGTGGACCGGATGTGTGGGAACAGGACTGAAGGTATCTGAAGCATGGGAATGGCTGAAGTGGACGGAAATAGCGCGAGAACTCAGCCAATGCAAAGCGGACAAGTAAGGAAGGACTAGGTTTCAAGGGATTGAATTGTAAGGTCAAGGAAAGACTAGGTAAGATGTCTGAGTATCAGGTAACCAATAGGGGCTAAGAGTGGAACCTAATGGGTGACTACTTCAAAGTAAAACCTAAGGGAAGGAAATACCACTGAAGGGAAGTGATGTTTAAAGTAGTCACTACAGGCTCTTTATACTAACTAAATCCTCTCAGACTCAGAAGGGATAGGAATAGTAGAAATATGTAAGAACATGTAATAAGGCTGAAACACTTGTTACAACACAAGGCAAGTAAAAACTTGTACCTGTGGAGTTTGGATGGACATGGAATTGACACGGGGCTTTCCTAAAATGGGTTCTGAGCGGTCTGAAGGCACGGGATCTCAGCCAAAGGTGATCAGAATGTGCAGGAATGGTCCAGACATGCAGGAATAGGCTCAGGTATGCAGGAATGGCCAATACAGCTGTGCAAAACATCAGACATGAATGGATATGAGGTAGATGCAAGGGAAATGTGATAGGGAGTGATTCTGACCATCCTAAGCATGCAGGGGATGGAAAATGCGTCAGACTGCGGTCAGGTTGGCTGATAATGGCGTGGGAAATGCGACCAATGACTTGGCCAAAGGTTCTGGCCTAATTTGGCAAGAGTAGAGAAGTGGTGAAAGATGTATGGAAGGTAGTTCCAGGATAGTTTGACCTCTATGTGAAAAAGGGCTTCTGTGAGGCTAGCCCGATGTGGTGAAAGAAATAGTAGTCAGCTAGCTATACCAACAAACCTACTAAATCCTAATGGGTGCAAGTGCAATACGTTGACGCAAGGGGACTGCTATTGAAGCACTTCCTTCTAATAGTGCGAGGGAAGAGAAGGGAAGGAGTTATGATCTGCAACCAAAGATGTTCCAACCGACCGAAGGTCCAAGTCCAAGGATGTCCAGCGCAATGTGGGATACCGATGGTACACCCGATGCGAGATGCCGATGAGGGACACCGATGGTACACCCGATGTGAGATGCCAATGAGGGACACCGATGCGAGATACCAATGCGAGATGAGGAGTCCAATGCCAAGGGAGCAGCAAGTAAGGCTAGGCCGAGGTAAAGAGAGTCTAGGTATAACTAGGTATGGGTTGCCAAGGCAAGACTACCGGTAGCGGTCCAGATCTCACAAGGCCTAGGTAAAGAAACCTTAGATAGAGTGCGCTTAGAGCTGTCAAGGCACGCCCGAGATGAAAAGCAAAGGGGATCAAATTGCACAATCAAGGTCTAACTAAGGTAACTCCTACAACGGTAGCAGGTATGTCTGGAGAAGGGAAGTGTGAGATAATATGAACTCGAGTCCTATTTATCTAACTACGTGAATGTCCGGAATTGCACAGGTGAGAGTAGTAGCAAAACGCAGGGTATTCGGGTCAATATGTAATAAGGCTTGCGAGTACTGCGGCCATGGGAATACATGTAATAACACCTGCTATTCATTCAGTAACTGTAAAATAAGCTTAAAACGCACCAATGGAGATAGGAGGATTCGATACCAACAGGACAGAACGGTCGGCCGAGATGTGCAATGACCGAAACGACAAGTAAGGGAGGGTATTGATGACCCTGGTTCCCTGTGAGCGACTGAGGCAACGGGTCCGTATTGGCCAAGTCGGACATAGACCGGTGCAACATGGAAGAGTCAAGTGAGTCAAGAATTTGCAAGGAAGTGATGTATGGATGTGATGTGGACTCCTAGACTGCTTGACTTCTATAGCAAAAAGGGGTTCTGCAAGGCTAGCCCAAGTTTGAACACCACACTGAGCTTGAACACCACATCGGTTGTTAACTCCTGTTTCCACTAGTATTAAATATATCTATGCTATGCTAACAGGAGAGTTATTATTTGCTGTACAGCGACATCTCCCATTAGATCATGACCACTATACTATTGATCCATTCTCAATTTATCCTGATTTTCCGGCAAAATTGTACTCAACAGGCCTCAAAAATTGCCTTTAAAATGCCAAGGTTTCATGACATTGGACATTGGCCATGGGACATTGGACATTGACCAGGGACATTGGACATTGCAGACCGGATATTGGAGTTGTCAGTCACTTTGCGCAATGGAGGGTTTTGCAATGGAGGGTTTCTGACCATCATGCAGTGATTTTATCCTTATCTTGTGACTAAAACTACCTACTGCACACCACTATTAATATTTCCTCCTGACTTGACTTGTAGATTTCAGTCTATATAAATATATATATTTAATCTCTTGCATTTTTGCAGGTTGGTGAGTGGGCAAAGGGCAGGCAATGATCAGGCAATATATTCAATCTGAAGACAAAACTTGAATGATACAACTTAACACAGCAGTCATGGACCAAACTTCAAGTAATTGTCCCAAACTAAATGTCATAATAAAACTTTAAATTCAAGTGGACACTTAAATTCTGAATATATTTTTTATTTCTGGGGATGTATGATCAGTGCAAAAATGATTGCCAAGCTTAATATTTTGAATTTCACACAAAACACTGGTGAAATTTGAAGTTATGTATCCATATTTATGTTAGCTTAAATTTGAATATTTTTTTTTACATTCTGGACAACTGTTAAGAACCAGTTTGCTCAAGTGAAGAGAGGACTGATATCCTAGGGGCTTGGCCTCAGCTCATGTGCTGTGCCCCTTACCCAAGTATGTGCCCTTCATTTTGGATGAAGTCTGAAGGACTTCCAGAGGAGTGTGGGAAATGTCTGGAGGAATGCAGGAGAGTTCCAGAGGAGTACAGGAAAGTCTGGAGGAGTTTCCACTGCACAGAAAGTAGAGAGATCCCTAAGCAATGCCTCTAGAGGAAACAGAATGGAAGGGAGACTGCAAAAGACAAAGTCCAAAGCAGTATAGGGTAGGAAGAGTGGAACTACATCAGGAGAATAGGTTCAGAAGTCTAAAGGTCTGAAGGTCTGAAGGTCAGGAGGTCAGGAGGACTGAAGGTCTGGAAGTCTGAACAGGATATAGTTCCAGAGGTACAGAGTAGAAATTGAGGCTACATTGGATGTAGTCCAAAGTAGAAACAAATAGAGATGGACTACACTAGGTAGAGTCAGAGAGACAGGGATTGGACCAAAGTCCAGAAAGAGAGTAAGTGCCAGAAAAGCAAAACTCCAGTCTCGGGAATCAATCCCTAGACTCAGAACAGAGACATAGGAGACAAGTCTGAAGGTCTGGATTTATGGCCTAGGGAATCCATCCCTAGGGCTGATGGAAAGGACAGAACTCAGATGGACCAAAGTTCAGAAGAAGATTGGACAAGAAAGAAGCAAGTCTAAGATGATATTCAAACTGAGGAAACTACAGGAGTTGTACAGGGGTTTATATACTGGAGGACATATGAGAGGATCAGTAAGTAGAGGACTAAGGCTACGTACGAGCATGTGGAAACACATTAGTAAGTGAGACAGAACATAAATAAATGAACTTGGAGATTGTTAAGACTGTACTCAAGGGGTATCGGATCCGAAGGGCTTTGGCCTCAGCTCGTGCGCTGTGCCCCTTTCCCGAGTATTGCCCCTTATTTCAGAGCACCAAGATATCACGTCTAGAGGGACGGATAAGTATCGTAACAGATCCGGTAAGACTTCCGGATATCAGACGTATAGGGTAACGGCTAATCCGGATTGGATCCGAACTAGAAACTAACGAGTAAGACTGTCCGAAGACAGAGGCGGATGTATAGACTATCGGATTCAATCCTAAGTCTCGGAGTAGACAAGAGTATCATACTCAAGTCCAGACGGATAGCGGAAGGACTTAGAGTCCAGACAGGATCAGTAAGCTGAAGACTAATGCTATGTACGAGCATGTGGAAACAGATTGGTAAGTATGAACGGAACATAAGTAAATGAACTCGGAGATGAGACAGAGTACAAGGATCAATAAGCAGGACGGAAACACAGATAACCGAAGTCCGGAGTCAAGGGGATTACCATAAGGAGATAGACGCTGATTTAAGGTTTGAGCTTCGGATATGAGTATAGGTCGGATCCGGAGGTCTGGAGATATCGGATGAGGCATCTGGATATCGGATGAGTGGATCCGGAGATCTAGGTGAAGACGGGACTAGGATATGAATCATGGATATAGTCCGATAGTCTAGGGAAGGTAAAGTCCCAGGTGGAATGAGCTCGGATCCGAGTGGACCAAGGGTGGATGAAGCAGGCTAAGCTGCAGAGGTCCGGAGGTATGGATATATGGATGTACGAAGGTGTACGGATCCGAACCGATAGTGGACTAGAGGACTGAGGTCATGGACAAGGGTATGGAGGTCATGGATAAGGGTATGGAGGTCCGGATGTGCATCCGGAAGGCGTCCGGAAAGCGTGGGAACATCATCGGACGTAGGTCCAGAATACGGGATATGACAGAGATAAGATATGCACAAGAATCAATCAGTAATGCAGATACAGAGATAACTGAAAGCCAGAAAGGCAGAGATGTCTAAATGGAGATAGCAGATATGTACATAGTGTAGGAACAGGTCCAGAGATAGGTACAGGTAATATCCGGAGATCTGGAAGTTGATTGGAAACAGCACTGGGATATGATGAGGAGGTGGATGTAGTCTGGAATCTGAGAGGAGGTAAAGTACATATATGGACACAGGGTGGGAACTGGTCTGGAGATAGCTATGGGTGAGATCTGAAGGTCTGGGTTCCAGAGTTCTGGAGATCTAGGTAAAGATAGAACAAGGATATAATTGTAAGGTGGATGCAGTCCGGAATCATGGATGAGGTAATGTCTGGATCTCTGACTGAACAGGATGTACTTGGAGCAGACAGGATAGGGGTTGGGTGAAGCAGGCTAGCTGTGGAGATCTGGAAGTCTGGAGCACAGGGATACATAGATATGGAGGTCAGGGGTGGTTAGGTAGCAGGGTAGATCCTAGACAGTACAATGGACAAGGAACCAGGAATAGGTCAGGATGAGGGCCAGAGATTTGGCAGGTTTTGGTTGCCTACACTTATTTTTGATTATCTTGACTTGACACCTTGTACTTGCCTTGGACCATCTACTTATATCTGTAACACTTGCCTCCTTCTTGCAACTGGTCTGAGTTTATCTGTAGGATACTTATATCTATAACACCAATCAATTTGCATTATGACTGAAGAGTGAGTGGCCCTTCATCTTATTTTTATAAAAAAATTATTGTGCTCAGTAGCCTTGATTTCATTTTGTACCTTTGCTGCCTTGAACCTCCCTCAGCCCTTGGTAAAATTATCAAAATAGTGACTTATGTTCCTTGACCACCTTAGTGATGTTTCTAAGCAGTTCTAAGTGTGAAAAGGAACTCAGTGATTTCCTGATGTAGTACATAGCCACTTCATATTTATTGAACTACAAGCTACAATCTAGCAAGAATCTGATTGGCTCATCACTCAGTCTGATGTGAAAAACACAACCTGACTAGGCACCTGTAAAAGTACCCAGCCAGTATATGTCTAATGCTCTGCCTATGCTGCTATACTTGCAAACAAAGAAGCAAGAATGTTCAACCCGAGGGAATAGCTACTAAGAACAACTTAAGATAGAAAGACCTGAAAGAGCACTAATGCACGGGAAAGTGCATTGCAAGTATAGAGCACTATGGCACGAGAAAAGCAGAGGTGCGAGTCAGTAGATGGTCACTATAGTGGAGATGCAGGTAGGGAGTCTAAGGAGTGTAGTGGATAGTGAGTGAGGTCAAAGGTATTGATTGCAAGGGTAAGGGAAAGTCAAGGTAAAGTGATCAGGTATAGGGAAACCAATAGGAGCTATAGAGCGCAGCTAAAGGTGACTACTTCTAAGTAAAACCTAAGGGGAAGGAAATACAGTTGAAGGGAAGTAGTGTCGAAGTGGTCATCATAGGCTTCTTATACTAGTAAACTATACCATCTTGGACTTAGAAGAGATAGGATGTACATGTAATAAGACTGTAGCACTTGTTACAAACTCAAGGCAAGGCAAATTACATACTAATGAGGTGAGATGGACAATGGATGGGTTCTGATGTTTCGGGTGGATCCTAGAGCACAAGAACAGCGTGCTGGATAAGCACTAAGCATGGGAACAAGCACTAGATAGAGTGGACATGCATTAATGCACCTAAAAACACATTGCTGGTAGTTCTGATAGTGTTATAAGCGCAGGAATAGTGCAGGATAAGTTGCGGGAACATGCATAGTGCTGCGGGGATGTGCATGCATAGCACAGGAAAGTGCAGACAAGGGTTATGGCTGAGACAAGTGAAGACTGCTGATAGTGGAGTAGTGAATAATATGAGGGATAACTTTGGTCCACCTAATCAAGGCTTATGCAGGTATACATGCCTAGTGCCAATATGATTGTCACACTGACTTCAATGTACTTTGGTTTGTTCTACCTCAATTTTTGAAGTCAGAATGAAGTGACACTTCATCTTGGTTCACTTCACCTTGCAACAACACTATTCTGAAGGTAGGAACAAAAACCTAAGACAGATTTTTCATCGGTCAAAACTGAGTAAGCAAAATATTTTGGTCAGGTCCAATTTGGTGCATGGGCACTATTGCTACCAAATGCTTAGTCAAAAGCACTTACAACAGCATCTGGAATGTGTCTATGTGATTTATACATTGTGGAACTGAATTTATGGTCTTATATTTGAGCATCTTTGGTACCCATTTCTTTTTTTTTTTTGGAAAAGCGAGTTTATTATATAACAACTGACACCATCTAGCCTTATATAAAGTGCTTATAGCGATACCTATCTAGATATCGTCCGAGGACAAATGCTCTTATGCACACCCTATGTTAAGTAGGGTAGTGTGGGGCTCTGTATCCTATCCTGTTTCCTCGTGCTGCAGGGGCCTTGATAGTTTAATACCCACTAAAACCTCGAGGGTGGTGACCCAGTTTTTACATGGTGTGGGAGTGATTACATCAGCCCAGGTGTTTTGAACTTGGGATATAGACATTTTACTTCGTCTTGTTTTGCATGCTATTACCTGGTCTATTTGTAGTTGTTTGTTTATTTTACTCAGCCAGCGTGTTGTCATGGCGCGATCCGAGTGTGTTGTTCCACTTATTGTGCGTTTGCATCACAGTGTCCAGATAAGATGTGCTGACTTGGATATCAGGATTCTTAGTAGGCATGATGCTCCTCTTTTCTCTGCGGTTTCCTTGTCTTGTGTGTTGGAGTTGTTGTTTTTTGGGAGCTCTAGGGCACTGCATCCCAGGATTGTTCCGATTTTTGGTGCATGCCACGGGCTGTGTTTTGTCAGCCATATGTCTTCTGCTAATTTCCATATCAGTTTCTTAGATGGATGTATGCATTCAGCTAGGATGTGTTCCATTGTTTCTGTTTCTCCTCTGCATGTTAAGCAAAGTGCTTTCTGTTCGTGCATGGGGATGTTTGACCAGAAGTCTCCAACCCGGTAGGTGTTTTGTAGCGATTTATATATGAAATGTTGGATATTTTTACTTATGTCTTTCTTTCTGCAGCTCTTCCATATGGTCTTGTCTGTCTCCCATTCATTCGATATTTCATGGATAGCATGTCTTGTGACATCGAGTAGTTCTAGTGTTTGCCTTTTGTATTCTGTGTGCATTTGTTCCATTAGGCCTTGGTATGCAATGGCTTGTGATACTGATTGTAGTTTTGCTCCCTGTAGGTTAAAGTTTTCTGGGATACTTAGGTCGACTTCGTCATCTTGGAGCTTTTTGGCCCCTATGTTAGCTAGGTTGTCAGCATGTTCGTTTCCTTCGTTACCGTTATGGCCCTTCACCCATTGGAAGCTTGTTGTTGCGGCGCGTCTTCGTAAGTGGTAGGCTATGGCTTTTAGTGTTTTGCTGTTTGATATTCCGATCCAGCCTTTATCTTCCCAACTTTGTAGGTTTTGTGTTAGTCCGTCTATGGCATATTTTGAGTCTGTAAGTATGTTTAGCGGTGTGTATGGGTCAACTGTTTTTAGTGTGATTAGTATTGCGGTGAGTTCTCCTATCTGGTTTGATTGTTCTTTGCCAGGTACTTTAATTGCCTTATTTAGTGGATGATTGTCTGCTATCCATATGCCGCTTCCGCATATTGCATTCGCTTTACCGTTGTGTTTGCATGATCCATCTGTGTATATGGTTATGGGTGTCTCATTCATATTTTCTCTTATTGGAGGGAGTCCTAGTCGATAGGCAGGAGCGCAGGTGAGTTTCGATCTATTCATGAAGATTCTAAAGTACTCAGATAGATTGTTTTCCGTTATTGACGGGTTAAAGGTGATTAGGTCTTGTCCTCCTGCTCTTGCTCGGGTGTTTTTCTCTTTTCTTCTATGTGTTAGTGTTATATTGTCTTTTGTTGGAGGCGTTGTGGGTTGGAATTTGGGTGGGAGTTTTCGGAGTATTTCATTTGCTGTGTTATTGCATTTGTGGGGGTTCTTACATCCAGATGTTCTATCTCGTTTGCATTCATCACAGGCGCAGTTTTTCCTTGCATGGTGTCTTCCAGGGATGTTTAGCCAGTGAGTGAGTGTCGTTAGTTCTTCTATTGTGGTTATCTTATGTGTATTCTGTAGGCAGGAGTCTTTTGTTTTCCGGCACGTTTTGGGAGGTGCTCCAATATGGTTCCAAGCTGGCATCTGTTGTTGTAGGGTTTTTGTTAGTTTTAGTGGAGCGAAGTTGACATTGTGTTTTTTCGCAGTTTTGAGCATCATGGTGATTTGTTTAGGCAATTTGTTCACCCTTTGTCCTTGTGTGGGTGGTTCCCAGGTCGTTAAAAAGGCTCTTGGGTCAGTCGTGTCTTGTATATTTTCCGGTCTTAGGGTGTTTATGATTTGGTCTGTTACTAGAGCCCACGAAGGGCGTGTTGGTGATATGTTCATGTAGGTACAGAGCCATGTTATCTCTATGGCCTGGTTTCTAGCATTTATATTCATAAGGCCAATGCCTCCATTGTCTTTTGATTGGTATAATTGTTCAAGGCTTATTGGTGGGGACTTACGGTTATCCCAGATGAAATTTCTAATTGTTTTTTTAAGTGCTAGTTCGACGTGTTTCAGCATGCCTTGGGCTTTGGATAGAAATTGTGTCATTCCTCCTACTACCATTTGAATGATTAATCTTTTGCCATCTATCGTGGGGTGGCCTAGTTTCCATCTGGCGAGACATTTTTCTATCTTTGTGAGTGTTGGTTCCCATGTTGCTTCATGGTCTAGCTTATTCCCTATCCAGGCTCCTAGTGTCCTGACTGAGTTTCCATTGCTTGCTATTTTGACTTGGTTGTGCCATGGTTCATCCGTTTCGTTTAGTTTCCTGTTTGTGACTACGGCGGCTCTGTGTGTCTGTGATCCTATGGGGAGGATTTCTGTCTTTTCTAGGTTGAATTTTGTGCCCGAAGCGGAGCACCATGCATCTAAGATGTTCTCGAGGTCGGAGTATTTGTCTTTTTTGGATAGGTATATCGTCATGTCGTCTGCATATAGATTTACTAAAATTTTATCTTGTAGGCCAGGTATTTGGTATCCTTGTAGATTCGGTGAGTTTCTTAGGGTGCACACTAATGGTTCAATGGCTAGGTCAAAGAGGAGACATGAGAGGGGGTCTCCTTGTCGCATGCCTCGTGTGACTTGGAATGGTGTACTAAGGAAGCCGTTGATGGCGACCTTAGTGAATGCTGATTCATATAGGGATTTTACGGTGTTGATGAAGAGAGGGGGTAGTTTGAATCTTTTCAATGTCTCTAGCAGGTAATCGTGTTTTATTTTATCATAGGCTTTTTCTTGGTCTAATGTGATTATAGCTCCGTCTTCTTCAGTGATGTCTGCGTATGCAGTCATTATTTGGGCTAGTCTAATTAGGTCAAAGATTGATCTCTTGGGGATGAAACCGCTTTGGTTCCGGTGTACTAATGTATGTATTTCTTTCCCAAGTTGCATAGCGAGAGCCTTTGTTAATATTTTATAGTCGGTATTCAGTAATGTTATTGGTTGGTAGTTTTCTATCAAGGTGCGTTCTTTCTTTTTGTAAAGTGGGCACATCCATCCTAACATGAATTCTGATTCTTGTGTTATACCATTTAGTTGTATATCATTTATTACACTTATAAGGGTTTTGATTATGTTGAAGCTTGGTTTGTTTTCTTCGCTATTTGATTTGTATCTTTCATGCAGTTTCTTCCATGTTTCATAGGGTATTCCATCTATGCCTGCGGTGCTTCCGGATTTGGAGAAGTTTAGGGCGTCTAGGATGTGCTCTTCTTGCAGGAGGTGGTGTAGAGGACTCGACAGTGAGTCGAATTTTTGTGTTTCAGGTATATTATTTAATGTTTCTGTTATGGTTGCGTGCCTTGTGAATAGGTTGTTGGTTGGTTCGTCATTTTCTTGTATTTTGTCATGGTATTCTTTCGCAATTTCAGCCATTTTTTTGGATTTTGTCGTCATTCTGTTTGTTTTGGGGTTTTGCAGTCAGTGGATGATGTCTCTCAGTTTTTTTGGGCTGTTTATCTTTGACCAGTACTTATAGATGGTTTCTCCTTTAATGGCCCATTGGGCTTGGGCCTTGATGTTCGTGTTCTTCTGATATTTTGCTTGTAGGTGCTCGATTTCTTTTTTGATGAGGATATAGTGTGTTCTTACGTTTTCTTCCCCATCGAGGTTATGTTTGTTGGCTGTTCTGTGTAGGTCTTTTGTTAGTTGTTTTATTCTTTTGTTTATTTTTGCTAGATGTATTTTTGCTGTGTCTTTTGCAGCAGAGTTCATTTTGGACTTTAATTCCTTCCAGGCGTCTTGTATGTTGGTTTGTCCTTCATGGGCATTTGCGTTTTCGATGGTGTTTTGTGCTTCCATGCCGATATCGTTTATATTTTTTAATAGGTCTTCGTCTGTTAGGATGCTGATTGGCCATGTCCAATGGCCTTTCCCAATATGTGGGAGGCCTGGGGGGGCAAAATGGGTTAGTACTAGTTTATGGTCTGTGGGTATTCTGCTTATTTCTGTGGTCCAGTCTGTTATACTCTCTTCGTGGTTGCTCGCTGTGTATATGTGATCTAGTCTCGACATCAATAAGTTACCGCTGGTGTAGGTGAACATGCATTTATTTGGGTAGGTCATTCGCCATGTGTCCTGCAGTCGCATTTCTGTTCTAAAGTTTCTCAATGCTTCAATAGCGTTCTCATTGTCAAGTCGTGCGGGAGCCCTGTCTATCGGGTCTTCAGTGAGGTTGAAGTCTCCTAGTAGGAAGTCTAGGTTATTTAAATTTTGTTCATTCCATTTTGTTTTAACTTTTTCCCAGAAGGTTGGGTGCTCGCTTGTGTCATTTGGTGCATATATGTTTAGTATTGTGCCATCTTAGGGTTAGAGCTGTGGCACGACCTGGTATAAGTATTGTCATTTTTGCTTCGTCAGTGGTGGTGAGTTCTTTGTTTAATACGAAGGCGACTCCAGCTGAACTACCGGGTCTAAAGGGGTCACTAGAGTTCAGTACGTGCAGTCTTCTTGAGAAGAGGTTTGCGATTTGGTTTTCATGTTCATTTGTGAGGTGAGTTTCTTGTAGGCAAAGTATGCCTATTTGTTTTTCACGCATTGTTTGGTTGACTGTCGTCCATTTAGATATTTGTCCTGGTCCTAGGGAGTTTGAGGCATGCCCGTTTATGTTAAGGGTCCCAATTTGTATGTTCACTCTTGTTTTTTTCTTAGGGGTTGATGTAGGGGGTTGGGCTGGAGCTTGTTGTTGCTCATTTGTGTTTTGGTTGTTGTTTGATTGTGTGTGGTTCCCTGTGAGGGGGTGGCTCAGTGTTGGCTGAGCCTCTGGTCTTTGTTGTAGGGGTCCACTTCCGAACTCCTGGGGAACATCATAGGAGGGTCTCCCAGTGGCATGAGGCGGCCCTCCTCTGTTTGCTGGGAGGTGTGTGCCGAGGCCAGTGACAATACCGTATGGGAGGAGAAGGTGGTGTTGGTTTGTGGTGATCGTGGTACTAGTCCTTTCATACGATCATGACGAAGGGTAGAACTGACATATCCTGGCCAATTAACAGTGAACTATGTCCAGGTATTAGGTGGGGGGGGCCGAAGCTCCATCCCCGCCCTTTACAGGGACTTCAGCCTCTCAGCACGGCTCGTTCTGGCCTCAATAGGCCTCCATTTTTGGCTTATGCCGGGGGGAAGACATGACCGTACTGCTTTCCTGTCCCACATGCAGTCAGTATATGTGGGCAGACGGTCCTTGTAGTTCTACAGTGTCTCGCTTTGTGTAGATCTTTGACGGTATGCTCGAGATAATTAGTGTAATGCTTCAGGTCAATACAATGGTCTCGAGCATTCGTTGTTTCTATTTTTCATTTCTGTGAGTGGGACTCAAAAAAAGGGGGGGGACATTCAGCAGTTTTTATTCAACATGAAGCAGAGACGGGTGAGATAGGCAAGTGGTGTATTTACAGTGATGGTGGTAAGGATGTGTATTGTATGTTATGGGTGGAACTAAGTGTCGTGATTAGACTCTGCGCGCATCCTTCACTTTCCCCCACACTTTAGGGGTGTACTTGGCCGATTTGTTCTTGTGTTTGGGACCATTCCAAAGGGGGAGGTCTGGGAATCTGCATAGGCCATTTGGGTGGCCAATGGAGTGGCAGAGGCTGCATGTAGTGAAGGGGATGGAGATGCCTTTACCGTCGAGGGGGGTGGGATAGTGAATGGTCATCAGGGTAGCTCCAAGGCTCGTCCAGATTTTGGGTCTGTTAGATGGACATTTGGCATAGATGTTAAAGCATGGGAGTGAGATGGCCTTTTGCCCTTTGTAGTCGACAAATTTGACTGAGATGGAGTCGCAGAGGTACATAGCTGCATCATAGCATCTGTCAAGGGGGATTTCGCTCTTTTCGAGGATTACTACTATGTTCTCCAGGATCTGTGGGGAGGTCCATGTATTGTAGATGGCTTTCCTTACACTGTTCTCATTGGTCGTTGTGAATCCATTAAGGCAAAAGAATGTGGTAGGTAGTTCGTGGGATATGAAGGGGCGAGCTTCGATCATGATCTCTTGGCTGGACCAGATGCGTTGGTGGATGACCATGTCCATCACCTCTGTTGGGATGTCGAAGACTAGGAAAGTTTTGGGGAATTCCTTGGCATCTTTTCCATTGGTGGGAGAGGGGGAGGTGACTCGCACGTTGATGGGGCCCAGGTTGTGGGTATTCATGATCTCTGCAACTGTGTTGCGGATGCGCTGAGTGATGACCGCATTCATGTTCTCGTGGTCTTTTCCGTCATAGTCGAAGATGCGGACAAGGAATTTGGGACCTCCAACCTGGATCCATGCGTTAATGATTGCTTGGTCAATGTAGTCGAATGAGGAGGCAGCGTGTAAGAGGTGAATACTAGGGAACCCGCCTTCAGGGGTGGGGGTGAAGTAGGGCGTGGTGTTTTGCGCGGAGGGGGCATGGACACAAACGATGGATCTGTTCGTCTCGGTGACTTCAAGTTCGGTGTGGAGATCTTCCTCCTCGGAGGTCTCTGGCACAGAGGGGGAGAATGGGAGTGTGGGAGGGGTGGGGTGCAATACCATTGTTTTCTGTCCTCCTTGGAGAGGGAGGGAGGGAAGGATGATATCAGAGAGTTCTTCCATTTCTTCTTCGTCCATTGGGGGAGGGATGTAGGTAGACGCTTCTGTGGTGTGAGTGGGTAGCTGCAGGCCGTCAATTTTCGGCATGGATGTTGGGGTATCTGGCGGAGACGGTGTGGTGTCAGTATCTCCAACAGGAGAAGGGAGGGCCATAGAATCGTCCTTGTCTACGTCAAGGAGGTCAGGGGGGAAATGGATTGGGCCGCCTTGGGTTGCTCTAGATGGGGGTCAAATGCCCAGAGGGTTAGGGCATGCGGCTGTTGCCATCGACTTGATGCTAGATATTTCTTTCATGTTACCAGGGGGGCAAGGATTTAGTTATGTGGGAGGGGGGTATTTATACGGTTTGGTGTCATTTTTGGGCTCAGAAGGAGACATACAATTTTGGGGGGGAACTCAAGGTGGGCTGTGTGTTATTACCTATTAATGAGTGTCTTGGGTTGGTATCTGGAGTAGTTGGGGGTGAGGGTTAAGTTTAATGGGGGTGCGCTTATGGGGTTGACGTTTCTTTGTATTTTTTTTTACTTAATTCAAGTGGGCTTTGTGTGGGGGAGAGCTAGACGAGGGGTGTGTGTTGGCGATGTGTTTTGGTCTGAGGTGTGGGTCTTTTCATTTCGGGGGGGTTCGATCTTACTCGCATTTGGGCTGTGCTTTATCGGCTTTCTAGGCGTAATAGTGACGGATGGTTGGTGATTCTTGGTGCGTATTTCTGTCGTGGTTTCTGGATTGGTAGGTGATGTTTGTTGTAGTCCGGTTCCTAAGTTGTTTCACATCTTTGGTAAAGTTAACTTGGGTAGATTTGGTATGTATATTACATATTTGTGTTCGTGTGGGGAGTGTTGTGTGTTGTATGGGGCCAGTATTTCGCTGTGAGCATGTTTTGCTCGACCTTGCCAGCATTTTCATGCATGGGAAAACCCGGCCATGGTGGTGGTTTGGGTTCAAGGGCCCCCTCGGTACCCATTCCTGACTGGTAAGCCTCTATCCAATAGTATACCATACATTCAGTGTTTTCATCTACCAATCATTTGAAGAGGAACTGAGGCCAATGCTTTTGGCATGTTCTTCTTTAGCATGTCAAAAGTATAGTCATAATTGTCACAAAGATATTTTTTCACCACATCCCAAAAGAACTCAAATGAAATTGAGCTCATAATGGAATTTTGGCAAGAAAAGGCATAAATGACCAACTGCCTTGATTACTTCTTGTACCAGAGACCTTTGTTCATGAAAATCTTCTTGAAGTTCCAAGATGTGTTCATTGCAACAATTGGTCACATCAGCATTGCACTTATTCTTATACTTGCTGTGAAGCTTTGGTCGATATAGACCTCATTTGGTGAGGACTGCTTTAATTCCTTTTGGCTGATTTGGGTATTTGAGGTGTCTGTAAGAAAAACTCATTGACTGAATAACTTTTCCTGTCCATTCCAGTACCATCCACTACACATATGGGCCTATTTGCCACCTGGTTTTACATTTATCCATGAGGCAAGCAGTGTATCTTCTGGATATACTAAGTGGCCTTGTGAGTTATCAATCAGAATAGCACTTGGTGGCCTGTACCATACACCCTTTTAAAGGCTAGAATCATCTTTTTGGTCAACTATGACATTGCTAGTATTTGAAAGTCCAGTCTAGTCTGAGGTTTTACCATATTTGGAAGCAACCAGACCAGGACTGGTCTTTTTTATTCCCACAATATCAAAAAAAATGGACTGGGACTAATAAAAACTGATGTGGTGAACAAGATTTGGCTGGGCTGTAGGTAAAAGCACCAAACCAAATTATATGAGTCTGCTACTCCTGCAAGCCAGAATGTTCAACCCTAAAGGATCTCCGACTAGGCTCAGGCTCAAAGGTAAAGAGTGAAGAAGGTACTCCAAGTCAAGGACAGAAAACTATATTCTAGGAGCTATCTGTGTTAGAGTTTGGCATTCCACCCTTTGTCATCGTTTTGTTATTCAGATAGTCCCAACTACATATATATATCTATGTTATAGACTATCCTCTTCCTGTTATCTCCTGCCATGTCATAGACACTTCTTACAGTGCCATTCCCTAGCTTCTATAATCTGGTGAGCTGAGGAAGCTACAACTGGGAAAGCTACAACTAGGGAATGCTACTGAATAACCCAAATGAATGGAAAGCAACCAAAAAACTAGAAACAAGGAAAACTAGGTAATGACTGTAGAGTCCTAGGTAAAGGGAAGATTGATTATGAAAGCAGCAAAAGTGCAAAAATAACCTAAGGAAAGTGTCAATAAGAGATGCATAGTGAAAACTGTCATTGCAAGGCTACAGCCAGTTTAAACACTACATCTCATGGGGGCTTTGAATACTGACTGTGCCCAGTCAGCCACTTAACATAAGAATCAAGCCAAGAAATCTGTAAGTAGTGAAGATCTCCAGTCACAATCACCTTCTCCAAACACTTGATCTCTTCAATAAGTCTAGCAAGCAGTCCATCTTCTCTCTCATTAATCACCTGCATGATCTGGTTAACAATGAGCTGAAGGATAGGATGCAGAGTAGCCTCAGTCAAAGGTTCAGAGTCAGGGGATGGCAGGGTAGTGGGTAAAGGAGGAGTAGAGAGTGGCGTAGGAGTGTCCACAGTGAGAAAGGAGACAGGTGCTGAGGAGGTGGAGTAAGCATGAGTATGAGCAGCATAAATATGACATCCAGCATATTGAGCCTTCTTTTTCCTAGGCACAGGAGGGAAGTAGGATGAGGTACAGTAGGTACAAGAGAGATAGCAAGTACAAGGAGCAGCTGGATGCAGGGAGGTGACAGTAGTAAAAAGTTCAGAAAAAACATGTAAAAAGTGACAAAAGTGTGAAAATAAAAATTGCAAGTCAGGGAATGGACAGATTAAGGAGTGGATAAGATGAGTGGATAGTTACATTTAAAAGCTTTAAAATGAGTATAGGGTATCTAGGGTTCCAATGAGAGGATGGCTGGAGAAAAATACAAAGGTGTATAAAAATATGAAAATGAGGGAGTAGGTATAGAGAAGGAATGGCTGGTTAGATCAGGGAATTTAATAGGGCAAGAGACATAACTAAGGGATGATAGACCACCAAAAAAGTGAAAAGAGACAAGCCTTGGTACTCCCAGGAAAACCATATCTCTCCTCAACTTCCCAAAAACACAAAAATGCCAATATCTTAACAACTTCTGCTCAAAATTAGACAAGTGAGGTGTCCTGGATAAGCCCTGAATGAGGAGAATGTAGCCCCAGAAATGCGAGAGATCCTATTGAAAAACATGTGGGGAAAACACTTATCAATGCAGAGGAGGGAGGAGAAGGTGATGAAAACAAGGAAAGGAGTGACTGTAGTTGGTAAGGGGTGGATGATATTGATGAATGGGATGGAGGAGACACCCCTGGGTGAGCACAACAAACCTACTAAATTCTAATGGGTGCAAGTGGGTACTTTGACCCAAGGGGACTGCTATTGAAGCACTTCCTTCTAATAGTGCAAGAGAAGAGAAGAAGTTATGATCTTTGTCCAAGATGGATCAGCTGACTGATGGTCTGAGTCCGAGTCTGGAGGTATCCAGTCTAATTGAGAGTACCAAAGGTACACCTGATATGTGATGATCAAGACATATAAGGAAGTCCAATGCTGATGCCAATAGAAACAGTAGGTAAGGCTAGGCTGTGATAAGGGAGAGTCTAGGTATGTCTAGGTATAATGAGGTATAACAAGGTAAAACTAGATATAGATTGCTGAGGCAAGACTACCGGTAGCAGTCTGGATCTCACAAGGGCCTAGGTATAGGAACCCTAGATAGTATGTAATTATGGTGATCAAAGGTGTATCTAAAGATAATGAGCAAAGGATGAATTGCACAAGTCAAAGGCTAACTAAGGTGACTCCACAAACAGTATCAGGCAAGTCTGGAGAGGAGAAGTAAACTAGAATATGAGACTTGAGTCCTTTTATCTAACTACGTGAATGTCCAGAATCATATAGGTGAGAGTAGTAGTGAGACACAGAGTATTTGGGTCAGTATGTAATAAGGCTTGCAGGTGCTGGTGGCCCTCCCTTGATAAGGATGTTGCATGGTACATTCAAACCTGTCATCAATGTCAGATATGCTCAGTCAAACATTTTGTTATCCCTCTGACCATTGCTATCCCTACGCCCTTGTTCCAGAAAGTTTTTGCAGACACTATGTACATGCCTACTACCTGTGGGTACACTTATCTTGTCTAGGCTTACTGCTTGCTCTCAAAATGGCCTGGGTGGCACATGTTGAAGATGGAGACGGGGCATACCTTGGGAGCTTCTATTTTTTGAAGAGATTTTGTGTAGATGGGGAGGCATAGAGGATGTCATAATGGACAACAGCCCACCATTCATCGCAGTGGTCAATTGGCTCTCAAAGAAGTACCACATCAATCACATATGTGTATCGGCCTACAATTCACATGCTAATGGCCTTGTTGAATTATCCCATTGTACTATTCACAACTCTCTCATTAAAGCCTGCAATGGAGACATCACTCAATGGCCCTCCTTCACACCTCATCTCTTTTGGGCATATTGTGTTACTACTTGCAAAACTACAGGTCATACTCCCTTCTTTCTAGCCCATAGCATTGAACCCCTTCTTCTATTTGATATTGTTGATGCAATATTTCTCCTCCCTAATATCAATACTCTTTTTTCCATGGAAGAACTTATCACAATCTGTACTCATCAGCTGGCCAAATGGGACAATGACTTAGCTTTAGCTCACAAACACCTGCTTAAAGCTTGTCTTGCATCTGCCAAGGATTTCAAATTGTGTTTTGCTAATACCATTCACAACTACAATTTTCCTCCCAGATCTCTCATTCTAGTCTTGAACAAGAAAATCAAGGTCGCATTGAATGCCAAGTGCAAGCCACACTACTTTGGCCCAATAGTCATTATCTTGTGCTCTCAAGGTGGCTCTTACCGCCTCACTGAACTTGATGACAGCCTCTTGAAGCTGAAATTTGCCACTTGTTGTCTCATCCCATCTCATCCCCATTCTCTATCCTCAATCAAAATCACTCAGTACATTGATCCACAGGCTCTTGCAGGCACCAAACCTGAACATGACTAGATGTGTTTTTCTTTTTGATTTGTTTCTATTATATTATATTTCTATCTCCTACTGTATATTATGATTTTTTCAGTTTGTTTGTAGGAAGATCAACCAGAGATGGTCAATATTTGAAGTGGGGAGAGTCAAAGTATTCAAATGTATATAAACCACCCATGTATACTTCTACCAAGCAGCAGAATCATACAGTGTTTTTCCGCTCCAAGCACATCCTGAAGTCTTATGAAAGTTGCTGTTTTCAATGCACCTCATAATTTGTTTTCATGTTCTATATACACATCTTATTTCTACATCTACTCAACTCACTTTCCCCTTTGAACTCATTAGCAACCTTACACTGATGTCAACACATTACATCAAATGATACCTAAAAATAGTACTTACATCATACCAGACTTAATGGAGGCAATGATTTTTGGAGGAGAAGGACATGAGCAATGCAAGTGTGCCTTAAGGAATTTTCAGAGTGAAGTAGTGGGGCAGATGACAAAATAATAGACACCTGCATGGAATTAATGGAGGCTAATCTACAGCCCATAGAACTTACAGGGAAAAAAGAAAGCCCTGAAATCAATGTATCTACAGAAACCCAGATACACATGTCTCCCATACACACTATTACATGCTTCTAGCCTAATCCAACTATGACTGAATATGCCAGCTGTCAAGTGTCCTATTGCCTATTCCAAGCATCATGCTTACTGGCACACTACCAACATTCAACACACTCATTCCACAAATGGAAACTACAAGGTAGATTATTTGGTCCTAAATGGATCTCAATTTTAGGAATCTCAGGAATGATGCCAGGCACATCATAGACTACATTCTGAGTATGGTGGTACATGCTGACTTTGCCATGCATAATATAATTTCCAAATGTAGAAACATAATAATACCAGCATTTAAACCATTGATCAATGTAAGGCAAATTCACTTATCCACTCGTATTGGTATTGCCAAATGTCTTACACTGGGCCTGTTCTTCAAAGCTGATGACAATGATGTGAAGAGTTCTCTGGGTCAAGCTATCAGCCCTCTCCCCACTATTGAGTTTAATGATCTCATTTGTATGACTCCTGAGGAAATTTCCAATATATCCAGATCAAATGATGCCAGGGCAGGTCTCTTCATTCTCATCTCAAATAAATGTTATAACTAATCCTTCCTGCCTCTTAACACAACCTCCCAGATTGCCTTAATGCTTTATCTGTATATGAACTTAAGTTGCCCATTCACACATCCTCCCACTTCACTGATGACATCTATGACAAAACTTTATCTTGAAGGACCTTGGAGAGAGACTTAAATGAAAGCAAAATGTTATTTAAGGACAACAACAATAATTGCCAAAAGGATGTGCCTAAGTTCACACTGCTCCCAACCCCACCTAGAGTATACATCTCTAAGCCATCCCTACCAGCTCCTAACAACTCTCCAACCCAGACACCTAGCATCCTTAAAGAGGTTATCTCTGAGGTTATACTCTTTCACCAAGCACTGGTCATAAAGACCTTGCTTGTTACACTTGACAAGAGTACCACTATCTTCAGCAATAACAGAGTCTATGTGCCTATCCTCAAGGATGACTTCTTGGATGGTAAGCTTATTGATACCAGCAATACTTTCTTGTCCTGTGCTGATGATGAGGAAGGCCTTCTTTCTGTTCTAGAACTCTTAATTCAGAAGCCTGCACCTTCCATTAACCTTGCACATATCAGAAACCTTGCAAAAGACATTGCTGATCCATGTTCCTACAAATTCATTCCCCAGCTGCTTCCCTCCCTTGTCTTCACAAAGACTCTCAACTCACTAGTAGAACTGGATGAGGACAAGGACTTATTTGAGTAACTCATAACATCCTCTATTGTCATTGAGTACTGTAACTACACCTATGAGTCACTTCCATTCCATGGCACTTATAATACTTTTACATCCCGGCATCACATGTCCCTCTGTAAATTCCTCTCTAGAGTTATGGCCTCCCAAGCCATTTGGGAGCTTGAATTGGAGAAAGCCACCCTTCACACCACTCACCCCAGTGCTGTCTATCATTGTAATACCTCAACATAAGGACACTCAGAACACTGGACTCCAGCATATTAGAAAGAAACAAGATAAGGAACTCACATGAGAACTTAAAGAGAATGAGAGAGTAGGAAGAAAATATAATCAAAAGCACTTGAAAAAAATAAAACTGAAAGAGAAATGAAAAGAAAGAAATGAGAAAGAAGAAAGAGTAAAGTGAACTTGGTTACAACTGTAGCTGATGTGACAAAAGTTAACCATTAGAATTTATGCAGCCACCTACACAAATAACTACTAGGTGTGTCACTAGTAATGTATACATAAACATTAGGATTTTAATAATGATAAAGATAAGGAGTGACCTATAGTAGACTAGAATTTTTATTTTTATTTTGAAAACAAAGTTATATCCTTTGTCAAGGAGAGTCTATTCATGGTCTAATGACATTATCAGGATATGATCCTATTAAATTACAAGTAAAAAGCTCAAAAATAAAGGATTCAAGAAAGCAATTAACCATGGAAATTCTATTAAAAAACAAAGTTGTAGCCCTTGTTAAGAATCTATATATTAGTGGTACTTAGAATAACTTTCAAACTCTTCAAAACTCACTTAAACACTTTAAACTCCTGGTTAAAGCCTCAACAAACACAGCTTTGATGCACCTCAATTCAAAGTCATGGAGGTGCCACAGGGTGGACTTTGAAACACTATGCCTCCTACTCATCAGTGTGCACATCATTTTGCAAGACTTTGAGCTGATGCTCAAGTGTGCTCAATGGATCCTCCAGCACCCTCTGCACCTTCCTCTCAGGGAAAATCTAAGCACCCTTCTGACTCATCTGGACCCTGATTGACTATTCAATGGTACAATGAAAATGCCCTAATGGTTGTCCTAGTGAATTATCTAACATCTCACCCTGCTGATTGTTGGGTGCTCTTCTATTCTGAGTACAAGAAAGTGATGTCCCCATTGACAACAGCCCCTTGGGCTCAGACAAAGGGCAGATTTGTAGCAATATCACTAAGATCATCTTTACCAATCACCCTAAGTATGATCATGCATATCAGGAAAATCAGAAGAAATTCCATGACACAATCAACAACTGCATCAACAAGTGAGTTTTATTTTTATTTTCTTATTCATACATACACTGATGGAATCCCTCAAGTCTCAGAACAAAGCACAAGAAGTTAAAGGCAAGATTCAGTGATACAGGTACCAGTGTGATGCTGCTTGATTGGACAGCTACAAAAAATTTGCTGGGTGTGTCCTTTATCTTTTTTGGATCTCAGCTTATTTTAATTGGTTTGTAGACGCAGTTCTTTTGGAGTTCCTGTGGTACACAGAACTTGATGGAATCTGGCACTCCAATCCGTCAATGGCTGCAAAGACTCATTTGTCTAAGCCTAGCATTAATCATGCAGGTGCCTTTTACTCCCTGGTTCAACTGCATGACAGGGCTGGTCCCTCCACATCCTTCGGCACTTCACCCTCTCCCACACATTTCAGCACTACACTGTCTGCTAGAGCTCATGACATGCCTCCTCCTACTATAGGTCTGCCCTCCACTGGCGCTTATGATATGTCTCCTCCCACTATAGGTCCTTTCCCACACATCAGCACTATGCCCTCTGCTGGCGCTCATTATGTGTCTCCTCCCACTATACAAGGATCTAGATCTACTGTAAGTCCATATGGCAATCCTTCCATTGACCCACAACTACATCAAGCTCAAACTCCTGCTCCCCCTTTACACTCCCTCAAATACACCTTCCCAGCCAGCGCAATTTCCTTCATGTTCCTATCCAGGATGATTTTGCTCCTGACTCTGGGGATGGCCTGCTTAATGCCCCTCTCGGAAACGTGCTAGACTTTCTCGATGATGATGATGATGAGATGATGCTTGACGATACTGGTGTCAGTAGCCCTTTCCAAATCACAGGGACAAAACACCACTTTGCTTTGCTGTATCACCCTCTCCTCCTCCTGACCCCTCCAACCCCCTCAACCATTTGAAAATTCTTACCAGACCCCCAGCATCTTTATATGACAGTCACTCAGCATTTGACACTCACAGGTTGTCAAGCTGTGGGGTGTGATGTAAAGGGCTGTCAGATATGGCATGTAGCATATGTCAAACTGAATCTGAGAGAAATTATTCAGCCCTACATTGTGCATTTGAGTGAGAATCATCAAAGAGATTATCCATCAGCTTTGCACAAGCAGTCTGACCTGGGTGCCATCATATGTCCTATCACCAACTACCTCATCACCATCTGGACCCTCAGGCTCCTGAACAAAAAAGTCTTTCCCCTCATCATGAGTCCACTTGAAAGAGATCTGGTATGTTCCATCTTTCTTGTGACAATGAGTTTCAAAGTGAATAATCATGTTGTACAGGATAATATAACACTTGATCCACTGCACAGCAAAATCCAGGTCTTTCTCAGCCTGAATGCGGAAGTGAAGCTCTCAAAGGGACTGGAATTGTCCCTTCAAGACAGCAAATGTGTATTCAATACGAACATGAACCTAAAAAAAAATTATTGAAAAACCAGAAGAAAAAAAAGACCTTGGAAAGCTGATAGGTGAATGTCTTCTGGTCCTTTGTCAACTGTCCATTGTGAGGCTTCTTG
Source organism: Suillus subluteus (assembly GCA_016647755.1). Lineage (NCBI taxonomy): Eukaryota > Fungi > Basidiomycota > Agaricomycetes > Boletales > Suillaceae > Suillus > Suillus subluteus. The sequence continues at coordinate 178,343 of JABBWI010000006.1, forward strand.
TAAGGGACAATGCACCATGGCTCCAATGGATATGCACTATCTGCCCAAACCCAATGGTCATCAGGCAGAAGGTCAGCATGCTCCTCATAGAGGTGAGTAGATCAGAAAGCAAATGCATTATGGACACTCCCAGGATGACCCGGAGAATAATCCACAATGAGAAGGTTATGAGGCAAAATGACCCCCTAGAATTAAATCAATTTTTGCACATGAAAATAAAATAAAATACTTACCTGACAGCCAAGGGAATACTTGGATTTCCTATCATAAAATGTCCACAGTTGAGCCATCAATGGCTAAAAAGCCACCTTTCCACTCTGGGCAGGTATGTATGTGTCTTGGCAAATTTGTAAGCCAAATCAGCATCCTCAGAGTTAGCTGCTGGCAAGCAGACAAACTGATCATGGGCATCAAGCACTGCAATTAACCATGGACCTAATACTCACACCTGCCCATTGAGCAACATCCTCAAAAGTAATGACATTGCCATAGTGGCCTGCCCAATTCAAAAAAATAACAAGCTGGATAAAGATGGGGAGCTGAGGATTGTTGGACTTGTTTTGGAAGATAGGGTAATTAGAGATATAATCGAGGATGTCATTAAAGATCTCAGGATTGACATGAAGTTTCTGCCGAAACAAGTAAGGGCAGTGTTCTTCATGATGAATTAACATGTGAAGCTGAGGGGCTTGTGGAGGAGGCTCATCAGGCTAAATGGAGTACATGAGCCCTCTTAACCTCATAATGGAGGGCATTAATGGTATCTAGGAGCCTATCATAAGGCAAAGTGATACCATCTGAAGATGTAGAACTGTCACTGGAAGAATCTGAGGTCCCTGTCATAGGGGAGAGGGGGGAGGGGGGGAAAGCTAAAAGACAGATTGATCATGTCATCATCTGAAGTAGTAGAAAGTGAGATGTTAGAGCTGGAATCATTGGAGTCAGAGTCAGAGTCGGAGTCAGACCAATTATCTGTTATATCCTGGTACTGTAGCTTGGCCAAAACAAGTGCCGCCTTATCTACAATATCCAGGAGTTCTTGACATGTGGATGGCTGAGGCATACTAGTTACAGTGGGGCAGAATCAATGAGATCAAATCTCCTATCTATTTGTTGTATATGTGACATCATTTTTGGCGGAGTTTAAACTTTTGGCAAATTCTGAAAGTTCATCTTGTGCTAAGCATGTTGGTATTGTCGACCCCACCCTTGAATCTCAATGCTCACTCACAGTGCTGAGCAGGACACCATCAAGTGTCATTCACTCAAGGTAAGTATTTTTTATTCTTTTTGCAAGTTGTAGCTAAGATTTATCCTTATCTTACAGAAAATCTATTCTAGTGCAGGTCCCACACACATACCACCTGACCAACAGCGCCTTACCTTTGCTGGCGAGCCACTTGTTCACCCTCTACCTCATTCCCTACACCTTCTACACCCTTCTTTGATGGCCAACTCTATGTTCATTTCAGTCTGGCTGGCTTGAGGCTCTTGGTGATCTTGCATGCTAGCCTTATCTTTGCCAGCGAGCCGCTTGTCTGCCTCTCTACACCTTCTACACCCTTCTTGAAAGGCTGGCTCAAGGCTCTTGCTGATCTTCACTATCTCAAAGATGGCCGTACTCTCAGCGGCCACAACATCCAGAAGTAGTCTGCCCTTCACTGGCTCTTGCGTCTTTTGTTCCCTTTGGTACTCTATCTATGCCTGGTTTTGTTCTCACTGGGAGTTAGTGTTATTTATTTAAATTCTTGCATGCTGCCATTTGAAATATGATGTGTGTTGGGGCATTTGAATCTTATGAACCTACATGGTGGTTAGCTCTGTAAAGTACAACTTCCCCTATGCATATAACATGCTTTGAATATCTTGAGTTTTTGATGGGCCCAACTTCATGCTGATGTGTGCCGAGCATGATTCAATTGTTCTTAAGCTACTTTAGCCAGGAGTTCAAAGTGTTTAGCCAGTGTTTAACTGAGTTTTGAAAAGTTTGAAAAGTTATTCTGAGTACCACTATAGTCTCATGTCATTATTAGGTTACTGAGAATCCCTTATAATATAAACTTAAACCTCTATCATCAAATAAATGAAGTATATCTTCTATAGAAACTATGAATGACTATAATAGCTATAATAGACAGCATTAAACCTCAAAGATCTATAATTACTCTGAAAATTATCTCAACTCCAAATCCTATAGTATAGTTCTGTACAGCCAGAGGGTTTTCCTGATGCTAGGTATTTACAAAATTACTCTATAATATCCTCAGCATCTTAGATTTTTTTAATTAGAGCCATTCTACCTCTGGTGCTAGGAAAGCCCCAACAGAGGCTTGAAAGTAAAAAAAGAAAGCTTGTAGCTGGAGAATAACACATGGAGTTGGAGTGGGTTACATGGGCATTATTTTGACTGCCTGTTTATTTTTCACTTCTTGACAGGTGTGTTTCATCTGAATCTTATTTATTTTGTCTATCTGTTTGATTTGTGCTTCCAGTTCATGCATACTACTACTTGCTATGACTATGGCTATGACTAATAAACCTTGGTATTGTAGTTCTTGCCCCTGTATTAAACATCCTGCAGCTGTCAAAAAGCAATACAAGGAATCCATACTCAATATTTAGTCATACTTACTGTAGCACAAGACATCATCTAGGAATCACTCATACAGTTGCATGAAAAGTTTGGCCATCACTTAGTTGACTACTAAGCTCAAATCATCACACTATATAGGTCATGTTACACTTCTTCTAATGGCCATTAATGACCATTGGTATCATATACCATATATCCGGATACAGATCCAATAATCTGGATCTCAGATCTGATGGACATATCCGTCGTCCTAACCCTAATATGTCTGATATCCGGAAGCCTTAACAGATCCATTACGATACTTATCCGTCTCACTAGACGCGATACTTCAGTACTCTGAAATAAGGGACAATACTCGGGAAAGGGGCACAGTGCACGAGCTGAGGCCAAAGCCCTTTGGATCCGATACCCCTTGAGTACGGTCTTAACAATTGGCATCTTTGAATAATACAAAATTTTAATAAGTCATTGATACCATTCAGTTATATAAGGTAGAAACTTGACATTGCACCCATCTGCTCTTGCAGAGACCTTTCCTTATGTTCTTGCATAGGACAACATAAACCCCAACTTTAACATTGATAATTAAGTCATGATAGGTACTGATGATAATAGCTGTTTTGGTATGTATTTCCAGCTATGTCTAAGGTGAGTATATTATTGCCAGTTCACTGATTTTCTTCAATCTCATTTTATTGACTTGGTTGGCTAGCACCAAGGGATGGACTCCATAGAAGGTAAATAGGATTCTGGGATTGGTCTTTTTGCCTTACCAGCAGATTTGTTATTTAGAAAGTTATATTATTGATTTTAAGGTCTTTGAGAATATGAAGTAACTCTATCACAATAATATATAGACTAGTACTAGTAGCAGTTAGAATAAGACTTCTCTTAACAGTAGTATCCTCACACTGGCAATCAGAATGTAAACTTAATAGATTTGCCTCCTAATGATATTAGCAATTAGAGCAAATATCTCAAGAATATAATCTGTTTGCTTCATTAGGAAGTTAAGGAAATAAGAGGGAAATCTTGTACACAGATTCCTCTAAAGAGAATATCACATTTGCATAAGTTGTCTGTGATAAATACTTGCTGCCACCCTCATCTGACTCTATTACTTATTAGCACTGCTTCAGGTTAAGATCTCAGCTTTTCCCACAATGGAATTTCCATACTGGGTCTTCATAGGGAGTGGAAAAGAGAAGGTTCATCTTCAGATCTATAGAGAGATCCATGGTTGGGTTGTCATCAAATGGAGCAACATATAAACAAATAAGTACAGCTGCAATATGGCTATGATGTATTAACATCAATACACACAATACTAATAAAGTTGTTTCTCTTGGGTGATATAAACTAAAGTGAGAGTGTTTAATATGGTAGATGAGATTGGGTACTTATTCTTTCTAGAGCTAGAAGTCTTTTAGGTCAATATTAATTGGTGAGAGTTGAGGTTGTTGCTGTTATAGATATCTGTCATCAGCTGTTTTATAGTTACTTTGCTAAGTTGATTGCTTAATTTCACTTTGATAGCCAAAGAGAGTTGTTTGATAAAAGGTTTTGACTTCTTTATATTGCCATTGCTATTGCTAAAGAATTCATTAAAAGTTTACTATGATGAGTCAGTAACTCAAAATGAAGGTTTAGGACATAATCATAAAGAGTTGAGATAAAGTAAATAGAGAAGTATCAGTATGAGTAGATTCAAGTTATATAAATTGTAGGATACACTACCATATCAGTATGGTTGCAAATATAGTTATATTTTACACTTATGAAATAATAAGTATATCTCATTATATTCTGTCACTCTGCATAGTTGATCTCTATTACAAAGGATCTTACATTAAAATCTGTGATACTATTGAGAATATAAACCTAGCTTAGTTATATTAAACATTAGAATGCCACATAGTTATGGTCCAGCTAAAGAGGACAATGATATTGTATTAGATGATCAAGGTATTTAATAAACATATTATATAATTAATATGTCAGACTGTGCATCAAATAACTTATTGATCCCTGAAGACTAAGGCAGAGTGACTTAAACTCCCTGCTAGCACCTCTGGGAATAAGTCCACAAATGGCTTAAAGAAGCTGTCAAGTTCATCCTTCCAATAAGATGAGACAGCATTAGGTTCTTTACATAGTATCCATCTAGGAAGGGGAGGTTCTGTAAAAAAAAATTAACTATAAAGATGTAAAGAAGGACTTTAAGGGTAGATTATAAACTAGTGGGATATATGATTACTGTTTTAAAGTAATCTAAACATTATCTATGATGATCCAACAATGCACAATAACCCTACCATATATAGTATTTCAACTCCAGCTATCAAAAAACCTTTCATTCTTTCATTTAACCACAATGATATTAAAAGAAATATTATTTACAGCAGAGACAGACAGACATTCATAAGGACATTCTCTGATTCACTTAAAAATGTTTTTTCAACTGTTATAGACTTGTTTAACACAGTCCAAAATTCAGTTGCAAGACAACTTTATAACTATCAAATGGTTGACATCTATTTCATTAGAAAGTATCTTATAGAAATGAATTGTCTGTTCAATATTTTATTTTATATCTTGTCCAGAAATCAACCCCCCTTTTATCACATGAGATCTACACTCTGATAACATCTAGCAACTCATCCTACTAGATGTGCATTTCAAAGTCAAGTCAGTCAACAATTCTCATCATCAATAGCCCTGTCTCAGTAATTTAATATATCCAAGAACAATGGGGCCTGTTTCTTAAAGATATTGTTCTTTGCTTGTTTAAGCATGGAATCAAATTTAAAGTCCTACTTCACCACATTTGTTATCCTCCTGTCCCTCATCACAAAATTGTCTTCCAGACCAGTGCAGTTAGGCAGACTGGACTGGACATAGGAAGGTCAGATGTGGAGGATATCTAATTAGGTGTGTAGGATGTCTAGTCAGGTCCAATAGATATCTAATGAAGTCTAATAGAGAAAGTCTTAGGTCTAATGCAGATTATGCAGAACATGACTAGGGATGATCTGGACAAAGTGGACAGTTAATATACTTCATAAAAATGATGAATACAAGCCTGGTGTAGACCTCTGTCATATTCTGTGTTTCCGGACCCTGATCTCCAGACCCTGATCTCCTGATCTCTAGATCTTCAATCTGATCTTCACTCAACTTCCATTCTGCATTCCTATTTCATTTCCAGATCTTAACTCAATCTTATATCTATCTCCTTTTAGACTTTCCTTTCTTCTGGCTCTCCTAATATCTTCCTTTCTGTTCTGCTTACTAATCTGTTCTATGTATTCATATCCGACTTCATTTCCTTTGATCTGTTATACTTACTAATAGACTTTCTACATGCTTCATACATAGCCTTACACCGTGCTGACTGATTCCTTATGATGCCTACAGCATATAAACCCCTGTAACTCTCAGAAGTATCTTAGTTCAAATATTATCTTAGTTCTGCTGATTCCTATTTCTGTCTGGACTTGAGTTCTCTCTTTTGTCCACTCTGAGTCTTAGGATTAATTTCTGGACTACATCTCCAGCTCTACCTTAGGGTAGTCTTACATCTATTGATTTCTACTCTGGATCTCATCTGGAGTAGCCTTGTCTGCTTCTCAACTAATATCCAGAAGTCCTCTGGACTTATACTATGTTGCTTGTTTGGACATCCGGACTTCATCTCCTAGCCCCCAGAAATCAAGGGTATGTACTTGGTGAGGGTCACAGCACATAATCTGAGGCTAAGCTTTTGGATTTGTTATCCCTTGAGCATCACCTTACAACCTCATTATTTGTTAGTTATATGATTATTCACCTCTGCAGTATATAACTTTTATCTCTATATATGTGTGTCATATACCATATATCCGGTGTCATGCATGGTATGCAACTCATACCATGACAGATACACAAGAGGTGTGATAAGGAATGTATAATAGACCCTACTGTATCCTATCACCAAGTTACCCCATCATTTTCCCCCTAGTTATTAGCCAGTATTTTCACTTTCAATCTTCACTTCCATTTTTCCATGTATTTCTATTTTGTTCTATAACATCCCATCTCTTTCTATTTTCCTCAGGCATATTAAGCCAACAGACTTTCTTTTCAGCCACCAAGCATGTTTGTAAGCATGTCATGTGACTGGTAAATATCATGATTTGTAAAGATTGAGCTTGACTCATCATGTTTTGTCATGATTCATCATGCTTTGTAAGATTTCTAACTGTATTTATAAGCTACTTAGTAAGAAGGCTGATTCAGCACACCAAATGGCATTGTTAGTAAGCACATTCTTACCAATCCATGTGATGATTCATGCTTTGTAATCAGGGCCTCCAAAAGGTATATAAGGAGCCCAATTTTGCCATGTAATAAATGGAGCACTTCCCACCTTCACTCATCTCAAACAGTGTGAGATTAAGTAAGAACCTAAGTACAGGCAAATCATTAGCCTCAAAGTAAGACTAAGAAACATTTATTCAAGTTATATACTACCTTACAGGGGTTGATTATATAATCTATCAGCTAATCTAACTAAGTTTAACCCATACTATTTTCCTCTCTCTTTTACAGGAAGGGAGACACAATTCACGCTACACAATTCACGCTACACAATTCACAATTCACGCTACACAATTCACGCTACACGACTAACGAACACGCTAAACTCTCAGATCTCATACCATAGACTCAGTATACAGAATTCAATTGTTTTAAACTAACCAAGGAACAAGGAAAGAAGGTATATTGAAATAAATCCTCCCAAGAACTCACACATTATCTACCATGAAAACTAGAAAAGTCATAGACCGTGTACTTAAGGACTGGCAATAAGTCTTATCCTGTATAGTTGTGTTGTCACTATACAAGCGGCATACATAAGACCCTTAAGTAAGAGGACACCGGGTACAGATCCGAAGATTGGTGTTAAACTGGATTCCCTTACTAGATGCTGGGACATCTATCCCAAAGAGGGGATAAGGACTACGTTCGAGTTAACCCTCATAATGTCCGTCCAGTATTCATGTCCGAACAGTTGGCTTCGTCCCTACAAGCCTCAACCTTAGCAACTCTGGTTCTTAGAGCAGCTGTTCTAATAGATATTGATGACCTTCGGAAAGACATCCTGACTGCACTCCCTAATGACCCTATTGCAACCAACCATCTTCCAGTACCTTCGGATCTGAGATGGACAGCAGACAATAGTGGTTTCCTCTGCTGCGACAATCATATATATGTTCCAGAATCCAATGACCTCCGACTTCACATCCTCTGTAATACTCATGATTGCCCCTTATCCAGACACTTTGGTCAAAACCGAACCTTAGACCTCATCCAATGCGAGTATACATGGCTGGGTATATGCACCTATGTTAAGGACTATGTCCGGTCCTGCACTACCTGTGCCCGAGCCAAGGTTCTAAGACATAAACCCTACGGATTGCTCAAGCAACTACCCATACCAGAAAAGCCATGGAATTCCATCTCTATGGATTTCATAGAGCAACTTCCGGACTCATCCAGCTTTACAGCCATCCTCGTTATCATAGATTGACTATCCAAGCAAGCAATATTTGTTCTGACTCATGATACCATTATCTCTCCTGACCTTGCTCACCTGTTCCTACTCCATGTGTTTTCCAAGCACGGAGTTCCATCCCATGTCACCTCGGACCGTGGTACAGAATTCGTATCCCACTTCTTCCAGTCCTTAGGAAAAGCATTGGATATGGTCCTCCACTTCACATCCAGATATCATCCAGAAGGGGATGGACAAACTGAGTGTGCCAACCGAACCCTAGAACAATACCTTCAGATATATTGCAATTATCAACAGGACAACTGGTCGGAGTTACTTCCCTTAGCAGAGTTTGCCTACAATAACGCTCCAAGTGCTACTACTGGAGTATCACCTTTCTTTGCTAATAAGGGTTATCATCCGAACATATCTGTCCATCCGGAATGCGATCTATGCTCCATCTGTGCTCATGACTATGCTATAGATCTTGACGACCTTCATCAATTCCTCCGAGAAGAAATGGCTCACGCCCAAGAAAGATATCAAGGACCTGTGGATGCTAAACGGAAACCCGCTCTGGATATCAGTATTGGAGACCAAGTCTTTGTCAAGGCTAAGTACTTCTGGTCCACTCATCCATCTAAGAAACTCTCAGAAAAGAACCTAGGTCCGTTCGAAGTCATATCCCATCCAGGCACCCATTCCTTCACAATCCAACTTTCCAAATCCATGAAATCCATCCACCCTGTTTTCCATGTCTCACAGTTAGAACCATCTGTTCCGAACACAATTCCTAATTATATCCAGCCTCCTCCGCCTCTGGTCAAAGTCGATGGAGAACCAGAATATGAGATATCCGAAATCCTAGACTCTAAGCTAGACCGTCATAGACGCCAATGCCAACTCTTATACCTCGTCCAATGGTCCAGATACAAAGGAACAGACAAAGAGACTTCATGGTTATTAGCCATGGAACTCGGAAATGTGTCCAATCTAGTCTCAGATTTCCACACTGCATGTCCTGACAAACCCGATCCTATTGCTATACAATGAATATACAAAATGGATATACAAGTACATTAGTAGCAGAAACAGCGGATCTGAAAACCCTTAGCCATCCATTTCCATGTCTCCTCCAGATTCCCCAGCATCTTTCTCAGAGTCCTCAGAATGGACTGCCTCTGAAATCCAAATTCCATTCCGGATTCCCTCTAGAAGGATGGTCTGGAACTCCCTCTGCTGTTCCAAAAATGCCTCCAAGTTAGTGTTCATCTGCTCTATAGCAGCCCTACTCCCTTCCACCGCTCTGATGCTCTGCTGGAGTAATCTGTTGGTCCGGACCAGTTCCGCTACAATGCTGTTAGCAGCAGTGACCCAGGCCTGATCATCATACTCCACTTCCACCTCATCCATCTTCATATCCGGATCCAGAGTCGGACTCTGCTGGCACTTCTTACCCTCACCTTTCGGAGATGGGGTTCCAGCAGCACGCTGCCTCTTCTTGGACTTGGGCTCCTTCTGGGACAAGTAACCTTGTCCTTCCAGCATCCATTACAAGCCTTGATCTATATGGACGATAAGAGTCACAGATCCAAAAAGTCAAGGATGACTCACTGAGGAATTGCTATCAGCATCAGACCACAGACAGGCCTGACCCTTTTCATGCAATGGGTACAAGCTCCCTCCTTATCTGCAGAGATAGCACAAGTCTATGGATCTGATAGTACAATCATAACTCACCATTTCCACTACAATCGCCCGACACTTTGACATCCATATATCTGTCAAAATCCGAACTCAGACATTCCAACCATCAGCTTCTCCATCGTCTCACACTCATATCATCTGGTCCGGATCGCTAATTCTCATGCCTCTAGGGATCGGCCCTAAGGGGGGGATACTGTCATATACCATATATCCGGGTACAGATCCAAAGATCCAGATCTCAGATCCAATCCAGATCTGTTGGACATATCCGTTGTCCGGTCCACGGATCCGATCCAGATTAGCTGTTACTCTATACATCTGATATCTGGAAGCCTTAACGGATCCGTTACAATACTTATCCATCTCACTAGATGCGATACTTCAGTACTCTGAAATAAGGGGCAATACTCAGGAAAGGGGCACAGCGCATGAGCTGAGGCCAAAGCTCTTCATATCCGATACCTCTTGAGTACGGTCTTAACAATGTACCATTGTACTTACGGTATCATTCCTCACATTTCTCTGACTATTTACATGACTTCCTGACCTCCCTAGGACATTCCTAGGTCGAGTTATTCCTTACCTTTGGATTGTGGCTTGTCTGTTTACATTTGTTTACCAAACATCACCCATATCCTAGAGTCCAGTGCTCCCTGCCTCTTTGGCAACTTACTCTGGACTCTAGGTGCTGTATACTTACTGTATTTGAATATTTTGGCAACTTACTCTGGACTCCAGTCCTGATCATCTCTTGTCACCACTTCATTCTCATCTTAATATTGTTACAATATTTACCTTTGTATTTCTGCAAGACAAACATGAGGGAGTGATAAAGACCATCACTTGGGCATAGTATGTTGATAAAGGTATGTCTCTCTAACAGAACACAGGTCACATAAATTTTGTAACCTGAACTTTGCTTGTTTTGTAGGGCTGCTTTTGCTTCTTTGTTAATAAGTGCACAGAAAGACTGTTTTATAGTTGATTTGCACTTCAGTTAACCACTTAAAAAGACCTCTTAGGTCTATTTTTTTGTGGCTAGCGAAGGACCTAGTGGAAAACAGATCCTTCTAGCTCACTGACAGCCTCCACAACCTTCTGTCAAGAGTTTAGTTTACCTGCTATATATTATGTACCTGTATTACAGGCCTGGTAATAAAGTTACCATCAGTATACATACAGACCATTCTCCAGCTAGTCAGGATGGGCAATGGATTTGGAGTACCTGGGTGTTTGCTGTGATGAAGATCCTATACTACAATAATTTAGTAAGGATCTGGCAGACTGTTCAGTTATAACTTACTATCTAAATAGATTCATAAATGGCTGCTGAGCCTAATGTCTATGCAAATAACATAGATAGCACATTTTGCTTCACATTGCTCTAACTTATGATGCAATTCTGATGACATTCATTTTATCCAACCTTATTTCTGGCACTATACAGTTTCTCCCATCTCCACTCACACAAATAAGAATCTTCTTTTACTCTAAAAGGAACTCCCATTTTTTCCACTTTCTCTAACATTGACACTTTGTGTAGTAGCCAGAAAGTGCAGACCAAGTATCTAGACTTGCTCTGAAATTATTTGCTCTTTTCTTGACTGTACTTGTATTGCCTAGTGTGCATCTGACATACAGTTTCAGAGAACTAGGAATATTAAATCAAGCCTTTTTATCTGTATCTGCTGATTCTTTTGTTTGATTATCTGCCCTTGGATTTTCATCTTGGATTAAATTAAACCCTTTGCAACCTAGGCAGGGACAATCCAACTAATATTTTCAGTTTTCCTTCTATAAGTACTTTAGTATATCAAGGCAGGAGAAATTAGCAGTATTTGCTACCAAGTTTTGTGCATAGTATGCACCAATTCTCTACTTTCTTTAGAGACTCATTCAAATTAACTATCTCTTTTGTCTTGTCAAATAAACGACTAGATAAACCTATCTACATACTCTACATTATCTGTCTTACCAGATATAGCTAGACTTGTATTGGAGAACCCCCTTTTTAATAGAAGAAATCCACTGAGTTATATAGCAGGCAACCTCCCACAAATGACATGTTATCCACCACAACAGAAGAAAAGTCATAGATCATGAACTTAAGGTTGTTGGCAGCATTTAGTCTAATCAAAAGTATAATTGTGGTGTCATTACCTTTTGACTACTTTTATATAAGACACCTCAAGTAAGAACACAATGGGTACAACTTTGAGGAATGAGCTATTGTCATTAAGTTGCTAAAATAAAATATTATTCTAAATCAATGTGAAAGAATTAGAATACCTTAACAATCAGTAAAATTCACAGAATAACTGACCCAGTCAAGTATGGCTGGACCATCTGTACTCATTGCAGGAGTGTATAGATACTCAACACATTATTAAAATATGTTTTGCTTAGTATATTTCTCATTTTGGTTTATTGATGACTTATCATCAAGACTAAGATCTTGGATCTGTTCTAACATGAGTTTAACCTGCTACTATCAAATTACATCAAGTAAGTACAAGTGACAATTCCTATTCTAGAAGTACATATTCACTGTCTCATTTATCATTGCATTGCTGTTCATGGCATAGAGACTTGTGTCTCTACAGGCACATAGCAGGGTAATACCTAGGTCACCTCTACCTCATAGCAACATGCACTACATGCACAACTCACATAACCCATCTTAGCTCTTCTGCCCTTCTATCACCATTTGGACATAAAAACAAGTAAATGAGGAGAGCAAACAGACAGACAGACAGACAGACAAGCAAGAGTGAGCAGACAGATAGACAATAAAAGGGTAAAAGGGTCTAATTAGGACAAACAGGCAGGATGTAGTGTAGGAGAACACACAATAATAATGTTGCAAAGATATTAAAGATGTAGATGAAGATAAAAAACAAAATAAAGTTGACAGAAATAAAAATGGAATGTAAAGGTTAGGGGAGGTGAGGTCATGGAATAGGATGGGAGATAAAGGAATTATCAAAATAAACAAATGAAAAATAGAAGTAGCAGTAATTTATGGTGAATGGGAGACAGATATAAGGATGAGGGGGATACTCTGGGACTTCGTTACAAACTATAACAACTGTATATTGATTATTACTCGCATGAACGATACAGTTTCAAATGCTTACATGAAGTTACAACTCTGCAGTATAATGTCTATAGTAATATCTGTAGTAATGTCTGTAGTACTAGATGATGATGAGGGAAGGGAAAAGAAAAATGATAACAAGGTTTAGAGGCTTATATAGTGAATGGAACTCAGCCTGGGTATTGCCGTTATCCCACACCCGGTCAGCAAGTGGCTGAGTGGCTTCATTGGAGTTCCAACTGAGTTTGATTCACTACTTAGGAAATGAAACCTTGTTGCGTCGCTTTTCTCTTCTCAACATTTTTTTTGTAACATTGTTGTTAGTGGGGCACAGTAATGGTACACCGCCAAATGGCTGTAACCTAATAAGAATATTTGATACAAATATTATTATGACCTGTGAGAGACCTCCAGGGTGACACCAGGCAGACACATGTGTAATGTTAGCTTGGTTTGAATGTGGTATGTCTGCCACCGGTTGTCCGTGAGAAGTTTAGTCAAACGTCTGCCAGATGTTTGGAATATATCCAAGCTTGGGTCCAAGCGGCCACTGTAGAACACCATGCTAGGAGCATAGGTCACACACAGCGATCTAGACATTTGTGCGGTGTTTGCCTAGATGTTTGTCACATATATTGTTTAGGTCGAGCATTGGTTTACTATACATGAGTTAAAATCTACTATAGCTGCTCAATGACAAAGATATATGTTTGCTGTTTCTTGTAAATGTTGTCCCTAAGCGTGATGTAATGACTCAGCCTGCTTGAACTTGCTCGTCTATATTATTCTTGTAGACGTCATAATTCCATTCTATGCAATCAACAAGCTTAACAGTAAGAACGGGTATCTGACATATATACACTATATACAAGGACAAAAAATGTGTAGCTCTCGAAAATCGAAGCTCAGCTACAAGTGAGTATGGAAAACATTCAGTGGCTAGTCTTTGAAACTTGGTCCATATACCAGCTCTGATAGTATCATGGTCTGTGATCAATGCAGGTGAATCCTCTGCATCCTCAGTGAGTGTCCACGACTCAATAAATGCTCCTTCCAGACTGATTCTTGAATTCCAAAGGGGCCAAGAGCCATGAGGGAAGTCAGGATAAGCTGCAAGAAATGCCATCCAGAATGCATCACAACCCCATGTCCATTCGGGTGTGCGGGTGTTGACAACAACATGAACCAGCCAAGATTCGAGCTTATATAAGAGTGTGACCCAACACCTCTTTCAACAACTTATTTCTCTATGTTCATAAGCGATCTTTCCTAATTGACTTCCAAACATTATGTTCTCACCAGAAGACCACTAACGCTCAACCCGAAGAAGTATCAACAGGTCCAAGTCTGCAGCCCCAGACTGATGAAGGTGGTGACAATAACATACCAATTGGTATTACTGCCAGTGTGAGTCATGGACTTGGAGAGGATGGGGAGGATGATAATGACAATGAGGAGGAGAGCACCTGGTCTTTTAGCCAGTATTGGGAGTGCCTTGATAAGGTTCTCGATGAGCTTAAAGAGGAGGCTCAACAAAAGCATGCATTTCCTCAAGCACACGCTGATTATATCAAACAGTATTTTTCAATTGATAAAATTGACACTGCTAATTTCAGACATTGGCGCCATTCGGTGGTGTACTTGGCACTGTGTGGGGAACTCAGTGCCCCACTAGTACATATCTTGTGACATATTTCCAAATTGGTTTTGAATTTGTTGTGTTAGATATAATGATACAATTATGAATTTGATTTCGGGTGAACTACTGAGGCAGATTTTACACCTGATATGTGATTTGTTCCTGAATCTTCCCTCAAATATATCACACATAATACGCACGACCAGTTGTAAGCATCTGCAGCAATTTCACAGCTGTCCACACATTGAATCAGCAAATTAAGTCAATCTGCGACACATTCAGATTCTTGGACTAATTTTCCTTATGCCTAGCTAACATGGGTTGAATTTAGTTCATACAATTGATCCTTATGCACACTCATGGTTTTATTATAAAATTGTTCATTATCTGCACAGTAAAGAAATAGTTCGACAGAGGCACAAATTTTCTCAGGATATATATTGCATCTGCCAATTGCACTTTGTTGGCTGTGTCTCAGGTGATAACATTGTTAACAGTTGACTCAGAGCGTGGGCTGCAGTGACGCCGCACAGCAACCGGTGTATGTAACTTCTACTTCTATGTCCATTGTCCACTCCAACGTGCATAACCTGTCGACACTGCAATTGCAACAAATGTGCAATCAATGCAAGGCGTTGTGCATACAACTCCAAAGACTACTTCTCTCATCCTAAGGGATGCCTGATCCTACTTCCAAAGCTCTAGCATCAACATCTCAGCAAATTTCAGAAACCAGTCTCAATGACTCCATCAACCACTGACTCAGAAAGCTTTGGCTGTTACTCTTAGTACCAAAGAACAACTATCTTCCATGTATACTTTGATAAGGTTCCTGCATGCTTCTGGAACGTGTAAACTTTGACGCCAGCACTGCAACGATATACTTTTGGCTTCAAGTGCCACCATTTTCCCGTTCTGCATCTACCTCCATGTTCACCATGGCCCAAATCATGCAAACCGAGTCATAAAAACCACCTGCCGGGTTGGGCACTAGTACCAACCTCCTAACAAGCAAATGAGCAGCAAGCTAGACTGAACTGAGTGCAACACTTATGGACTTCCAGGGATATGAACAAGCCACATACAGCGAGTGAACAAGCCCCGCGGCCGTCGAGGCAGGCCTTGCTAGGAATGTGTAAGTATCAGCCAATCGGTATGAGATACTCTACTGACTGCGATGGCTCGAAGGTCAAAAGCCGATGAACAGATCCTCAATGCTGCTCAAGGGCTTCCTGTTGCTCAAGAATATGAAACAGGATATGACTCAAAATTTTGGATGATGTATGATGAAGTTTTGAAGGAGTACAATGATGCCTTGCTCTTGCAAGGAAATGGCAATATGAACATCATCTTAACCTTTGTGCATTCATTTATTGTCTGCCTATGCGAATCTAACAGACGAACAAGGCTGGTTTATTCTCAGCTGTCAACTCTACCTTCATTGTCGCAATGCAACCTAACGCGGGAGACACTACCAATGACCTCTTGCTACACCTAATAGAAATCGCAGTTGACCCAAATGGTGTACATGACATCAGCAATCTTTCCTCATCCACGGGGTATACTTCTTCCACTGTCTGGATGCAAGTACTCGCATATGCCAGCCTCACATTTAGTGTCTTGGCCGCATTTGGGGCTGTGTGGGGAAAGCAATGGCTCAACGCTTATAAGGCAGCTTGTGGGCAAGGTTCTCTAGAGGAGCGCTGTATGCAGAGGCAGAAGAGACTGGAGGGAATGGAGTATTTTCACGTCCAGGTAATCCTGCAGATGTTCCTCGTGCTCCTCCAGATTTCTACTCCTGTTTGGCTTGTCCCTCAGCGCCAACATATGGAACCAGCAAAAGACAATATCTAGTGTCATTATCTGTACCACTGCATTCAGCATCCTCTTCTATGCAAGTACCATCCTCTTGTCAAGGTTGTATCTGGATAGTCCTTTCCAAACACCAGGATTGGAGGTAGTGGGAGCTATCTACAAAAAACTCCTAGTTGTCTGCTACCATTTCCTCCCTGGGTTTGGCACACAGGACACATCAACTGTGACTCCTGATAGCACACTCATTAAATTGTCCACCATATGCTGGATACTCAACACATCCACGAACCCGGTATTCATTGAAGCTGTGGCTGGGATGCCATATCTTGAATCCAAATTGCAACCAATCACCGGGCAATCGAACTAATTGTTGTCCACTCAGATATCCCCATGATACATACACCTCTTTCCTAGAGAAGCATGTTTTCGAAGTCACGAGGCATTACCTCCTGGAGACTGCATGGGTTGCAACCTACACCCACAGGTGGGGCAGACACGTTCTAGGGGTGATTTCAGAAATGGATACCACTCCCAGTTATTGGACATGTGTGTGAGCATAATCTGATCGGCATTTCGGGCGTTGCTGTCACCTGTGTGGCAAAGGCGGTGGATGCAGCAGCTCAATATCAATGGGAAGGTGATTCTTCTTGGTACACCTGATATGTTGTTTGCCTCTGATTGCAATGGATCAATCACATACCCTCAATAGCCGAAGAAGGCGGGTTTGGAAAAGTGAAGCTGTGGGAGAGGGGAGCATCCAAAGAGATGGACGTCTGTCTCATGTCCGTGACCAAGCCTGACTGACCAGTGTTATTTTCTCGTTCACTCACGCTCATGACAGGTGCCACTCTGCTCCTGGGCCCCTTCATTCCATCAATTTGAGCAGCTGTCTTGCAGTTATACGTCTTGAGACAGAATACTCAGGCCACACATGTGGTCTCCCAATGTTCATCCTGTGGCTTTAACTCTGATGTGTGCCCTCACAGTGTGCACACTGGACTTAGCCTCTGGGAAGGAAAAATGCGCTAGATGCAGCTGTTCTAGCATACACAAACATCACTTTGCTGCACCAGCAGATTAAGCCTGCGCACTGTGTGCATGGAATTATTGAGGGCAATAATTGGGCACTGAGCAGTAAGTGTCTGTCATTCAGTGTTGGATATACATTTGAGAGCATGTGCAATAGTCATCCCCGATAACTCAAAGATGTAGTAAGTGTGAGTTCTAGCTCCAGAGACTTGATACAGGTGGTGACATGCTTCAGTTATCATAACCACTGTTGAAGCAGAAGAGACGCTCAAGCGTGTCATTCCCTGTTTTGAGTGAGTCACTATCCAGCATTCATGTCACCCCAATCCTAGACTTCGTGCAGAGCATCAGCACTTGCAACCGGTGTCATGCATGGTATGGAGTTCATACCATGACATATACGAATAGCAGTGTACAAAGGATATACTTCCTACTTACATAAGCTTTGTTTCTATTTGTTTGGTTGTATTTATAGTTTCCATTAGTTTCTGTCTCTTTCCATTATTTGTTTATGTTTATTCAGCCACTTGATTACATCAGTGCGCCACTCAGATATGTTTGTAAGCATGTCATGTGACTGGTAATATTCTGATTTGTAAGGACTTTCCATGACTCATCATGTTTTGTCATGATTTGTCATGCTTTGTAATATTTTACTCATGTACTTTAGTAAGCAGCTGATTCAGCACACCAAAAGACTTGGTTTGTAAGCATAATCTTACCAATCCAGTGATGACTCATTGCTTAGTAAGGATGGTTTCTAAAATGTATATAAGGACTCCATTCTCACATAATATATAAGTTTTTCGCCTTCCATTCTTTTCCCAAACTGTGTGGGAACATAGGAATTTGAAGTCAGGAGTTTTCCCACTTTCTGTCTCAACACTGTGAGATCACAAAGAAAGTGAAGGCCTACAAGTTGCCTTTGAAAACAATCGTATTCACTAGTCTAGATTGATTGTATACTATCTTACAGGGATCACCTATACAATAATCTATTGTTTTATCCATCGTTTATGTATTCGTGCCACATTCAGTTCAGAGAGGTTCATATTACCTACTAGGTTTAAGTTAACCTGACAAAATATATTATACTCCTTTACTATTGAGAAGTGATCTAGCAAACAAGTAATTTATTACCCTTTGGCCACCCATGAACACCACATTATCAACCGAGAAGTAGAAAATCCATTGACCATGAACTTGAGGAGCTGGCACCTTAGTCTTAAAGAGTACAATTGTGATAGTCATTGTATTCTGATCAACATATAAGACCCTCAAGTAAGAAGACACCGGGATGAAAGTCAAAGCTACCAGAGGATCTACTGGGAACGAACTTGTAAATCCGATGATTTCTGATTGTACTTGGACTTCAGACCAAAACTTGCTGGTCGAGTTGTTCACCACTTTTCATGGGCAGGACGCACTGTTCGGAAGAGAGTGAAGCCAGAGTAATGGTAAATCGCAACTGTGCTTATGGTCGATTTCCCAAGCCCTGGCTGAACTATCTTGCTCGATGAGGTGCAAGTAGGTCTGAACGGTGCAATTCAAGTGTGTATTGCCACAAGAATGCTCCAACCCTTGTGACAGAATTGGGATCAATTTGAACATCTTGATTGGCCTCCCAAGACGGATTGTTGTGACGAGATTTGGTCTGGTCAGTGATGATGGCTGTTCCTCATTAGACGATACTTTATGGATACTGATACTATGCTTACTGCTGTCAATAATGCTCTTAGGAGCGTGTGTGAACATTCATAAGCACTCTTAGCATCAGAAGATGGAGACTCACATGAGCAACCTAAGAGTCAAGATATCAGTCCACAAACAATCCCAAGGTGATGCGGAAGACACCCACATGTATATTCTGCTTGCCAAACTCCTTGGCTAAGCTCTGGGACAAAGCCCTTATCGCAAACTTGCCCGCAGAAATCACAGAGGTTGTAGTGTTGCCTCAGATAGAAGCCGTTGTGCCAGTGAAAATAAGGGTGCCTCTTTTATGAACATTTCCACCTTGTTTGTGGACTCAAGTTCGAGCTTCATGAACTTGAGAAGGGCCGCACATGCAAAGGCAAAAGCCGCTAAAATGTCAGTGTCAACCAACTCATGGATCTCGTCTTTGGTGATATCGAGGAATCGCTTCTAGACAACATAGCCCACATTGAAACCGCAACACGGAGAGGGGAGGATGGCCAGTGAGACTTGATGGAAGTGAATGCGGACTTGATGGATGGGTGGTGTAGTCATTGAGCGGGAATGGTGCAGCCTGTTCCAAAGGAGCTGCTCAACATGTCTATATGGATGGATAGGAGTGAGATACAGTGCCTCTGCGCCTGCTTGGTTGAGCTCTGTAGCGACTTTATTCAGGTAGTCTGGTCCTCAGGAGATCAGAGATACTCTGTAGCCAGATTTAGTGAAGAGATGGCTGTGTGTTAGTTTATACACTATCAGTACAAGTTGGTGAGAAAGGATGGGATATTATGTACACCGTTGCAGCCCCAGTTTCTGTGGCATGAGACGTCAGCCCTACGTGTTTGTATTCACTGAGAAGGACTTACCACTGCCATCGCCGATACCAGCAACCATGAACAAAGGGCAGACTGAAGACATCTTTCAAGTTGATGGATCTATGAGAAGAGAGGAGAGTGATGATAATATCGTGCTAACAGCACAGTATTTATACTGCATTGAGCCCCCAATCACTGGTTCTTTGGCACAATTAGTCATAATCATGATCACAGCTGAGCGCTAATCAGTCATAAGCTTGGTATGGCACATACTGCAAAACAGATGCTTTTTCATCCACCTCATCTGAGTCATCAATGCCAGACCGGAAAGATGACAAGTATTAATTAACATTGCAAGGTATTCGGGAGTTTGTTCTGGTGCGTCTGGACGAGCTTGGTCTGCTTCTTTGAGAAAGTCAGAGCTGAAATACGATTCTGTTTTGTTCTGTCTCCTTTTTTTGGGGGGGTGATTCGTTGTTATACATGCTCACTGTAATCTCCTGGCAGGGCATCCAGCATGATATTGTTGAATTCATCTACAAGTATATTTCGAGGAGATAGGAGCACACGTTGGAGGCAAGTCGTGGGGTCCAGTAGAATGTGAGGAGGGAAGATAAGGTCGACAACATCATTAATACAGGAGATATGGTGGATGAGTTCAAGAGATTAGCGTTCACCTGACCAGTCTTCCCCTAGTGTGTCGACGAACTCGGTGTATCCGGAGTCTCCAATGGTTCTTACGGGTGTTGTGAGAGTGAATACATGTATAAATCTCCATAGATGAAAAGACTTGATGGAAGCGGCTAAGGAGGCGATTCATCAACTGTTTCCTCTAAAGGTTTGTTCTTGCGAGCTTTGCCCTTATGCCGAGGATGCATCCGATTTGCATCCACTCCAGTTAAAGCTCTTTAAGTTCATGGGCGGAACAGCTTCGGCATGGTGACCATTTTCCACTACAGTAGATGGTCCAAGAGTAATATCATAGACCAGATTAACAAACAAAGGATGCTGATAGGAGAGACAATGATCAGGAGCTTGCAAGCAATTGGAGTGCAGCTGGTGCTCAGGTGGAGCTATATGTTAGATGTTGTTGTGAAATATTCTGATTTGTAGATGTGGCTCCACTCATGATCGGAATCCTTTCTGAAGATTTGAAATTTGAATACTAGATGATGTGGTGAAGGTTTGATTATACAATCAAGCGTGTGAGAGTGCAAAGCTATCAGGCCATCTGACAATCTGATCATGATGCTTTAACCTTACATAAATGATAAAGCTCAGGGCTACTACTGATCAGCCAATCAAGACCATATTACAGGATCAGCAGGCTTGATCATGGCTTTTGTACACCAACTATAGGTTATAATCACACAAGTGCATACAACCGATGGTGTGCTCAGCTCAGTATAACTTGCACAATGTCTTTGCCATCAGGTATGTCATAATGACGCCTGACTTGCCAGTAAGCATATTAAATATGGCATTTGCAGTGTCATCTTCTGATTTATTGACTATCGCTTTTGCGACACCACAGTCATTCGCCACTGACTTGGGTAGTGGAGTCAGCACAACCCCCACCAATCTGAACTTAAACCTAAACAGTGCCAATTCCAACCTGAATTCTAGCAACTCTGACAACTGGAGCAGACATGCCACTTCTGACTGGAGCACAGTTGTCATGTCAGACAATGATGAGCCCATCGTCCTCATCAACTGTCGGCCACAGGTCAGTAGGCCTAACATAACCAGTAAGTCCTGATTTAATTTTTGAGTGCTGCAAACTAAGTACGTCGGTACCTACAAAGTTGCTGATGTTATGGAAGCCATCAAATCCTTGTGTGCTGTTAAGACCGTACTCAAGGGGTATCGGATCCGAAGGGCTTTGGCCTCAGCTCGTGCGCTGTGCCCCTTTCCCGAGTATTGCCCCTTATTTCAGAGCACCAAGATATCACGTCTAGAGGGACGGATAAGTATCGTAACGGATCCGGTAAGACTTCCGGATATCAGACGTATAGGGTAATGGCTAATCCGGATTGGATCCGAACTAGAAACTAACGAGTAAGACTGTCCGAAGACAGAGGCGGATGTATAGACTATCGGATTCAATCCTAAGTCTCGGAGTAGACAAGAGTATTGTACTCAAGTCCGGACAGATAGCGGAAGGACTTAGAGTCCAGACAGGATGAGTGCAATCTAAGATGATATTCGAACTGATCTTCTACAGCGCAAGTACAAGGGTTTATATACTATGGATAACTAACGGAATGATCAATAAGCAAAGGTATGAGGCTATGTACAAAGTATAAGCAAAGTATACATAAAGTGTATTGGTAAGTCGGAACGGGTAAATCATGAGCCGGAAATGAAGTACAAGTTAAAGCGGATCAGTAAGAATAGCGGAAGTAAAGGATAACTGGATTACCGGTGTACAGGAATACCGAAAGGAGATGAACGATAGTTAGAGTTATATGAACAGGAAATGAAATGAGAATCGGATCGGATCTGTGGACTGGACGACAGATGTGTCCAGCGGATCTGGATCGGATCTGAGATCCGGATCTTCGGATCTGTACCGGATATATGGTATATGACATGTGCCCACTTCGCAGATAACTTTAATATGTTAACTACGCTTTTGAAGGCAAATACAAGATATGCTGAGCAAGCTGTCTCACTTGCAGTGGAGGCAAATGAGGCTGCAGAGACAAGCAGGGCTGAAACTATGGCCCAATTGCACATTCTAAAGACTCAGATTCAAAGTGTGCAAGATCAGATAGATTCAGCTGGGAGGACTCAGAGATGGCTGGCATAGGTCTTTGTTGTGTTGTCCTCACAAGAAGTTATTGTGACTCAAAGTGCGATTGCATGTAATTGGAACATCGAAGTATAGCTGCTCTAGAATTTTCGGGTCCTGGTTGAAGCTCTGCTGAGCAATTTCATTGGAGACCAAGAACCATCTATCCCAGTTTCTCCCGCCATCTTGGGCCACCTAGTGTAAGCAGTTCCCATAATCAACATAAATACTGTCCGTGATAGTAAAGCATATGCATGAGCTTTGATAATCAAGTACTGCATTTTGGCGTAACTGTTAAGGGACGACAGTCTTGATTACTTACACCTAGCTACCTCCCTGTATCAGTGCCCTGTCATTCTAAACATATTCCCCGCCTCTACAAAGTAGGGAGGGTTCTGTCAGCTTCAAATGGCCAGGCACCTGTATACAAATATTAATGTGCACGTGAACATATTTGTCACTCGTGCTTTGATCCATGAGGCCTTGAGGCCTCAGAACCGAGAGAATCACCCGAGTAGCGACACCATGTTTCACTTTGGGATCATTAACTGTGGCTTGTCATTTCCAAGTTGTTTTCACCCTCGTCTCTTCATTCAACCCAATATCCCTGCCTGATTAGTGTTAATTGGTCTGCTCTGCGGTGAGTTTTCTGCTGTGATTGCCACAGTTTTGTTGAATCATCATTGTCGTCATAGTTGTCAATAATTAACATTCAACATCAGCACATTTTCCAGTGATTTTCATCTGAACTACTATCTACAGTGTAAACAGGGCTCAGGGCTGGTGAGAGATGAATCTAGTAAAACTAGCTGCCGCATGTGTGGGACACATATTGTTGGGTTGGAATGTGGTTCCCAGCCATGCGATTGATTTTACAATGATGCTATCAACAGCAAAGACTAGCCCAACAATAACGGGCGCAGTACTTGTACAGCCAGTTGCCATCTTATCACAGGTGGCTATGGCTACCCCGACTGTGACAGAGGATACCAGAGAGGGACAAATTGTAAGTCTTCTCCTGGCACTCCCACTTCCCATGGGAAAGATCATTCCAATGCTAAGGTTCTGCCCATTACTGAGGGCATCAAAGTTAAATGTTCAGCTTCTTATCAGATAAATTACTTCTATTTCCCTTGTCTTTATCTTTACTAATGTTTTCAATCGTCTGCGCAGGGAAATGAGCAGGCAGCAGCATGCGCAACCTAGGAGGTAAGTCAACTGCCTTTATTCTTTCTCACACCAGCTCATACTCACTTAGCTGGACCAACGTCAATCAACCCATCATCCAATTTTGCATTATTGACCCACAGACTCGTTTGGCCAGTCTGTCCTGTCTTATCCATCTTGTGCAATATGGATCGATCCGGCCATATGCTTCTCTACTGTGCTTCCACAACTTGAAAGCTCCAGAAGATCAAAATACTCAAATGTACATGCAGCCTCATCTTCCTCGGAAAATGCCATGTTATGCACGGACCATGTACCCCAGCCCAAGGTTCAAAAGGAAGCTTCCTCAAGGTTGTGGTAGCACCCTGACCATTGTGACAAGAGCCTCAGATAAATTCTTGTCTCTACTATTAGTGAATGTTGACCAGCTGAATTAAACCTCATCCTGCATGCAATTCAGCTTTAGACATCATTCCTTCTTCAAGATCACCCTCACCCAGTGACTCTCTGCCTCCACCTTCCCATAAGCCTCTCAGATGCACTGTTCTCGACTACGCATCTGTGCCGCCCTTTCCCAAAGGTATGACTAGGGCTGATTATAATGGGTTGAAAGCATCCACTGGGGGGCCTCAGCAGGGTGTTGAGCAACCGTCCGTTAGCCATGCCCTGGCCACTGCATTCACTCTCAATGACCGCCATTCATTGCCCTCTCTCAGTCTGAAAAGAATGGAGCGTGAACATGAATGCCCATTTCCTGCCCAATATCATGCTCTCAATCTTGACATCCAAGAGCCGCCAAGATATCTACTGCATTGTGATAGCATCCAGCAGTCGAGCACCCACCTACTACAGGATGGCCCATTGCCACAACTTACTATTGATCCCTCACTGCTTGGCCCGGTCGTGCGCAGGCCTCCAGGGATTCTGGCATTGCAGGAAGCCCCAGAGATCTTGGATGAAGTACCTGGAAAGGCACAAAGAAATGTTTGGATCAGATATTGCACTGGCAAATCAAAGCCAAAGAAAAGAAGAGTATTCATCGGAACACCATTACCCAAATGGAAGATCCATAAGATTAAAGACCTCAAGCCCAGTGCGGTGATTCCGCCCCTTGTCTCAGGAGAAAATCGCACAAAGGGTAAAGCTGTTGAAAGGCTGCGTGTTTACATTGGCGATGCAAGGTGGTTGCATGTGCCATATACCCATATGCCTGTTTGATCATACACTTCATGAGCATCATCTATGGACTCGGACATCGAAGCAGTTGGAGGATTTCAGGGAGGGGATGGGGTAGCCACTGCCTGAGGTGGGGAGTCGGTTCCTGTGCAAGGTTGAATGGAGTGACATGTCACAGACTGGTTTCAAAGTCAGCTTGACAGTCACTGAGGAAGAATGCAACTTGAAGCTTCGAAGATCATGTCTGTATTCTGCGTGAGTGAGCAAGTAAAGCATTTACTAGATATGTCTAAGTACGAGAGTGACTATGGTTAGTGCTGTAGTTGTAAAATGGTTGTCTATGTAAGATGATAGTGATACAATGGGACTGGATGGATTATTATGCTGCATCAAGTAGCCTCTCTCGAAATCTCCCTGCTAGACTTGCAAATGCAGACCAGCGAAAAGACCAGCAGCGTTGCAGCACTTCTAAATTGGGTGTGTGCAGTTTGAAACTCTGTCACGGCACATATCGGCAGGTGACATTTCTGTGTGACTTTGGCACTTTCAATTATCTCACTCAATTCTGCTTCAATCATGGTCATTCAACCTCATAATGAGTTGTATTAGAGAGAGAATGATATCTATCCTAAGAATTTTGTGTTGAAGTAGCTAGAAATACGAGTTTTGTGAAAGTGCCAACTTCTGTGGGGTGCCGATTGCAGTGGAAGGGATAGTATTGTGGCACTAGTACAAGACTCTCACACACCACCAATGGTTTGGAGTCTGGTACTATATCATATCAGCCAAGTCATTTTATCAAGATCCGATTTATGCACTTGCTAGCAAAAACCTCGAGGAGAGTAACACCGAATACCCACCCAAGACATGACTAACGATACAACCGCTCACAGTGAATTCAAGTAATATAACGCTGGCAGCAAATACTATGGTGGCGAGGTACTTGGATTTTCTGTATACAGCCTTGAGGTATATCTTCTCTCCACCACTGCGAGGGAACATGGTGCAGAACTCGAGCCATATGAAGAGGCCAAAAAACTAAGCAAGGAACCAAAGACCCAGAGCATGAAGCAGGGGCAGACTGAGCCCACGCAGGAGAGGACAGAGGACAGCGTTATGAATATACTAGTGCTGATGATTTGCTCGATGATGAGGGGAGTGCAAGAGGTTATACCAAGGCAATGACCCATGCCTCTAGCAGTATCTGGGTAAAGTTAGACAAGCATATTGAAGGAATAGCGAAAATTGCACCTTCTCCAAAAGTCAGTTCTCCAGTGTCAAGGTCAGCATCATCGTTTGGTTGCTTCTGGATCCTCTGATACTTAACACTGAGCTGTGACTTGGAAGCATGGTCATCCTGGTCCTCTTGCTGCTGCTTGCTTAACTGCGACCACTAAGCAGCGGACATTCCTGTAGATGGAGTGGGAGATATGAACACAGTAAGTTCACGTTTCCTCGAGCTAGAGAGCATTGGTGAATCTCAGCTTGATGGCAACCCTAGGCTCAAGAAGAGAGAGTCTGATCGGATAAGCATCCATCTCACCGATGCCCCACTCTACACTGCACTGTATATATTGCAGGCATCAGTATTAATTCACGTTCACGTTGTTGGTCCAGGACAGAAATCAATCAAGAAAGAAATCATGTACCTTGACCCCATCGCCAACCTTACGCACCCAAACTGCTCTGACTGTGCTGCATTCTTTTTCGAACCTTCTTCCCCCTCATCCTCATCCCATGTGTAACTCACACCCACTGCCAGATGTGTTCTGTTGCAATGGAATGCGATACTGGGAATCGCAGACGCATACCTCAGGTATTGCCTAAGTCATTTTTTGACCTTGTGATCCCAGATGGAGATGGTGCTATCTGACCCCGCAGATGCGAATGGTATTGTGTCTGATTGCATGTCATGATTAATAAGGGTGAAGTTTGAACAGATCAAGTACGGTCAAAAAGAACTAGAAGATACATACACTGGGTGAGATGAAAGTGCATTAACCGGCCAGTCATCCTTGATATTTTGTCAGTGGCACTTGAGCACATACTTCTTATCCTAGATTTCCTAGAAAGTCTGGGAATCCGAATTTCCAGCAGTCTGGATCCGGTGGTCTACGGGTCTGTCTATGCCTGGGTCTGTCTGCCCATGTCTCACACCAAGCACACCAGCCATTGTCAACACTGAGTCCTTACTACTGAGCATTGAGCATGGCCACATTCTATGACTTGCTGCAACATCTTGAGAAATGACCCGATGTCATCAACTGTATTTCCCTTACTGCTCTTTTTTGCTTCATTAATCTTGCGACCAGTCTCAAGGATGATATCTGTTAAGATGGGAATGAAGTGGGCCGCTTCTAGAGGCTAATAAGTGACCAGATATGATCAGGACTAGAGTCCAGAGTAAGTTGCCAATGTATTGGAGTATAGTAAGAGTATCTAGAGTCCAGAGTAAGTTGCCAAAGAGGCAGGGAGCACTGGACTCTAGGATATGGGCGATGTTTGGTAAACAAATGTAAACAGACAAGCCACAATCCAAAGGTAAGGAATAACTTGACCTAGGGACATCCTAGGGAGGTCAGGAAATCATGTAAATAGTCAGAGAAATGTGAGGAATGATACCATAAGTATATAGAGATAAAACACATAGGAAAGTGTACTGTAGAGGTGAATAATCATATAACTAATAATATCATCCTCATACAACCTGCTGAAGCCCAAACTTCTGAGCCGCTGCTGGTGTGTTTCCTGCATTCAATACCTTCCTTGCCGCAGCTTGCTCCATCTCACCAGCACAGGGAAATACTGCATGGACACTCCTACGACATGTTATCTGGCATGGTGCCATTGATGTGGATGTCAGCTCGATATGGGAAAATGATGCACAGCACAGGGGATTCAGCACATTCACTCACTATCCTGCTTCAAGTTGTTCTTTACTCATGTGGTATCCCTTAGCTGAATACCTGCTCTATCCCCCAAGCCAATACTGCACTGAGTGTTACAAGAACATCGGGTCGTGTTAGGCCCCTATTCATTTTCCTCTTCACCTGTCTCACTTTGTACTTACTACATCATTTCACTTTGAACGCGCAGCTCATTCTAGAACGCTGCGCACATTTTACTGTTACCGTTGTTTTGTCTCCCTGACTCACAACCCTATGCCTTTACCGCCTGACCGGTACTTATCTCTGACTCACTTCCCCATTGCCCTTACCGTCCAACCGGTACTTATCTCTGACTCATGTTCCCCTTTACCCTTACCACTGATACGGCAGTCCTGCCCTCAACCACTTCCTACCTATATATACCAGTAGGGTATCACTTGTATTCTCTAACTTGAATCTACTTGGTTCTACCTGCCTATCTGCTAGAAGCCTTAAGCAAGCTTCGCCTTCTCCCCTTAAAATCTCTATTTGAGCTCATCGCTTAAATAGTCTTGCTAGCCGAGAAGAACGATTACAGATACGCCGTCGTAATCGTCGATAAAACCTTCGTCTCACCAACGAAGCTTTTGCTCAAAGAACTCTTGTGATCGAACACCCGCTGGTCTCAGCAGGTTTCACAAGAGCCCCTATCCAAGTTCTGGTTGCGAACTCGCATCGTTCGTAACACTGAGCCCCACTGCCCGTGTTGAGGCAAAGGTATGACGCTTAAGAAGGTTGAGCAGCAAAGTGTTGTCCTTTTCACACTTGCACATGGCCCTTGTGCTGCAAGATCTGTCCAGCTCTACTGTCAAGGTATGTGATTTAAATTCTTTATTTCGACCCCTCAGTATACAGTGGCTCAAAAAAGTGTCTCAATGTTTGTGGGTTTTTGTGTAATTGCTTCATTGTGAGTCAGGGCGTGGGAATCTGACTAGGCTATAGGGAGGTGTCGAAATGCTCTGCCTCTTGGCTTTATTTTTGTTCCGTGTAGTGTGGGAATCCGATGTTATCATGTGAAGATATCGACATTTTATTTTGATGCCTCATTGGGACACTTTTTTGATTTTGAATTTGACCAATATAATCTCTATAATTCTAGTACTTAGTGTTGCATCCTCTTGTTCTAATCACTTCTACCACTCTTATAAACACACTATCTAGCAATTCCTAGCATTACCCATTAGTGATATTCCCTCACTGTGCTGTAACTCTCTCCTGTAGCTGAAATAGCCCCTATTGGGGATCTTGATACACCTCCTGAGTAATTTCCAGAGTTGTTCAATAGGGTTGAGGTCTGAAGACTGTACTAGCCATGATAGAACAGTAATATCATAGTTTTCAAACCATTTGGTAGCCAACTTGAAGCATATTTGAGATCATTATCTTGTCATAAGATGGTGTCTTCTTCGTCAATGTTTGATTCCTGCATGCTTTTAAGCAGACACTCTGCCAAAATTAAGATGCACTGCTCTGCATCTATCCTCCCCTCCACCTCACAGAGAATTCCTGCCCTAGTTCACCATTCTATTGATTTTTGTCTCATCTGACCAGATAGCCAAATTCCAGTTCTCAAAGTCTGATACTGGTGCTTCAGAGAAAAGGCTAGTCTCCTCTCTCTATAGGCTGAAGATAGGAGAAGCTTTTCATTTTAGTTGTAGCTTCAAGGTTAGCTGCCTTGAGAGCATCCCTGACTATTTGAGTGGAGACAGTGGTGTGGATAATAGAATAAATAAATTTGATGGCTTGAGTGGTATTAGCAGCCTGCCCAGTCAAAATATAATACCCAAAAAATCTTTTGCTATATGATATGAGCTTAAAAGGGTGATTTAATTTGACATTTTTCTTATCTGAAATGGTCTTTTTGATGAATCTAGCAATAGTATCTATGCTCAGGCCAGTTTTAATAGAAATCTGCCTGTTAGACAGATAAGAGGAGCTGAAGATCAGAATAGGGGCTATTTCAGGTATGGGAGAGAGTTACAACACAGTGAGGGAATATTACTAATGGGTAATGCTAGGAATTGCTAGATAGTGTGTTTATAAGAGTGGTGGAAGTGATTAGAACAAGAGGATGCAACACTAAGTACTAGAATTATAGAGATTATATTGGTCAAATTCAAAGTCAAAATGTGTCCCAATGAGGCATCGAAATAAAATGTCGATATCTTCACATGATAACATCAGATTCCCACGCTACACGGAACAAAAATAAAGCCAAGAGGCAGAGCATTCCGACACCTCCCTATAGCTTAGTCAGATTCCCACGCCCTGACTCACAATGAAGCAATTACACAAAAACCCACAAACATTGGGACACTTTTTTGAGCCACTGTATAACTTCTGCCAGACTGCAACATTGATTACCATCACAACTATACCGTATTTGAGGGTATGTGAACATACTACGATGAGCAACTGGAGACCATACAGGTTGTTAACCATGTATTCATGGAGAAATGTGTTGTTGAGTTGTTTAAGACTGCCATGGATGTCTCATGGTGAGTGATATATGTTTTGGATAAGTATGTCAAGCCTGACATTGGACTCCCTTGCACAAGGACTTCAGCAACTAACTGCGCACGACTATATAACACATGTCTCTCACAGGGTAAGCAAACACCAGATGGCTATTGTGTAAAGTTCAAGATTACTGGCGACATGTGTGGGACACATTTGTAATCACAGCACTGCATAAAGACAGCAAGCACCGCATGCACTCCCTCACTGTTCCTCAGACAGGTGATCAGTGGGACCGGTTCATGAAAGCCATGATGGATAGGAATCGCTGCATTCGACTGTATGGTTATGAGGATGTCCGCCGCCACTACTGTAACTGGTGCACTCACATGTATGCCAATGATCAAGGTGTCAGTGGATACTGCACTGTAATATCAACCAGTATGCAGTGGTTCTGACCTACCTGAAGCCACAGATAAGGTATCCGTGGTTGTTGTTGATGGTGTTACAGTCAGCGACCCATGCTGTTCGGTTTGCAACTGCCACATCCCACTGTCGAACAATCACCATCGATTCTGTCCCACCCATTTAAGTAATGATGGCAATTGCTCCATCATGGGCTGTGACTTGCCTGTCATATCTGGCCACCGCACATGCTTGACGCCAGCCCATCAACATGTTGAAAAAACCTATCAGTTGCATGGACAATCGAGGTTCCAGCTCCAGGAGTATCTCGCTTGTTCTAGAGTTGCTCACCTTAATGACGCAGTTGGTCAGGACATTGATATATCAACCCTCCACCCATCCGAGGTTGAAGAAGTATACACTGGGTGCGGGATCTATCTTTTCTGGTGGAAAAACTGTGAAAAAATTGAATGAAAAAGACAAAATTTTTCTTCCATTTTCTTTTCCTAAAAAGTATGAAACAAAAAAATAATTTGTCTCAACATTGTCAATGGCACAAATTGTGAACAAATTAAAATTTTCTACATTCAATTTGTTCATGATGGATTAGATGAAAAGTATAAAGTGATGTTCCAATTTGTAGTTGAACAAAATCATATACAAATTGAAAGCAATCTGAGTCAAGATTTTTTCCAAAATTTTGTACTGGAAACATTGAATGGAGAAATAAAATATTTCTGTATCATTTGTCTGATGGAAAAGAATGGACAACATCAAGACCAGGGAACCATTTCAATGTTTCTTGACATTCTCTGGCTAAAAAATCAAGATAATATGGTGACATTGTGTCACAATAAATATAATATGCGTGCAATGAAAAAACAAAAGACAAATTGAAAGCAAAATATTACAATTCGCCCAAGATTTGGAAATGAGAAAAAACAAGAAGCAATTGAACTGAAAAATTTGAGAAAAATTGGAAAGAATTTCAGCTGTGATGCATTGTAACTGGTCAGTTCAGATAGAAATGACATGTGATGTCACATGAGGAGAACAGCATAATATGACAAATTAAAATGAGCACTTGGAGTGTGTTTGCAGGCTCTGTGCATTGTTTACGTTCAAGTTCCAATGTCCAATGTTCAATATTCAATATTCAATATTCAATGTCTCGTAACCAATGTCTAATGTCCCTGGTCAATGTCCAATGTCCAATATTCAATATTCAATATTCAATGTCCCGTGGCCAATGTCCAATGTCTGATATTCAATGTCCAATGTCCCGGGGACATTGGACATTGGACATTGAATATCAGACATTGGACATTGATTCCAGGACATTGGACATTGAATATCAGACATTGGACATTGGCCACGGGACATTGAATATTGAATATTGAATATTGGACATTGGACATTGACCAGGGACATTAGACATTGGTTACGAGACATTGAATATTGAATATTGAATATTGAACATTGGACATTGGAACTTGAACGTAAACAATGCACAGAGCCTGCAAACACACTCCAAGTGCTCATTTTAATTTGTCATATTATGCTGTTCTCCTCATGTGACATCACATGTCATTTCTATCTGAACTGACCAGTTACAATGCATCACAGCTGAAATTCTTTCCAATTTTTCTCAAATTTTTCAGTTCAATTGCTTCTTGTTTTTTCTCATTTCCAAATCTTGGGCGAATTGTAATATTTTGCTTTCAATTTGTCTTTTGTTTTTTCATTGCACGCATATTATATTTATTGTGACACAATGTCACCATATTATCTTGATTTTTTAGCCAGAGAATGTCAAGAAACATTGAAATGGTTCCCTGGTCTTGATGTTGTCCATTCTTTTCCATCAGACAAATGATACAGAAATATTTTATTTCTCCATTCAATGTTTCCAGTACAAAATTTTGGAAAAAATCTTGACTCAGATTGCTTTCAATTTGTATATGATTTTGTTCAACTACAAATTGGAACATCACTTTATACTTTTCATCTAATCCATCATGAACAAATTGAATGTAGAAAATTTTAATTTGTTCACAATTTGTGCCATTGACAATGTTGAGACAAATTATTTTTTTGTTTCATACTTTTTAGGAAAAGAAAATGGAAGAAAAATTTTGTCTTTTTCATTCAATTTTTTCACAGTTTTTCCACCAGAAAAGATAGATCCCGCACCCAGTGATATGAACTCGATGAGACAGGCACCTTAGCACTACCTGTCATTGATAGTAGCAGCGACCCAACATCTGAGCAGCCCACTAGGCGAAGGTTGAAAGCCATGTTTGGTTGCCAAAGGATGCACAATGAGCAACTTATGGTTGCACCATGTGGCATGATTATTGCACGTCAGACCTTCTTTGGAGCAGAAGGAGTAGTGAGTGTCAAGGTGTGTAGAAGTTTCTGTTTTGATTTTAGAAGGATCTTACAGCTCTGAGTCCTCTAGGATTTCATAAAGAACATCTATGCCAGTCCTGGCGCAATAAAGCCTGACCACATCTTCTTTGACAACAGTTGTACCATTTCGAAGATGGTCAAGGATGATCTGTTCTTTGAGGAAATCAGCTTATCGGTTGATGTGTTCCACTTCAACTGCTCATTCACCAATTTCTCATGACCCTTAAGCGTCAGTTTGAGTCTGAGGCATTCTCCTTTTGAGTTGGCGCTTGGGATGCTACTTTGTAAGTGCCAGTGATGGCCACCATTGAATCTTTTTCGATGTCTTGGTCAGCAGGATCATCGACAAGGGTGTGATTACTTGCGCGCACTAAGGTGAGTAGGCACTAAGTTGTATCTCCTACAGAATACTAATACTATCCCTGAATCTACATGTTGGGCTTGCTGTAGATATGTGGTGTCTCGCATGCAAGTTAGTGTTTCAGGAGTAGCGTGGTGGTCACTTGCAATGTGCTTCGCCATCATTGGCTTGATGGCTGCAGTAATATTGTATTTTCATCCTGAGGGAGAAGCAGTTTTTCGTTCTTGCCAGCATCATTGACTGGCAACTACCCTCTCGGTGCACTTGATTACACGACTTCTTCTGACCACTATAAGTTGATTCCATCTACAGGTTGTCACGCGCAACCATGGCCACCATGTGGACACACAGCCCTATATGTGGGCTGTCCCATATACGAGATGTCATTGATTCGGGCCATACAGCCTATCATCAAGTGATGACAGGACACTACTGTTACACGCAGTCTCATCAAAGACCACCACTAACATCAGATTCTCCCCGTGTTTGTACGAGTTAGTCATTGTGAGACTGATTCGCGGTTCACAACACCACAATGTGCTACCGTCGTTCTCGCCTGCACAACCAGCCACATTGTCAGACAAACATTACCTGTTTGGCATGTTTAGCTTGAATTCATCGATTTATTCTAGCTATTCTTGGCCAAGTGGTTAACAGGTTCAAGATCTATTCATGCAGATTTGATACCCACCGATAATTTTTTTCTCCATGATTGCACCTCACACATGAGCTCATGGAGAGATCATCGAATGTCAACCATAAGAATCATGGCCAAGTTGTTAACAGATTCAAAATCTGTTCCTCCCTAATGGTGCAGGTTCGAAATGCTGGCAATAGTTTTTTCTCTATGATCGCACCTTGGGCATGAGTTCATGGAGCGGTCTTCGAACATCAACCATAAGACTTCATAGCCAAATTGTTAACAGATACCAAGTCTGTTCTTTCAGGATGGTGCAGGTCCGAAACCCACCGAGAATGTTTTTTGTCTATGATCTGAATGCTGCATACCATACTACGATGGCAGTCATCTATTGGGAGCAAACATCAAATTGCATGTGTCGTCAAATACTCAGTACATGTGGTAATATCTACTATAATGTAAAAGTTTGGAAAGGACAGAAAGCCTAGCGGGAGCCAGGCTCCTACCCATCCGCAGCTGGAGAGGTTCGAGGATGGTCTGTTATATCGGAAGTGTTATGTTACATCAGCATTCCCATAGTATAGAACATTTGAACCCAGCCCAACCTTATTCCTCAACCTCTCCAGCAGTGGCTGGAAGAAAACATTTGTAAACAGTCTCAGCCACAGTGGCAAAACCCTTTGGCACTTGAAAAAATCAAAAATCAAGTAGGTATATGTATGTTAATTAAATATATATAGTTATTATTTCAATCCACCTCAGAGATGCATCTCGGAAATCAGATAAATGCAATCACAGAATTGTTCAATATCATTGGCATCTCGTCTCACAATTTTTGAACGAAATACTGTTCAATAATATTTATTCAAACAATGAAATTGTGGTTGATCTTTTGACCAATGGTCATCGCATCATGGAGCTTCTTGCAAGGAACTCGCAAACAACACAGGAGTGAGCAAGCAACATCATGAGTGATGTATATATGCGGGAGATTGTTGATCTGTCAGCAAAGAAACATGGCTCTCATTTTGCCATGTCACACACCTCTGTAGAACAACTAGAGGAATTTAATATGGATCTGCTTGGGAGAGGCATGCAGCAGCTCACACCATAGCAGGCCTGCTTTTGCCAGCGATGAAACATTCTGTCTCCCGAGCTGGTTCAATGGAGTCACAATAATTTGAAGGCCGGGTTTGAATAGTAAAGGCATCCAAAATGTTATAGTCTTCCCCAATGATGTGCCAGCAATACACGCAATGTCATGGTTAGCTTCAATGAATGCTTGTGTGATTTTGATTCTGCCAAAGGCATGGCCATTTTCCAAAGCACTGCTGGGTGATGTCTCGAATTACGCCTGAGCTAGGGGCTTCTGACATGTGACGACTAAGTGCTCAAATGGAATATTCTATATTTAATTAACATACATATACCTACTCGATTTTTGATTTTTTCAAGTACCAAAGGGTTTTGCCGCTGTGGCTGAGACTGTTTACAAATGTTTTCTTCCAGCTGCTGCTGGAGAGGTTGAGGAATAAGGTTGGGCTGGGTTTAAATGTTCTATACTATGGGAATGCTGATGTAACACAACACTTCCAATATAACAGTCCTTCCTTGAACCTCTCCAGCTGCAGATGGGTAGGAGCCTGAGCGGGAGCTAGAAGCAGATGAACTTGTTCGTCCAGTGTGTGAAAGACATGGGAACTGCAAGGCATCCGATGACTGGAACATATTTAACGTCTAACGGGGAAGGGGGTCTGTTACTAGTAGCTGCACTGGTACTTCTGGTCTGCAACGTTACTGGGGTGGCTCCGCTGATCACACTGGATGTCCCTGCTGGTAGTGTGCTGCTGTTTGAGGCACCAATGTAGGCTTACTGGCAAGGAGGACGTGGTGGCTGCGCCAGCCTATGCTTTTCTCCACTGTGGGCATTAGCAGTGCACTACGAGACAATATCACCACCACAAGATGGACATCCAAAAATTGGAAAAACTCACATATTTGCGTCATGTCGCAAAGACGTCCACAAGGGGAGTCCTGCGCTGGCAAGGAGGAAAAGAGATGATTCGCCGAACATGTTGATTCCAACTTCAGCAAGAACAACTCGCCGCAATGCAGCCCTCTCACCAACTGCTGCTTCCAAATCTCAATGAAATATCTCACTTCGATGCTTCCTGCAATTTGTACGCACCGGTCAATATGACTCGGATGCCTGTACCTTCACAGCCATCATGGCCCAAGAACGGTGGTGGGCATGCTCTGATGCAGTTCTCAGTATCCGAGTTTGGCCCAGGCTCTGATCAATGGCTGCCCACCAACAATGACTCGGAGCCTGAGTTGTACAATGCAGGCCTGCAGATGAGGAGCATGCCTCAACTGCCTCCACAGGACCCCCATAATCTTGACGCACCTGCTATTGGTGCTATGCACAATCAGCCCGGGCCATCTCAGTTTCATGCTCCCATGTTTACTGATACTAGCATGTGTCTGCAGCTGCATCATCACAATCCTAATACACCTGCCTTTGGTACCATGCATCAGCTACATCGACTGCCTCAACAGGACCCCTGGAATCTTGACACACCTACTATTGGTGCTATGCACATCGGCCTAGGCCATCTCAGTTTCATGCTCCCATCTTCACTGACTCTAGTATGCATCCGCAGCTGCACTGTCAGAATCTTGATGCACCCGCCTTTGGTGCCATGTACAATGATGTCATGAATCTTAGCATCGCACAAAGTCCTTATTTGGCCACAGGGCCCCTGTACTATTACCCTTCTCCTAACATGGGTTCCTTCTATCCCGACTTCAGTGAGCCAGTCATGTCGAAGGGCAAGGCTGTAGCATTACCACCAGGCACCGAGCATGAGCCTCATCAAGAGGTGATGTTCGTGGATGAGGACACGATGTCTGGTCAACATGGAGAACAACATCAGCAAGGTGGCAAGGTACAAAGTACCTTCAAGTTTTGCAAATATCACTGGCCACCAAGGAAGAGGGGTAAAGTGGCCATGGTAGGTGATCACCAGTCAGATGATACCAATGTGCTGATGGACTCATAGGGAAGGGTGGAGAAATCTAGTTCGGCGCCATCCACAGCCCTCCCTATCACCGCATCAGCACCATCCACACCTACATACCGCATGGATCTAGTATATGACAAAAAGAATACAACGCACCAGCGCATTGTCAACTCTGCAGAGCAGGCAATCATCAAAGATGCTGTTAATGAAAACTGCTTAAAGGACCCATCGACCAGACAGCAGTTAGTTCTACAGGAGTTGAGAGCAGCAGCAGCATCAGAATATGAAGATGAAGGTAAGCTAGTCCATACCTTTTAAAACCTTTACTGAAAAATTGGTTGTGCGTCAAAAGTGTTCCAAAATAATTGGGCTGCCATTAATTTGGAGACCTTATACACAGACCTATCTGTGCCATATGAAAGTATCATGCAGACAAGCAAAAAGATCGCACGCAATATAGTCCAACTTGGATACCGTCTGCAACCTCCAGCATGGGCAGCTGTTACAAACAATGCGAGTTCGCAACTGGAACTTGGATAGGGGCTCTTGCTAAACCTGCTGAGACCAGCAAGTATTCAATAGCAAGAGTTCACAGCAATAGCTTCGTTGGTAAGACGAAGGTATTATCGACATTTAGGACGGCGTGTCTCTAATCGTGTTCCTCAACTAGCAAGACTATTGAGCGACGAGCTCAATAGAGATTAAGATGAGAAAGCGAAGCTTGCTTAAGGCTTCTAAGAGATAGGCAGGTTGAACCAAGTAGATTCAAGTTAGAGAATACAAGTGATACCCTACTGGTATATATAGGTAGGAAGTGATTGAGGGCAGGACTGCTGAATTAGTGGTAAGGGCAAAGGGGAAAGTGAGTCAGAGATAAGTACCAGTCAGGCGGTAAGGGCATAGGGGAAAGTGAGTCAGAGATAAGGACCAGTCAGGTGGTAAGGGCATAGGGTTGTGAGTCAGAGAGACGAGACAATGGTCACAGTAAAATGTGAACAGCGATCTAGAATGAGCTGTGCGTTCGAAGTGGAAATGACATAATAAGTACAAAGCGAGACAAGTAAAGGGAAAATGAATAGGGGCCTAACACGACCCGATGTTCTTGTAACAGCAGCCGCCACCGAACCTGAACACCAGGCAGGCTTGATTATCATGCTCATTGACGACACAATAGTATTCCCACCCAGATATGTTTTTGGTGAGGACAAAGATACTCACGAGTTACACTTCCTGGAAGATGTAGTGGTGTGGAGTGTTTTCCTCAATACAATTGTGGAACTCAACCTTTACCCCTACCTCCATGAACTCAACAAAATGTTTTGTGCAGCTGCCGCGGCTGTCAATTGTGCATTGTTGGAGCTTAGGACGGGGAAATTGCTGGAAATTGACTTTACATTTCAGGGATTTAGACACATATACCAGGGTCTACTGAAGCATATTGACGAGTACATCTCTCTCCACCCAGAATTATTGAAGCACTGGAATGAATATAAAAAGTACACTTTTACTAGGCTGGGTCAGATAGCGTAGCTGTAATTGCCCTGTTCTCGTACTTACATTGACTCATCTGCACTTGGCTTGCAATCCATAGATAGTGCATCAGACATGTACTTGTACCCTTGAAAAAATCTATTCAATACAGTACTCTAGAACCCGAGTTTAAATCAGAAAAGCGATTGCTTGTGTGTGGACCATCAGGATGTATATGATTGGCAAAATTGCATGAAGCACTTCGCTGATTGAATGTCCAAGATTATTGAATGATTAGCGAGAACGCTCAACAAAGTTGACATGAGTGCTCAGCCATCCCTGCAATACTTCAAATCAACCAGCAGTTGCTAAGCCATTTTGAATGGGCAAAATAGCCTTGATCCCAGTGTGTAGGCGGGAGCAAGAAAATACTCAGCTCAAGGCCAGAAGGCCTCTGCCACCCAATGCAGGAGATGGGATGTGGGAGCAAAAGCCCCCACAGAGCCAGATGGCCTTGATCCCAATGGATAGGTAGGAGCAAGGAGATCCTCAGCTCAAGACCAGCAGAGCCAAATGGCCTTGATCCCAGCAACTATAGCAAGTGAAATGCACTGCATACAATACATACGTGGGAGTAAGCCCCTGCGAAAAAGGTTATGTCAGATAGGGTCATCGATCCCGAAGGACAATGTGAATTGCACATGCCACTGGAGGTTGCCAGTGTGGGATAGTGGTTTAAAAGAATTTTGAGTAAAACTTCTCTTTGTTGAATCATGTGCAAGGTCAGTACTTACTTAGAGGATGCTGAAGACCAGAATAATGTGGGAATCCACAAACTGGTGGAAACTGGTAGTGATAGAACGAAAGCTGAGTGTTGACAAGTTGGAGTTGCACCAACGTTAATGTTGAACTTTCAAATTCTGTGACTGAATTATATTATGTAATATGTCATGTCACCAACCACAAACAACGGATCAACAAACAAGATACCACCCAGTATCTCTCCGAGGTTCCTTGAGCTCCAAAAGTTATGCTGACATAGAAAAATTTTGAGCTCAATAAATCTGAACCGCTCACTCAAGACCGCCACTGTGGAACTGTCAAGGCACTCTTGTGCCATCCTCAGCTCCTGAGATTTTGCGCATTGTCTTGCCTCGCCCACCTGGTTAACTAGTGAAAACTCGATTCTTCGGAGATTTCTCAAAGGCGCAAAAGAGCCATTAAATGTGGTTACTGCTGAGTTGCTCACACTCAGATTTTGTATCGATTTGTTCAACAATTGCATCAAAGGTGTACACGTGTGTCTATGGTTCATACCGCCCATGTCTTGTGTCATTGCAGATACTAAATTGGACAGCAGAGTCCTGCATAAAACATGTTATAACACGAGTGAAGGTAGCGAACAATCTCGCATTTCACTACAGCCTTGAAACTGAACAAGAGAGATACCAATGGTACGAATAACAATGCTGAAACAATCAGAATACACTGGACCACCCCTCTGGGGTCTGTTGAATCGTAAAATGAGGCACTGGGTGTAGTCCATCCCTGCTGACTACCGATCTTGTTGCCTGCTCGTCCTCTTCTTTGATGAACCTGGGGCCTGATACAAACTTGGGGCATGATGACAGGCGATGAGAGAAAACACCAACCTCATCTGTGGCCTTCTCCATTTCCAAGGATTTTGAAAATTTCTGTTGCGGTCAGGTAACCGATACAGCACGGTTAGAGTACTTACCAGTTGCCTTGCTGGTCTTGTCGACCTTTTGGGAGGGATCGTCCGCTTCACTTGCCGCGCTGTGAGGTCCTTCTCATTTTCAAATTCTTGAATATCAGGATTGCCGTTCACTAACATTTCGAATGGAATCCAGTCAGCATGTTGGGGTTCTTGCTGATCAGGAGTTTTGGCGCGCTGGGTCAAGTCGGATATGACTTGTTGTTTCTCACCCAGCTCGCCGCATTGGGAGTCTTCTTGGATTCGTGGCTTGGCATTGTGAGCGCGTTGTTCTGCTATCTGCTCTGTTGCCTGTTGAATGCCTTGCTGGCGATAAAGATCTATGTGCCAGTCTGAAAGTTCCTTGCAAAGGCTGTTCATGGCGATGTTGGCTTCATCGAGTATGTGCTGCAGCAAGTGTTCGCGCTCCCCCGCAGCACTGGTGCGGTTATTAGATTCTGCCAGGGTTGCATTCAAAGCCTATGTCACGAATGAATTTGCTGGCAGACATGGCATTGGAGTACATGCTACCAAAATTGCGCCATTTGTGGATTGCAGACGATCCTGTAGACGGGTGAGCTCAGCTCAAGGCGAAGAAGGTGTGGGATTACCTGAACTTCGCCGACACTTTCCTTGGTGAGCCTGAGAGTAATGAGCTGGTCGTTGAAATGTTGCTGAAGAGCCTGTGCAAAGGTAAATATGAAAGACTGGATGGCGTGAGGCTGACCTTAAACGATGTTAGCGTTTCTGCAAATCCAACTGTCATGATAAAAATCTCGTTGCGAGAAGAGTGCTTGAACTACCTTTCACGTAGCTATCCTCTTTTCGCTTCACATCTGCTAGTTGCGTGCATGCAGTTTTGAGTTTGTCAAGGAGTGTATCACACTCTGACATGAGCCTCACACTCTGTCCTGATGACTCCATTTCTAAGTTCCGGATATCTGCCAGTTCCACTTCAGTCATCTGGAGTCGCTCCCTGATGGATTCACCTTCAGAGGTTAGGTCCTGCTGAACTGCCTTGGCATTCTGTAACCTGTGTCAATATTTAGTAGGTGCCATCAGTAAAGTTTGGCAAGGCTCACTGCCCCTCTAGGTCCTTCTTGTGTTGTGTTATGATGTTCTGCAAGATCTGAATTTGCGCTTTACCTCCTTCATGTTCGGAGATTCTAAGAATGCGGTGTTACCAGCAGATAAATACCAAAAACACAAAATCATACTCTTGTCTCATAGATTTCATCTCTTGCATGGAATGTATTGTCACCTCACATTCTTCCTAGCTGTTGCGGATAGAGTTAGGGCAAACACATGATGATTGGATGCATTCATTACTGTGACTGATAGTGAGCTACCCGATTTTCCACTTCCGCAAGTTTGGTGAGGGCCTCAATTGTTTCATTCCTCTGGAGTTTCAGGTACTCAGTCATATCTGCAACACGCTTCGCTGGATAGCCATGAGATTTGCTATGTGTCAAGGTGATAGCAACCAAACTT
Source organism: Suillus subluteus (assembly GCA_016647755.1). NCBI lineage: Eukaryota > Fungi > Basidiomycota > Agaricomycetes > Boletales > Suillaceae > Suillus > Suillus subluteus. The sequence goes on from JABBWI010000006.1 coordinate 220,303, forward strand.
ACAGGTGCATTCAAGATTCGATGTTGTTGAGGCAATCAACTTTCTATCGTTCCCAGAACGCCCTTCCAATTCCGTGAGGCGCATCCAGGTATCTATAAGCTCAGAACCCATATTTTGCAATTTTTCACGCAGGAGATTGGCCACCTGTTGGGCTGCACACATAATGTGTAGTGCTGCTTTCCCATATGAGAATGCAACTCACTCTGAGCCAGTTCAGATTGTAGCTCGGTTACAACTGTCCTCATCTTGCCCACATTGGACGGATGCCCGGTACTGTCAAGAAATACTTCAATTGTTCAAAGTTATAACCTGGTGAGAGCAAAGATAACAATTAGGAGAGTAGACTGACCTTGGAGGCTGGTACAAGCGTCATCCTGAAGTTCCTGAAGGCTTTCCATGGTTTTTCGGATATTGTCCACCAAGGTAGATAATGGTTGAAATTGAATCTGTAGTTCCTCACAAGATTCTCTGAGTTCGATGTAGCTGCATGAAATCAGCGAATGGGAAACAGATACGCGCGATATTCAGGAAGCTCCTGTTAGCCTTGTTAATTGCTTGCTTGCTTGTCAATTTAACTTGAGTGATTTCTTTGGATAGTTCTGTGTTCTGACGAAACAAATGCTGGTTCTGTTGGATGAGATCGGTGACAAGTTTAGTCTTAATATCAAGCTGGTATTCTAGCTTGTGGCTGTATTCCTGCTGTAATGGTGTTGATGGGCATTGCATCAATGTCGACGACTTTATCTCATATGCCAATCATTCATTCGTCATGGCCCGGAAGCACGACTGGGACAACGCCCTTGAGGATGCAATCAAGGTGAGATGTCATTGTCCTCTTATGAAAGGCTAACTTTCATCTGTAATGTAGTCCATTAACATTCGGCCATCATTGGTAGGCTTTATCTCTAAAGGCATCGCCCTCTGCTGAAAAGGCCACGTCCGGGAAGCAAGGATAGCATTCAACATTGCATCCATGTTCACCAACCAATTTCTTCTCTTGATCAAGGTACATTCAATTTGTCTCCAATGCTCTCTTCCTCATCTTGTATTCCAGGCTATTTTACTCTTCTGTGCAGATCAACACAAGGAAGCAATGCTGCTCATCAAAAACCTGGCTGCCGCTTGTCCCAATGTTGATCCTCTCATGTGTCGTGTCGTGGAAGTGAGTATCATATGGCCACACTCGATCTTTTCAACTCGCACAATAGACATATCTATGTGTTCAGCTCGGAACCAAAGCTTTCGATGGCACGCATTATGACGAAGCTGCTGATCACTTCACCACCACTGTCAACTTGGGCACTTTCTCATCAAAATCCATGCCTCAAACGTACGAGGACTTGACTGTGGTGTGTTAAGACAATGCATACATAATGCTTTCCATAACCTAGTGCTTTTTTCAGCTCTTCGGCTGGGATCTCAAGTCTTTGTTACTAACTACACACCATAAACGGTGCCAGGCATTCCTTTCAGTAGGTAAACTCAATGAAGCCCTCGAAGCACACAATACATGATGGATGATATCGACAACATTGCAAAGGCCAGCTGTCTTGATTGGTCCAACGGCAAGTCTTCCGTCATGTCACACACAACTATCATTCTCACCCGCATGCCACTCAGAGTTCAAGGAGAAATGCAGCACACTCACTGTGCACAACAACCATATGAATCTTGGTGTATGTACCTCTTTCCTTACCTATTTCGATACTGACTATTATGCAGGCAGACATCCCCAGGCAAGATCAAGATGGATATGATGTAGATTCCAATTTCTTCTATGGAATGCATCAAGTGCATCCTTGTGTTCTCTCGCTCATAATTCATCACAGCATTCTCAGATTTCCAGGCCAAGACTTCAACAACGCCCTGGGCTCCTCAAAAAGTTCAGGCTTGCTATGACAAGGAAGCTTCAGGAAGCGCCTGCACCTGCACCACCCACCACCTCACCACCACCATCAAAACTCGTTTATGACACCTATTCTCCCGGTCACCCCATCATGCAATGCCGCCCATTGTCAATGTTCCATTTGCGAAGGCTAAAGAGGTGGGTTAGGTCGATTCTTATCAGTGTATCCTGGTTGTCTGATGCGTAGATCTACAGTGTAATGCTGCTGCAGGTGCTCCTGGCCCAGACCCAGACATCGTACCTGATGAATATCTCGATACTACCAAACCGGACCCTAATACGCAACAGCAACAGCAACCACACCAACAAGCAGTAGCAGTACATACAGACCCTGGTGAACAATAGAGGCGGAAAGTCCTGTGTCTGCTGCTAGTGGATTTTTGAATGTCTCCTGAATACTTCAGTCCTGTTGTCGATCTTGTTATGATATCTTTACTGACTTGAAGCAGTATTTTATTGATAGGTGATTGATTAATCAGTACATCCTTTAGATTATTTAGAGATTTTTTCTTCCACAACAAATCATGAACCTCCCAGCCTCCATCTGTAAAGCTTGACTTGCATATCAGTTGCTGGATATGAGATATCATGTGCGTGTGCAACCAGAGCCATTCCGCATCCAAACATCTCTTGTTAACTGTACAGACTACAGTGGCAGGAGGTGCAGCAGTTCGAGTCTTTAGTGGCATCATTCTACACAGCACTTCGTGTCAGCACTGCCATTCACATTGAGGGTCTGCCCTAGCACTGTGTCTGACCTTTGGGAAAAAAATTAGTCAGACATCAATAGTGCACTGAAATACTATATCAGCGACTGGAGGATGTGAGGGTGACTGGAAGCATATGACTCGGACTTGCCTAGTCACTGCATTGGCATCAAATTTGACACAAAAGCATGCTCTTATCTGGCACCAAAGCTTGCTGTGGGATACTATCGTATGAGGTTGTCAAATTCAGCCTCATTGCTGTCACAAGGCCTGATATTCCATCAATGATGGGGTCATCCTCTGTGTTATAGTGCACTGTGAGCCATGCTTTTTCAATAAGTGATCACCACCTCTTCTCAGCAGGACTGAAAGGAAGGTCCTTGCCTGAGGACCTGATGCACCCAAATATCACAAGAAGGTAGAATCCGACATCCAAACAGCCCTTTTGACACACTCCGTCAACTAAAGAAATGTATCGTTCGGGATGGCCATCACGGGTCAGACGTTGCCTCCACTCAGAGTTGACGTTCTGTGTCAGTGCATAGATGAGGCGGATATAGCAATAGTCTCGATCTTCATGGAAAGAGGCATCAGATCCAGTGTCATGGATCGCCTCATTGTCATTTGGATGTACAGCAGTTGAAATAGCATGAGAAAACCATCCAGGATGTGTGCATTGACACCCCATGGCATTGATACACTGGTTATAGAAGCTAGTTCTTCTCGAGCTGGAAAAACAGCTCTAAGCGCGGTGTGTCGAACGCAGGGAGATGTGGAGTGCAAACAGCAGATAAGCGAGTTGATGTAGGACTGTTTCTTGAAGGAGCTCCCTAGTCCCTGCATGGTGCTCAGCATAAGCAAAGTGTTGCCTTTTGTTTCATCGTCTGTGTTTGTGTCGCTTTCCAGGTAATCAACGAGCCAATCAAAATCTTTGTAGCTATGTTCATCCACATCGCCATGGTACCAACACAAATCACCGTTCCAAATCAACTCTTCATCATCTGGATGTGAAAGCTCAAAGGACCGTCCATGGACAGGCATTGTCCTGAGAGCAGTGTGTGTATCGGCCTGATACAAGTTCAGTATATCGTTTGGTGTGGGTAAATCCTGATGGTAGGCTATCGCTTTGGGCTCAGTTGATGAGGTCATTATTGTACTCATTCAAGATCCTCTTGTATTTCATCAGCAAACTAGTGGGCCCTTGTACAAGCCTCACAAGCCCACAGCTAAGTCCCTGCTGTACAGGCTTGTACAAACTGCACAAGGTCACCTTGTACACACCAAGACAGTTGGATGCACCTGGGGTTAAACTATAATAGTTGTACACAGGATAATTTCAGACTTGACCTGAGTGCAAAAAGGATCTGTGCGCCTTAGTACTATTGAATCTGAAGTGTGATGATGGACATTTGTTGTGACACTCAATTTATCGCAATGTTTGTCCCACAGGCAATGCAGTTTGAACCTGAGGACATTTTCAACTTTAGCCGCAGGTTGCAATACTATTTTTATCCTGGGGATGTGGGCGATAGAAACTGGATTTTCATAGTTACAGAATTAGTGCAAGTCCCAGCAGAGCCTATGTATCTGCCTCAGTGAACCTATGCACACGAAGATCAGCTTGATAGGATTAAGTGGTGTTGGTCCGCTTGGCGGATGCCAGACAACTCAACATTAGCGCTCCGTCCTTGTTTACGCTTAACCTACAGATCTTGTCCTAACTCTACTATACAGGTGCAGGTGTGTATTAACAACTTAGGCATACACTATTGCATGCCAACGCAGTAGCATCAGGGGGTCGCAAGCAATTTTCTGATAACAATCCTTTGAATTGTGTCAGTTACTTTCTTACTCCCATAGCATAATGATCCATTTAGAATCTTCAAGCTCTGTTTAGGTCCACAGGTTTTTAATCAGAAATGGACAGATCAAGGTAACGCAGCACTTCTCATGAGTTTTTCTGTCTTTGAATGACATGTCACCGAATGACTGGCAAGGCAGAAATTGGTTAACACAGGCAAACCTGTGCGCATCATCAGGAGTCATCAGGTGCGTTCCGATCTTGTGCCTACCGAAGGCTATCGGTATGACGGTCTGTACACCGTCAAAAGTGTAACACTATGGATGATATGCCAACATTGATACTTAATGTCCAAAGGCATGGCAAGAGAAGAACTCTGAAGATCTTGATATCTGTCGCTATCAGTGAGAGGTAAGCTGCCTTTTAATCACGGGGCTCTTACTAGACTGACCAATGACCATGTGCCAACAGAGGATTCCAGGTCAAGATCCTGTGCCCTGTCACTTGCTTGGAGATATTGATCATGAGTTACCTTCCGCCTCTGTAGCTATGTCAGACACTGTTGCCCAACTGCTTACACCACATGATGATCCGTCTTCATCGCTTACATCAGTTCTTGAGCCACAAGTTCTGGTGCCAGTCCCAGTGAATGTTCAAACCCTGCAGCAAAAACCACAGAAAATGTTACATCATTACTTTCCCAGAATGAACTCTTCTGTGAAGATGGCGCCTGGGAAAAGCACCCTCTGGGCACCGCTATCAGTGCATCGTCATCCCAGCCCAATGGCACCTCCCTGACGAGGTCTGTGCCAATCGTCTCCAATCATGGGGACAAGGAAGATGTTGATATGTTACATGATAAAGAAGACACATGACGTTTGACAACCTTCAGTCCATGGTTTTTCCCATCCCCTGTTGCCCAGATCTGACCAAGTGAGTCACAGCTGTACAACGCCTGCTATATTCTTGCTCTCTTCTTTTCTTGCTTTCATGACCTCGATTCTTGATTTCATGTTTCTCAGAGTCATTTCACCAATAATGAATGTAAGATACCCATCATGTTATACCATATTTTCTTTTTTCTCTCTGTGAGGAGGATCATTTAGAACATCTGTGTGTCTGCCGATGTAACTGCACTGCTACTAGTAGGTCTGTCTACATGCAGTAAATCATTCAACCTGTACCTAGTATAGCCTGGATCCTTTCTTTCGCTATCTCTTTTGCGCTCGCCAGATGCTGCTGTTCCCTCTCTTGGAATCTGGATAAATGGGATCTACCATCTCGCTCACAGTGGCTCACTCCTTTTCATTCTCATGTGCAGACTCCTCGCTTTGTACGAGTTGAACTGTTTCTCCAACGTGCTCAGCATTTGCATAGTACGTTCAAGCCTTGGCACGTGGTCTGAACTGATTAGCGCCTGCCTGCCCATCACATGCAGCTCACTTCACTTTACAACATAGATACTATACCCATTTTGTTTCTAGACATCGCTCTTCCCCTCATCCAGTACTAAGCTGCAAAAACATGGATGGATTTTCTCTGATGGACTGCCTCATTTTTACATAAAGTGAGTTCAGGTCACCAGCGATACTATTGGCAATGAATGTGTTGACATACTTGTAGCATGTTCTCCACAGCATCATCACCATTATGATTGTTTCATTTGTGTGGTAGTATTCATCAATACTGCCGATGTGGCCATGTTCATGGCTTTCCCCAACATTTCTAGCTTTCCCTTACTGATTCCGATCAGCCAAGCGACAACAAATGACTGTATATGTGCGTCAGCATCTTGCCACTGACCTGAGTCGGTAATGCGGGGCATCCCACACTGGAAGCAGGCAGCTCAAAGACATCAACATTTCAAAGACACGAGTGAAGGTTTTACTGGAATGAGATATAATAATCATGGCCCCTTAAATTAGTCAATGAATATTTGTTAGAACATTCAGACCAACGCACCTTTAAAGTTCAAAACGGCCGGACAACAAAGGAGAGACGATGAAAGGTGCGCTTGGATCAAGTGAAGCGCTGTTAAGCAAGAGCCCCAGCGTGGGCCCTTCAAAAAGGCAGACAACCGACAGACAAATGCGTGGGGACACGACAGAAGGAGAGCACAATTTTATTCAAAAGAGAAGGGAAGGAAGGAACGAGGGAAGACGAAGGGACAAAAGGATCAGGACCATCAAATATTGTTACCCTAGAAACGACTACTAACTACCTAAATGAGAAGGGCGTAGGAAGGCACCAAGGCAAAGAGGCACCAAACAAAGCGGGAAACCCCGAGGTTCGTGAGTCACGTGACAGAACTACCGTATATGGTGTGCCCAGGCATAAATTTCACCAGCTAAAGTGATCAGCATTTGATACCATGAGATACAGTATCGCAACCTTGCTGTGAATGATTCACTGCAAACATGCCATCATTCTTTTGTTGATAGATATCTAGGACACAGTGATGTATCTCCAGAGACAACTCAGCCTGGATGAGAATAAGGTTCAGGATTTTATCGAGGTTCGTCACCTGATTTGCCTTGCGACTCATATTCATAATCATGCAGCCTTCCTCATTGCAAGTTGATTCTCTCAAAACTCTTGTGGTTGGTCTGCTGCATCCTCAGGACGGACAGTGGTGCACAAAACTATGGATTAGCACATACATTGCTAGATGTGTGTTTGCGAGTAAGCATCATCTTTGTATGCTTTGAGCTCTATACTAAAGAACATGCAAGATGTGACCAAACAATGGGCGCGTCACGTATTCATATGACAGAGGGGAAGAATTTGGTATGAATTCAAGTTCATGATGAAATTCCTGCTCACATCATTGCAGCGACGGAAGAGATGCAAAAGAAAATCAATCACCTCGTTACTTTGACACAAGCCCCGCTTCCCAGCACAAGGCAGTCCCCTTACTCCCAACAAAGTTAGAAGCATTGATCGAAGAAACGGAGTCTAAGACTCCTTCACTGACTCTGCAACAAATACGGAACCTCACTTGGAATGCTGAAGGCGCTCATGGTCAACACATGGTATGAGAGGAATGTACTGGCTGATAAGTTTCCTGTTGGGGACATCGGATACATTCCGGTTGGGGGAGACTTTGGATCCTTCGTTCTTCTTGGCAACATCATCACAGGTGAGAAGGCTGCACTCAACCTATCTCAGCAGTTGCACGGTGAGCATTGGTGCTGGGAGCATATCCCAATACAGAGACAACCTCTCCAAGCCGATGAACTGCCTGAAGCTGTCTCAGGGTGGGATTTTTCAGCCAACAGGAATGATGATAATTACATTGTGTACTAGGTGGCCCGGTTCCAATACTCCTCAACACTACACCCTTCGCATCACCATGATTATCGTTCAACGCTAACTGTGGGCTTACACAAATACTGACTATACATACAGTTGTTTCTCCTCAACCCTCATCCAAAATATTCTCATCCATCCTCCGCATTCTACACTACCACACTGATTTCTCCTCCCCCCACATATCACTCACCCAGAAACACTCACCATTACCCACATTCGCAGTTACAACATCTTCAACAGCTGCAAGATGACTCTCATCAAACCTCTCAACCTTCTTCTGTGCACAATGCGCATATCATCATCATGAAGCGCCAAGAACTGTACCTTATTGAGAAGCCGTACAAGAGTTTAGTGAAGGATATATTGAGGTTGAAGTGTTTGATGCTTCTTGTGTGGACTGCCTTTAGAGAGACAAGTGAGAGTGGGGTTCATATCCTTTGGTGCATTTTATTTTGAGTGGAATGTGATTGACTCGGATGTGTGCGTGAATGCGTAGACCTCAAGATATTATGTTCCCCGAGGACAAAGTTGAGTTTGAGTTTGATTATTATTATCATGTCGGGTCATCAGGATCACTTGTTACACCTGTGATGCAGAAGGGGCTAATCCTCAGCATTGGATTGATGATGCAGTTCTTGTGCGTGATGATCACCAAGTTGTTTGCTTTTGGTTTTGGCCGCCGGTGAGTGACATCGTTCATATCTCGACTTGTTCTCATTCATATCTTACTTGAAAATATCAGAGTTTGTCCTGGTAAGTATGTCATGAAGAGCTACTGCGGCCTCTTTCTTGACAAAGATCATGCCTTCATGTGTCATTTTCAGTCAAGTCCACCTTGAGAGTCCTCAGTCATGAAAAATGGCCAAAATACACAATCAATTCAATACCATCCTTATTCTTGACTTCAGTTCACAGGTTCGGGATTTATGTTCTAACTCAAATTGTATTGTATATTGATCATCTGTGTCAGTTTAGTACAGTCACCTCATAACAAGGAGATGTTGTGAATTGAATGTATATGCGGAGCTTATGCCTTGTACATCAAAGCTAGCCAATCTCAAATTCAAGCTCAAAGGTTCGCTCATGTGATGTAGTGGGAAACACATTTCTGACGCAAAATTCCAGGTATCATTCTCTCTGGATCTCCATACTCTGTGTATGACAATGATCACCACACACGGATCCCGGTATCTACACTCTGGATATCCCTATCTTTGGTATCTGCTATGTCCTCCAGGTCTGGTTCTCAAGCATCTCGGTAGCCACTAACTCATGCGAGATCCCAGGAGATTTGCTATAATCACAAGGGTCAGGTAGCAAATGTGATCACTGCTAATATGGGATTGCAGAATTTCAGATCAGCAGGACCACTGAATCGGGAAACTCAGTTGATGCCTTGTTTGAAGGACTCAGCGATCAGATGCAGGTGTGGTGTGTGTTTCTGGACAATGGTGAAGTAATTACTGTGTTGTGTGTATTGTCATGCTCACTGTGATTGCAGGAGGAATTTATTGGCAAGGAAATCATCTGCATCCATGAGATATGTGGTCCGAAAGGCCATGTGATCAGCGCAGTCAGTGGGGGTGTTGACAGTACCGTTGCAGCCAAGTAAATGCATGAGGCAATCAGCGACAGGTTTGTCCCATGTCCTTGTCATAACTTATGTCTCATTCCAGTATCAGATTCCCTGCCATCATGGTGGTCAAAGGTGTGCTTCATCTGAAAGAAGCACAACAAGTTAACAACATGTTGAATAAAGATCTGGGCGTAAACTTGAATGTGGTAGATGCTTCTGAGCTCTTCCTTTCCCGACTTGATGGTGTTGAGGATCTGGAAAAGAAATGCAAGATTATCAGGAATACATTCATTAACATCTTCATGACAGAAGCAGCAAAGATTGAGGAAGCTGCAAAGGAAGAGAATGGAGTGCAGGCAAAGGGGAAAATCAAATGGCTGTTGCAAGGAACCCTATATCCAGATGTCATCAAGAGCATCAGCTTCAGGGCCCTAGTGCGACCATAAAGACACATCACAATGTCAGTGGGCTTCTCAAGGACATGGAATTGAAGTTGATTGAACCCCTACACGAGCTCTTCAGAGGTCTGGTTATATAGCCTATTGCACTGACTGTTTTATGTAGATGAAGTTCACGCGCTTGGAAGACTCCTGTCGATACCAGCACCCTTGGTTCAACATCATCCTTTCCCAGGTCCTGGTCTGGCTATTCAGATTTTGGGTCCTGTAACACGTGAACAAGTGAAAATCCCACAACAAGTGGATCATATCTATATCAAGGAGATTCGCAAGGCAAATCTCTACAATCAAATCAGCCAGGCCATGGCCATCTTGCTTCCTGTGAATGCTGCCGGTGTGAAGGGTGACAAGCGCACATATGAGCAGGTTTGCGGGACAATATTCTCTCTTCTTCGCTGCCTTAGCACATTTCATAGGTAATTGCTCTGAGGGTGGTGACTTCATGACTGCAGATTGGTAGGCTTTGTCTTAGTTTTGGTCCTGTTCAATACCAACTTGATTTTCAGGTATGTGTTCCCTCCTGAAGTCTTACATTGGATATCATCCCACATCACAAATGAAGTGAATGGGATTAATCGTGTCACTTATGATATATCTTCCAAGCCTCCTGCCGTAAGTCCTGTCACTTCGTCTTACCAAAGTCAAGGTTGATTTTATGTTTTAGACTATGGAGTGGCTATAATTACTAATGACGTGATGTGAACATATAGTATGCAAAGCAATATCATAATGTTCTAAGTCAGGGAGGGTAGGTCACCCTAGGGTGGCGTGCCATTAGGTGCGTGTAAGTCACTTCCACTTGAAGGTTTGTTTGATAGGAATTCAGTCCTCAACATGCCATAGGGACTATGTATGCAAGCCCAGTAATGCAAGAACTCGCAAGAAATCTTTGTGGTATCCAAGTCGCTGGTAAGTAGTCAACTTTACAGCCTAGATTATCACTCACAAAAACACTTGTTCAGACCAACTCAAATGGATGATACAATGCCTCATGATTTGCAGTGTGGTCAGACTTTGGTTCATCTCCTTGTCGCTCTGCCGTAAGTTTTCACTCCCTCTGTCATCGCTGCAATAATCAGGTTAGGTGCATGGATATGACTTCTGTGTGAAGGTCTACTGAAGAGTGGGTCTCGAGTGACAGTCATTGCACTGTAATTCTCATATCACTCTTGACCTTTGAATTCTAGGTGTGGGCTTGATGTTCTGGGCTGCAGTGTCAGAAAGAGATTGGAGCGTGATCAAGGCAAAAATGGTCGATGCCAATGGGTTGTGCGGGCTGGTGAGTGTCAGTCTTGGACTCTATCTAAGAATGTCTCAATGATGGAACTAGGAAAGGCAGTCTCCGTGCTGTCAATGTTAATAACAATTGTTCACACCTCCACTTGCAAACAAAAGCAAGCGAGGAACAAAAAAGGTGAATGCTAAAGTGCAACATATCCGGACCATCCATGCAGGTCGCGAACCTTTTTGAGCTCAGGAGAGAGCTTCTTGAGCTCCTGCTCAATGGACTTTAGCTCCTCTTTGATACCATTGTACTGGGATTTGCAGGTGCTCAAGTCTACATACCAGATAGAACAATGGGACTATTATAATGCCACTGATAACTATTCCAAGAATGTACCAGATCATCTCTTACAACAGCTATAGCACTCTCTAGTCGTGTGATTTTGGCGATGACATTTTCGTCTGCCTTGCCCCTCGGTGTCGAGCAATTCAACTGCGCCACAAGATTGTCATGAAGACGTGTAAGGCCTACAGACAAATGAGTTGTGAGACGCCATGGTTGGTAAGCTGCCTACCTTGCATGTCCTTCTCCTCCCACTTCTTTCCTCCCCTGTGTGTACTGCTCCCACCAGTAAAAAGCCCCTTATGGATAACAGTGCCCTCTGATTTAACAGCTGCCAAAATCTTAACATGGTGTCCATTCCCAGCACACATACCTCGCCACATCCATGGTATCACATACAAGTGCATTCCCACACACATGGAGCATTGCATGCTCTCCAACATACTCATACTGGATCGCATCCACAGCGAGACATGCTCCTCTAGCAAATGAACAGAACTTGTTGTTTATTGGCTTGGTGCTGATCAGAGTGCACATATACTACAATGTTTCAACATTATTTAGAAAGACAAAGACAGAAGGCAGAGAAACACACGTCATGCATTCAACAGCAGTTTTTCTTCATCCACGATGACAGCATCAACATTGTGCCCAAGGATGACAGAGACAGCTGTCTCATACTTGCGCTGTGTGGGTTTGCAGAGGTCGACCACACACCCATGGACACCTGTGAAATGTGAGCAGTGACTTTCTCGAACAAAGCAGGAGACACTTACCTGGGAAGATGCACTGCAGAGTGGCAAGCGTCTCATTGAGCCTTGCCTCGCACTTGGATTCGTTCCTGTTGACACCCGCTTGTAGCAAGTGCTGATAGACATCTGCAAGCTTTTCGTTTGCCTTGGTCTCAACACAGCTGCATGATAACGAAATGGCATGTGAAAAGTACTTGGAGAAGACAAAATACCTTATCCTTGTCCGCTCACTCTGCTGGTTTTCATATTCTTGCTTTGAGCGAGCATGGTCACCCAGGAGGATAGCAAGCTTTTCCTTGAGCTTTGAGAATACAATGAGTAGGTGGGATACATTGAACTCAGAAAAAGGGTACCTTGGACTTGCTGGCTTTCTGAGTTTACTTGTTGGCGCGCAGTCTTTCCTGATTCCATTGCAATTCTTCATCTTTGGCCCTATACACATGTAGCGCCTCCACCCCAGGGTTCAATGTGCGTTTCTCCACCACAAGTCTGCTGCAATCTTTGTGACTGTTGTAGTGGAGAGGCTGTGGTCATGGACTGGACTGCCCAAATCCTCAGACTTGACAAGTCATTCTACAACACCACTGAGGTCGGTGGTGGTGTCATTCAGGTGTGTTTCTGATTCCCTCCCCCCGTCACCAAATCTTACTGATCCCTGTGCCATGCACAAGACATCAGCATCTGATTCTGCATTGATTGCAGCTGTCGCCGCATGTTTGCGATATATTTGTGAGCATCCTCATGTGGCTATGGAGAAACTTGTGCTCTACACTACCACCCAAACACACTTGCTAGGGAAGAAAGCTGGACTTGTCCTAGGCCTGAAAGTGTGTGCACTGGAAGTGACATCAGAAGATGACTTTGCACTGCGTGGAGAGATGCTAGAAGTAGCATTGAGGGAGGACGTGGATGATGGACTCTACCCTTTCATCCTCAGTATGTTTTGCCAATATATTGCATATCGTGGAATTCATGTTGTCCATTTTATAAGTCGCTACGATCGGGACAACGTCTTCTGCTACTGTTGATCAGCTCAGTGAAATTGCTGACATTGGTGCAAATACTGATCACATACTTGCAAGTCTTGATGAGAGCTCATATCTACACACTGAAACTTATCCTTTCCTGTGGCTACATGTCAATGCCGCATGGGCAGGCATCACACTTGTGCATCCTGAATATCACAAGGTATGCCAACTTCCCACTGTCAATGCTTATGCAGACTCGTTCTGTACCAATTTCCATAAGGTTTGTTCCTGTCTCATAATGTCAGCCTAGAGCCTGAAATTTTGATACTCTGCAGTGGGGTCTAATCAATTTTGATGCCTCCTGTGTGTGGGTATGACACCAGAAACACTTGACCAATGCACTAGATGTCACGCCTGAGTTTTTGCGGTCGAAACAGGGGGATGCTGGTGTGTATCTGCTGCTGGTGTTCATTTCCTGGGTCGATGTTATTGATGAAATGAATATCGGCTTTGTCTGGTATCTATGTGTGCTAAGTGCGGTAAGAATACACCCCAAACTTTCGGAACATTCAGGACTGTCTTTGTGGCCATGTTCATGGGTTGTACCCACCCTGTCTCAACCTATCAAGTGTCCGTTGATTTCTTCTAAGCATCAATTCATCGCAGAAAAATTTGAACTTGTGAGCCAACATCTCACGACAAATAGAATAATAGCCACCAAACCAGCTGTTGGTTTGTTCAGCGATCAACGAGTTGAAATGCCAGCCCTTCCCATTGTCACCTAGAAGTTCAGGATAGTCTGCAGGGTTGCAATTTTCCTGACAACATGTGTCGCTCTGCGAGTGCTTGGTAGTTTTCATCTGTGGTACCTGTGTCCTCATTGCTTTCTCCCACGACAACAGTAGGATCTGGACTTGTGGAAACAGGTGGGCAGTGAAGCGGTTGAAATGTAGCTCAAATCCATGTAACAGAGGTTTTGAAGAAGCACACACACGTGAGTCACAATCAAATTCATCCATGCACTTCCCGCCATTCGTAACCAGTTCCTCTTCAACACGTTCCCTGCTGATTTTTTGGTCCCTCCTGTCGCCCTTGTTGTTTCAGATCAAGAAGTTCCAGATGATGGAATCTCTGCTGTGTCATTGACAATGTCCGTTTTATGCAAGTATTTTGGGTACTTTGGGATCACTTGAGTTTGTCTGCCTTTTGTCAGACAGTTTCCTTCTAGTGACCTCTTGCCTATAACTGCTCCAAGTCTTGCTCATATCATTGACAATTTCTTGACTTTCACACTGATCAATACATGGAAATTGTGCATGTCCATGCAAGTCAGGATGAAAGAAGAAACCATGTGATGTTTGTATCAGCATAACAAATATTAGGGCGCTAGTTAGGCAACTATGTGATGGGCAAATCAACATTGACTTGACTACAATGTGCAAGTTATACAAAACAAAAAGAGCACCAAGGAAGGGTCTTGGGATGCCCGGAGGGCTGTTGCTATCCTAGTTGATCTGGGAATCACACCTGTGAAGTTTGAATCTCCACAAATGCCAAAACGGGCAATTGCTTCAACCATGCGGCAATGCTCACTTTGCTCAAGTTCAGTCACTGTCAATTTAAAGCAGGTTGGGTAGCTGGGATTCTCAGTGAACGATATTCAAAGTCCGATGGCTATTAACTGCTTAGGAACTCGCTGTCATGCCCTCTCAGACCCTAGCACACCCCCAACTGCATTGAAACAATGGACGTACTAGATGTTACTCCATGTGGCTGTTACGAACGATGCGAGTTCACAACTAGAACTTGGATAGGGGCTCTTGTGAAGCCTGCTGAGACGAGCGAGCGTTCGATCACAAGAGTTCTTTAAGCAAAAGCTTTGTTGGTGAGACGAAGGCTTTTATCAACAATTATGACTGCGTGTCTGTAATCGTACTTCTCGACTAGCAAGACTATTGAGCAATGAGCTCAACAGAAGTTTAAGATGAGAAGGCGAAGCTTGCTTAAGGCTTCTAGCAGATAGGCAGATAGAACCAAGTAGATTCAAGTTAGAGAATACAGGCGGTACCCTACTGGTATATATACAGATAGGAAGTGGTTGAGGGCAGGACTGCTGTATTAGTGGTAAGGGCAAAGGGGAACACGAGTCAGAGATAAGTACCGGTTGGACGGTAAGGGCAAAGGGGAAAAGAAGGAGTCAGAGATAAGTACCGGTCGGGTGGTAAGGGCATAGGGTTGTGAGTCAGAGAGATGAGACAACGGTAACAGTAAAACGTGCACAGCATTCTAGAATGAGCTGTGCGTTCGAAGTGAGATGACATAGTAGGTACAAAGTGAGACAAGTGAAGAGGAAAATGAATAGGGGCCTAACACGACCCGATGTTCTTGTAACAGTGGCCAAGTTCCATGTTCGCCATTATCTACACCTCCTCAACGCCCTTGTAAACCACCTCACTACTCTACCTTTACTCCCAGTCATGTAGTCTCTCCTCCCCGAACCTCCCCTCCAAGCTCTCCCTTATCATGCAGAGGATCAGGTATTTATGACTCCTGAAATGATATGGCTTGACTTACATACCAGTGATAGTGACGAGCCTCTCGGAGATGGATGATGATATTTTTCCATTGACACCTGATTCTAAGCATTCATGGCCTCAGCAGAATCACAGCGAAATTTGCGATCATTCTTTTCATCTGTATCACCGCCCATCCTCTTTTCAAGAACATCACTTCTTTGATCACATGTTGGGCAGTACCAATGGTGACGATTTATCAGAAGATACAACGGCAAGGTAGGACCCTCTTGTTTCAAACCATGCATAGTTCTCATCATATGGATCACAAATATGGCTGGATGATGCATTTTTGATGCATTTGGATAGGCTTGGCCCGAGAGTTTTCCACTTGGTTGTCCATTTAAAGGAAGCAGTCCACGAATGTCAATGCATGCGCCTCTTTACATCATACTGGGAACTGGAAGAAAGCGCCAGATGAAACACATTATGTGATCTCTTGTATCGTGAAGCACAAGTGGAGTTGGCTCAAGCAGAGCAAGAATCACGAGTGTTGTTGAATGCACTCCTTGAAAAGCATCCACCGTCTGTTGGTGTCACAGGCACCCAATATCTCACTACAATCTGCACCCACAACAAGGCTTCTCTCTGGCAGGCTGATGCTCAACTTGATCTTTTAGCAGATCATGTCAAGAGCAATGGGATGACCGGGTCGTCCTTTGATGAGGACCACTTTGCTAATGATGTTAGTGACTCTTAAATAATGACAGCTGACTGACATATTTTCAGGTATATTCATAAGGATGCTCACCCATTCCCGCATATAAATATGTACTCATCTATGTCTTGTTAGTGCAATGGGAGAATGAGATTGTATGATCAGTCGGATTCGCGCGACTCTTGTTCAAAATGGGGCTTGGTGGACCTAATAAAATTGATAAACAAAGCTTCTGATAAAAATCCATGATGCACTAGCATAGATAACATCGATTTCACCCGGCTTGGGCATCAGGGGTAGGGGCCTCTTATCTCCCAGAGATTGGTGTGCTGAAGGCATAAGTGCGGGCATTGATTGTATACCACCACATTCGGCGTTTTGGCAGCTTGTATCTAAGACGCTCTCATAGAAAGTCGTACAATGCTCTTGCAAAACTTGTGCGTCAACGAGCCCTCCACCTCAGTTGTGCTGGTGGAATCGTGCTGTGTAACATTCTCCTTGCTCACTTCCCATTCTTGGAATCATATACGCTTTCAGTTCACTTTCTCTTGCAACTCTGATATGTGGATCTGCTGCAACAACTTTGTACATGGGTGTCCATTGATGTCACCTCGTCATATGAAAGAAAAACTGATTGGATTGGATTTGAGGGATCTGGACCTCTGCGACATTTATCCAATGAATGTTTTTGAGTGAAGCATGTATCAATATAAGTATGTATATCAGGTCCATCATATGCTTTAGAATTATTTTAGTTACTGATATTAAAGCGACTTACTTAAGATAAAGGGTTCCATTTTTTTTGCCAATTATTCAAGCCAAAATAAATCAGACAACAAGACCTTAGATAGTCACTTGGATGTGCTATTTTCTTATTGGATGGCACTGGAAGTGGGTGGTAATTTCCAATGAGATTCAACAAGTGATCTTCAGTACTCATGAAAAAAAGTACAGAGTATTAATAATAGGCCTTACTAAATTGACAACAACAACTATCCTACAATGATATTAATCAAGACTGCTAAAACTCAATACAAACACTTAACTGACCTTAGTGGTAAGTTGATACCTGCAGCCAACCAAAAAAGACTTCATACCAAGCAGTTGTATTGGAAGTGATGCACAAACAAAGTCTTGACAAGTTCTAGAAGCTGAAAGTCAACAGTAAGGGAAGAGGTGATGGGAGTACAGGCAAAATAACCTTGAGTCAGGAGCTGAAGGGGAGTAGGCACACAAGTGCAGCAATCAATTTGTAATGTCTTATTATCTACAATATCATCAACCAATCAATAGATCAGGTAATAAGGAAAACATATAATTATAAAGTATACAAGTGATCTCAAAAGCTCTCTGTCAACAAAAGGACTTGCACTGAAAGGCAGAAACCTCATCTCACTGCAGTCCAATTTGATCACAAAGCAAAGTCAATTTGCACAAGAATGCAAGATATGAAGCAATCAAGTTCAGCACTACCACTGACCTCGATCTGGCCAATTTGATAGACATTGTTATCCCCCATGGAGATATATGTGAAGTCACCGACGTGGTAGTTTACTCCCCCATGAGAGAAGCAATCTTGATTGGCTCATAAATCTGCTAAATTCAATATGTGTTCCTTGTGACCACAAGTGAGGCACTGCTTATGGGCGTTGCAGAAGCTCAGGAGAGTTTGAGTTTCTAAGTCTGAGAGCTGAATGAAACTGGAGTCGAAACTGTTGAACGTAAGTCTGGGTGGTTGTACTTAGCATAGTAACATGAAGCACTGCTGTAAGAAGTTGCATACCCAAAGTGAAAATTGTTGTCCTCCTCAAGAGTTGACTCATCTGGCTGGAAACTGTCCTTTGCGAGTTCATGGACATTACACTTTTGCGAGATAGCTTCAACTTCAACATCGCTGCAGTTGGAGAGCATCAAATAAAGCGCATGTGAATGGCCCACTTCTTGGAGCAGTGTCTTCGAGCTATGTGTGAACCATTGTGCATGAAACTTTTTGACACCTTCATCATCCTCGAAGAAGTACTGAATCAAGCAAAACCTTGGAATGTAAGGCAATCAGAAACCAACAGGGCACACAAGGTCATGACTGACCAATGATCGTTTGCTAATTTGTTTATCGACTGGGAAGGCTGGCACTTATAGGATGATGCGTGAATGGTATCTTCATCCTCTCCAGGTAAAACCACAACAGCATCCCCAACCTGACGTGAATAAGACACACTTTTTGAGAAAAGAAAGATCTTACTGAATACTTTACGCCATCCATGAGAACAGAATGAAAGTAGCCAGGATGGTCATCCAGTGCTAGCCTTTTTACATTTTTCATCAGCAGCAAGAAAGGTTTACTGTAGCCATCCAGGACAGAGGTTAGGATTCACATGCTATTCTCATAGCCATCCCCTCCTCTTCTATGATTGTAGGATAAGTATTGTAACGGATCTGTTAAGGCTTCCAGATATCGGATGTATAGAGTAACGGCTAATCTGGATCGGATCCGAACTAGAAACTAACGGATAAGGACTGTCTGAAGACAGAGGCGGATATGTAGACTATAGGAATCAATCCTAAGTCTTGGATTAGACAAGAGTAGAAGACTCAAGTCTGGATGGATAATGGAGGATGAACAGAAGGACTTAGAGTCCAGATGGAATTAGTGCAATCTAAAATGATATTCGAACTCAAGTACTACAGCGCATGTACAAGGGTTTTATACTACAGATAACTAACGGAATGATCAATAAGCAAAGGTGCGAGGCTGTGTATGAAGTATAAGCAAAGTATAATCAAAGTGTATTGGTAAGTCGGATGGATCACAAATCATGAATCAGAAATGAACATAAGTTAAACAGATCAGTAAGCATAGTGGAAGTAAGGATAACTGGATTACTGGTGTCTTGTTACTTAAGGGTCTTATATATGACGCGTATATAGTGACAACACAACTATACAGGATAAGACTTCTTGCCAGTCCTTAAGTACACAGTCTACGACTTTTCTATTTTTGTGGTAGATAACGTGCTGAGTTCTTGGGAGGAATGTCTTTCAATATTCTCCTTCTTGTTCCTTGGTTAGTTTAAACCTCGTGGTCTCGTAGTAGTGAGTTGTGAAGTTTGTACATGTTTTGGCAAGTGTGTGCCCGTGGGTTCGTGAAATATGTCTGTGCTCGTGATTTACTGAGTGTGGAGTTTGTATGTGTTATGGCAAGTGTGTGCCCGTGGATTCGTGAAGTGTGTCTCGTGATTCATGTTTCCCTTCCTGAAAAAGAGAGAGGAATGTAGTGCTGGTAGAACTTAGCTCTGTAGCTGTACATTATTATATAGCCAACCCCTGTAAGGTAGTATATAACTTGAATAGATGTTTCTTATTCTTAACTTCAAGGCTGCTGAATGGCCTGCACTTAGATCTTACTGGTTCTCACACAGTTTGAGAAAAGAGTTAAAGTGGGAAGCTTAAATTGCATGGGTGAAAATGGGCTCCTTATATACCTTTTGGGAGGCCATCTTACTAAGCATGATTCATCACATGGATTGGTAAGAATGTGCTTACAAACTTGTGTTGAGTCAGCTTGTTTACTAATGTACATACAAAATGAAGTGTAGTATTACAAAGAATGAAAAATGAAAAGCATGAGTCATCACATGGATTGGTAAGAATGTGCTTACAAACCAAGTCCTTAGGTGTGCTGAATCAGCCTTATTACAAAGTGGATTACAAATACAGTTGCAAGTTTTACAAAGCATGACGGATCATGACCAAACATGATGAGTCAAGTTGAATCCTTACAAATCAGAGTATTTTCCAGTCACATGCCATGATTACTAACATGCTTGATGGCTTAAGGAAAAGTCTGGTGGCTAAATGTGCCTAGAAAAATAGAAAGAGATAGAATCTCATGGAACAAAATAGAAATACATGGAAAAATAGAAGTGAAGTTTTGAAAATGAAAATACTAGCTAAGAAATGAATGAAAAACAATAAGGTAACTTGGTGATAGGAATCAGTCAGGTGTCTTCTACCTTCCCTGTCACTGCTGTTGTGTATATGCCATGGTATGGATCACATACCATGCATGACACCGGTGTACAGGAATACTGAAAGGAGATGAATGATAGTTAGAGTTATATGAACAGGAAATCAAATAAGAATCAGATTGGATCTGTAGACTGGATGATGAATATGTCCAACAGATCTGGATTGGATCTGAGATCCGGATCTTCAGATCTGTACCTGGATATATGATATATGACACATATGTACAAACAATGACTGCAAGAAGGGCACAAGCCTATTGTTCATACATTGCTAGTTACATCAGAAAGTTGAAGGAGATGACAGACGTGCCAGATGCACACACTGACCTCCTTCCATTCCAACAACTCCTACAAAAAGTCTGCTATCATGTGTGAAGACAGAAACCGAGATCATTAGGTATGTAGAAGATTTTCTAACACTTACTACTTACTGATATTCTACAGAATCTTGAACACTTTCTGCAACTTGCACCAAGGCCATGGGATGTGATGTTCACAGTACCTAAAAGGTTTTTGAAGGAGTTAATGTATGTTATATGGGCTGCCATGTGAAACCACATGCACCAACAACTCTACCACCCCAACCTACCACTTCAGCCTAATCCTCAGCCTCTGGTCTGGTCAGAAGAAGCACATGCAATAATAGTACTCTGGATTGCTAGGGAGTGCTGGTAATAATAAATAGAAAAAGATTGTATCAATAATATCAGAGGCTTCTCAAAAATGTCCCTCTCTTTAGCAGCCCATGTAATATATGTATACCTTGAGTCAATCAGTCACACTCAGCTGTGTGAATAATCTCAAGACCAAGTAATATTTTAGCTAAGTACTAAAATTAAATCTTTTGGAGTCCATTATAAGGCTGGGTCTATAATCTCCTATCTTTTAATATATGCAAGCTATAGCCACTTTATATAAAACTCAAAGTCAGCTTTAAAATATTCAAAGTTAATCTAGTAGGTTAGAACTTTTAAAGGGACATGGAGTTAATGAAGATATGGTGGAAGGTTAAATAGGAGAGGCAGAAGGTCTTTACATTATGGCAAAATGATAAGCTACTAATAATATCTTCAGTAATCACTAATAACCTCACTAATTGCCATTAGCTCAGAGAAATTGCTTAGATTCAGATATCTACTGGGAGGAAGGTTGACCTTATCAACAAGTGATGTATAAATGACTATATTTTCTATATATATTACTGTACACTTAAATTTATCTCCTATCTTGTATTGTGCTATCCATTATGGAACTTTGCTACAACAACAGAACCTCTGCTACTGTTTGTTATATTATCTATTTTCAGTGACTTTTTAATTGATTATATGCAGTTACTTTCTGGGTGGGGTATTTAATGGCATTTATTAAACTAAACAACTTAGTCAGGTGATGATTTCTAATGATGTCAGCAGGGTGCCCAACTCCCTTGAAATAAAGCTCCACATGTCCCTGTCATATACCATACTTCCGGTTACAGGTCCGGACATCCAGATCCATTGATCTAATCTGCTGTCCAGTCCACTATTCATTTCCTGTTCATATAACCTTAATACAGTGTCTATCTCCTTTCAGTAACTCATTGACTACCAGTACTCCAGTTATCTGTACTTCCATTTGTCTTACTGATCCGTTACTTACCTTTCATCTCTGTTTCATGTTTTGTAATCAATCCTACTTACCAATAGACTTTGCATATGCTTTGTACATAGCCTTGGACATTGCTGATTCATCATTCTGTCAGGTGCCTATAGTATACAAACTCTTGTATAACTTTGTAACACCTCAGTTGAATATCATCTTAGATTATACTCATTCTCATCTTGGACTCAAGTCCTTCTCCATCCATCTTCCATCCAGACTTGAGTTACTTTGACTCTCGTCTACTCTGAGACTTAGGATTGACTCCTATAGTCTATATCTCCACCTCTGTCTTAGGACAGTCTACCTCTGATAGTTTCTAGTTTGGACTTCATCTGGATTAGCCATTACACTACTTGTGTGATATCCAGAATTCATCTGGACCAGACCATGATACTCATCTGTCCCTCTGAATGCAATATTTCTAGTCCTCTGAAATAAGGGGCAATACTTGGGAAAGGGGCACAGCGCATGAGCTGAGGCCAAAGCCCTTCGGATCTGACACCCTTTGAGTATGACCTTAACAGTCCCCTTATGTTTGGTAATAGGGTAGCCATATCATTCTCAAAGTCAAGTGTCTCCAAGTACATTAAATAATAGGAGAGGAAATAACTGCAAAGGAGAATTTAAATGATGGTAACTGTATGCTTCATGTAGAAGGAACTTGGATGAGTCTGCAAGAGCCTGCTAAAATACATTAACATCAGTAGTTAAGTGATATACTACAATTGACTTATGCCAATGAATAAGTGATGCATTGGAGACAAAGTCTGATTAAGTTCTGGCTGAATGCAGCTAATTGTTATTATAATGAAACTTAGATAATCATGATGTACTCACTATGTTCCATTTGTTTTACAGCATTGAGCTATCTTTGGTGAGCCTGAAGTTAAAAGGTGGGCTGCTGAAAGGGCAGTTGCTATAAAGTAAATATAGAGCCCTTGAAGTTCCTGCCATTTCCAGCTTCAGAGATGTTCTTGAGTAGGTGGACAAGAAGGGCATTGATTTCTGCCACATTCCACTGTACCTTTGGTTCACCTGAAGTAGCACTGGCAGTAGTATTAGTAGCTATAAGGACAGTGGAAAAATAACCACAAATGGATATAACAGCAACAACTGATGAATAGACAACCTTGTGGATTGAGGATGAATTCAATCCATTATGATGCTAGTTAGTAGGTAAAGAAGCTTCGAGCTATGAACAGCCAAAGAAAATTATAGATAAAGAAAGATATTGGCATAGACATAAGGGAGATTCAATATATGTGCTTTAGAAGAGTCTGGAGATAGCATAGAACTTGCTCTTAGTGGGAGACCAGGACAAGTCTCAGCTTAATTTGAAAAAGGTAGTTATAAGAACTACAGGAACATTGACTGTCTCATACTCTCAGAAGATAATTTAGTTTGACTGTTTTGCTACAGAGAATGAGACATCCTGGTTACTTGCCATGGAGCTCAAAAACACATCCGATGTGACAATCATACCAGTGCTAGGTGTGTATGAGTGTCATAGGCATATTTTGCCTTGCCTAGAGGAAAAAGAGTAAGGTGCTAGTCTCCAGCGCTATCATTCCCAAGCTATCCGCTTTGGATCCACTTTTCTCTCATAGCGCGCTGCCCGGTCCGACGCCTAGGTATCCCATCCTCCTATGTCCTGCCAATGTCCACCTACCTCCACCGGTGCGTTATTAGTCCTTAATTGTTGCTACTGATCAGTCGCAGGTCTTATTACATGTATCCTCGTGTTCCGCAGCGCTACATGTCTTATTACCTGTACACGCATCGTGCTCTCGCCTGCACATTCCGAACACTTATGCAGTATGATAAAATGGCTTGCCGTACATACAGTATCTCACTTCCCTTCCCCGGACCTTTGTTGGTGTGTGTCGGAGTCACCTTAGTCGCTATATCTCAGTTCTTGCGCAATTGACTCAATTCTTGCTCATCCTCTCTGATCGCATGTCGCTTGATTTGCTTTAAGCTCACGATGCTAAGGATTCTCATAGTTCGACCTTCGTGAAGTCGGAATCGCTACTGGTAGTTCGGACTATACTTAGTTGCTACAGGCATTCCACTTGCAGGGTCTTGCTTTACCTCTACTTTCGCTCCCCGAATTCTTCCCACTATCATGAGTTGCACGTTCGCATAGCGCTGTCGCACAAACATACCTTGCACAGCGTATCTCACTATACGCATGTTTCGCTCTATTGGAACTTCATAGTCGCTGATCGCTATAGCGCTACTCATACAGTCTTAATCTTAGGTCGCCATTAGGTTTTAAGCCCTTTGCGCTATCGCTCCCCTTGCTTAATTGAAGAGAGTTGCTTCATTAGCAGTCCTCTTGGGTCGAATACTACACTCATGCCTATTTGGATAAGTAGTACTAGTTCCTAACAGCCTAGTCGCTATTTCTCTTTCACACCGATCTAGTCTCAGACTTTCACTCTGCATATTCAGACAAACCCAGTCCTATTGCTTTACATTGAGTACAAAGACAAGATACAAGTACATTAGGGGCAGAAGCAGAATCCGGAACTCCTCGACCATCCATCTCTCCTCCAGATCTGCCACTTCCAGCCTCCTTCTTCACATCCTCCACAATCATGTCGTCCTCAGAACTCGGATCCACAGATAACTGAAATTCATTACTAATCCCCTCCAAGAGAAGGGACTAAAACTCCCTCTGCTGCTCCAAATACTTCTCCATGTTAGTATTCATCTGGTCCACAGCAGCCCGACTTCCTTCTGCTGCTCTGATGCTCCTCTCCAAAAGTCCATTGGTCCGGACCAGCTCTGCCATAATGCCATTGGTGGCTGCAACCCAAGCCTGGTCGTCATAGTCCATGCCTTCCTCATCTGGATCTGCTGTGGTCTGTGGATTGGAAGTGATGTCCACATCTGGAACCTCTGGAGTAGGGCTCTTCTGGCGCACCCTTGGACTTCGGAGATGGAGTTCCTACAGTGTGCTGCCTCTTCTTGCCTTTCAGCTCCTTGACATTTCCGGTTTGTCTAGGGCACAGGACCTTGCCTTTCTGGAACACCCTAGGACACTTTGGCATCCATATATCTGTCAAAATCCAAACTCAGAAACTCCACTCATCAACTTCTCCATTGTCTCGCACTCATATCATCCAATCTGGATTGCCAGATCTTGTGCCTCTAGGGATCGGCCCCATCCGGATCTCAGATCTGATCCAGATCTATTGTCTGGTCCACTATTCATTTCCTGTTCATATAACCTTAATACAGTGTCTATCTCCTTTCAGTAATTCTCTGACTACCAGTACTCCAGTTATCTGTACTTCCATTTGTCTTACTGATCTGTTACACATCTTTCATCTCCAATTCATGATTGGTGATCAATCCTACTTACCAATAGACTTTGCATATGCTTTGTACATGGCCTTGGACATTGCTGATTCATCATTCCATTAGGTACCTATAGTATATAAACTCTTGTATAACTCTGTAACACCTCAGTTCAAATATCATCTTAGATTATACTCATTCTCGTCTCTGTTAAGATTGTAGCTCAAGGGTTAATGGATCCCTAGTAGAGCACTAGAGGACTTCCAGATGAGCACGGGAAACTTCCAGAGGAGTACAGGAAACTCTGGAGGAGTTTCATCCACTGCATTGGGTCTGAAGGTGAAACTTCCCAAGGTAAGTTCCCTAGATGGAAACACATAGAGGATAGGCTGCAAGGGACAGAGTTCAAAGTAGGATAGGATAGGAGGAGTGGTCCGAAGGACAGGACGTCTGGAGGTCCAAAGGTTAAGACATCTGAAGGGTACATCATCTGAAGGTTATGATATCCAAAGGGTACGTCGTTCAAAGGTTATGACATCCAAAGGTTATGATGTCCGAAGGTCTGAAGGTTAGGAGGACTGGAGGACTGGAGGAGTGGACAGGATTAGGACAGGAGGGGAAAGGCTACTACAGACAAGGTCCAGAGTAGAAACAAACAGAGGTAGACTACACTTAAGTAGAGACAGAGTTGACAGGAAGTGCCGGAAAGGCAAAACTCCGGCTTAGGGAATTAATCCCTAAGCATGGATGAAGACAGAAGGATAAATCCGGAGGACCGGAAAGTCAGCCTAGGGAATCCTTCCCTAGGCCTAAGGAAAGGTCAGACTAAGATGGACTGAAGTCCACGAACAGAATGAGTGAAGTCTAAGATGATATTCAAACTAAGGAAACTTTACAGGAGTTGTACAGAGGTTTATATACTGGATGGGATCTGAGAGGATCAGTAAGCTGAACACAAATGCTATGTACAAGCATGTGGAAACATATTAGTAAGTATGAACGGAACATAAGTAAATGAACTCGGAGATGAATAGAGTACAAGGATCAATAAGCAAGACGGAAACACAGATAACCGAAGTCTGGAGTCAAGGGGATTACCATAAGGAGATAGACACTGATTTAAGGTTTCAGCTTCAAATATGAGTATAGGTTGGATCCGGAGGTTTGGAGATATCAGATGAGCAGATCCGGAGATCTAGGTGAAGACGGCACTAGGATATGGATCATGGATATAGTCCGGCAGTCTAGGGAAGGTAAAGTCCCAGGTGGAATAAGCTTGGATCTGAGTGGACCAAGGGTGGATGAAGCAGGCTTAGCTGCAGAGGTCTGGAGGTATGGATATATGAATGTACAAAGGTGTACGGATCCAAACCGATAGTAAACTGGAGGACTGAAGGCATGGATAAGGGTATGGAGTCATGGATAAGGGTATGGAGGTCCGGATGTGTATCCGGATGTGCATCCGGAAGGCGTGGAAACATCATCAGATGTAGGTCCAGAATACGGGATATGACAGTCTCACACTCAAGTCTTCCTCCATCTGTCTTCTGTCCTCCATCTGGACTTGAGTTACTTTGACTCTTGTCTGATATAAGACTTAGCATTGATTCCTATAGTCTATATCTCTGCCTCTGTCTTAGGACAGTCTACCTCCGATAGTTTCTAGTTTGGACTCTGTCCGGATTAGCCATTACGCTACTCGTCCAATATCTGGAAGTCATCTAGAACAGACTATGATACTTGTCTGTCCCTCCAGACACAATATCCTCAGCCTTCTGAAATAAGAAGCAATACTCGGGAAAGGGGCACAGCACGCGAGCTGAGGCCAAAACCCTTCAGATCTGTTACCCTTTGAGCACGGTCTTAATAGATTGCCTGATATTCCTCAAATGTGTTGCTTAGCTTTATTGTGACTGTCCTGCAACATTGACAAAGAATTCGGAGGTCACTTTATCCTTGAAGTAGAAGATGACTGCAAGAATGGGGAGGATCATTCTTGTTGTTGTCAACATCATAAACAGGTTGAGAATATAATTGTGGGAAAAGGGCAGCTGCCATGCACTAATATATTGTCACTTTGCTGTCACCTAACATGTTCTGATACAAAAACATTATATCTTATATTATCTCATAATTTTGACTCACTTACCTCACCTTTCTTCCACTCACCTAGAAATACAACTCTGGTATCTGATAGCTCAATCTGCACCAAAAGCTCCCAGATCCAGCTATTGTTCCAGACAATCTCTGGGATCATGATGCCAGAATCTTTCTTCTTCCTTATATATACAAATCACAATGATGAGTTATAGGAAGAAGACCAGGACCTGTTGTAAGTCATTGTACAACTAGACGACTCCCAACTTGTTTCTATCAAGACTGTTCAAATTTCAATGTGAAAGCCTCTGATGCCAGTTGATGTCATAGCCCAGTACTTCAGATGGTTCTGATATTTGTGAAGCAGGAGTTTGTACAGGGGTTTATATACTGGAGAAAGTCTGAGAGGATCAGTAAGCAGAGGAGTAGGACTATGTATGAGCATGTGGAAACAGATTAGTAAGTAAGACAGATCATAAGGAAATAAACTCAGAGATAAGTCTCATACAAGGATCAATAAGCAAGATGAGAACAGAGATAGCTAAAGACCAAAGAAGCAGAAATGTCTAAATAAGGACAGAGTACAGATATGAACAGATGAGTTCCAGAGTTAGACCAACTATATATATGCCTGTAAAGCCTGAGAATGACAACAGCTCAGCACAAGTTCAAGGGGAATGAGTAAAGGCTAAAGTAATATATAATATTCTGACTGAGAAAGATACAGAAGTTTCTCCAGAGATTTATATACTGAAACAAAATCCAAGAGGATCAGTAAGTATAGGAATAGGGTTATGTATAGGTCCAGAGATAGATACAGATGAAGTCCAGAGTTCCAGAGATCTTGATGGAGATGGGACTGAGATATGATCATATAGTAAATATGATCTGGATTTCTAGAAGAGGCAAAGTCCAGACATACACTTATAGATTCAAACAATTACTGTATAATAAGGTCATCTTGGTATATGAAGATCATGCATTTGAAGACCAGATCATCACTTACTAAATCTTCTATGGTTATGGTGATGAGAAGGTACAATGTATACAGATAACCTATGGCAAAGACTACAGTGAGTTTCTCAGTAGAGGGAAATCTAGATAGCTTGAGTGATACAAAGTCATTGTTAAGTATGATGCTAGTGTCTCCTATGATAATGGATATATCCTCATAGACTTCCCTTTGGGTTCATCACCCTTGGCTATTCCAATGCCCATCAGGATCAGCAATTTAATTCTTCACCTTCTAGAAAAAGTATTAATGAGTGTATGTTCCACATGATGGGTCTACTGGGTTGTTATATATATGTATGTTCTCTATGTGCACTAGCTAATCTTAATACATGAAATTTCTCAACAGGCCCAAAGGACAGATCTCTCATTGGACCAGTGGAGTCTAGGTCTCCCCACCAACATCTCTACTTTGACAACTGCATTATGGTTCATCTAGTGCAGGAGTCTGACAATGCTCCTCCCCTACCTGGCCATTTCCATATAAGGCCACTTGTCCAGCAAATGACACACCCAGCCCCTAGCATCATTATTAGCAACAGAAACCCAATATGTGCCATCTTCATTTATAACAGAGTCCTCCTCTAGTGCACAAACACTCTTGACAGCATCTACTAGCAGTACATTTTCAGGTTCAAATGTACTGGTTGGCACAATTACTTGGTGCCAGAATAGAGACCATTCTGCTTTATTCCACTCTATACAGTACAGAAAATGACCACGGTCCTCATCATAGCGTCATCAGAGGTTTCAGCCTTTGTTGCTAGAGGGCCTTTATTTTGGGCAGGATTTTCATTCACCATCTACTTCTGATAAAGGCTGCATCACCATCCATCTACACTCCTTCAATTCCTTTCACATCAGCAGACATTCATGATCTGTGTGACCTTTACCTAAAGAATAGAAAATCTTTCTGCAAGCAGAGTTTTAGAAAACAGAGTTAGCAGTGGCAATGAAATATCACACCTGTTTATGGGGACTATGATATACAAGGTAGTGAGAGCCACTGAGTGAGAGGACACATTGGCTGTTATGAGAGACAAGATATCGTGAAAAGTGTGAGTGAACTGTAGGGTTGAAAAGATTAGTTAAATAAGGAGAGAAAAGAAAGAACATACTGGATGCAACTCAGATTTAAGCTGTGCATCTTCTGGCCTACAACCAGATGCTTGACAAAGAGAGTTTAGAAATCATGTAATCATGAGACAGGTGAGTACAAGCTCCACATATTTATATCATTCACCATCTGGTTATAGCAAAGGCATTGACTAAGTGAGGAGAAGCTATAAGCACCATCCATACCCTCGTGCACTGAACAAAGGTGAATAATAATCTTGATAGAATGTGAGCACAAACAACAGTAGCCTTGGGGTGGAGACTGGCCATACTGGACTTTGTAGGGAGTGGAGTTTAAGTAAACTAAAAAGAAAGAATGCTTACCAAAAAAAACCCAGAGAAGTGGATGCTATAGAGTACATAAATATGTGCATATGTGCACATGCAAGGTGCTAACACCCCATGAGGACACCCAAGTCAAAGATAACACTAAAATCAAAAGCATATAATAAGTATATTGACTGCTGCATGATCATTGAGTGCACAGAGACCTCCAGCCATAGCAGAGCTCTCACCTGCAGCAGTCAAATAAAATAAACAGAGTGTTCCCATGATGCCCTTTGGTGCTCAGGGACCTAAGTAGCACAAGTTAATGGTAGATGGTCATGAATCAACACCTAAGCAGTTGAAAGTGTCCTACTAGAGGGAGCTATGCATTGTGGACATATATTGGCCTCTGGAATAGGCAAGTATCCACAATAGAGCCGCCTATGTCTTCATCCAAAGCTGAGTTTCAATTCTTGGCTCACATGCCACTATTCAAGCATCATTTTTGCTGATGTATCAGTAAATCACTCCACTTTTGTACAATACTATACAAATATGTACATAGCTGTACAGCCCTACAGCTCTACAGGGAGGTCTCCCATTGTATAAGTCTATACAGATTATGTACAGCACTGTACAGACTGTACAGATACACTATTTTGTACACATCTGGTTGTTTGTACACTCTATACAGATTTATACAAGTGTGCACAAATGCACACAAGGTTATATAATTTGTTGCCATTGTGGTTCTCAAAACACCAAAAAATGCGAAAAACACAAGTTGTATTTCAAATATCTTATATACAAATGTACACTACTTACTAACTACACATAAGAGAGGGAGACAAAAATGCGAAAATTAGGGGAGATGATGAGACCTACAGAGAAGAGAGGGTCAGAGAAGGATTAAGAAGACAGAAAGGAAGACTCACCAAGAATAGGCAAAAATGTGAATATGGAAGGGAGGAGAGGAGCAAAGAGAAAGCAGACAGTTAGAGAGAGAAAAGAAAAGAGAGCAAGAGACTGACCAATTAGGCAAAAATGCGAAAATTAAAGCAGGAGGAGATGATGAGAGCCAGGGTGAAGAGAGAGGGTTAGAGAAAGGTGAAAAAGACAGAAAGGAAGACTCACCAAGAATAGGCAAAAATGTAATAATTGAAGGGAGAAAGGAAGAGAAGGGTTAGTGAGGATGGATGGATGAAAAGAATGACTTATCAAAGAGGCAAAAAGGCGAAAATCAGAGGGAGAAGGAGAGGATAGAAGATCTAGGAAGCAGAGAAAGGTCAGAGAAGAGAAAGGGACACTTACCAGAGAGGCAAAAATGAGAAAATTGAAGGAGGGAAGATCTAAAGAGAAGGAGACAGGTCTCAGAAAGAGTCAGAGAAAGACACAGACACAGGCAAAAATGCAAAAATTATTAGAAGAGAAGAAAAGAAGGAAGAGATTTAAAGAGAGGATAGAGCAGGGAGGGTTACATGAGGAGAGAATGAATCAAATCAAGAGCCTCAAAGAAAAGTTGAAGTGGAAGATTTGAACCAACTTGAAAGGAAAAGAGAGCAAAGAGAAGATGAGAAAAGACTTGTGGTTGACCGCATTTTTGCTTATATAAGTGATGCTAAACAAGACCAAATCATGGACTTAGAGAATTTCGCATTTTTGCTGATGTGGGTCATGACCTGGACTGTGGGAATTTTCTCATGAAAATCAAAGTTGTAGTCCTTGTCAAGGAGAGTCTATCCATAGTCTCATGATATCATTAAGATAAGATCCTAGTGAGATATACACAAAATACTTGAAAATCATGGACACTTTTGAAAGACTGAATAATATTTTTATGGCAGTTCAACTATAGTTTGAAAACCTGACTTAGCATATAATGTATAATTTGGCAACATTAGTCAATCAAGTAATCAAGTGGGATGTATGCACTAGACATGACTGTAAAAGGGTTTTGCAACCACCTTGCAAAAGACCCCAGATACCTCCACTTCTTATCTCAATAGCTACTTTGACAAAGAGTTTTACTACACTTTGCGTTCTCCTACCTAGTAGTCACTAGTAGCAACAGTTATTCTACCAAGTTCAATATTTTTTCAATCTGCAATTTTAACTACTAGTGATACTCAGGGAGGCTGTACCACTGTGTAAACTGTATGGGCTGTATGAGCTGTATGTGGCTGTGTGGGCTGTATTTGGCTGTGCAGTTGTAAGTACTGTGCCAAATCGGGTGATTTGCTGATGTGTCTTACTACTTCAGGGTCTTATGTACAACACATGTATAGTAACAACACAACTATACAGGATAAGACTTCTTGCCAGTCATTAAGTGGAGTTTACAACTTTTCTAGTTTTCATGGTAGAAAATGTGTGAGTTCTTAGAAGGGTTTACTAGAAGTGTCCTCTTTTTGTATGCTCTGTAGATATCCTAAATGATCTAATACTAAGACATATTTCAATCTTGTAGCTCCTGTTGCAACCTATAAAAGTCTGTTTTAACTTTATCATGGTCTTGTGTCTTTCCTCCTAAAAAGAGAGTCTGTCTTAAATATGTAAAGCTTAGTTTAACACCAGAACAGCTGTTGTATTCTCAACCCCTGAAAGGTAGTACACAACAAGTAATTGATATATATAAATAGACTGTTACATGGGTGACTCCTCATACAACTTGAAAAAGAATTTTCAGGCATGTTTAGATATGGCATCATTAACCTAGGAGAGTATATACTTTGCATAAAAGCTTGTGCTGCAACTTGGATTTGGGTGATAAGGCTTAATATTTTAAAATGGAAAGCTGGAAGCTGCACATGGAGGCACCTAGGATTGATCCGTCTTCTATACTCAAATCTCAGATTTGGCGCAAGGTTCATATAATAGTCCCTTCTCCAAGCAAGAACAATTATGTAGAATGGATCAACTAGATATTGGACCCAAGGGCATAAGATAGGGGTGCCCAAGTGATATGTATCTCCTTTATCCAGGATACAGAATGGTGAAAGATGAATGAAGGGTCCTCCTGCTGCATCCTCACAGAACACTGAGCCAACTTGGTATCCTGTGCAAATAATAACCAGTCTCACTACCACCTGGTTGCCAGGGTAGTTGACTATGTCTATAGATCTAGCACATCCTATGGTCTTCACAGAGAATGATCCAATAAGCATGATGAGGGTAGTATGGGTTCAGCTTGAACAAAATGCTTGAACAAAATTTTGCTATCAAATGGCTCACAGGCCTGTAAGGTAGTATATAACTAGATCCTGATACAATATAATCTCACTTCAAGACAACTCTTAGCCTGCACTTAAAATCTTATGGACTGTCACAGTTTGAGAGGAGAGTGAAAGTAGGAAGTTGTTATTACTCAATGCAAAATGGGCTCCTTTTATACCTTTTGGGAGGCCATCTTACTAAGCATGACTCATCACATTAGTAAGTCAGTGACTTACTAATAAATAATATTACAAAGTATGATGAATTCTCACAAATCAGAATATTGCCAGTCACATGACATACTTACAAACACATCTGGTGGCTCACTGAGGGATTCTGTGGATGAATAAGCCTGAAAGAAATAGAAAGAAATGGAAACTGCATGACAAATCATGAAGGAGCCTTACAAATCAGAATATTGCCAGTCACATGACATGCTCATTAAGATATCTTGATGGCTTAAGCCATAGAAATGAAATAATATGAAAAAGAAATTAATGGAAACTATCATACTAGAAATATCAGTACAAGAAAATCTGTGAAAATAAAACCAAGGCTATAATATAATGAGGTATACCTTGGTATACTCTTTGTAATCACTTCTTGTCTATCTATGTCATGATACAAGTTCTTTACCACACATGACACCAATGGATCCACAATATTTCTAACCATAACCTCAATAGTGTCATTGGTGTCTCAAAAGACTCAGGCTTGCTATGGAAAGAACTTCTCATTCAGCTTCCCCGCCAGCACCAGTCACCACTGCTGTCACCTTCAGAACCCACCTACAACACCTATTCACCCAACAGCCCCATCACATAGTGCCTGTCATATACCATATATCCGGTACAGATCCGAAGATCCGGATCTCAGATCCGATCCAGATCCGCTGGACACATCCGTCGTCCGGTCCACAGATCCGATCCGATTCTCATTTCATTTCCTGTTCATATAACTCTAACTATCGTTCATCTCCTTTCGGTATTCCTGTACACCGGTAATCCAGTTATCCTTTACTTCCGCTATTCTTACTGATCCGCTTTAACTTGTACTTCATTTCCGGCTCATGATTTACCCGTTCCGACTTACCAATACACTTTATGTATACTTTGCTTATACTTTGTACATAGCCTCATACCTTTGCTTATTGATCATTCCGTTAGTTATCCGTAGTATATAAACCCTTGTACTTGCGCTGTAGAAGATCAGTTCGAATATCATCTTAGATTGCACTCATCCTGTCTGGACTCTAAGTCCTTCCGCTATCTGTCCGGACTTGAGTACGATACTCTTGTCTACTCCGAGACTTAGGATTGAATCCGATAGTCTATACATCCGCCTCTGTCTTCGGACAGTCTTACTCATTAGTTTCTAGTTCGGATCCAATCCGGATTAGCCATTACCCTATACGTCTGATATCCGGAAGTCTTACCGGATCCGTTACGATACTTATCCGTCCCTCTAGACGTGATATCTTGGTGCTCTGAAATAAGGGGCAATACTCGGGAAAGGGGCACAGCGCACGAGCTGAGGCCAAAGCCCTTCGGATCCGATACCCCTTGAGTACGGTCTTAACAGTGCCACTCATCATAAATGTTCTCTATGCACAGGTTCTAAAGGTGCATCCAGTTGATTTATATAACTGTGTCTTTGGTATCTGATATAGACACTTAGTGTGACCACTGGAATGTTAATGAATTAATGGAGACATCTTGATTGGACTGATAGTAACCTTGTAAAACTTCCTTCATGGGAAATCAGTTTTCTTTTTTGGGATTCATGTATAGTCCAATGCCCTGGTTCCCCAAGTTATCAAATGACAGCCAAGAGAGTGTTATGTGGCAAGTCACCATTCATTCATGTAATATAATTCTTCATTGTATAACTAATATGATGATCACTAGCTACATTCATTTTTACTCCCATTGGACATCCAATACCCCAGAATGAGTGCCATGCAGTGATGGACAGAGTGCAATAGCCACTTATGTATCTTAATCACTCCTTGGAAGAATTGCTATTATCAAATGGAATATGTTTATATTTCTATAAGTTGCCCTTAATCTCATCTTTCCTACAGATATTGAGAAAGACTCTAGGCCATGTGAGCCATCTTCTAAAGTTTAAGGGTGTCTCCTTCTCTGAGTTACAGTGGAATTTCCTGGTTGCAAGAATCTGAAGGGCAGTCCATGGAACTGCAATTGTACTTCACAAGTAGGTACATCAGCAACTAATGAAAGAGGTTCAGATCCCCATGCTGGAATTTTTAACATACCATCATGACTTATCTGTGTCACCACACAAAGGATATGACAGTATTATGTTGTCTAGTAAAAGTGAATAACCTGAGTAAGTCATTACTTGGTGAGACACTGCAGATTAGAAGCCATTTCTTTGCTACTTCAAAAATGTTAGACTGGCTGTGTTTAACATAAACAGACATATAATCAAGCATGCACTGTATATGAGATTAAAATATTTATACAATTATTTATACTTATCACTTACATGACATGGTGTGAAAATGAGTAGATACATAGGATACACATGAGAGTGCTAATAATCACTCCATGGCTACAGCCTTGAATGCACTCTCATAAACCATTAGTAATTCAGGCTAGTGTTCATTTTCCTCTCACTACTTTCTATCCTGATGCAATTAATAATAACCTCAGATTTTGGTTACTACGACTTCTTTGAATCCACAGGGAGTGCAGGAAGCGCAGAGACATTTGGTCCACCCCCAAGTCAACCCAGAATTGTAATATCTCCATCACAAATGGACTGGAATGGCTCTATCCAGATGACTTCAAGTGGGTTCTTGCACTATTTGCCATCAAAGTCATTTGTTGACTAACATTGGCAAAGGTCCCCAGATCATGGAATTGTTTACTTGCTTGGATTCCAAGCTCAGCAGGTTGACAGGGTTGAGTCCAATCTAGAGGGAAGAATAAGCAATCTAGAGGTGAAGCTAAATAATCTGGAGTCAAAACTAGCTTCCCATAGAATGAAATTGCTGAAGCTGGGTAACAGGTTTTATGAACTTTTTCATTCTCACTCATGCAGCATGTTCATGGATCACTCATCTAATGGTACAACTTCACAACTTCTGCTTAGTCTGTTTCACATGTCCTGACATTTACAATATGTTCCTAGTAGCATGTGTACAACATATGGTATCAGATTTCAATTGAATCTTGACCCATGGGCTACACATGCATGAACATTATGTTATTTACAGTTAACTACTGGTCATGTGCTACAATTTCAAGGACCCATGCTAAGATAAAAATTTGTTCTTAAAGAACATTCAAAACTTCTTTTCCCACCTTAAGACTTTCTGTCAGGCTTTCTACCATTTGGCCAACACTGTGTTTCATGTTAGCCACATGACACAACAGGTATGTGAGAGACTTACTCTAACACACTTGAGGCCTCCATGTGAGTCATCTGACAACATGTATTTCACATTAGGCCATTGGTGCTTGAAATCAGGTGTAAGTTCATTTATTAGTAGTCAATAATATTCAAATGATTGTGTACTTCATCTTCCAAGCCAGGTTGTACAACTTTGATACAGCCTAAGGGTGTTTTGGGTGCCAGCAACCAAAGCCTACTCACAGAGTCATCCTGCATATCAAGACTGACTTGCTTAGGATAATTCTGGTCATAGATGTAATTTCCCATGGAGTCAGCTGGCATGCCTTGACCATTTGCTGGGTAACACCATTTGTGATATCCAGTAAGTTTTCAAGTTCTGGTTCAAGAATGAGTGATGTGCTGTTGTTGTATCCAGAACTTCAAGAGCTCCCATCCCTGGCACTTTGACTGTGAGGCTACATTACAAAAAAAGGTGAACTCAGTGGTGATTGAAAGAACAGGTATATTTGGTTATTCTCCAGTCACACTTAAACACAACTGAAATCTCTTCAATAATCTATACTAATCAATAATCACAAGTACACCAGCATTTGACTTTCAAGTTTACTCAGCAGAAGTCATCACTCCACTGTAGCTCCACAGCACTAATTTTATCATAACTGAACTTGGACCCTACTGATGTGGTACCAAAGTGGCTAATTTCTATGGTGGAGGTGGTGTGCATCTAAAAGTATACCTGGAATACACTCTGGAGACTAGGAATTTATAATCATCTATAAAGATTCTTGAGAGATACTCTATCTCCAGCATTTACATGAGGATATCCAGGGCGTTCCTTGGTATCTGAACAATACTATCTTCATCTGTGTCCTAAATAAGTAACTCTTTCTACAAAGTCAATAGACATATTTGTGTGTAATGATAGGTCAGTCCAATAGTGATGCAGAATCTGGTCAAATTGCCCCAACATTCACCAGAGACTAAGCTAAATGGGAGAAGGTTAGTGATCTGATGCAACATCATGGGGGTCACAGTGTAGTAGATTGGCATGGTCCATTTATGAGAGTGGCACTGGCAGAGAGCCTAGCAGACATCAAGGATGGATAATAAATGATTCATGTGTCCCTTGGCATAGAGTGTGAGTGCATTGCAGAAATGGTGAATTGTGTAGTTGATATGCTTTGGAAGCTGCTGCCCAAGAGCTTGGCAAAAATCATAAGTTTCGAAGGATTACAGCAGGACCATTGACTCAAAAGATATCATGATTCAGATGGGTGCCAGTCTTGAACTTCTTGGATCCTTGGTGCTCCAAGAAGAAAGCTTTGTGTTCTTTTGGCAGGGTAAGAATACACAGTTTTGAAGCACCTTAAAGTTTCCTCTGGAACAACTGAAATAGATCAAGATTGAACAATACTGTCAGAGCAAAACAAGAACAAAAGTGTGTGGATAAAAGAATACCTAGCTATAGAGTGAGAATTTATTTATTGATATAGCCAAGACAGTGTCCAGAAAACCAACACTCCAATGTAATGAAGAACAAACAAAAAGGGAACTAAAATATATTGAAAATATCAAGTGAACAGTTTTGGAAATAATTCAGTCTAATACTAATAGGTTCTATCTACTCTTTCTACTGCTGTGCACACATTCATTCCCCCATTCATTCCCCTTGGATCAAGTAGTTGGTGTATTATGCTGGGAGTTATAGCAGGTATCCTACCTTTGTGGGAGACTCTTCCACAGGACATTTGCACTTTCCAAGGACCTGTCCTTGCACAGGTGTGTCAGTGAATTCTCAAATTCTCACCCATGCACATCAAGACCAGCATAGTGGGTATTCAGCTTAGAAAGGTAATTTTCTATCCCCCACCTTGTGAGATATGTTAATACAATAACAAGACTGAAAACAATGCTAAGTAAAGTCTCACCATCTTAACCTTCTAGAACTCATGTACCATTAAGTTAATAATGTATCGTTAACACACAAGCAAACCATAATCACCCTCCTCCTCATCAAAACCATCCAACCACACTGTCACCATGTATTCTCACCCCAAGGAAAAGACATATGAGAACAAAATGCCAACTGCCAACCCAAGGTCTTCACTCATCTCCCTCCCACATTATTCCTGCAACATTGTTTGTTTTTATATTCCAATTTCTGTCCTTTGCAAAGCAGTACTCTATGTAGGACAATACAGTCTAGTCTATGGGACCCCCAGTGTTCCAGTCGCATCTCCAAACACAAGGTGTAAAGATGTAGCAATGGGTGAGGTAGTACAGGAGTGACACAGGAGTGTTGATACAGGGGGTGAGGATATCGGGAGGCTTTGATTTTGTGTGAATTAGTTAATTGTTTTATTTACAAATTTACAGAACCATTATTAGTCTGGAGGTTTATGAGGCAAGAGTACTTCACCAAAGTCTTGCTCAGGTGATTCATGGAGTTGATACAGCAGATGAGGTGAGGTGTTGCAGAGGGGTCTGAGAGGAGAAATGACAGTTATGTAGCATTACAACCTACTGCTAGGTGCAGTGCATGATGCTCTCTATGGTAATGTGGGCAATCAAGCATTGACATGGTCTATGTCATTATAAATAGGCTTTCCACAAACCCTAAACAAATAGACAGACAGATAGACCATGATGGTGCCAGAACATTTGAAGCTTATATAATTTTACTAGTCAGTCTAAATCTACGGAGTCACTGGCCAGGACTCTACACTTAAGCAGGTATTAAGTCTGGCCACAATAACATTGAGGTGAGGACTTAGAATATCAGAACAAAGTTTGTTCTAGAGAGAGTCCATGGCACTGTCCTTCTGGAATCCCTGAAGTAATGCCTGAAGTATCTGCAGTCCAATGCAAGTGCTCCACCTCCCAACCAATCAGTCTTGTCAAGACCATTCAGATTGTCTCTAACCACAAATGCAAGTTTGAGCAGCACAGCTTCATCAAGCTCATTGAGTCCTCATTTACTACACCATTGATGAACTGTGGGACTTACATCCAAGGGCAGTTGAGGAGGCTTTTCAGTTAGAACCCCTGCCACCCCCATGTGTCAGTCCCATGCCCATGTACCAGATTGACCCAGTCACCTTCATCTGCCATTAGCCAATTATCATGAGTATTCATGTCAGTGAAAGCCCTCTATATGTGTTGGAGATGCTAACATTGTGGTGAAGGCCAATGCCCAAGAACCAGCAGGAATTGCATTTGTGACACTTCCCAATGGTGGCTTGCCTTTGATGCCTGCTTTATTATGCAATAAACTCCCATGGCTGATACTACCACAGTCTGGTTGTTCATGAGGACTACATGCAGATATTTCGATTGTGGTCTTAGACCTGCTATTGGAGATGAGACATGCTTCCATTTTGGGGTATCTAGTGCTGCTGGGACATTCTGCTGCATCTCAGTCAGGGCCATTTGAATAACCTTGAGCCTCTGGGTGGAATTCACTATCATTGCCAGATAGGAGACTAAATTAATTGTAAAAATAAAATGTTCTAAAGGACTGACCTGCTTGGGTATGGACACTTCACACCAATCATATAGTTGTACAGTTCCAAGTTGAAAGCAGGTATTGTCATGGCCATATATCCTTCTGTCTGTCAACCTAAGGGCTCGCCTCTCTTCTATGATTATATCAACGCCCACAACACTGCATTTCTGGATGGCACCACCTCTCCTATCACTGTGTTTGCATCTCCAGCCTCTACATATCTCTTGGACATCATTTACTCATCACCACATAACTGGTGTTATGATACTTATTGATTGCAAGTTGGTCACTGGACTTAGGCTGGACTCTAGGGCATCCTTTGGAGCTTGTGCATATTGATGTTCATCAGCTCCCCTATCACATTTTAAGTGGTTGTTGCTATTGGGTCACCTTCATTGATAATTACTTGTGTTACTGTATTGCCCTACCTATCAAGGCCAAGTCAGATAGATGTCTTTGAGGCATTCAAGACATCCAAGGCTTATACTAACAATCAATCTGAGCAACCTTGTCTTAGGACAGGAGGTGGCAGGCCAATTATTATATTCCTGGCTGTGGTGCACATCATCCTGACATCAGAACACTACTGTCCCCTTCATGCACTGTCTGAATCAGCTTTGGCAGGCTGCAGTGCAGTTTCTTTTGTTGACAGCTACAATGCCAGAAATAGTGACAGCCCAGTTGCTTCAGAAACTGCAAATCCTACCAACTACCAGAAAGCTGATTCACAGATCCACTACACGACCAAACATTGTATACTCTTGGTTTAAGAATGAATAGGAGTCTGGGAGAGCAGGATAAGATGGGGAAAAGGTGCATTCAGTCACATTTTGGGATCTCATCAACACAGGATGGACATTAACACCAGCAAAAACAATGGGCACGTACGGACCAGTATCTTTGGATTATCCATGGTGCCTTGTAGCGATATCACTAATATTATAGGTATGAAAACAGTGACCCTGTATACCATTGTGTTAAGATGGGAATGAAGTGGGCCACTTCTAGAGGCTAACAAGTGACCAGAGATAATCAGGACTAGAGTCCAGAGTAAGTTGCCAATGTATTGGAGTATAGTAAGAGTGTACAGTACCTAGAGTCCAGAGTAAGTTGGCAAAAAGGCAGAAACAAATGTAAACAGACAAGCCACAATCCACAGGTAAGGAATAACTCAACCTAGGGATATCCTAGGGAGATCAGGAAGTCATGTAAATAGTCAGAGAAATGTGAGGAATGATACCATAAGTATAAACATAGAAAAGTGTACTGTAGAGGTGAATAATCATATAACTAACACCAGGTGGTCTGCCACCTCCCTCCCATCATGCAATCCTCCAAAGACCTCCAATCTCTGGAATAACCGATGATCATTGCTTGTCACATCATGGCCTTGGTATTTCCCAGTCACCACTTTCAGTAATCCCAGCCCTCTAAAGATACCAAACAGCACAGTCCATGACTGCTGTTGCCTCTTCTTGGACACATTGAAACTCCAGGTCATCAAATATCATCCAACAGTGTGAATTTATGAAGTACCTGGATACACTCACACATATAAACAATACAATCATCTGCATCAAGATCTGTGTCTTGATATGTTGGCATTAATATTGTATATTAACCTCTAGGGTGTGTTGACACATTGATGACCAGGCACTGACACTTAATGCATCCTGACTACAGCTTTGTTTCTTGAGCAAGAATCTCACAGCTGTATTTGATCCCTGGAAAGACTATGTTGACCTTGGTATCACTCCAGCAGAGGGCAATAAGGATTTATATATATTTCATAATATGCATTTATTTGATCAGTAATATAAAATCAACTACAGCATTTGCTCACTTGAGGTAACCCTTTAGCCCACACCAAGTGGATCAGAAGATGGACATAAGCAGGATTGTGATAATAGGATACAGAAAGCTAATAAAAGCAAGTATGAACAATGCTCTGATAATGAGGTTAAGTAGCACATTCAGGTGAAACTAATGTTTTTGAACAAAGAGAAGAAAAAAGTATCTGCTCTTCTGAGCCCATGCAATGGAAGTTATTGAAGGCAAATAATAACTGATAAGCATCAATGCATGATTAACGACATACCTCACTGTTGAAGGAAACCTATAATTTTTTGAGCAACCTTAGAAATAAGACTTGGCCAAGTCTAATAAAATTAGCCAAGTCTGACAGGTTATTAAACTAACCAAGATCAGTAGATGACCTAGACATCTCACTAAATTACACTAAATTATGCCAAATCCTACATTGTCTTATAATGTTTTAGCCATCTTAGCTAAGACCATGGTTTCTTATTCACCTCCTACAAATCCTGAAGATCACATAAGAATGCTAAAGTATAATCAGGAAAGGTGCAGGTAAACTGTTTCTG
Organism: Suillus subluteus; assembly: GCA_016647755.1. Taxonomy (NCBI): domain Eukaryota; kingdom Fungi; phylum Basidiomycota; class Agaricomycetes; order Boletales; family Suillaceae; genus Suillus; species Suillus subluteus. The sequence goes on from JABBWI010000006.1 coordinate 262,533, forward strand.
TACAGGTGTAGTTTCTCAGGGTGTAGCATTTCATTGTACACCCTACACTACAAAATGTTAGGCTTGGTGACCTTTTATTGAAATTTTACTCCACACTTCCAGCCCAGTATTCAAATGTAGCTTTTGTAAATAGAAAGATAGCTGACACATCAGATAATATGGATCTATCACTATTTTTAATAAACTCTAGATGGTTCAGGTGACTGATGAATATTCTATCGCTGCAGTATATACAATGTCATGTGCTAAAGCTCACAGATATAGCACCTGTCAACTATCTATTCTACCAACAACATTGAACAAAAGCTTCTTTAGGGGTAACCTGCTGGCTTTCTCAATAGTAATTTTTGACCATAATCTTATCTTATGGTTTGCTGATATTCTATAAGTTGCCCATTCCAGATTTACAGCATACTGAGTCAGTGACCAGCTATGGACATTATTATTATTAGTTTATCATAATAATACTAAGGTCTCTTAACATTGAGAGCAGGCAAGAGAAAGTATAGATAGCAGCAATAGGGTTTAGTGAGACTAAGATGTCCTAGCCTACAGACAAACCATCTAGTCACCAAACAGAATTGAAGTATTTTGCCAATGAAGAAGGAAATGGTGAAGAAGACAACCTACTATAGCCTAAAGATGGCTACACTCTGGATATGATTAATGTTAATAACTAGAATTCAATGTCTATTAATTGGGAGGTGAATCTTCGTCAGCAGGATACCAGCTAAGGAATCCTAGTTTCAGAGATGTGGGCTGCTCAAAACCCTCTTAAGTTCGTCATATATGATGGTTAGCTTTGTGACAGATACTTTAGTATTGACTCAAATGTCATTTAAAGTTCCATAATAGGAGGTATGGAAATTTAAAAAACATTTTTCTTTTCTGCTCCACCAGATTCCTAGAATGCCTAGATAAGGACCCAAAGAAATATGACCCAAAATTATGGACATGACATTTTAATGAAGAAATACTATGTACCTTTTCAACTGCTTTACATGTATTGGTGATTGTAACAAAATATCCTGATATACTGGCCAGAACAAACTGAAACTGCAATTTTTTGTTCTTAAACTCAGAGTTGCTCTTGCTTCCTAAATCACTAACAGAATAACTAGATGTATCTACTTCACCTGTTAAGACTGTACTCCAGAGGTATCGGATACGAAGGGCTTTGGCCTCAGCTCATGTGCTGTGCCCCTTTCCCGAGTATTGCCCCTTATTTCAGAGTACTTAAGTATCACATCTAATAGGACGGATAAGTGTTGTAATGGATCCACTAAGGCTTCCGGATATCGGACATATAGAGTAACAGCTAATCCGGATTGGATCTGAACTAGAAACTAATGGATAAAGACGGTCCGAAGACAGAGGCAGATATATAGACTATCAGAATCAATCCTAAGTCTCAGATTAGACAAGAGTAGAAGACTCAAGTCCAGACGGAATGAGTACAATCTAAGATGATATCCGAACTCAAGTACTACAGCGCATGTACAAGGGTTTATATACTACGGTAAGTTTCTAGACTTTATCTACTTACAACTGACTCTTTCCCCCACATCTTGTAAATCAAATAATAAACTTCACTTGTTCTTACAAGCAAGCAATTCCTGAACAATATCAATAATATAGGCTTCTTTTAGGACTTCCAGTGAGTCTAACACTCTTTTGTAACCATCCTTAAACATAATCTGTTTGGGCTGCCAAACTAGCTTTGTATATATGGCTTTTACATTTTATGCCAATGGTTAAGCTGTCAGTATTCCAGATTGAATTAGCTTGACTCCATTGCTAGAAATGTTATCAATGGTCTCATCTCACTATAATATTTCTTTAGCTCGCTTGTATAGGTACTTCTAATGCATAAACTGTTCCTAACACTGAGCTCACTCATAGAGCTTTTGGACAATATGAACTTCTCACACTATCTTGAATTTTTGATTCTGAAATTCTTTGTTCCCACTTTTTACCATCTCATTAAATTTTGCATCCATGATATTCTAGGACTGGTGTGGGAACTCAAATGGCCTGTTTCCTCCTTGATGGTCATAATGCTCAAAAATTCTATGAAGCTATCGAGCACTTCCAGGAGCTTGGGTCTCCAAAATCAGAAGGGTCAATCCAGAGTGCTGGAAAATGATGCTTCAGATGGTGACGAAAGGAACAGTGTTCCATGAATTTTGGACAAGTTATATAGGTTGCTGAAGAGGAACTGTTAGGGCTGGATGATGCACAGCATGCTGGGGGAGAGCATAGGGAACTAAAGAGGAGCAGGACATGGAGGAGGTGCAGCTAGTGCAGTTTGAAGAGTTGGAGCATGCTGCCCATCTAATGAGGCAAGCCATCGATAGCCTCATTAGATGGGCTGGTCACCAGTCTTAGGAAACTGAAGAGGAGCAGGACAGAGATGCAGCCAGTGCACTGTGGATTTGCACACACCTTGAGAATCTGATCTGCATAGGCATCATACCAGGACCACATCAGCCAAAAGACATTGCATCATTCCTTTGTCCCCTCAACAATGAGTTTGCAGGATCTCTATGTAGTTCGTGTGAAATCAAGGGTGTTTGCAATATTGCTGCCTATGGAACATTCTATTATGCTCCCCTCACCACAACACATAATGAAAGACAAACACGCCCTTCTATGGATCCTCAAAACCTCCCTTTACACACTCATGAAGATTTTGCTGGCATCTATACTATCAAAAAAAAACATGAAATCAAGGGAGAACCCTCCCTCTGTCATGTCAACTCCATTGATTTGCAGATGGTGCACCCGAGGAGTGGATGCATCTCTTCCTTGAAAATATCATCCCGACTCTTGTTGATCTTTGGACTGCGCACATGCACCCATCTTTACACATGTGCAAGTTAATTGGACTGATGAAGACCTTGGTGAATGTCGAAATATCTACTGAGGAGATTGACAAGCTCGAGGAAGGATTTGCAGCTTGGGGGGAGTCTGACATTTTTTCTGGATTTTACTGTCAACATGATGTGGCAAGACTAGGGAATGCACCCTTCCACAGCACAACAACAGAGATTACCACTCAAGGGAAATGTGAAGAAATTGAGAGATTTCTCAATGATATACTAAGATTAACCATAAAAATACACGTCTAGAAATTGTATAGGGAAATACAGGCTTTACCTGGATTACCATTAAAATATGCGGAGCAATTCATGAATACTTCCTTCAAAATACCTGTTCAGAACCAAAAGTATGATGTACTGGCATTCATTGTCGATAACAGGAAAGCATGGGGTGATCCAAAAGATCCTGAAGAGACCATATCCGCCCAGAAGCGTGTCAAGAACCAAAAGAAAGAAGTTGCTGCACATAAGACAGCAAAATTGGTAGCTGATGGGAACAGGAAGCCAGAGAAGGGTAAGAAAAAAGCACGATCAAGAAAGGACAAGGGGAAAGCGAGAGCAATCAATGTTGATGAGGAGCCAACTGAGCCGAAGAACATGGTGCCAGCACAGCCTGTTGTGAGTACATCAAATGCACATCAGATGATTGATGACATTGCTGATAGCGACTTTGAAGATTGATCTGAAGGTGTGCACTTTGTATGTCCAGTCTCATAACATAAAGCTCAGTCATCGTTGTCATCGAAGAAATCCTCGGGCTCTGTTCCTGACTAAAGGACAAAAAATGTTAGCTGTCTTGTTTGTGCATCCATACCATAACCAAATCTTGTACATGGTCAAATAATACTGCAATCCAAAGACTTTTCTTGATGACATTAGAGTATACTGGAATAAGTGCAAGCGGGCTTGCAATTCGGGAGACTGGGATTATTTCATATGGATGGTACTCATTTGAATATGAAGTATGGATGCCAAGAGTACTTTCACTATTTTTAAAGTTAAAGTTCAGAAGATGGTGAGAGACGAAGGCAAGGCCCTGACTCACTAGAGCGCCCAAGGCATCAGTGGAATATTGTCATTGGACTTGAGACGTCGGACAAGGGCACAAATATGAGGGACTTTGTCTCGAAGGCCAACAATGAGGAGTGTAGTTATCTCAACAGGAAGACGAGACAAAATGAAAGCATATGCATCTGTTTGGGTTCGTCTGTTGGTCATGCAACCACATCGAATACCGTCCTTTCGGATGTATGTGAGGGCACGGGCAACCTTGGAAGTGAAGAAGACTGTGCCATTATCAAGTGAGAAGTTGTCGACAATGTTAAGATCAGGCCAGAGAGCTTGGCAGTATGATATAAGCAGTGGATAAATGACACCTCCAGGCCCAAAAGTTCGAAGATTGATGAACTTCGCCTGGCAAAGTGGGAGTCAGATGTTGTCTGACGAGTTGTTCAATAGAGTCAAAGCATAGAATGAGAATGTACCTTGAGCAGCTTCGCTCTGATACATAGCGATATCAGTCATCATATTCCCTCACTGCTGGGCTTGACTCTTGAGGATCTTGTGGAGGGTATCTCATTCTATCACATGAGCATCATGGGGAAGCGAGAGAGTATACTCATATATCAAGTGGGTCTGAACCCAATGATGCATCAATGTTAAACTCCATTCAGCCACCGTCATGTCCATTGTGATTGACACATTCCAGCATCCCATTGAAGCGCTCAAAAGCAAATAACCACCATGAGTACACAGGTCCATAAGCCTTGATCATGTCTGCAATATGCATTGAAGCGTGGTGATTGATCGTGAGATGAATGTTGAGCTTGAGGCAATGGAGGCAATACTGGGACAAACATGATTGTCCAATGCATGCCTGGGACATTGAGATTGATCGAGTTGCAAGGAGACGGACAGCTGCACATAGAAGTAAGACAGCATCATATATGCGCTGGCAGTTGCGGCAGCTTGGTGAGAACCAATCACTCAAGAAAGCAGACAAGTGGAGAAGACTGCTGATAATCACACCTGTACTGCTATGGTGGTCTTGGAAGGACGAGAATGATGATATGCCAGATAGTGATGTCACGGCTCAGCTGACAACTTTTGTAAAAAATGGGCATTGTGAGCTGAATAAAATTACTAAATTCATGAATATATTTATGTATATAGATTAGGCCAAAAGCCGGGAGGCATCTAAGGGCATTTTTTACTGGGATGCATTTTTGCCTTGCTATGAAACAGCTCAGAAAATGGTTCAGCTTTTGAACCATTTTCTGAGCTGTTTCATAGCAAGGCAAAAATGCATCCCAGTAAAAAATGCCCTTAGATGCCTCCCGGCTTTTGGCCTAATCTATATACATAAATATATTCATGAATTTAGTAATTTTATTCAGCTCACAATGCCCATTTTTTACAAAAGTTGTCAGCTGAGCCGTGACATCACTATCTGGCATATCATCATTCTCGTCCTTCCAAGACCACCATAGCAGTACAGGTGTGATTATCAGCAGTCTTCTCCACTTGTCTGCTTTCTTGAGTGATTGGTTCTCACCAAGCTGCCGAAAGGTTGTAATGTTAACACTATTTGAAGAACATAAATGTCATACATTTTTGGGAAGACATGTAATGTGACTGGGCCATTTTACGCTGTTGATAAGATTCTCGAAGCGCTGCTTCAGCGAGTTTCTACCCCCAGCACCGGAGAACATATAACCTGCAAATAAGACGCACATAAATAGATGCGCCATGACACCTTGTAAATCTCCGTAAGCATAGCTGGACAACAAGTTAACATCATGTTACCAAGAAATATGCAGTGCATAGCCAGCGATCAGGTTCAGTATACTCCAGCAAACTCCATGATCATCATGAATAGCCTTCTGCCAAATAGGATTGGCGTTTCGTGAATAGAATGATTGACGAAGGAGATGATCATCGTCTGTTGCTGTCCAGCCTATGACAACATTCAATACCAGTGGATCTCATATGAGAAGGGAATACTACTATAGTCATAGCCTTCTCATGTGTTGATTTTTGTGATGTCAATATCACAATAGAGACATGGGTGCATGTTGTGTGAGTGGCCTGCTGTACCTGACAACTTGTGAGCAGCTGGCATGTCACAATCGAGGATTGGGTTGTCCACATAGATGTTGGCAGGTTCGTCCTCATTGGTCCATTTTGACACCTGGAGTTATGGCTGATATCATATTAAAAACGGAGCTAAGTCTGTCTAAGTTACCATTTTGAAGAAGCATTATCTCCTTTGTCGGCTTGAGTTGAGAAGGTGAGTGATGTATCCAGCATTCAGGTCATATAGCATATTGAGTAATCCATTGGTCGGGGTTGATTCCAAGGGGCCGTTTTGCACTGGCCAAGGCTCGAACAGGTCGCAGAAATGTAGGCAACACATTTGCAATCAGGAGCATGTTGAGACTGTGATTCAGTTGATTTGTCGCCTGATTCCATGAGAGGTGACCGTAAACGTTGGCCATGACAGCTGTAAGGTATGCATATCGAATGTCACCATTTTATTTGAATGCAATGGGGACGAGGGATGGTGCATTGGCTTCGTCCTGATCAACTCCAGGCTTGTGAACATCAGGTGGTTCAGCTGGCTGAAAAATCTGATCAGGCAGATGCAGCTGAAGTTGTTGACATTGAAGGAAGGGGAAATCTTGATTAATATCTGGTATGGGATTCGGCTCAGGGTGATAGTCATTATCAAAGTCGAAGTTCGCATTGTCTTGAGGCTGTGAATCAACTTGAGCTAGCAGAAGTATGTTTCTGGCTTGCTCACGCAAGTCTCTGCTTTGAGTTCTCGGTATAGATACAGCCTGAGAGTCTGACTGTGACAGCTGCACGGAAGGACCTGGTATGGCATTTGTCTGCGGAACGAGACGTCGACAAGTCGAAGTAGCTGGCTTGAGAGTATATCCCGGAGCATCTGCCTGACACCTATTCTCATTTGAATATGGCATGCTCTATCATGCCTTTGGATAGCAGTGGAAGTCCCAGATGTTCACAGATGTTATTGGCTCTAACTTTTCTTCCCAGTGTTCTTACTTTGCTTGCTTGATGTTTTTCAAGAAGCAGTTGCAGACACTCTTCATCAATTGAATATTGGCACTGGACTAATCAACTTCTGGCTTTGTGATCAAGTTTATGTACCTGTTTTCACTTAGTAAACAGTTCACTCAACCACCAGTTTTTGGCTCACATAATACAGTAAATATGTTCTGTGTTAAATGTGTTAAGATGGGAATGAAGTGGGCTGCTTCTAGAGGCTAATAAGTGACCAGAGATAATCAGGACTAGAGTCCAGAGTAAGTTGCCAATGTATTGGAGTATAGTAAGAGTGTACAGTACCTAGAGTCCAGAGTAAGTTGCCAAAGAGGCAGGGAGCACTGGACTCTAGGATATGGGCGATGTTTGGTAAACAAATGTAAACAGACAAGCCACAATCCAAAGGTAAGGAATAACTTGACCTAGGGACATCCTAGGGAGGTCAGGAAGTCATGTAAATAGTCAGAGAAATGTGAGGAATGATACCGTAAGTATGTAGAGATAAAACACATAGGAAAGTGTACTGTAGAGGTGAATAATCATATAACTAACAAAATGGCCACCTAAAGTTGAGATTTTTCAAGCAAGAGGAGTTATCTGAGCTGAGCCTTAAAGGTATATGTAGGTACCAGTCGAGTTGGTCAGATATGGCTATCTAATACTAATGGATGGGCCAAAGTACAAAGCTGGAACTGATGGAAGAGATGCTGGACAATTGCAACTCTGCATTGAAGTGAGTGGAACAGCTGAATGCCCCCAAGTCCAGATGTAGATGAATTTCTAGGACCTCAGAATTCATCCTATATGGTAGTAAATACTTTGCCAACCTCAGAGATGCTGTGATTCACGGCATGACCTGTGTCAAGGACATTTGAAACATCAGGTAGGTAGAAAGCTATAACATCACCGATCTGGTGGAACATATTGAGTGTGTTGGTAATGCACCTGATTGAGATACAGTTGTTAGCAGTCTTAAGCACCATCTCCTAGAGCTTCCTCTCCATAGCCAAAAACTTCTTCAATCAATCCTCCTCCAAAATGCCATCATCTGGTATCTTATGGTCTCCTCCAATGCAGTAACCCAACAACATTTGTTGGGATATCTGGCAATGTATCAGCAAGTGAGTTCATGTTGATGTCATTGTTAACAGTAGAAGGTGCAGCATCATTGGGAGTGTTACTGCTACTGCCAGTCATCATAAATATAGAGGATCTGGAAGACAAAAAACAACATACCTGATTCTAGGTATGTCTGACCCTCAACTTCATCTGAGTGCACAGTTGCTAATGGTGCTGGTGCCAGTGCCAGAGATAAATCAACAGAATGAGACAATATCCCAGTATCCAAAATTTGTTCACCCTCTGCATCCTCAGCCCAAGGAGCAGATGTGTTATCCTCAGCCATACAATCATTGGCCTAATTGAAGTTGGTCCAAGTTATAATAATTATAATTGGGGGAAAGTTACCTCAGTACAAAAGGACTTGGCTGGCTGTGCTATGGTGGTTTGAGCACTTGCCCCAACTTTAGAATTTCCCTGAATGGTGATCAAAGCTGAAGTCAGTCAAGATTATAACAAAAACTGGGAGACAAACTTACCTTAGCAGCAATGGATTTCACTGGGTGTATGACAGTGGCCTGTGATCCAGATTCAGTTTCAGCTGTTCTCTTGACATTGATCAATAAATTGTCGGAGGACAGGACAGAGATCAAAAACTCACCTTCACAAATATGACCTTGTTAGTCAGGACTGGTTCATCCTCACTATCACTCACAGACTTATTGGGCTTCCACTTACCATTTCCATTCCAATTATCACTGCCATACAGTTATCAATTGGCACTTGAGATACGAAATTGAAAATTGAAGTATCATACTTTTACAACACTTTGGAAAAACCCTGTTATATGTTTCCTAGCAAGTAGTATATGTCAAAATTGCATATCTGAAGTTTCAGAGAAAAATATACAACCACTCATGCTTGACATTCAAAACATTGAGGTAACCTCTTTTTTGCTGTGGATGTGCAAGATGTATTTTGTATCATGGAGTGATAGTGTTTCATGGACTAAATGATAGCTTATATAAGCGTAAAAGACATAAAAAAGTGTACTGTAGAGATGAACAATTGTATAACTAATAATATCTGCTTCTCATATGATGGTTAGCCATATCATTCTCCAAGGACCAATAATGTTTAGATGCTGCAATGACATTAGCACCATTTCCTGAAACTACTGCTTGCTTGAGATTGGCAGTATCATCCCCTCACACACGGTCTGTGCCTTTTTGCAGCTAAAAATATACAATAAGTAAAGTAGATATATTGCTAGGAGAAACGGTCACCTCTTTCAAAAATGGAATTGAGTTCCGTACTCCCACATGCCCTTATTTGTTCAGTCCTGACTCTTAATCTCACTAACCAACTACACCAAGATTATATCCCCCTATGGCTGTTATGCTTATTGGCGCCATAGGGTCAATAGGCCTCCCACATCACTTCAGGCAGTTATGTGTACTCCAAGCTGATACTGATCTTCTGAGTGTTCTTGGTGAGAGACTTGGAGTGCCGGATATGCTAGTAGAGTATAAGGAACCCAAGAGTATAAGGAACCCAGATGATTGTATCCCACTATGGGCCACTGAAGTCAGTGTCTCACAGACAAAGAAATCCACCATGAAGCAACTCAGCAACTTCATGCAGGATTGCAAGGATCTTCTCACCATCTTGTTAGTCAACATAAAAGAAGTAGCAAAGCATGGAGGGCCCAAGGAAGGTTTGAAGGGTGTTGGGTTACTAGAAGTGAGACCATCAGTATCTACATTCATAGATTGGTTGTTGAAGACATTCTCAAATGCTCAGAGACCCACCATGATGAAGACCTTTCGCCACACCTGGCAGACCGTAGATTCAAAATCACCAAAAAGGATCCTGATTTCTTTGCAACTGTGGTAAATTGCTGATCCTTCCTTTAACATATATTGAGCATGTCTTTCAAAATACCTTGAAGAGGATCAGGCCCAGTGAAAACTGGACATGGCCAAAACCGTTGAGATCGAGTGGAATATGACGAATTTAGAAGCACAATATTTCACCATAGGAGACTCGCTGTGGAGACTAATAGAATATTTCGCATCTGTTGCAATCTTGTCGAATGTTGTAGGATATGTTAAGAATATCGATATCATATTTCACCATATTTTGGTTCAGTTCATGCAGTACGACAAAATCGGTTGTATTCGGGTGAATTATGCTATAATCTACTGATACAACATACAAATGCTTCGACCCGCAATGGGAAAACACAACATAGAACAATAGAACCATAATGATATTGTGGAGCTGGCATGACAGTGGGCAGCAAGCCAACACGACAGCGATAAAAGTACAGGAATGATGTAGACAGGCAAGGAGGGAGACAAACAAGCGCAGGCAATCGGGAGGCAGCAAGCAAGCAACGGCAGGTAAACAATAGCCACCTAGGCATGAAATGCGAACATGACAGCAGGCAAGCGACCCGGCAATGGATGTGATGCAGTAAGTGGGTGAAGGTGAAGAGAGAGGGCAAGATAACGTGATGGGAGAGCATCCAGCAGCAAAAAAAGGCATAGAGCAAGAGTGAGGGAGGTGAGTAGTACTCTGAAGACAACAGGACGGAGGAAAATCATGAGGCGGAGCTACTATCGACAATAAGCACCCTTCCCGCTCCTAGTAAACATGAATGATCATAAAATAAGAGTTCGAGAGCTGAAACTTACCAGCTAGCGCTAAGTGGATCATAAGCCTGCAGAGACAATAAGTTAGTGCCATTTAAGAAAAGCAGTAACAACATGTATACCTGAATCTACGAGACCCGCATACTTGTGGAATCAGTGGAGGAAGGCGGTGGCAGGACTCCTAGCTGTTGGGAAGATGGTGGTAAGAAGAAAAGGGTAAATGGACTTTGCCGAAATTCCCCAAACATTTTCAAACTTTGGGGTGTTGGTAGTTTCAAAACTCACCCAAACTTTGTGATCATATCACACGAGAATTCAAGTGGAGCTTTGCAGAGTAAGTAAGCTGTGTGATACCGAACGATGTGTGAATGCAAAGTAGTGATCGAGACATGGACGGAGTGATGTAAGATTGACGTGAACAAATTGTGTGTTGACGAAAACACGCTCGACGACGTGACCAACACAATATTGCAAATCGACAACAATCTAATGTTTTTGCCATGCGATGCGCAGACGATCGTGTCGTTGAAGATTATACAATATCATAGCATAAATTATATGTCTAAATGATATTTCACGCTATCTCAACTGTTTTGGCCATGTCCAGTTTTCCCTGGGGATCAGGGACCATGTCATTTCCCTGATCAAGGTGAAGTCTACAGAGTACATTTTTCTGCTTTTCCTCTCTGAATTGACCTGACCAACATTTGTTTTCAGTGAGGTTAACAGTACCACCTTTGATCATATTCATTCATGGTCTCCTCCATCATTGCTGATCAATTGGGACTTCCTTGCCAAAGAAATTATTGACAGCATGAAATTAACGGGGTATAAGTGTTACACCACATGGCACAGAGATTGTCAAGTGAAAGGCAGAGGCAGATGAAGTGACCACTGGAGGTCCATACCAGTTGGGGATATCATGGTGCTCCCAGTTTGGAACTCTAAAATCCAAAACAGTGACATTCAATGTCCATCAATCTCTTGATTTATCCAGCATATTGATAATTTAATATAGATGTACCAATATAGAATATAGCAGGTGCCTCATGCTGTGAAGTTGGCTTATATAAATACTGTCGTCATCTTGGTTGCACAAGCATAATCACTGGGTGGCAGTAAGTTATGCCTTTGGAACTCTCCCACTTCTCCCAAAACTCTGTACGCTTAGCATAAGTTCATTCTATATGATGACTGTTATTTCCAGTAGTCATGCATATGCTTGCTATAATACTGACTACATATATATAATTGAAGAGTCTTCAATCTAAAGAATTAGATATTAAGATAATAACAAAATGGACCCTTCTAGAGGCTAATGAGTAATGAAAGATCATGAGGACTATTTAAAGGTCATGATGAGGGCAGTATATACCACTTCAAGGATCCAAAACACTTATCTTGACTCAGGGACACCTTTGGCGCAAATCACCAAGGTTCAACCACATCAACCATATTGATCCCAAGCTGCTGCACCACTCCTTCATTGAACTGACTGCAGACTTCCCCAAACACCTCACTGCCCTATACATCGCCCTACACACAACACATCACTCTCCAATATTACTTGCATTGCATAGACAAGGCTCCTCACCCAGCCACACACACTGCCTAAATGTGGATGAGACAATCCTATGAATACCAAACAAGTATTCCTGCTCAAAAAGTGATTGTGATGCTGCTCCTTGACTGTGCTGCAAATGACAGTGCCGCTGACCTAGGCCTGTTTGCTTATTCATTTACAGATTCATAACAAAGACAGAAAAGACCACCATCTGAAAGATGGTCTTATTGGTTTTGCAGCTGCTCAATGAAAGCACTCCTCTCTAATATATTCAGCACAACATCACACTGGAGATGTCCCATGGGAGTATTTACTTTACTTGGAAACTGACTGCCCACTTGGATGATAGCCAATTCAAGCTGAAGGATGAATTATCTGACACTTCATCCTGCTGAATTTACCCTTACTGCTAATTCATTTGGTACATTCTGTGACTTCTTCAGAAACATCTGGGCACTCAGTCACTAAAATTAAGCAAATAATGAGGTTCAATTGTAACAATGATGAGATCTGGCTGGAAAAGACATTGTGGAGATTATACATTACATCAGGCAGAACTGACTGTAGACAGTACTCTAGCATGGCTAGATAAATTTGACATTGCAGTAGGATTCAGTTTGGATACAGACAACAATTTTACAAACCTGAATAAGAATGGAGACTATAGTGCTGGGGAAAAATACAGCATGAGGCTTGCCTTCTATACCTTTTCAGCAGACTCACAACACTATAAACAGGGCCAGGTGAGGCACTCACAAGGTTTAAGCACAAAGCATGATTACTTGGAATCCACAATAAATGAAGTTACTACCTCTTTGGGTGCAGAACCAGCTACTACTTTTCAGAAAGAACCTGCAACCTCCACCACAATTGCTAGTACCTTTGAAGTGGAAAAAACTCAGTGATGACAGCACTTTAAAGCAGAGCAGACACAGTGGTGGCAGCACTTAGAAGCTGGTATGGTAGAAAAACATGCCTCATGGGCAGCTATGCAAGATGCAGTCACCACTGCAGTATCTAAGCTGGTAGAAATAGAAGTCAAATGGGATTGAGAACACCAGATGAGGAAGTAAGAGCTTTGCAGATGTAAAGAGAAGCTCTCAAAGTTAACCACAGAGTAGTAAGAGACACAGGCCACAAGCTGAGGCCAAGCTCTTTGGATCTGTCCCTTGAGTACAATCTTAATAGATAGGTTGGATTTCTGTCAGATTAGCACCTAGGAATATCTTGTGTCTACTCATTTGCTCTTTCTCCCTTAGAATATGGTCTGATCAATTGCTCATTTCCACAGTGAGTATAAAAAACTTGAGTAACACTCCATATATCCTCAGTTCAAATATCATCATATATTCTACTCATTTTGTCTCTAGATTTCAGTCCAATTCCAGCTCTACCTTAAGGTAGTCTAACTCTGTCTATGTCTATTCCAGATATGTCCATAGTAGCCTTTAATAATATTCCCTGTTATCCAGAGCTATATCCTTAGTAATTCCCTCAATCTGTTGACTGTGAACAATTATGTCATTTCAAAATGATATCTAACTATACCAACCAAAATATCTTATGTATCATAGTTACTGTCACAATGAGATCCCTTTGCTCTGCTAAAAGGCCCATGTTGTGAGCCTGCAGGATAAAACTTCTAATTCTTTTGCAGAATAGAATTGGTCTGCTCATATTTCATGTGAACAGTGAGTACCATGCATCTGGGACAGATAATCAAAGATCAGAACATACCACCACCAGCATTGATGTACATTGTGCACCAATAGTATAAGACTCACTTTTACAAGGACATTGACAACTTCTGTGATATTGAGCAAGACAGTTTTTTCAATGGTGGTAGTGTGCAACATGTTCAGAGTCATGATCTGCTTCACCACCTTCAGAATAATGTCACTGTCAGCTTTGTGTGCTGCAATGCAATGATTTATTTTGAGTTGTGCCTTCTGCATCTTCTGTTTATTCAGCATACTCTCATTGACTGTGGGTTTGGAGACATTAATCTCATCTCAGTAGTTCTACTGTTTCTAAATAGCAAAAGCAATCACTGGGTTGAGGTTTATTGGGTGTTAAGTAGATGATATGTTTTCTCTCAATGTTGAATGCAGCATCTAGACAATCAGCTCTGTGAGGACTTTTGGCTAGTACATTTTTGCTAAATGCAACTCAATAAAAATAACCGAAATAGAGGACTCCACTTCTTGTGTGGGCAACTCTGCTTGTATCATGATCATCAAGATATTATTATGAAGTTGCATACACTCATTGAGTGACTGTTGAACAATGTTGTACAGACCTGCATCATATTCTATGGTAAGTCTTTATCTTACATTCAATTTTGCTTATTTTATAAACAGTGTGTTGTATATATAAGCCTCTTTTGTGCTCAATCCTACAGAATCACCATCTATATGCTACATAAGCTAATTGACTGATAGTTCAGACTGGTACTGATAGTGAGTGCCCATTGGCAAGATGTCTCACATTAGAGTGATTATGAGGCATTCATTTTTCCACACCATCATGAGTTTTTAATTTTTTCCTTCTACTCCCTTATCATGTTTGAGTTGCAGCATTCTCAAGACTGCTTCTTCTCCTGCCTCCAGATACATATCATAGACATCATATGACTTTGATGTATGTCAACCTTCAATAAGATTCTGCCAGATTTTCAGAAAATGAGATAGAGGCTTCTTTAGACATAGACAGTATTATTTGGACCACAAAGGAGTTCCAATGTATGAGGTCTGTGGGAATCTATCTCACTCCATCATTTGAAACAAACCTGGTATATGCAAGCCCAATTACATATATATCAACATCACAATTCGATAGTCAGAAGCAGATGCCAGTGTGTCTGTTGGCAGGACAGAGTGGTTGTCAAAAAGATTTCCAATTTCTGCCATCCCTCATGCTAGTGTTAGGCACATATCCTCAGCTTCATTAATGCCTAATCTATATATTGCATTCCCTAGGATGATACTGTTAGTTATATGATTATTCACCTCTGTAGTACACTTTCCTATGTGTTTATCTCTACATATATTTATGGTATCATTCCTCACTTTTCTCTAACTATTTACATGACTTCCTAACCTCTCTAGGACATCCCTAGGTTAAGTTATTTCTTACCTTTGAATTGTGGCTTGTTTGTTTACATTCATTTACAAAACATCACCCATATCCTAGAGTCCAGTGCTCCCTGTCTCTTTGGCAACTTACTCTGGACTCTAGTCCTGGATGGGGAGCTCTAAAGACAATACCTCTGTCAAATGATGACTTTATGGATGTGTAGGAGTAAATAGAAACTCACATACATGATGAAGAGAGTGAGTTGAGCATATATGAGTTGTTGTTCTTTATTCTAGAAGGAAAGGGAATCAAGCTTGTCACAAAGGATAGTCAGAGAGGGCATTTCACAGGACTAGAAGAGGCACTGTGTTAAAATCTATCTAACCTTGACTGGTCATATATGATGAACAGGAGGCATGGTGAGCTATTGGTGGATGTGAGAACCTTATTTACACCTTACTCTATAGATATTATAGTTGTAGGAGTGTGAAGATTAGATGTATTGGAGGCATCATTTGGAGCAGGAGGCTAGAAGAGGGGTGAAATGGTTTATCACCACACACTCTCTAGATATGGGGCACTGCAGGCTGAGATACAGCAGGAGAGATCCCAATAAACCCACATTGTATTTAGGAGCACCTACAATCTTTACTATGAGTCAATCTGGATGAACAGCAACTAAGTGAATTTTGCATGATACATACAAGCTATCCTCATTGTACATGGCTAAATGCTTCAAAATTGCAAAGGTCATTCATGGTTGCAAAAAGACAATATACAGTGTCAGGGACAAGTATAGAGTCAGTGAATATGCAGCCAGAGTAATGCTAGATAACATAGAAAGTAAGATTAGTAATCCACACTTCATGTATTATTGAAATATGAGCTGAATGTCTCACATGATAATTTGCATGTAGGCTAGAGAATATCTGCAGTCAGATCCAATCTTGTGGATCCTATCCAAGATCTGGTTTGAGCTTATCAGGCAGCAGGTGCAGGAGATTCAGAGGACTCAAATATCTATTATCAAAAAGAATCCTCCAAATTTCAGTTCCTTTAACTACATCAACCCCTATCATCTATGACTTTCATGTTTGTGAATCCCTTGCCCTGTCATATCCTGTGCCACGGACCTATATCCCATAATATTCCCATGCCTTCCGGACGAACATCCGGATCTCCATACCCCCTGTCCAAGCTTCCAGGCCTCTAATCCTCTATCTGATCAGATCCCTGCACCCTTGCACATCCACACATCTGCATATCCTCACCCACGCACCCCCGTACTTCCACATATCAGTACTCCCATGTTCCGGACCTACGTCCGATAACATTCCCATGCCTTCCGGACATACATCTGGACCTCCATATCCTTATCCATGCCCCCAGACCTCCAGTCCACTATCGGTCCAGATCTGTTACCTTCGCACATCCAATATCCAGACACCTGATCCGATATCCGGATCCGTACCTTCATATCCAGATCTCCGGATATCATCTGTACCCATCCCCGAACCTCAAACCTTAAATCAGTGTCTATCCCCTTATGGTAATCCCCTTGACTCCGGACTTCGGTTATCTGTACTTCCGTCTTGCTGATTGATCCTTGTGCATACTTCATCTCCGAGTTCATAACCTAGTACTAAGATGAATGTATTATTTACTATTGGACCAAGATGAGACGAAACAGAAGTCTGAGACTTATCACATCAAGGACATGAAAGCCTTGTATCTCAAGAAAGAAACACATTATTATGCATTACAGAATAATATCTCAGAAATAGCTGAGCAGGAAAGGATTGATAATGAGAGACTGGAGAACAAGAAGATTGAGAATGGAAGACTCAAATATGAGAAGGTGGAGCAAAATGAAGAAGTGCATGATATTGTCATAGATGACAATGACATGATCATTGATGTAGCCTCCACATTACAATTTACATTGTCTCAAGCCCAAAACATAGAGGCTGAATCTGGTGAAATTATATCACATTTTAATCCTCCCTCTTTCTACAAAGGCAAAGGTAAGGTAGTCTATCACAGAGATAGATAGATCTCCTGATTTTCACTGTACAGAACACCCACATCATTCAATATCTCCTCTCTACCATAGACCCTCATATTACAGAAACTTCAAATTTTGTCAGCCACTCTCTCTGCTTCATTGACCTTCATTCTATAGAGACTATCCTTTATCACAGCAGTGCCATGCCATTTCCCCTCATTGGAGTCAATCATGTTCCCTGGTTCACTCTACTTGCTACAGACCCAAATACTACATACCTTCCTCCTCTACTATTTTGAGTAATATGTAAAATCGACAGCATATTGCTACAATGCTGCAGGAAAGTAATTTTTCATTAATGAAAAACAAACAAACAAGACATACCAAGAATACAACAGTAAAATTAATTTCACTACTAATGGTTGGTCATCATCCAACCATTGTACATTGGTTGCTTTTTCAGCCCACTTCAAGTATGAGGGAGAGCCACTAAGCATACCATTAGATATTGTTAAAGTTGGAAAGGTAAAAAAAACTCACCTATCTAGATATATGTGAGCTAAGAGCTTCATAGACCTACACTGGCAAAGGGAAACAGCAGAACTAGTATAAATGATGTTTACACAAAGCTGAAGCTCTAACAGACTGACATAGAGTCTCCTGCCAAGTGCTGCTGGGTTGCAACACCTGATGTAGGTCCTTCAGACTCCTATGCGCCAGTATCCAATTCCTCAACTGTCATGACAGGTCTATTGCATGATACACTCAACACTCCTGGTCTCTCAAACTCTCCAAATTATACATCTGTTTTAGGTCTATCTGATATTACATTTTCATTTTTGAATACCATCCAATGGTCCAGCAGGCTTACCAACATACTGCCATGCATCTGGAAGGATGAGAAAAATCTATATCAAGCAGATACCAATATGGTCTGATATTTTTCTTAGCTTCTAGAATCCAACCTTAAGTTATTAACACACATTGTTTACATACATCGCTGTGATTAATCTTCTAAAGCAGGTGAGTATGTAATCTGGTTGCAGAAATGCTACACAAAGGGAAATGCATTGTTATTCAGACAGCTCAAAAACCTGACCCAGCAAAACTTAATGTAGATTACTTGGAATCATGAGGTTTCTCACAGTATATGCATGTCTCTATACATAGTTAGTCTTTTTCCTACATACATTATTCCTCAGTCAATCTTACACAGTCCAACAGACATTGAAGAATGCACTAGGGATTTCATGTACTCACAAGTCAAGGTAATGATAGAAGAGTTTATCTGCAACTTGAATGGCCCAAACAAGATATAGTTCATCCTTGAACCTTCCATATACAACAGTAGGTATCCAAGAACAGTTGTGGTGAGTGTCACATACCATACTTCCAGCTACAGGTCCAGACATCTGGATCTCAGATCCGATCTAGATCTGTTGTTCTAATCTGTTGTCCAGTTCACTGATCCAATCTAGTCCACTATTCATTTCCTGTTCATATAACCATAACACAGTGTCTATCTCCTTCTGGTAATTCTTTGACTACCAGTGTCCTGCATGATTTGGGAATCATGCACATGACTACTAGATATCTCCCTAAAAGACAAAGTCTGTTAGCTTAGTCCTCAGACTAGTCAACCCATACCTTGGTATCAAACCTTGGTCCAATAGTTTCAGTTTTCCCTCTTTGATTCATGAATCTACTGTGTTTTGAAGAAAAGTCATATGTGAGATGGGAATCACATAATGACCTAGTTGATATGAGAAGCAAATTGAAGGTTAAGGTATTGCCTTTCCTTTGGCTTATTCACTTTGGCTAGAGAAAACCATAGCGAAAAGTTCAAAGCCTAACAGAAACATATCTAAAAAGCCCGTGTATTGTGTACTGTTATTTGTATCATTATTTCTGAGTAGTTTTCTCTAGTGTTTCTTTATCTTACTTTTCTATTAGGATGCTCTGATCCACCAGATGCTTCATAAAATTGTACCTACAGGGTATGATGTCATAATGATGTCATAAGACTTCACACACTCCTGCAGGTATTCTGTTGAAAGACATGATATCATAGTGATGTCATAATGATGTCATCAATTCTAGAGTGTTCTAAGGAATTTGCTAGAACATTCCAATGACTCAGAATGACTCAGAATGACTCAGGATGATGTCATTGCATCACCTTTTTACTTACATAATATTCCTACACAAAATATATATAAGGAGAGCCCATTCCACTGTGGATAGTAGTTCTGATGAAATCACTGGAAAATGTGCTGATGCTGAATGTTTCAGAGTAACTTCCACTGAAATGGCATGCAGTTAATTTCATTGGAGCGCTGATTCTGAATTTCAGTGGAAAATCTACTGAATCAGAATTCAGCACCACACTCCAATTCTACTAGCATTTACATATATCGATCTTCCTTAGTCATCGACTACTATGTCTTCTATTAGTCACGATTCATGAAGTCCTTGGATCCTTTGCTGATGTTCCTGCTCTTATCCATTGCAAGTTCTGATTCCACCGTGTCCATCCGGTGTGCATTCCTACTGTCAATGGTTGGTATAATTCTCAACAAACCTTTCACCTCATGTATCTGAATGAGTATGATGTCAAGCTCAGCTGTGATTGGCTCGCATTTGTAGATGCAAGGTTCAATGGCTTTTGATTGCTTCAGCCTTCAGAGATGGATCTTGCGCAGCTTTGTGCTGGTCATACTTGGAATTTTCAGCCTGGAGGTATGTGTGTTCATCTGAATCATTTTCATATGGCTGAACATATGATCGTTTGTAGACAATCTGTCCTCTTCTTTATCTGTTACCCAAGCGGGTTTATCTTCATTATCTTCATCATGTTCGTATTCACTGCCTAGCACAATGATCATGTTATGGACAACTTTCCTGATGGCCATGAAAAATTATGAAGACCAGCTCTGAGTGCACTGGTGATTGCCCATGGACTTCCGGTAGATGAGAATTCGTCCATTGAAGAACTTTGGGAGATTATTTATCATCATGTTGGCACGGGACTTTGTTGTCTTAATTTCTTCCTTATCATAAGCATTTGAAGGGTGCGATTCACCGCATCACACTGTCAACAACTAAACATGCATTGTGAAGATGAACGAGGGATGCTTTCTGGGAGAATTACGTTCTTCACAGCTATATTGACTAATACAAAACAATGTCCTTTGGAACGGCTACTGAAAGCAAATGGAGTTGATTTTGATCCTGGATCAAAAATGGTGTTTGGTCCAGATGTTCAAGATGTTCAAGGACAGGACTTCTTCAGAAAGGTTAGAACTTAGCCACATTGAGAACAATGTCAAAGTCATCGGAGACATCTCCAGTATTGTACAATCGATGAAGCAATCCGATGTGCAATCCATCCAAGAAGAATTGTTTCTTGGAAATGTCGTTGAAGATCTTGGTTCTGTGTGTGAGCATCTGGAACTCAGCAATATACGACTGAAGTTCGGTTCCTTGCTTAAGGTTGCAAAGCTTAGCTGAGGCTGTTCCTGCAGGATCAAGCAGCTTAAACGCTTGTCTGAAGTCACTAAGGAAATCTTTCCATGTGCCATAACCAATTGTGTGGTGTTCTTGTAGTTGGGATCCTGTGCATGGCTAAGGAAATCCTCTTTCCAGTATCATGTGTTCCCTTCATTCATGAAGGAGGTTACAAATATGATCTTCTGTTTGTCATCGACATAGATTTTCTTGTTAATGTCAAGGTAGGAGTTGCATGATATCAAAAATCCTTTGGACTTGTCTCTATCTCCATCAGAGATTGGTGGTGATCCAATTTTGATTTTGGTTGGTTTGGAGGAAGACATCAGGGGGTTCAGAGGTGGTGTGGGTGGGATAGCACCTAGGCTCAGTGCGCCAAATATTGGTGTTAATGATGTCAGTTTGTCAAGCTTAGTACTTCAAGCTTCTTTGGGGACCTGGAGTTCTATCTGTTGTGATGACCAGGATTTTGTCGTTCATCTGGGGGGTCTGGTACAATGCATGATAGCAATGTAGAGGTAACAAGACTTGAATCTTTTGTTACAAACTACAATAGTTCTGACATATAGCTACTCGATCAGAGTAATTGGCTAAGGTCAGTTCAGGACCCTTGTGTATACAAGGGGCTGGTTTCATAAGACAGGTCAAGGAGAGTGTCCTCGACTTGAATCAAGTTCAGACGACTTTAAGATTGGTGGTCTTAAGCAAAGGAAGTTCCAGGTAAAACCTAGTAAGATTAAAGTAAAGAACTACAGTGTACAGAGTGGGTTTATATAGTAAATGGTAACTGCTTTAGGGCAAGCATGAGAATAGGAATGAGTCATAGATGAGTCAGAGATAAGACAAGTCAGAGATAACAAGAATAGATCACCTAGCAACGGCAGGATAGCGATCGTGGTGTAATACAATGAGTCAGAAATATGTCACAATGGTTGAGTCTAGCGGCGGCATCAGGTGGCACGTGACGTAATACAAGTAAGTAAAAGGAAAAGAGATAGGGGCATACAGTGACTGTAACACTCATCAGAAAATTGTATATTCAGGAAACCAGTTCAAGTGTCTAGACAGAATATCCTAGACAAGTTCATAGTTTCAATCAGAAATAATAAAGCTCTGGCTAAGTTAATCTAACTGATTGGTTTAGCGAGCCTCCCAAGAACTCACACATTATCTACCACAAAAGAAGAAAAGTCGTAGACTGTGTTAATTGAGGACTGGCAAGAAGTCTTATCAAGTGTAATTCTGGTGTCATTACATTTTTACATGTATTTATGTAAGACCCTTGGTTATCAAGACACCAGTACTCCAGTTATCTGTACTTCTGTTTGTCTTACTGATCCGTTACATACCTTTCATCTCTGTTTCATGATTGGTGATCAATCCTACCATCCAGTAGACTTTGCATATGCTTCGTACATAGCCTTGGACATTGCTGATTCATCATTCTGTTAGGTACCTATAGTATATAAACTCTTGTACAACTCTGTAACACTTCAGTTCAAATATCATCTTAGATTATACTCATTCTTGTCTCAGACTTCAAGTCCTCCTCCATCTTCCGTCTTCCATCCAGACTTGAGTTACTTTGACTCTTATCTACTCTGAGACTTAGGATTGACTCCTATAGTCTATATCTCTGCCTCTGTCTTAGAACAGTCTACCTCCGTTAGTTTCTAGTTTGGACTCCATCCAGATTAGCCATTACACTACTCATCTGATATACGGAAGTCATCCAGAACAGACTACAATACTCATCTGTCCCTCCAGACACAATATTCTTAGCCTTCTGAAATAAGGGGCAATACTCAGGAAAGGGGCACAGTGCATGAGCTGAGGCCAAAACCCTTCATATCTGTTACCCTTTGAGTACGACCTTAATAGTGAGTACATTTCCATCCTCTGGCATCATCATTCTAAACACTTTTTTTAGACAACTCAATCATAACATTGTTCATAGATGAAATTAAACCACAGCTACATATCCAATTGATGGCATAACAAATCAATTATGTGTTGCTGATCAATCTGAATAATAAGGTAAGCTAAATTGAGCCCAAGAAAGAGAACAAAAAACCTGATTGCTGTCATTCTTGAACCATTGGTGAACTATAAGGTAGAGACTTGCCAGATGTTAAAATAGGCTTAAAGATACTAATTGGCTTGATCACCCCAAGTTGGTTGCAAGTACACTCACATGATCCATCAAGATATAATAAGATCATTAGTATGTTATCATTGACATAGTTTGTATTCCGCTTCAGTTAACTATCAATATAAAGTCATGATGCCTGACTCAGATAATAAAGGCAATGACATCCCTAGGTTAAGTTATTTCTTTAAGGACCTTTGGATTATGGCTTGTCTGTTTACATTTGTTTATCATACATCATCTATATCCTAGAGTCCAGTGCTCCCTGCCTCTTTGGCAAATTACTCTGGACTCTAGTCCTGATCATTTTTAGTTACTTATTAGCCTCCAGAAGTGGCCCATTTTATTTCCATTGTAACAGGTGACCCACCAAATCTCAAGACTGGATTATGATCACCTAACAGATGATAAACAAGAAGAGCTTCCCATTGATGATGAATTTGACTAGTAAATGCACTTCACAGACTTCTTGCACAATAGTCAATCATGAATCAGCATGGACATATACTGTATCAGTAGAAGCACATCACATTGAATCATTGTTAACCACAATATCTCCTTCTGGGTTAGCTTATTAAAACATTTCAGTTGTTAACAGGTTATCAATGACACAATACAAAAGAAAGAATATTATATACCTTGCCTAGCATTCATGTTTGCACTATTTCGGTCTTTTTGCTATGCATTGAGTACTGTCAGAAGAAGGTGGAGAGAGTCCTCATTATACTTAGTGCAGTTTGGAAGGGATTCAATAATGTTAGTTAAAGGCAAAGGCCTATGGAGTATAACATGGACCAAATATATACATCTGCTCTGCAAAATGCATCAAAAGTGGTCAGATAGTGTCCAATGGCACCCCATGTGAGTCCAGCTCTACATGACACAAGACAATATACTACTCTCTCTGTAAATATTATGTAATAGATGCTGATTATAAGCAAGGAGAAGCTCTATTAGTTGTGAGCAAAGTGTCTTTTGCATTGTAGTTTGTGTGGCATGATTTTTGGTGTTAGAGGCTAAAGGTGATATTTCATGGTTAGGTACTTTGCCACCCAGTTGGTCCTCATGACTATGCCAATACTGCTGAAATTACTTTCATTTGCTAAGATATAAGAAAAGGCACTATCTTAATTAGTGTTTATTTCAGTATGCCATCAGAAAGATGAATCAGTAATAGTGCAATCTGAAAACTTGAGTTAGAAGAGAACAGAAGGATGGTGAAACTTCCAGGATCACATATAAAAATATATATAATAAACTGGTCTATGCCACTTGAGGAGGGTAGGCCGTGTATAAGCAAAATCATATAGATTCAGATACTTAATGTCATAGTTTGATTTTTGAAATATGTGAAGGAGATACACAGCTACATAGATGACATTATAGAAGGCTGCAGAAATAAAGGTGCAAATAAAGGCATTATAGACAGTTGGATTTTAATATCTCCATCATTCTGTTAGATCTCCTTCATCATATTTTGAGTTGTTGTAATTGTCTTTAGTTTAATTCTCATAAAATTGTCTTTCAAATTGTCCTCTACAAAGTGTTCTTGAGATTAACTTCTGCCAATGACTATAATGATCCAGACTATACCTATCCCACCCAGTATGTGAATTCAGACTAATTACATATCAACAAGTATATTGATCCATTGCAAAGCTATCCTCATATAAAACCTCTGGCCCAAACAGCATCAGTAACATTGTATTCATGAAATGTGTAGATCTACTAGTTCCCTACATCAATCTTCAGAGCTACTTTCATGCTCAAAGTCTACCTAGAGGAGTAGAAATACTCATTCACAATAGTACTGTGGAAACCAGGAAGACTAAACTACAGCATCCTAAAAATATATAGACCCATTATGCTACTAGATTCTATAACTAAGATCCTTTCCTCATATATTACGGAAGAACACAACCTACTACCTCCCATGCACTTCAAAGACAGACCAGGCAGATCCACAGTCAAATTGCTCTATCTTTTTATCAAATTTATCACTGATTTATGGGCATCAAAGAACAACCACATCTCACTCCTATTCATTAATGTCAAGGCAGCATTTTCTGCTGTTATATTTAGCAAGTCCTCTACAACCTTATAAATGTAAGCATCCCAATGCAATATATTAAATGATATAAATAAAGACTAGAAAACAGGACCACACACTTATTATTTAACAACCATCAATCAGATCATTTATCTGTATTGAATACTTCAGTAGGACAATAATAGTGATATTGAATTCCCCTTGCCTTGGGCTGGATATCAGATAGAGTAGTGATAGGATTAGTATCCAATGCCAACTCCTTCTGCTGGGCAGTTCATTGGACTTTGTTTGTTTTACTGATAGGAGAAATAGCAAAGTCCTGCATATAGAGTAAAGATGACATTGTCTGAAGTGGATGGTCAGCTATTTCTGCAGCACAGGAGTCAATATTATAGGAGAGGGGGCCTTTAACTGCAAATAAAACTAGAGGATCCCAAGTAGACTCTCTGGATGGCAGCTGGAATATGCTGAAGAAGAGAAGATATGCTTGTTAGATATCCTTAGTAATTAAGTGATTAAAACTTGTATAGAAGCCTGGATAGTGTTCTTTCACACTGGAAAAATCTCCAAAAGATAGAGTGACATCTTCATTACTACTACCAACACCCTTCATGAAGATTGGACAATTAATAGGTTTGGATTTACATAAAATATAAATCTTCTGTAAAAGTGCTACAATTCTTGCCACATGACTGACAGTTCCATTTTCAGTAGAAAACACTATCTAAAATCAGTGTCAGCTGAGGAAAAATAAAATTCTCCACACATCTTTAGATGAATGAAGAATATTGCAGAAGGAGGATACTATTTGGTGGGAAATCTTGCTCCTATAGGTTAGAGGACTGGTTATGCCTGATACTGCTATGAGAAGTAATATATATGGAGTCCCTGGCAGATATTAGTATGTAAAGCTGAAGGAAAAAACAATATCACTCACTAGCACATGCAATGGAAGCTAACCAGCTTCCATGCTTGGCAAATTCAGCTACAGTACCTGATTTCACACCTACTTCTTTATCTAGATAAGCATAAGGGATGTTTTTGTCTTTGACTCTGTGCAAATTGTTAAGATGGGAATGAAGTGGGCCGCTTCTGGAGGCTAATAAGTAACCAGATATGATCAGGATTAGAGTCTAGAATGTATTCAAGTATAGTAAGAGTACAGTACCTAGAGTCCAAAGTAAGTTGCCAAAGAGGCAGGGAGCACTAGACTCTAGGATATGGGCAATATTTGGTAAACAAATATAAATAGACAAGCCACAATCCAAAGGTAAGAAATAACTCAACCTAGGGACATCCTAGGGAGGTCAGAAAGTCTTGTAAATGGTCAGAGAAATGTGAGGAATGATACCATAAGTATAATAATACATATATAGAGATAAAACACATAGAAAAGCATACTGTAGAGGTGAATAATTATATAACTAACACAAATGTCAATAACCAAACAAGCAAAATACAAAGAACTTACTTTGTAAGGTGAAAGGCTAGTTTTATATAGTCCACCATGGATATGAATAAAACATAATAGCAAGAATTAACTTAGACCTGCACTTCCAAATCAAGGCATATAGGCTAAGGTCCCTGCTACAAGCTGAAACAAAGGTAGTAGGCATCTAAATCATCCCTAGAAGATTTTGATATTTTCCATATGTACTGAAAAGGAAAGATTTGCCAGCTCTGCAATCCTAGTTCAGATGTTGGACTCTGGAGTGGATGGATGACCATAGGTCTGCTGAACTGCACCAGCAGGATCTGTGGTTGCCACTGCTTCCTGCTCCCTCTGCTCCCCCTGCTCCTTCTCTGCCAGGTCATACTTCAAATACAGTCTTTCAAAATAATTAAGCTTTTCTCTATTCTAGCAACAGATCTTATGCTTAGAATGGACCCTCATGGAATACAAGGGCATGTTAGCTCCCATCCCTCAGAATCAGGACTGCCACAGTTTGCTGTGTGTATGGCTATATTGACTCCTAGACCTTACACTTGGGACATATGTGTGTGGCACTATCTCAGCTAGTATACTTGAAATGTTGCACTGGGGAAGGCTCAAAATCTGGAGAGTATTAATAAGTTCTGTGTAAGTGATCAGTTTTAAATAGTCCACCTGCAGGTTAAGAACATTTCTCAGTTCTCCTGGGATGTAAATTTCTCCAAGACATCACTCTGGAGCTCTGGCTCCTATCTGAGTCAGGATTGGAATGTTTGAGTTTTTTAAGTAGGTACTTACTGGCATGAGGTTCTGAGTGATACTCAATGATACTTGGTAGCTGCTGTGCCAGCAAGTGCATAATATCTTTGAAGATGTCAATAGAATATATTCATTGTATTGAAGTCAGTATTGAGATGGTTCACTGTGTTCATTAAATACCAACTTATTCCCATGTTGGATACCAAATATTCACTTGCAAAATGTGACTTTGATGTTGTCAAGACAGCCTGAGGAAGACAAAAGAACAGGGTGTTGAGAATTGTGTGATGAGGTTTTAAAGTATGTGGAGGATCATAGCTGCACAGAGTTGTGATTTCTTATTCTCTCTTTATTGCATTAACCTTTTCTATATTCTACATCCAGTTGTGCTATATGAAGTAGAGATTTTCATAGCTGTGAACAAGACCTTGATATTTGCAAGGTGTGTGGATAGAATAAAACAAAGCAATATGATCAAATTTTGAAGCGTAGGACATTAAGTAGAAAGTAGAGCAAAATTTAGCAAAGTTAGAGAAATGGAGCTGATATAATAATAATAGGAAAGAAGAGGATAGTTGATCTCCTGAGTGTGAAGAATATAAGATAAAATGCTTAGCCCCAGTTAATGTTCATAGTATACATTATTAGACAGCACTATCTATGATTGTTGATAGCAAGTCATAAGCTTTTTAAGCAACCTGTTGCATCTGCTTCATAACATGAGTTTAGCTGATCATAGTCAGATTCTGTTGATCAATCATTTAGTACTTAAATAATCTGTAGGAGATAAATGGTGGTGCAAAGTTGTGAGTATAGATTAACAAATTGGTATTACAGCATGACCAGCCATTTCAGCTTAATATTATATAGGAGGTGGAGTGCTGCCAATAGAAGGTCACAATGTTCCAAATAGCAGAATATATAACACATAGTATAATTAAAATCTAGCCTCTTTAAAAGTCACTAGCTTATATATTCAAGGTATAAAAGTAAGAGTTAAATAGTGCATGGAGGGTCACCTTATCCAGAGTACCAAGGCTGATTATAACTTGAAATGCCTCATTTATCTAATATAATCATAAGTGCTATGGCCATTACAAGAGAGTATAAAAATATTAAAGTTTTGTCTATATAATAAGTATTGCCAGTTTGCTGATAGTGTGTGCCTGCTAGTTAAGAAGGAAATTGAAAACATATCAGGGCCCTGTTAGTGACAGGAAGGACTTTCAGAACATCATAACACTCTTATCTGCTATCTGATAAAGACTAACTGTCAGATGTTTAATGAAACCTTAAATAATCATAAAAGCAGTAGTATTGGTAATGTCCACAGTAACCTTAAGCCTGTGCAATTGCTGCTAATAAACCATTACTCACATATCAAGAACCTAAGGTAAAAAATAAAGGACATCATCAGGATAGTAGTTTTATATGACTATAATCTATAAGAGGCCTTGGACACTTAACCTCAGCCTAAGATGGAGAGTATTATTAATAAGGTTTTAGAGAATGACACTTTTATGAACAAACCTAGTAACTAATGAAAGTCATTGCCTTTTATTATTCTAAGTTCAATGCTTATAGATTTATAATTTGAGTGGAAGGAAAAATCATAGATGTTATCTACCATATTCTAATCAATCAAAAGCATACAATATGATCATATTTTGTAAGGGCAGCTAGAATGATCTAGAATGCACATGCACACACACACACTATATATATATATATATACTGATATGAGCATAGTATACTTAAATTATATAAAAGCATTAGAGACTTTTTCCTATAATATTGTAAATGTGACATGATTTTCATACATTCCTCTGACTATGTACATGACTTCCTGACCCAATATCCAGTCTACAACTTAGATTACTGGTATGACAATCATATCAGCACTAGGCGCATGAGTGTTACAGCCATATTTTTTGCCTTGTCTAGGAAAAAGGAGTAAATGCTAGTCACCAGTATCCTCATCCCGGACTTATCCGCCTTAGGATCACTTTTCTCTGTTAAGACTGTAGCTCAAAAGTTGATGGATCCAAAGGGCTTGGCCTCAGCTTGTGCGCTGTGCCCCTTACCTGAGTACGTGCCCTTGATTTCAGAATGAAGTCCAATGATGGTCCGATGAAGTCTGAAGGACTTCCGGAGGCTGGTTACTCTAGTAGAGTGCTAGAGGACTTCCAGATGAGTGCAGGAAACTTCAGAAGAGTACAGGAAACTCTGGAGGAGTTTCATCCATGGCATTGGGTCCGAAGGTGAAACTTCCCAAGGTAAGCTCCCTACATGGAAACACATAGAGGAGGGACTGCAATGGACAGAGTCCAAAGCAGGATAGGATAGGAGGAGTGGTCCAAAGGACTGGATGTCCAGAGGTCCAAAGGTTATGTTGTCTGATGGTTATGATGTCCGAAGGTTATGACATCCAAGGGTTACAATGTCCGAAGGTTACAATGTCTGGACTCATTAAGAAGTTGAATTCACTATCTTTGGATGACCCTGACTATGCACTTATGTTTTATCGGGCTACTTGTATTGACCCGCAAGTCGAGAATTTATTAGCTGCACCATAAAAGAAGGGTGAAACGGAATCATATTCGCAAAGCATGCAGGCGCCAAATCAAATAAATACAAATAGTCGAAACCGGCCTAACAACAGGCAGAATGTATCTAAGGGCGCACAACCGGGAACGAGATTTTACAGTCCGCTGAACACCCCATTCCAAGAGAGAATGTGCTATGGGTGTGGGGAGAAAGGACACAGCCTACCCTTCTGTCCCCCGCTAACAAAGCTAATTGGAGAAGGGAAAATTATCAGAACTCAGAACGGCCGCGTCGTGAGGCCAGACGGCCGATTTATAAGACGGCTTCCTGAGGAAAGCGTCGTGGAAGCTTTAAAAAGGGAAGAGCAAGTACCTGTGTCCCATTTCATTAGGATAAACGAGGAAACAGGGAAACAACGATCTAAGAGTGCATATATTGAGGAATACATCAGTACCGAAACCGAAACCGAATCAGAGGAAGGTACATACAATAGTGCCACAGATAACGACTCCAACGAAGAATATTTCGCATTCCCGGTGGAACAAACCACACGGAACTCGAACCGAGTGAGGCAGGAACATTTCGATAACGTGTTCCCACCTTCAGAGTCTAAGAGAAACGGCATTGAGAGAGAAAACAAGAGAGAAAACGCACCTAAGAGGAATGTGGCGCAGCCACACACTAAGTCCAAGGAAAGTGCATCATCCAACCAGAAAGACCCATCCTCCAAGAGAAAGGGAGAACCGCCTGTAAAGAACAATGATAATAATGAGCAGGTGGACAGAAGCAAGATAGGAAGAGGTTGGGACAGTGAGGACATCATCATGGATGAAGACACCATAGAGGACAAGAAAGACTTAGTGAAAAGGAAATAAACCGCTCACCAGGATAATTTAAGCGCCGACCGGAAATTGCTGGCCCATCAACGCATCTCAGAGCTTACAGCAAAGTTTAAACCGGAGAAGGTCCTTGAGTCAGTGTTGAGGACTCCCATCAGATTGGAGGTGGGAGAATTACTCGGGACTTCACACGAGCTCTGTGGAATTCTCGCTAATGCTATTAAACTGAAACCGATTCAAAACGAACCGAAAATTGGGCCCACTCAGTGTGGACCAAAACCCAAGGCTTACTAATCAAGATTTCTATGCAGTGTGACGGCCAGGCAATTAATGCCATTATTGACACCGGTTCACAATTGAATATTGTTAGTAAGCATATTTGGAAAATGATTATTAATCGTCCTATTGACATTGCCAAATCCATCTCAATGAATGACGCGAACGGCAGGGAAGGCAAACTTCATGGATTAGTGCAGAACGTGCCCCTGAATTGTGGGGGTGTGAATACTCAAGCAAATTTATTTGTTGGAGATCATGTCCCATTCAGCTTACTGCTAGGAAGACCCTGGCAACGCGGTAACTATGTATCTATTGATGAAAGAAAGGATGGTACATGGTTATTGTTTAAAGATCCACTAGATTTAGAGGTCAGGTATGAACTTTTGTGTACACCCGACAGGACCGATCCACACTGGGACTTCGAGCCGCCCACATGGATTGGAAATCTTACCGAATCGAGTATGCTCATTGTTTTAAACGAACCGACCACTGATTTTTTTGAGATGCGTCCACAACGACGCGATGCATCGAATCACGTGAATTCCCAATCGGAATTCAAACCTGAGCCAAACAAAAGTATTCGTCAGCAATGTGTCAGCGAACCCAGGTATTATTCAGAAAATTCAATTTAAATCAAATAGAATTGCCTATAAAAAAGGCATTTACATCAGATTTTCGTTCGTGGTCCACAAGCCTTGTGCCTGCGACATACAGCACGAGGGCACTTGAATATAATCCACACACTTCATTTAGTCTGCCAAACTTGGCCAAACAACGCGTGGACATGGGTGACAATACCTTTGCAGGCGTGTGTGCAAATGTCCACAACTTCCTTTCTAGGAACCCTGGGAGTTTCCACTTCTCAACATCCATTGATGATGACGCCCTTACACTTTCATTCTACCCTTCAACTTATTCACCTACCAACATTTCAGAGTCACAAGGCTCTTCTTTTCCACCATCCCCATCCTATTCTCCTGTCCAGTGGGAATATCTCCCCACTAGACAGGACAGCCACATCGTCACACCGGCGCCACATGTAGTCCCACTCGGACTTTCAAACTCCCTCGACGAATCGGACTCCGAAACCTTCCCAAGCCTTGGAAATGCCCAGGAGAAGGAAGGGAGTGTGTTTGAGGAGGAAGAGGATGAGTTGGAGAGTGAAGGAGGTGATGAGGATGTGGCGGGTGAGTCACTCTTCTCTTTTTTTGTCAAAAACTATCCAGATAACAACTTTGCCATGGACATTGACCTAGGCGCAAGTTTTTGTCCTAACGGACTCTTAATGCCTGCTTCTTCTATTGTGCCCACCCCAAATGGTACTCTGGCGACTTCAACTTATCCTTCCACCACCACATCCATTCAGAACGGTACTCCGTCTATCGCGTCCTCTCCCGTCGTCTTCTCTAATGGGGACGCCACTCATGCCAAACCGTTTTCTCAGTCCATTATGCCCACTCAAAACGGTACTTCGTCTGACGCATTCCCTCCCATAGTCTTTTCTCATGGAACTGTCTTTTTAGCTAAATCGTTTCCCCCTCCTGCCATGAATATGGAGGAGGGTGGTCTATCTACTTCGCAGGGAACGTTCTCTTCTTCGAGCATGGCCATTGTGAGCAGTCCTGTTCTCAATCCGTCCAAAGTGTTCTCTACCTCTGCCCAGTCCAATGAAAAGGGCAAAATGTCTAATTCATCTAATACGTCCTCTCCTCCTGACATGTCCAATGGGGACACCACTCTATCTACTTCAGCGGACCAGTTCTCTACTCCCATTGTGTCAAATAAGGATGGCGCTCAGCCCACTGTGTTTAACGCATTCTCTCCTCCTGCTATGAGTATGGGTAACGCCACCCAGGTTATTTTGGCTAGCGTGTTCTCTCCTTCCACCATGTCCAATGAGAGCACTATTCAGCCCAGTTCATCTGGCGCATCCTCCCCTGCTTTAACGATGAAAGAGACTACTTTACCTGCCTTGTCTAGTGCCTTTTCTTCTGCCATTACTTATGAGAATGGCACTCAGCCTACACTGCCTAATGCTATGTCTCTTGCTGCCATGCCTGAAAGGGAGGCCCTTCTTTCTGTCACGCCCAGCGCGTTCTCTCCTGCTGTTACAACCAATGAGCACACCGTTCTCTCTGCCATCTCTAATATGACCTCTTCTGACACTGTGGACAATGAGAACCTTGCTCGGCGTACTTCACCTACCACATCTCCTGTTGCTATCACCCCCATTAACAAAGAAAACATCATGCAGCACACTTCGATTAACGCGTTCTCTTCTTCTCCCGTATCATCTAACGCATTCTCTTCCATCATGTCTACCCACAACGCGAACCTTTTCTCTTTTAACAATGTCGTCTCGTCTAATGTGCCAATGCCCACTGATTCATCTAAAGAAGACCGCTATGAAGATAGTGCCATGCGGTCTACCATTAAGGATGATGTCTCTGATACACAGGGAGCCAGTGAGCATTTGCAAATCACGAACTTCTACGAAGCACTTAGCCGAATTCTTGAACAAGCAGGATACAGCCTGCATGATATGCTGGACAACTACGGCGACGTCAATATGAGTGACGACCCTGCGAGTGTACAGGTAGAGTCATTCCCACTCGCAGACTCGTCCACTTCATTTTCCGGTACTGATGAACACAAATCTGTTCCTGCGACTTTGCTTGTACGTTCTAGCGCCCTAGGAGAGAACAACGAGCTCCTCGACATCTATTTCGTTCGCCTGGCCCTGAATATGAGCCAGCCGGGAGAACCTTTGCCTCCTAAATATGTTCCTCCTACACCCCCATCTTCGACCGAAGACTTTGCAACCTCTGAAGATATTCCGGACCTTGAGATACCTCGAGCCGAAGTCTTCTCAAAGATGACGCCATTCTATCAAGTCCACCCGTCGACCGTCCTTGACGGAATATCACCCAGGGACACTAACACCTATCTTGCATCGGAAACCGATAGTCTAAGCAATTTCCACTCAATCTACTTCCATCACATTGCGAATGCTATTGCATCTTACTGTTTTTGCCAGGACCAGCTTATCTCAATTGATTGGGACGTCGAAGCCTACCAGAACGATGATTATCTGGGGCACCAAGTGCTTACTGGTAACATTAATCTACCTACTGGAGGTCCACGCTCTCAATGAGACTGGCCTGAGCGCATTAGCGAAATCACTGATCATCGCTTGCACACTCGACATCTTATTCACACTATCGACACCGTCCTATCCGTGCGCATGTATTCCGAAGCTTCGAATTTCTTACCAGTCCTCAAATGTGATAAACGAAACATGATCAAAGGAAACCTTCCTAAGTCTTTTTTCATTGGGCGCTATAACGAAGTTAACCCTTTTATAACCCCAAGCGAGGCTCGAAGGTTTAATGCCTATATTGCTATTGCTCATTTTCATGGGGAAGATGATTTC
The DNA here is from genome assembly GCA_016647755.1 of Suillus subluteus. NCBI lineage: Eukaryota > Fungi > Basidiomycota > Agaricomycetes > Boletales > Suillaceae > Suillus > Suillus subluteus. The sequence continues at coordinate 296,838 of JABBWI010000006.1, forward strand.
ACGTCAAAGCTCGAAGATACTTTATTGATGCCTTTCCCGGATGAGGACATTATCAGAGCCATGGCTGAATGCGACCTTCTCGACATGGGAACCACGGAGCAGATTATTCAGTTTGCCCAGGACCGTGATAAGGTGCTTAATGTCAAATGCACATCACTCATCATTATTTCTACTTCGCCCTTTTGGACGGAATACCTCAATGGTCCGTCATCTCTTCCTTCATTCTGGTTTAAATTATCAGGTATTGATGAGGAGGAAGAGAATTTTAAGGGATCCGAAAAATGCAAGAGACCCTCAAGCAAAGTTGTTCGAAAGTTCTTCCTCTAGGCAACTAGAGGTAGGCTCGTACTTTGCATATTCCTTATTTTTTCTAACTCGAACTTTTGCCTCTAGTGCTTATGATTTTTTCAATTATGCTATCACCTATCCCGTTTTTCAACTCTACCATTTTGATTTTCGACATCTCGCACCCAAATTCTCATGTTTTTTCATTTCTGTCTTCCTCGACTCTCCGAAAATCAGTCTTAACCCATAAAAAATGGACCCTCACCTCGTTTCTGATCTTTATGTGTATTTATATCACCATCTCGCTCATGTCTCAATTCAAATGCCTGTTTCTGGTCTGTATTTTGATGTTCGAGCTTCGTACCTATATATATAACCCACAATGCAGGCTTCTGTCTCTGTTCAATTTGATACGAGTTACCTGTTCCGTAATTCGATTCTTTGGTTGTCCGTTAACTTGTCCGAAAATTCTAAGTCCTGCGAGAATTTATTAAGCTTAAGTGTCTCTGACATTAAGGAAAGGGGCTTCAGCACTAGTCAATTAGTATATCCACACAAAGTTTTTGAAGATGAGTCCATAGCTGAATGCTATGATAGACTTATAAATTCCCTCTATGATTTAAGCCCTGCTGATAGTACAAACTATGAAAAGCCTTTCTCTTCAGCAGAGCTTGATTTTCCTGAAGATTCTGATAGTGAATCAGACATTATACTTACAGGGGACTCAGGATGCAATTTCCCCGAGGATAACCCTATATTTACTATGTATAAGAGAGTGGACAAGAAGGTAAAACCAGTCTCTGGTACCTTTCCACAAGAAGCCCATGTAAACCAACATTTTCCACACAACCCCCTCCAAAATTTGATCCCATTAACTCCACACCCTCCAGAATTCATTCCTAATGGGCGACTAACTAAAGAACGTATGGTTAGTCTCAAAATCAACCCTGTAAATTTTCTCTGGCCTGAAGAGGTCAAATTGTTTCAGCATATTATGCAACTTAACCAAGAAACTCTAGCCTTTGAGGAGACCGATAGGGGAACCCTCAAAGAATCATACTTCACCCCATATATTATTCCCACTGTGCCATCCAATCCCTCCTGGGATACATCAGAAAGTCATTGAACTTCTCAAGTCTAAAATTAATACAGGAGTATATGAACCTAGTCAATCTGCATATCGTTCACGTTGGTTCTGTGTACTCAAGAAGAATGGGAAATTAAGGCTAGTTCATGACCTTCAACCGCTCAATAAGATATCTATCTGAGATGCCGGCCTTATTCCTATAGTAGATGACTTTGTAGAGTCATTTGCAGGAGCACAATGTTACACCGTTTTTGATTTATTCTGGGGATTTGATGCATGAAAAATGCACCCAGACAGCCGAGATTTAACAGCCTTTCAAACTCCGTTAGGATTGTTACGATTAACTGCCTTACCAATGGGATACACGAATGCACCTGCAGAATTTCAGAAATGTATGAGCTTTGTCCTGCAAGATAAAATCCCTCATGTAGCCAATGTTTTCATAGATGATCTTCTGGTCAAGGGACCTAAGACCATCTACCCTGGTGAAGAAGGCAATCCCAAAGTCTTAGAAGAAAATGCAGGGATTAGACGATTTATTTGGGAACATGCTAATGATGTTCACCGAATCATGCACCGTATAAAAGATGTGGGAGCCACATTTTCTGCTACTAAAATTCAGTTATGCCTTCCTGATGTCTTTATAGTTGGACAACGATGCACACCGGAAGGAAGATTACCCAACACCGAGAAAGTATCCAAGATTCTAAACTGGCCAATCCCTTCCACTGTTAAGGAAGCACGAGGATTCATGGGCCTTTGTGGAACAGTTCGTATTTGGATATTAGGATTTTCTGAGCTGGCTAGATCTATCACCCAGCTTTGGAAAAAGGATGCCCCTTTTATTTGGGGAGAAGAACAAAATTATGCATTTGAAACTTTGAAACAACATATATGTTCAGCACCAGCAATGAGGAGTATCGACTATACCTCCTCAAACCCCATATATCTTTCAGTTGATTCCAGCTTTATAGCTGTAGGAATTATTCTCTCTCAGATTGATGATGATGGAATTTGACGTCCAGCATGATATGGTTCCTTGCCTATGGGTGATGCAGAATCACATTACTCTCAGCCCAAGCTTGAACTGTATGGACTTTTCAGAGCATTACATCACTACCAACTTCATATCATAGGAGTTCAGAATCGTCACATTGAAGTAGATGCCAAATACATCAAGGGCATGCTAAATGAACCTGATCTCCAACCAAATGCAACAATCAATAGATGGATCCAAGGTATTCTACTATTTGATTTTACACTTCACCATGTACCAGCAACTAAGTTCAGAGGACCCAATGGTTTATCTAGATGTCCTCTAGCTTCAGATGAAGAACTCATTCCCGAAGATGATTCATGGTTGGATGAAATCGCTTTATTCACAACCATTGAAATGCCTATTTCTCTACCATACAGCTCTAATGAGCTACCATCCGTATTATCGTCCATTGCTGATCAAGAGCAGAAGTTAACAGACATTTTCAAGTTCCTTGCAACTTTAGAAGCTCCTAGCTTTGAATCCACAGCAAAACGTAGGAAATATGTGAAGCAAGCAGCCCGATTTTTCGTACAGAGGGGCAAGATGTACAAGCACTTACGAGACAGACCACCTTGACTTGTAATCTTTGACCCAGATAAGAGAGTCTCTATTCTGATACAAGCGCACGAGGACTTAGGCCACAAAGGAGTACAGTCTACCTTTGAAACTATTCGCTACAGATTTTTCTGGCCTCACTTGTATACAGATGTTAAACACCATGTGCAGTCTTGCCATGACTGCCAAATTCGATCCGTTAAGAAAATGCATATCCCTATCACTGTCTCTACTCCAGCCACAATTTTTACTAAGATATATGTTGACATACTCAAGATGCCTGCTGGAGGTGGTTTGAAGCTTCTAGTGTTAGCTCGAGATGATCTCTCACGATTCGTAGAAGGGAGAGCATTACGATCCGCGTCCGCCAAAGCTATGGCTAAGTTCTTCTGGGAAGACTTATATTGCGGTTATGGTGCAATAGGACAGATAGTGACAGATAATGGTCCTGAAGTTAAGGGAGCATTCCAGCAATTACTTTGTCAAGTAGATATTCCACAGATTCAGATATCGCCCTATAATTGACAAGCTAATGGGGTAGTCGAGCATGGACATTTTAACATCAGAGAAGCAATTGTCAAAAGCTGTGGAAAGCATATTTCTCGTTGGCCTGAGAAAGTCCCTCAGGCACTCTTTGCCGAAAATATTACTACCAGCCGTGCAACTGGATTCTCACCATTCTATCTCCTACATGGAGTACATCCCGTTTTACCTTTCGATCTTAGTGAAGCTACATTCCTTGTTGATGGATTTCACACGGACATGAGTCCTGTTGATTTCCTCACGTTATGAATACGTCAAATCAAAAGAAGACCTGAAGACTTGAGACACACCGCAAAAACCTTGAAAAAGGCAAGATTTAAATCCAAGCTTCAGTTTGAACAGAAATATCACCTCAGGATGCATAAGAAATCATTTGATCCTGGTGATCTCGTCTTAGTCTGCAATGCCCAGATCGAGAAAGAATTGAATCATAAAACGAAGCCATGATACTTAGGACCCTTTGTTGTTGAGAGACAGACCAAAGGAGGATCATATATATTACAAGAAATGAATGGAACTCTGTCTAGACGTGGTGTAGCTGCCTTTAGACTAATTCCTTATATAAACAGAAGTGATCCTGCCTTGCAAGAAATTGCTGATACCCTTGTTGATGCTCAGCACTCTGAGGAAAATTTATCATCATCAGACCCCGATTCTTTTTCCCTCTCAGAGGACGAATAACATAACACAATGAATGGTAAAGACACCATAAGACAAAACCGCTTGCAAAAACAAATCACCAACATTTTTGACACCCTCTTGAAAGATTGTAGTAACCTTCATGAGGATTTTCTTTTTCAAGATATTAGTGAACATTATCGCCAAATGCTATTTTTCTGGGACCACCAACATCAAACTGTACTCTTACAATTGTGTCCAACTTGTGGAGTATACTTTGAATTTTTCAGACTCCTAGAGGAATGGTTTCATTTAGCTGATCCAGAGAATAGATGGAGACAGAGAAGATAATCAATGACAATTATCAGACACGATTGATTACCTGTACATCAACTGGGGACAGTTGCGATTTCATGTGCCCGGTGGATGTCATGCATGGTATGGGAACCATACCATGACATACGTAGACAGGAAGTATTCACAGGAGAGTATACTAAGGTATACTTCATTGTATTACAGGCTTGGTTTCATTTATGACAGATTTACTTGTACTTATAGTTTCAGTTTGTTAATTTCCATCAGTTTCTTTCTCTTTCTTTTTCTAAGGCTTATTCAGCCATCAATTTACTCAGTGAGCCACAAATATGTTACTTAGTGTGTCATGTGACTGGCAATATGCTGATTTGTAAGGATCCTTCATGATTAGTCATGCAGTTTCCATTTCTTTCACCCACAGATCCTTCAGTGAGCCATCAGATATGTAAGCATGTCATGTGACTGGCAATATGCTGATTTGTAAGGATTTGTCATGATTTGTCAGGCTTTGTCATGCTTTGTCATGCTTTGTCATGATTTATCATGCTTTGTAATAGTATTTACTATTTATGTATATTAGATTGATAAGCAGCTGATTCAGCACTGCCAAATGGCATGGTTAGTAAGCCGGTGACTTACTAATGCTGTGATGAGTCATGCTTACTAAGGGGGGGGCCAAAAAGGTATAAAAGGAGCCCATCTTGCATCTAGTAATGATAACTTCCCACTTTCCACTCTTCTCTCAAACCGTGTGAGACCCAGTAAGATTCTGAAAGTGCAGGCCAAATAGGTTGCCTTGAAGTAAGATCTAAGACATTTCTACTACTAGTTATATACTACCTAAACTAGAGGTCGACTATATAACACTGAGAAAACTTTGTATCACTGAAACCATGAGAAAGACAAGAAGAGGACACGTCAGTAAATTCTCCCAAGAACTCACACGTTATCTACCACGAAAACTAGAAAAGTCGTAGACCATGTACTTAAGGACTGGCAAGTAGTCTTATCCCTGTATAGTTGTGTTGTCACCATATACGTGTTCCATATAAGACCCTTAAGTAGCAAGACAGCGCTTTATCGTCATCTTGATCCCTCGAATGCATTTGACGCTTGAGTTTTTGCAGTTGCTACTGTTGCCTTTTGGTCTTGTTGCAGGTTAGTTATTCATTGACATTCACCTTATATTATTCACATTGCATCTTAGACTTGGTGAACTCATTGTCAACTCTGTTAATTCCTTTGACCCCTCCTGCCATGTTGCACGTTCTGTTGAGATAACTCGCAGGTCACCTGCAAATGGTGTATCTTGGTCATCATTCCAAATTCCTTGATCAAAAATGACACTTGGTGCAGGCACCAAAATTATTTTGTCTTGCATCAACAATTTAACAAACCCCATCTCTGCCCTCAATCATCACATGTTGGCCAATGCAGTTGTTCCTCCTCATGCACCTCTATTTGCCTTTGAAACCACCAGTGGAGGATGGACACCCATGACTTGTCCATGGTTGATTGTATGCTGCAGCCAAGTCTGGAAGGGAGCTGGTTTATTGGAACTTACAGGCCATTGCTTTAGAATCGGAGGTGCAATAGAACTCCTCCTCAGAGGAGTTCCTCCTGACATCATAGCTGTGCAAGGTTGTTGGAAATCCTGGGCATTCTTAGAGTATTGGCAGAAAATAGACTCCATCCTTCCACTTTTCATTACATCATCATTCTCAGACACTCATATTGCCATGATCCAGTCATCTATGGACTCTTTTGCTCATAGGTACAAGTGGATTTGTTAACATTGCCTTAATTTCACTGTTGCAAGTCTCTTACCTGGGTAGTTGTGTTTCTACACAACTGAGTGTGAGCACTTTGCACAAGCACAGCGGTAGTGGCTTCGCTGTTTATGGTTTGCACTATGTTTTTCTCATTGCCTCAACTACCTCACACTAGAGGTTCTCAGTCTTTTCTTCTTTGTATTCTTGCTGACTCTAGCTCTTCATTCTGCTCTCAATCAACACAAGTCTTGAGACCTCGATTGCAATATGAAGTAGTCACATGACTTCTCCTCGCATCAGTATTTAGCTCTAGAACATGCATTTTCGATCACCTTGCAAATACCTTAGCTCTCAGAGTTTAGTGCTGCATAAGATTCAAACAAGTACAGACCAAGACCCTCCCCAAAATTGGCATAGTCATTAAAGCTGAGTTTCAGAAGACAAACCATCTAAAACTCAGACAACTATCTTCACCAAAATAGGAAACTCCAATGTTTGGTTTCATATTTTGGTGAAGACAAGTCATCTCTAGCAAAGTAGCACATAGTAAGCCAGAAACAGAGATAGCTGAAAGCTAGAGAAGCAGAGAAGTATAAATGGGAAAAGTACAGATATGGACATAGTGTGGAAATAGGTCTGGCGATAGGTATAGGTGAAGTCTGGAGTTCTAGGAATCTTAGTGAAGACAGAACTGAGATATGATCATAGAGTAAATACAGTCCAGAATCCCAGAGGAGATAAAGTCTAGATGTCTGACTGGAGGAAACATGCTTAGAGTGGACAAGACAGAGGGTAGATGACACAGGCTAGTTATAAGGGTCCAGAGGTCTGGAGTTCAGGAGTACAGAAGTATAAAGGTGCATCAGTGTGGAGGTGTGGAGGTGTGGAGGTGTGGAGGTGTGGAGGTGTGGAGGTGTGGAGGTGTGGAAGTACAGTAGTCTGAAGGTCTAGAGTTACTATGTGGAATTGGGTTGGAGGTATGGAGACTGGAGGTTTGAAGTTCATGAGTGGAGCAGTGTATAAATGAAGAATAATAGTGTTTGATGAGTTTACATCAATATTAGTGTGATTGTAATCAGAATGTTCAAGAAGGAAGATAATGATGGAATGGAGAAGTCCACACTTTTTTCTATATCAAAATGGACTAGACTTACAAGAATGTGAGGGAGGAGGGACCTGCTTGTTTCTTTTGACCATAAACATCTTCTGTAAATCTTTTGATTATTGGTCATCAAATGCTTGCAAGTCCATCAGGTCAGCTGCAAAGATGTACTTTCCCTTAAATCATATCTGAAAGATAATTGATATCCATCATCTTCACATTATATCTATCTATCCTTGCATCCAATATAAAATCAGGTAATATGATAAGGAATATGTGCTATACAGTTGATAACAGTATGTATAAATGTCTGAGTGTCCTGTATAATGTTCCACTTCCAAGGATTAAGTGCTACTTGTCTACATCCATTAGATCATAATATATAGAATCATGGAGCCTAGATTAAGGAAAGGGTCTACTCCATGTGTGAGGACATGGGGAAGGAGAGACCTTCTTGTGCTTATTTGGCTTAGTTGTTTTTTTTCTGAAGATCTCTGTGTTTCTACCTGTCAGACTGCTTTCTGAGAGCTCCCAGAGTGTCAAAAGGTGTAACATTTATTAAGTCTACTGTAAAAATGTGTTTTCCCTTGACTAATTTGACTGGATGGCATATGTTAGGTCCTCTCTGACTATCACCAGCTCTTCCTAAGTATTCAATTTTGTAAAATGCTGGGTTAGTGATGAAGATAATGGCTGATTGTTACACTATCAAAAACAAGTCTGGTGGTCTTTCTACTCATTCTGTATTTGTCTTGCATGCCATAGGTTTTGTCTTTGGAAATAGTTAACACTCTTTTAATATTGAAGCATTCAGTTATGTAATTTGATAATGTCTTGTAGGCATCACTGTCTATTATAAAGCTGACCTGGTTGTTAGTTGTTCTGACTGCTTTATAGTACAGATTATATGTGCTCTGAAATGTTACATGGGTCTGCTAATATCTCTCTCTTTGCATCTCAGCCTAGAGTGCACTATATCATGAAAGGATATTATAGTGATGCAGCTGTCCTTTATTATACATTTCTGCTCCAAAGGAGGCCTCCAATCTTCAAAGCCCTACTATAGAAACATCTGATAAGTGTAGTATAAAAAAGATCCCAACATTAATTAGTAATTTTGATGTAATACTAATCCAGGTCAGATAGATTGTGAAGCAGGGCTTCTTCAGGTCTTTGAAATTGCCCCCTCTGACCATCTTTGATAATGAGCTTGATCTCCTTTCCCTCCAGTACGAAAAAAACATGACTCAAACATACTTAGCTTCATCTCTCTATCCTTTATTTGACCATGTATTCACGCCTATATCTCTACAAAGTTATTGTTTGTCAATGCAATTATCTTTGGAGTCACCCTTCTGCCTATTACTCCAGATCCCCTATTATTCTTATATCTAGCCTTATTGAGTGATTGTTTCATATATGCCTACCAGCTAATGTTGGCATAATCACTAATGGATGGCAGTAGCACTTTGTATGATGTCACACTAAGTTTGTCAGAAAGGAGACAATTAGTTTAAAAATGTTAGGAACTAATCACATCAAGAGAGCACTTATGAAAGGTATCAAGAATGTGATGCAGGAGATTGGTGGTGATGGAGAGATATGGTGAGTGAGTTTGTTATAGGTTAGTTTGCAGAAAATAAAGAGATGTTTGTGAGAACAAATGTGGTGATGAGATTTGAAATGGGTGTAATGACAAAATCCAAAAGGTGTGGTTTGGACTCTGAAGGCAAAGCCTTTGTAGTTAGTGGGGAAGGTTTAGCTTTGCTAGACTGCAGTAGAAAGCATGATCTGGAAGGTTTTTAGTCTGGTAGCTTTGGAAGTTAAGAGAAAAGAAAGCAGGTTGTGGAAGAACCAAACCTTCTGAGCATGAAAAAGTCAGCCTTGAAGTGCGGGTTTATAGGACTGCAAAGAGGAGGAAAAAATGAGACCAGACCACAATGATAAGTACAACTTGAACTTGAACTATGTGTCAAATTTCTCTTTGAGGAACCTGAACTCTACACAACACAAGATGTAGGAGGATATAATAAGGCATGACATTTGCAGTAGGGAGGTAAGCGACACATTCAAGAAACAGGAATAAGAATTATATGTGAGATAAAGCATGGGTGTGTTGAAAATCATACATGGCAGATTGTAAGCAAGTGATAACAATTAGGGAATTAATAGCCATGGAAATGAACAAAGGTAAAATTGATTTGATCTGATGCCAATAGTCAAGGAATGTGCAAGACTTCCAGTGTCCCTGCATTGCTACTATGTCTGGATGAACCCCTTCCAAAAGTAATTCCATGGCGCTGTCTTAATAACCAAGGGTCTTATATAAATATGTGTAAGGATATAATGACACCTTAACTTGGCTGGAGCTTTATATTCCTGATTGAAACTATAAACTTGTCTAAGTTAGTTTGTCTAGACACTTGAACTGGTTTCCTGAATATACAATGTTCTGATGAGACAATGGTCTTAGATATGTTAATATTGAGCAAGGCTCGTGTTGGTCAATATATGAAAAACTGGTAAGAAGCTGGTCTCAAATGTGACTCCATTGACAAAAGCTCATGTTGGTCAGTATATGATTACTGGTGAGAAGCTGGTCTCACAAAATACTGTTGAGAAACTGGTCTCAAATAAACTGAGTTTCTATCATGAGAAACTTATGTAATCTCAAGGAAATCACTTTCCCTGCACTTGGTCTGGACAGTACTTCAAAGGAATGTGCTTTGTAAGCAGCAATCTGTTCAGTGTGAAACTTCTCAGGTGGGAGCTCAATTGTTAACAAGTGGGAGATCTATTTTTTGGAGGGAGAATGGACTCTCCTTATATACATTTTGTGTGGGAATATTATGTAAGTAAAAGGGTGGTGTAATGACATCAGAATCTGTGAAGAATATTCCAGAGACTGGGGCAGAATGTTCTAGCAGGTGCAAAAGAACATTCCAGAATATTCCTAGTGAGATAATGACATCATGGAAGTTATTTTGAGTTATTTTGAAGCAGAATGTTCTAGCAAGTTCATTAGAACATTCTAGAACTGATGACATCATGTCTTTTCAACAGAATACCTGCTGGAGTGTCTGTGAAGTCCTATGACATCATACCCTGTAGTGTTAAGACTGTAGCTCAAGGGTTGACAGAATCCGAAGGGCTTGGCCTCAGCTCGTGCATTGTGCCCCTTACCCGAGTACATGCCCTTAATTTCAAAATGAAGTCCGGATGGAATACGATGAAGTCCAAAGGATTTCCGGAGGCTGGCTACTCTGGTTGAGTGCCGGAGGACTTCCGGATGAGCGCGGGAAACTTCTGGAGGAGTACAGGAAACTCCGGAGGAGTTTCATCCACTGCATTGGGTCCAAAGGTGAGACTTCCCAAGGTAAGTTCCCTATATGGAAACACATAGAGGATAGGCTGCAAAGGACAGAGTCCAAAGCAGGATAGGATAGGAGGAGTGGTCCGAAGGTCTGAAGGTCCGGAGGAGTGGACAGGATTCTAGGACAAGAGAAGGAGGGCTACAACGGACAAGGTCTGGAGTAGAAACAGACAGAGGTAGACTACACTTAAGTAGAGACAGAGTTGACAGGAAGTAGACAGAAGTCTCGGAAAGACAGGAAGTGCTGGAAAGGCAAAACTCCGGCTTAGGGAATCAATCCCTAAGCATGGATGGAGACAGAAGACAAATCCGGAGGACCGGAAAGTCGGCCTAGGGAAGGATTCCCTAGGCCTAAGGAAAGTCAATACTAAGATGGACTGAAGTCCAAGAACAGATGCGAGAGTGAGCAAGTCTATGTTGAGCGGAATCTAAGATGATATTCGAACTAAGGAAACTTTACAGGAGTTGTACAGAGGTTTATATACTGGAAGGGATCTGAGAGGATCAGTAAGCTGAACACTAATGCTATGTATGAGCATGTGGAAACAGATTGTTAAGTATGAACGGAACATAAGTAAATGAACTCGGAGATGAGACAGAGTACAAGGATCAATAAGCAAGACGGAAACACAGATAACTGAAGTCCAGAGTCAAGGGGATTACCATAAGGAGATAGACACTGATTTAAGGTTTGAGCTTCGGATATGAGTATAGGTCGGATCCGGAGGTCTGGAGATATCAGATGAGGCACCTGGATGTCAGATGAGCGGATCCGGAGATCTAGGTGAAGACGGGACTAGGATATGAATCATGGATATAGTCCAATAGTCTAGGGAAGGTAAAGTCCCAGGTGGAATGAGCTCGGATCCGAGTGGACCAAGGGTGGATGAAGCAGGCTAAGCTGTGGAGGTCCGAAGGTATGGATATGTGGATGTACGAAGGTGTACGGATCCGAACTGATAGTGGACTAGAGAACTGAGGTCATGGACAAGGGTATGGAGGTCATGGATAAGGGTATGGAGGTCCGGATGTGCATCCGGAAGGCGTGGGAACATCATCGGACATGGGTCCGAAATATGGGATATGACATGTAGGTACAATTTTATGAAGCATCTGGTGTGTCAAAGCATCCTAATAGAAAAGTAAGTAAAGAAACACTAGAGAAAACTACTCAGAAATAATAGTACAAATAACAGTACATAATATGTGGGCTTTTTAGATAGGTTTTTGTTAGGCTTTGAACTTTTCTCTAGCCAAAGTGAATAAGCCAAAGGAAAGGCAATACCTTAACCTTCAATTTGCTTCTTATATCAACTAGGTCATTATGTGATTCCCATCTCACATATCACTTTTCTTCAAAACATAGTGGATTCATGAATCACAGAGGGAAAACTGAAACTATTAGACCAAGGTTTAATACCAAGGTATGGGTTGACTAGTCTGAGGACTAAGCTAACAGACTTTGTCTTTTAGAAGGTTACCCAGTAGTCATGTCCATGCATGATTTCCAAATCATGGATGACAGCGCCACCAATACAAAAAGCATGACTGGGCATGGTGGGGTGGCCAGCAGTGACTCAGATATCATTACAGTGGGAGAAAAACTACATTTTTGTTAGGGGAGCCTAGGAGCGCCATTGGCTGTTTTGAATGAAAAAAGAGGAGCATGAAAAGATATGTTAAGATTGCTTTTGAGATAGAGGACACAATCCTGTTAGGGTTAGTATGCATCCTGTTAGTTAGTTAGTATACATTAGGGTGAGTGACTGCATTCAGTGACACTAATGTCAGCACCCTCTGTGCCAGTGGTTTTCATCCAAGGAATGTAAAAAGTGGTGTGACATACATTGTGTGAATCATGTACCTACATCGGCAAGATGGAGCAAGAGACATGCTTGTTTGAATTGAAGACATTAGGACTAGGAATTAGTAGTTCTCCAAGACTGTTGGAGGATTAGTTAAGTGGAGAGGAGGAGGAGAAGCATGTGTGCAAACCAGCAGCAGGACCAAAAGGCAAAGTATGCAGCAGCGATCACAGCAACATTGAAGGAATTGGTGAGGTTAATCCTTAGGCTAGTTGACATAAGGCATCTAGGGTGACTGGAAGATGACAAGCTCTTTTGGAAGTGGAAGGAGTGAGCTTAGTAATGCCTTGTTGGATGTGATAAAGGACATCAGATTCAGTATCAGACCAAATAGCACCATTGACAGTGTGCCAGTAGTGTAGATCTGCTATCTAACTATTGGTCATGGTGTGAGAGATAGTGCCTGCTGCATTGGCAAGAAAAGCTGCAAGAAGGTTTGTTGAAGTGGGCATACATTTGAATTTAGGAACATTATGGGAATTGCAAAATTGCATAAAACATATCAGGCCAGTGTTGTAGTTGCTATGGGTGTCTTTATCTAAGGATTGAATCATCACCAATCATATTTTGAGAATGAGTGAGTTGGGGAATAAATGCAGGAGTTCATTTTGAAAATTAAGCCTATAAGGAGTAGTCCATAAGAGGACACATTCATTTGCTAAGATGTGAGGATGATAAGGTAAGGAGGCCATAGAATTTGAATGTGTCCATTGTCTTACTACTTGAGGGTCTTATATGTTTTCATGTAAAATGCAGTGACACCACAACTACACTTAGATAAGACTAAAGCTGCCAACTCCTCAAGTACACGGTCAACAGATTTTCTACTTCTCTGTTGATAACATGGTGTTCGTTGGAGGCAAGACTATACAGTCGGTCGTTTGGCTGAAGCAATGGATAAGATAGACTAGATAGGTAGTGACTTGGGATTGGTAAATCCTCAGAATATCACTGATAGACTTGATTGACTTGATGTACAATATATAGATGGTCAAGTATTTGACTTGATATGGGAGGTAAACTTTGGTGGGTTGCACCGGAGTTTAGCAAATAATAAGTAGGCTAAACACACAGATACTTCAAGCTGGAAGGGTGTGTGAACCTATGACTAAGCTGGACTGAAGTTGTGGCTGAAAGGTGATGAAGACAAAATATGGAAATGCTGACAAAAGCTTTTCCCAGACAATCCTTGCTGATATAATCACAACAAGAATACAACAGATCTAGACCAACAAAGGACTAGAGAACTAAAATACAAGTGATAGACTAGCTGGAGTCTAACAGTAGTGAGTAATTACAGGACTAAGAGTACCTAATCTTAGTGTAGACAAGAGTGATTTCAAGGGAGACAGTGGTCCCTGCACTTCCTCTGACAGACAGAGTTGAAGTGGGAAATCTTTTTGCACAGTGGAGAAGAAGCCCTCCTTTGATACATTTGGCGTGGGAAAGAAACCCAGGTGCCAGATGAATATCTGGAATATCCTGCTCCACTTATTTGTAATAAAATATTACATGTATACTATTAAATAAAAATAGAACTGACTCAGTCTGATCAATTTGATTGCCAATAATCAAATAGTGGTTCCAGATGACCAATTGAGCAGTCAAACAGAGTTCATGAGTCATCAGAATTGACTAAGGTTGATCTTGCCAAGTTCTAAATATTCATGTGTGAACTCGTTATGTAAGCTTTTCCTAAAAGAGAGAAGCCACATGATGACAGTAAATGAGCCACAAACAAACAAAGAGACACAATGAGAAGATTATGTAAGAGTCACAACCATCAAACATCAGACAGAACAAAAAGAACCAGATTCTAACACAATTGCACAACTCTTTCTTCCTCTTTCTTCAACTTCTCATCTATTGTCTCAAAGCAAGTATCCTAAGGGCAAAGCTATAGGGTGAGTTGCTGCAGACTTTTGTACATATCAAATATGTCCATGTATGATTTCCATATCATGCATGACATCGTCAGGGCATTATCTAACTAGGATGTGAAAGGCAAGAAAATCACCAAATTTCACTATCCTCCACAGTCAATGGTTCGGACAATTACCAAAGGTTGATAACATGGTCGTTTGTGGGAGACAAGATGTGTTGAACTTTTCAAGCAAACACTAGTGATGTAAAAGGGGCAAAGAATGATAGAAAACAATAGTAGCACAAGGTAGTACTATGACCTTCAGAATGATATGTTGCAGCTGCATGCAATGAAATTGAACTATACTACATCCCTCTTGGATATCTCTTACTTATACTCAGTAATGGAGAAAAAATTCACTAGCAGGATCATCCCAATACATGGCCTCAAAACCAACTCTCTCCTGCTCAGGATCTCATAATGAGTAATGACATAGTCCAGAATGGAGTATACATTCTTGATGTAGTCTTAAGTGGCTAAACTCTTAATATTCATTGACAGATTGTAGGTCTTATTTGTGTCTACCCTAATTGATGGATAATACATATAATTCTGCTCACAAAACTTTTCCTGTGTCTAAAAGAGAACTAAAATGAAGGATGATTATGTAATCAAAGATTGCTCAAGTGTGTGGCCAAATACTTCTGAAGAATGTGTGAAGAATAATGTCAAAACAGTGGAGCAAATAAAGTAATGTTTTCTCCTAATAATCACTTGAATGTTCACTCATATAGTGCTTACTATGTACTTCATTTGCTATGGGGTGTGAACTGGCCTACAAAATAATAGATTATGAATCATATTACATAATCTATTATTTTGTGGGCATGTCACATGGTCTTGTGTGTGAAATCTGTGTGTCATACACAAGCGGTGAGTTGATACAACTATTGCCAGTATGGGGGGAGGGGTTGGTCTTGTCTTCGGGTTTTGCCAAAGCATATTTCTGTGTCCATCTCAGTGAAGGCTGGGTCTCGCAGGGACTGGTTTTTCCTCTGAAGATCTGCATGCAGGTGAGCTGTTTTCTGCGTGTCATGTGACTTATGTATTCTGATGTCACATGATTGGCACATTCTAAAACACACATGCGACAAACCGAATCCCGAGAACAAGAAAACCAGGTGTACTTCAGACAAGGTGAAAACTAAGACAAGAACAATCAGAGCTGTAGACTGAAACCTCGAGTGTGAGGTAGTTTTGAGACAAACAAAAACCAGGTGCACAACGCTACCCAACCAGAGCAATACACTCACAACCCAGTTGTGACCTGGAGCCCACAACTCCCCCTTATTACCAGTATTGCAGCAGAATAATAACATTGCATGGATGCTGCTGAAACTACACTACTTATAGTGACAAGCGTATGAGTCCATTGAAGAGTGGATCAGCGAGATATGTGCATCTGTGAATGATGATGTGACAAAAAGTGGCAGAATAGACTCTATCTTACGCCAGTAGTCCAAGAAAGCTCTTGACTTCCAATGACCTTGCATGGCTACTATGTCTGGTGGAATCCCCCATAGTAGGAGCTCTGAGGCACCGCCAATACAAAAACAATGTCCCATCAGCTCCAATAAACCAGCACCCCTCCAAATGTGGTTACAACACGCTAGGAACCATGGTCTCATCATTGGCATCCATCCTCCCCCAGCCATTTCATATGCGAAGAACGGGGCTGTGAGAGGAACATTTGAGTTTGCAGAGAGATGGTGATTGAGAGCTGTTACAGGATTTGTGAGATCATTGATCTTCAAAGCAATGATATCTGTGCCATCTCCATGCATGGTCTTTGTCCAAGGTATGTGGAACATGATGAATGGAACCTGATTTGGCAGCGAGCAATGACAGATAGATGTTGAGCAGGAAACATGTACAGCTGGGTCAAAAGAACTAACAGAGTTGGTGACAAGTTCACCAAGTCTATCGATCATGAGTAATCAACCTTGTATTGTGCTACAGCTCCATACCTACAGCAGCACCAAAAGCGACACATGCAACAGCAAACACAGCCATGTCAAAAGCATTCGAGAGGTCAAGCCCTCAGAACAGTGCATGCATGTGTTTGAGTGTGACAGGTGGTGTACGAGGGCGCTTCATTGAGTCTGGGACAACTTTAGCAAGGCTGGCAGTTGCTGAATGGAGTAAGCTATGTCTAAACCATGGGGCACCGTGCAGGTTATGTCAAAAATGCAAGCCAGATGGCCAGTTCTGTGCCATTGTGGCGGCAACATTCCTGGCCCAAGAAGCAATGAAGGATGTGAGGAGACGGTCAGATGTGGGCATTCTGTTCTTTTCTGGGATTGCTCATTAATCGCAATATTGGTGGAAGTGTAAAAGACCTGCACCATAGTTTTCTTGTGTTTTAACCTCAATAGAAATAAGCATGACATCAAAAAGCTTTAGAACATCCACTAACAGGAGTTCCTCAAGAATTGAGTTGTGAAAGGAATTGGAATGTGGTGTGAACCATTGATGAAGATGGTCACAGGCAAGAATGGTAGGGCAGAAAGAGGATGATGCAATTTCATTTCCGAGTTTTGATTTTCTTGGCTTGATATGTTTGTGAACAGCAGAAGGCGGTACCCCAACCAAAGGAGAAAGAGCTAGAGCCTCCCTAAGATGGGCTAATGCTGCCATGGTGTTGGCTGTAGCAGATGCCAAAGGAGCACTGTTACTGGACATGTAGCACAATAAAGGGTGTAAGCTCCTCGGGGAGCATGACAGGTGCAAGACGAAAAGCAGGTGACCCAATCTCATGGTGAGAGGTTGCATCAGCCTGGTTTTGAGTGGATTTGATGTATGAGAAAGGATGAAAAATGTTTGATGCCATGGTGATGGCCTTGACCTTGCAAATGCATAAGTTGACCTGGAAGTTTCTACTCCTCCCTTTTTGGAATGTGCCAATCACACCTTGATTGTCTAAGTAGATCAGCACAGACACATTAGTTTGGATGGTGGGTACGGATGATATATCCCAATTTTAGGCTTATACCAGTCCTCTTTAGATGTATCGATATGGCACTATGGACTGATGAGGCTCGAACTTCAGCAAGAAAGAGTCATAAGTGTCTGCTATGTAGGGTGTGATGACCCATTAAAGGACGGTATCAACACGACTTTGAAGTGATTCTGTGGGATGAGCTACCGCATTGAGAACATACATGAAGGATTTCTGGTCCATGGCACGTGGGGCATCAGCTGAGGTTGTACAAAATGCAGACAATTTCTTTTGTCACTCTAAGGAGGATTTTGTTGTCTTGGGACATGCAGACTGGTGCTGACCCTTTGATTGTTTGGGTGTGGGTGCACCCACTAGATTTGTGTCCAGTCTGACTGCATATGATGCAAAGGAGATTGTCGGAAGGTGCATCTCCTTTGCCCCTCCGAAAGGGCTTCCCGTCATTCAACATGTTCACCCCAGAGGGTCCTTCATTTCTGCAAGGAGGGTATGGGTTGTACCTCGTGCCCCCATTACCACTGCATTCGCAGTCCATCCTTGTGTCAATTTTGACTTCGCTCCAGTATTCCCTATATGCGCTTGTGTCGAGGAAAACGGAGGTGTTGAAGAACCTCCTGTATGTTTCTATGTCGAGCTTAAGGACAGCTGGGAAGTTAGAGGTGAACTCATCCCACAACATGCAGAACATCTAATGGTTTGTGAACTGTAAGACTGTGTCCTCATTTGTGACTAATGCTAATAACTTGTTCACTAATTGCTCAAATTGCACAGGGGCTAAGAATCTTAGGAGTGAAACAATGTTTCCCTGTGTTCCCCTATAAACTTTGTCTCACACTGATTGGTGGATTGATACTTAGAATGCAATTTATTGCTTCACAAGAGGAGAAAATGAGCCCCTTATATACTACTAGACTAGTGACTGTGCTACTGATTACTAATGTACTATAGAATATTCCAGAATGTCATAGAATGATTGGTAAGATACTCATAGAATGTTCTAGAATACTTAGCAAAGGTTGTGTTTCAGGTCCTTCTAGCAGTGCCTAATTGCTATGCATTGATTACCAATCCATTCCAAGCTATTTGTTTTATATTGTCAACTCGGTTTGGTTGGCACCACTGCCTTGAGTACATAGATGCAAATAAAGTTGCACAGCATACTTGTGTTATACTTTTTTTTTATATACAAAGAAAATAAATAGTTTATTGATAAAAGAGAAGATAAGTATTTAAGTGGGACCACTAAGCTGTACTTAAGTGATACATGCTCAGAAATGTCCAAAGTAAATTGAAGTAAGGTATAGAAAATCCAGGGGATGTTCATAGACTAAAGTAAGGGCTAGCATGTGTCATAAATTTGCCATGGTGTACAGAACAGGTTTTGTGCGTGTCAGTGTGCAACTGCTACTTTACAAGAGTTTTATAAAGAGAGATGAAGAAGTTCATTTAGGTGTGTGCTATATTTAGATCATCTGTGCAGGTCTCTCAGATCATATAACCCTTACATAATAAAAGGGTCTGAGAGACCTTTAATACTCCTGAGAAGTGCTGCCTGAGGTGTAATATGGTAGCTGAGGTTGTTGTCATGGATGTTATTCCACCTGGCTGTTAATTCATGACTGCAATGTAGCAGTGTGCATGGAACACTTTCAGCAGTACTGAGTAGTGTAGCGATATAGATATGGGCAGGAGTCAAACACTAAGCATTTGAAGATGGAAGATCCTGCTGAGGGATGGAGACCAGAGTTCATGGGTGGAACATTAAATAATGACAGGGATGGGGTCTGGAAATCCAGTGGAAGTATGGTCCAGAATCTGATATATGGCACCTCTGCATCTCTATATCTTTGAACCTGTACAGCTAGTCTATGTCCTCCACAGCTAGTCTATGTCCTCCACACTCTGTCCTGTCCACTCTGAGCATGTTCTCTCTAGTCGGATGTCAGGACTTTACCTCTTCCAGAAATCCAGATCATATCCACTATATGATCATACTCCAGTCCCATCTCCACTAAGATCTCTGGAACTCATCTGTATCTATCACTGGACCTATACATAGCCCTATTTCCCTACTTACTGATCCTCTTGGATTTTATTCCAGTATATAAACCTCTGTAGAAACCTCTCTACCTTCTTCAGTCAGATTATTATATGACACTTTAGCCTTCACTCATTCACCTTGGACTTGTACTGAGCCTTTGTCATTCCCAGATTTTACAGACATGCATATAGTTGGTCTAACTCTGGAACTCATCTGTTTATATTTGTACTATGTCCTCATTTAGACATCTCTGCTTCTTGGACCTTCGGCTATCCCTCTTTAGCTTGATGCTGATGTTGACTGGAATGCAGACACAGGTGCCACTTCTCATATGACCCCACACTGTCACTATATTCACAATTATACTCCAAAACATATTTCAATCCAACTTGCTGTCTCTACTATTGTCTACTCAGCTGAAATGGGATCAGTGGTCTTTAATCCTGTGTCTGTGGGCAAGATAAAGAGTCTTGGAGTGGTTGAGCTCATTCAATCCCTTTTGGACAGTAACTTACAGATACATCCTATTCTGTATCACACTGCACAAAATACCACAAACACTCCAGTGACTATCTCATGCACAAATCTCAGACACAAACACTACTAAACCGTTGGTCAGATATGCAGTAGCACAATAGATCATATTTGGATAACAGAATGATAAGGCCTCATTCAGTAACCATTGTATAAACGAAATTTACAAATACAAAATTTCAAAAGTCCCAGCATGTAAGTGGAGCTTGAACATGATCAGCAAGATCATCGCTATCCTGATCAATGCCCAGTAGTAACTGTAGTTCGACGACTCAATCCTAAGTTCAACATTACTAGTAATTAACAATTTATTAGTGTCATGGATGGGCCTGTTCAGCCCCTTCATCAGCCCCTCCTCGGTCCTTTGTTTCCTCACCCCTTGATTCCTTATCAATGTCTCCTTGCCACTCAACGCATTCGGCCAACTCAGGGCCAGCATTTGGCACAACTAACAGTCCGCGAGTGAATGTTTCGTTATATGGTACTTCTTATCAGCATTCTTGTTGCTGCCACTGCACAGGTGGTTCTACAGGCCACACAAATTCTCCAAGCCCCTGAGCCGTATCACACATCTACACTATCAGGCCATGAATGGGTCATAGAACTTATTGTTGGTCATCCCGAATGCATCCACTGTGAGCTCAGGATGCATGTTCACATGTTTGAGGCTCTGATCAACGAGCTCCATTCCCTCAGTCACACAGATTAACAATGTCTCACTTGAAGAGCAGCTCACCATATTCCTCTACTCCTATGTTACAGGATTAACAATTCACCATGTCGGCGAAGACTTCCAGCGCTTGAATGACACAATTTCTCGGTATGGTTAGTTTATATTAGGAAAAACTATTAGTTCTGATGCCTTTGTAGGTATTTTCACAAGATGCTCGACATATTCGCATCTCATCCATTTTATAACAAATACATATGCTTTCCTGCTGACAATGACCCTGTCCCTGCCAAAATATGCAACAATCTGAAACACTGGCCATATTTTAAGGACACTATAGGAGCACTCGACAGTAGCCATATTGACGCATTCCCTCCTTCAGCTGAGCACCACATCTATCGCAACCGCAAAGTATTTCTCTCCCAGAATTGCCTTTTGCATGTGACTTTGACCTGATGTTTACATATGCATTGACTGGGTGGGAAGGCTCTGCAACATATGCATGGCTTTGGGATCAAGCGCTTGAAGGTGGCTTGAAAATCCCCCCCAGTAAATACCTTCTTGCAGATGCAGGATTTCCGTCCTGTGAAGAGCTTTTGATTCCTTATTGTGGTGTTCAATACCACCTCGCTGAATGGGGTTGTGCCAGTGTGAGGTAGTTGTTTCACTCATGTTTTTTTTTATTTCAATCAAACCAATATTATATTTTTTCAGACCTGTCAATAAAGACAAACTCTTCTTTGTCACACCTCAGCACGAAATGTCATTGAACAAATCTTTGGCATCTTAAAATGACGCTTTCGCATTCTCCTCTTATCCCTGGAATACAGGATCAACACTCAAGCTTGGATTCCTGCAGTGCTATGCGCCCTACATAATTTTATACAGGTTCATAACCCATTCAAAGATCCGTTACCATTGATGAGTGTCGTGAACAACATTCTAAGCCATCAAGGAGATCCTCTAGCAGCTGAGAATGGACTGCATGCACAAGCTGCTAATGCATGCTGTGATTGCATTGCGACACACATGTGGGAGGATTATGAGGCTTACTTATGCGAGCACAACTTAGAGGATGACAAAGATCTAGGTTCCGATCTTGATGAGGAAGATGAAGCCGAAGATGACCTTTATGATGGGTGCAAGTTTGACGAGACTGCTGTAGAATAGAACTATGTTTTGTAGCTACAATTGAAAGTTTTACGCAAGAATCAAATGAGCACACAAAGCTACTTGTATAATGGAAAGAAGTACAACAGTAGAACTGCACATGTAGGGCTACTAGGGCTACAACTAGTAAGCATACAAACAAAAAACAAGCAGTAAAAGTAGGAGCTACATGGTAGGGTTCTCTTGTTTGGCACGGGCGATCATAGATTGTAAAAATGCTTCGCACAGCTCAGGATCATCAACATCTAAGAACGTATCACATCCTGCTGTGTTTGTCATGAACACATGCATGAGAATCACCTTATCGTCCTTCGAGATCCCTGTAGCCGACTGCATTAACTTCAGTGCGCACGACCTATGTTCGGCTACACAAGCCTCGTCAGTGCTGAAGTTCGTGTTCAATGAATCTGACAGGCGGTTGATAGTGCCTTGAAGATTCATCAACACAGCTGTGTCGGCAGTGTCTTGAACATTCTTCTTGCTTGTGCTTGGGCACGTCTTACCACTGGCTGTTGACAGCCTTGGTTTCATCTCCAATTCCAGCTTTGTCACCTGCGACACTGAAGTGTAGGTAGTAGAGGGAGGAGCCGAATGACCTTGGGTCATCTCGGAGTGTGAACGCTTGCCAGTGCTGGAGCCTGATGACATAGGGATGGAAGATGTGGGGGGGGCAACACTAATACTGCCACCTGCAAATATAGGACCAGGGGGGAGCACCCCAGCTGAGGTTCAGCTGGGCCATGCTGGGGTTCATGGGAGTGAGATCAGGAATGCAAGGAGGCTGCTGGGCCACGCTGGTGTCAATGGGAAAGAGGTTTGGAATAAAAGGAGGCAGCCCCATGCTTTCAACATCCACCATGCTCATGTCAGCATTGTGAGGTGTGCTACTTGTGCTTGCAACTGGTTGCTCCATGGCTGGTGCAGCTGATTGGGCAGGGTTGTATGCAGCCATTCCTTGTGCAGCACTCTTCTCAGGGAGGATTTGGTCCATCTTTGAGTAGAAAGGCCAACTGTTATTTTTGAATGGTTTCATGGGCGAGTTGAACTGTAAAGCATCAGTTTCAGTGAAAATCAAGGCAATATTGGCACATAGCTTCTTACCAACATATTCCTTCCACACAGCTTCAGCGGCGGGCCCCTCGATGTTGGCCCCATGCTCATCATTCCAATGACAACCTGACTTAGAGCAATACACCTGGATGGCTTGGAAAGTAGTCTTTAACTACATAGATGTAATCAGTACAATGATGGCAGCAATCAATATGAAATAATGTACTGTCCCCCATTTAGTCTTGCACTGCTCCCCAGTTTTGGGAGGCCCATGTGTCCGCTTGCTTGTGATAGAGATTGCAGCTTGATTGTATATTGTGTCTTTGAATGTTGCTCCTGCCAGTGATGACTTCTCTGTGATAAGATATGTAAGCATAGCATCAATCTCATCAAAACCCCACTGGGCCTTTGGCTGTTTAGGAGCCTTTCACGTCATATTAGCTAGTTGTATCTGAGAGCAGATGATTATAGCAGCGATGGCAAGCCAAATGTGCTGGCATTGGAGATCATCAGGACGAGACTTTGATGAAGTCATGGTAGGAAGCAAAGCAAATTGAATCTCAGCTTGTGGCTGGTATCATGCCGGGACTTTCGAAATTTTGTATTTTGTAAATTTCGTTTATACAATGGTTACTGAACTAGGCCTAAGCAAGATGATAGGATGCAATAAATAAATATAGGAAACAGAAATACGTAAATGTAAGCACAGACATGTGAATACAAAGCTTCAGTCAAGAATGATCTGCAGGTGGTCATGTCAAGCCTAAAACTTGCAGCCCTGTATGGATAAATTAGTATTAAACAGTCTATACAAAAGCAATATTCTCACCATTCAGCTTCAGCCCATTCCTGCAGCTATACTAACAACTTAGGGTCATGGTTTTGGAGTCATATTCCCTTGCAGTAAACTTTAGGTAATATTTACCATTTCCATTCTTCACACAACCTCGAGGACACATTTGTACTATAGTGGTTGCAGAATATATCTAGTCACCTGTGTGTGATTCAGTACAGTTCTGTATAAAAGAAGATGACAGCACTGTCACAAAGTGTAGGATAAGCAAATTTCCATGAGAATAGACCCAGTCAGTACAAGATCACTTACATAGTCATCTAATCCAAAGCATAAGAAGATTGATCCTTCAAGTGAGGCTGCAGCAGCATGATTACAGTGAACCCCCACCCAATGATACACCACTGGTCAATGATATACTTGCTCTCCACACTCAAAATTGCAACCTCCTGGCCTCAAATTTGTCTCCATATTGTCCAGTGACATTGAGACTCTTATGTATATCGATTTTGAGTGGAAATGACCACTGGTTATGTTTTATTTTATCTGTCTTATGTCATGAAAACACATTTTTGTTTCATCAACATTTTGATGAGTACATCACAGTAGGAACTTGGCATAAATCTAATGAAATAGACATTAACTAGAACACTTTGTCAATCCATTGCATATTTTTTCGACGTGTTAGAGTGAGATTTGAATGTGCAGCAGATGAAACAATATGTTTTGACAATTTCAGTGTTAAGGTACCAAAACATATTTAGTAACCCAAGGTTAGAGTTTCCTAAGGTGTATCATTGGCTGGTTTTCAGCCTCAAACAGAGTCCATTATTGTTCACGGTACTGAGCTTGCAAGGCTGCATGATTTTTCATAAAAATTATGTAGTAGACTATCCATATGTTTAACTACAAAGGAAAAATAAAATCAGGACAATATGTTAAAATGTTGTGTAGTGACAGTCAAATTTTCAATCTTGTGTACCATTGACTGGTGGATGACTGTAGCAACATTACAACCCACAAGTAAGACTCTCATTGTCCATGCCAAGTGGATGTATTGCACATTGAGCACTGAGATTTCTGTGGACTTTCTGACATGCATGGAACTGGCCAGCTGAGTCTATGTATATGTCCATCTTCATCAAGAATGGTCACAGAGTTAAGAATGTAGTCAGCAATGGACTACCTCTAAAAACATATACAACAAAAATAACAAAGACAATATATAACACCACAAACTGCAAATAAGTCATGCATTAAGCCTGTACTGGCCAAACATGGAAATCACTAAGCCATGATTCCCCTTGCCTGTACAATGCCATATCTTGACAGTTGTATCCAGAAACTCAATTTAAAAACAATGAGACAGCCTTCAGTGAGGTCCAGCCAAAAGGATTCATGGTTGTGGCAATATCAATGTGTTGGGACAGAATTTTACATTATTTCTGGATGGTTCCATGATTCACCAAAGAGTTCAAGATGTCAGTTTCTAATACAGAACCCAGATACATCTCAAAATCAGAGTTTCAGTTAGTCATCTGGTAGGTGTTCTGCTCCTGTATTTGTGCCCATCAGATCCAACATATGATATTCCATGTGTATATTTTGTTTTGGCATCCCACTACACCCAGCTGGCATCTTCAACAGCCCAGTGTGAAAGAGAAATAGGTACTAGGCAGTTAGCAACTAGCACTACTTATCCAAGAAGGCATGAGCATAGTATTCAACCCAAAAGGACTGCTAATGAAGCAACTCCCTACTAATAAGCAAGGAGAGCGATAGCACAAAGGGCTTATGACCTATAATAACCAAACCAAGAAGTCTAATGAGTAACACTATAGCGATTGGCATCTAAGAGAAATTTAACAGAGAAATGTGTTCCTAATGAGAATCATGCTATGTGAATGTGTGACTAGTGACTAGCGAGAGGAGTCAAGGAACAAGAGTAGAGGTTAAGTTAGACAGAGCAAGAGAAAAGCCTGGTAGCGACTAGATGTAGCATGAACTACCAACAGCAATTCAAGAGTTGCGAAAGTCAAACTATGAGAATCCTTAGTGACATGCACTTAGAGCGGTTAAGTGACATGTGATCAGAGAGAATGAGCAAGAGCAAAGTCGATTGCACAAAGACTAAGATGTAGTGACTAAGGTGACTCTGACACACCAGCAAAGGTCTGGGGAAGGGAAGTGAAGTATTGTAAGTACAACAAACCATTTTATCATACTGCTTAAATGTTCGGAATACATAGGCAAGAGCAGTAGCAATGCAGGCAAGAGCACAATGCATCTACAGGTAATAAGACATGCAGCACAGCAGGACATGAGGATACATGTAATAAGACCTGTGACCAATTAGTAGTGACAATTAAGGACTAATAATACACCAGTGGAGGTAGGTGTCCATAGATAGGACATGGGGGGATGGGATACTTAAGTGTCAGACTGGATAGTGTGCTATGGGAGAATGTCATATCCTGTATTCCAGACCTACATCCGATGATGTTCCCACGCCTTCCGGACGCACATCTGGACCTCCATACCCTTATCCACGACTCCACACTCTTATCCATGCCTTCAGTCCTCCAGTCCACTATCAGTTCAGATCCGTACATCTTCATACATCCATATATCCATACCTCTGGACCTCTGCAGCTAAGCCTGCTTCATCCACCCTTGATCCCATCGGATCCGAGCTCATTCCATCTGGGACTTTACCTTCCCTAGACTACCGGACTATATCCACAATTCATATCCTAGTTCCGTCTTCACCTAGATCTCCAGATCCGCTCGTCCAATATCCAGATGCCTCATCCGATATCCAGATGCCTCATCCGATATCTCTAGACCTCTGGATCCAACCTATACTCATATCCGAAGCTCAAACCTTAAATCAGTGTCTATCTCCTTATGGTAATCCCCTTGACTCTGGACTTTGGTTATCTCTGTTTCCATCTTGCTTATTGATCCTTGTACTCTGTCTCATCTCCAAGTTCATTTACTTATGTTCCATTCATACTTACCAATATGTTTCTACATGCTTGTACATAGCATTCATCTTCAGCTTACTGATCCTCTCAGATCCCATCCAGTATATAAACCTCTGTACAACTCCTGTGAAGTTTCCTTAGTTTGAATATCAACATAGACTTGCTCTCTCACATCTTAGACTTCACTCATTCTGCTCTTGGACTTCGGTCCATCTGAGTCTGACCTTTCCTTAGGCCTAGGGAAGGATTCCCTAGGCCGACTTTCCAGTCCTCTGGATTTATCCTTCCGTCAACATCCATGCTTAGGGATTGACTCTCTAAGCTGGAGTTTTCCCTTTCCGGCACTTCCTGTCTTTCTGAGACTTCTGTCTACTTCCTGTCAACTCCATCTCTACTTAAGTGTAGTCTACCTCTGTTTGTTTCTACTCTGGACCTTGTCCATAGTAGCCTTTCCCCTCCGGTCCTAATCCTGTCTGCTCCTCTGGTCCTCCTGACCTTTGGACCTCCCTCTACTTCATTTAGGGGCTCCAAACAAGTTCGGTCTGAATTCTTCAGTGTATTTGAAGTCTGCTTGTGTGCCTTTAACTTAATGTTTTTGGCTTCCTTCTGTGTGCTTTTCTTGGACTCTTTCTTAGTGTCTCGTGTTCCTTGAGTCCTCTGTTTGCTTGGAAAAAACTCCTGTTCTGAGTCACTTGAATCGGAATCTGAGTTATTTTCCGAAGTTTCCTTAGTGGTTGAGTCCTCTTCTGACTTAGTTTCCACTTTAGATACTAGAAGATCTGCATTAAATCTGTCTCAATGTAGCAGTTTCTTGGCTATGGCTGATACTTTATTGACTGGAAATGCCTTGGATAGGTCTCTATTGGGATCCTTGGCTATTAAGCAGGTCTCTATCTTAGCTTGTAATTTCTTATAGATTCCCTCCCAGAAGTAACTTGCATATTCTCCCTTAGTTAATTTGTTGGCCTGTTTTAGCCAACCTCCGATACGAATAAATCCTCTTATGTACTTTTTCCAAGCCGTAAGACTTGAGATTTTCTTTCCTCGCATTGTCCTTACATAGGACAATAAATCCTTTCTCTTATATCTCTTGCTGTCTAGATCTGCATCATAGTATTTCATGATGTCAGCCTTAAGCTCTCTCCAGCTGGGGGTGATAAAGCTTTCTAGACCTTCGACGAATTCGGTGACGTGACATGACATATACTGTGTGATAGTTTCACATTTATCTTTGTCTGATGCTACGTTGTTAAATTCACACAGTTTCTCATAGTGTTTCAGAAAGCCCTTAACTTCTGAATACCCTCCCTTGAACTTGGCAGGTGCTGCCTTAGATCCCAGGTTGGGCATCGTTAACGTGGACAGTGTAGACGGATTTGCCATTGTGCGAATATCTGAGTTGGCAAATGTATCGATAGTGGCTTGGCGTGGGAATGTATCAGAATGTTCCACAAAAATAGTGGACGATGACGAAGACGACGACGTGGTTTAAAAATAGACAATGACGACAATGACGTGATTTAAAAGTTCCGCAATGAACTTTCTCAGGCGATGATTGGTTTAAACTTTAAACAAGAAGAAGCCTCCCTTGCGGTGGGCTCCAGTGATGTCTTGCTACTTAAGGGTCTTATATGGAACACGTATATAGTGACAACACAACTATACAGGGATAAGACTACTTGCCAGTCCTTAAGTACACGGTCTACGACTTTTCTAGTTTTCGTGGTAGATAACGTGTGAGTTCTTGGGAGAATTTACTGACGTGTCCTCTTCTTGTCTTTCTCGTGGTTTCAGTGATACAAAGTTTTCTCAGTGTTATATAGTTGACCTCTAGTTTAGGTAGTATATAACTAGTAGTAGAAATGTCTTAGATCTTACTTCAAGGCAACCTATTTGGCCTGCACTTTCAGAATCTTACTGGGTCTCACACGGTTTGAGAGAAGAGTGGAAAGTGGGAAGTTATCATTACTAGATGCAAGATGGGCTCCTTTTATACCTTTTTGGGCCCCCCCTTAGTAAGCATGACTCATCACAGCATTAGTAAGTCACTGGCTTACTAACCATGCCATTTGGCAGTGCTGAATCAGCTGCTTATCAATCTAATATACATAAATAGTAAATACTATTACAAAGCATGACAAAGCATGACAAAGCATGACAAAGCCTGACAAATCATGACAAATCCTTACAAATCAGCATATTGCCAGTCACATGACACACTAAGTAACATATTTGTGGCTCACTGAGTAAATTGATGGCTGAATAAGCCTTAGAAAAAGAAAGAGAAAGAAACTGATGGAAACTAACAAACTGAAACTATAAGTACAAGTAAGTAAATCTGTCATAAATGAAACCAAGCCTGTAATACAATGAAGTATACCTTAGTATACTCTCCTGTGAATACTTTCTGTCTACGTATGTCATGGTATGGTTCCCATACCATGCATGACAGTGTGTTGTCTTCTTACTTGAGGGTCTTATATGTTGAACAGAATACAATGACTATCACAATTGTACTATTTAAGACTAAGGTGCCAGCTCCTCAAGTTCACAGTCAATGGATTTTCTACTTCTCGGTTGATAACGTGGTGTTTGTGGGTGGCCAAAGGGTAATAAATTACTTCTTTGCTAGATCATTTCTTGATAGTAAAGGAGTAGTATATATTTTGTCAGGTTAACTTAAACCTAGTAGGTAATATGGACCTCTTCTGAACTGAATGTGACTTGAATACGTAAAACAATGGATAAAATGATAGATTATTGTATAAGCGATC
The DNA here is from genome assembly GCA_016647755.1 of Suillus subluteus. NCBI lineage: Eukaryota > Fungi > Basidiomycota > Agaricomycetes > Boletales > Suillaceae > Suillus > Suillus subluteus. The sequence continues at coordinate 326,294 of JABBWI010000006.1, forward strand.
CCTGTAAGATAGTACACAATCAATCTAGACTAGTGAATATGATTGTTTTCAAAGGCAACTTGTAGGCCTTCACTTTCTTCTGGATCTCAGTGTTGAGACAGAAAGTGGGAAAACTCCTGACTTCAAATTCCTACATCCCCACATGGTTTGGGAAAAGAATGGAAGGGGAAAAACTCATTATATTATGTGAGAATGGAGTCCTTATATACATTTTAGAAACCATACTTACTAAGCAATAAGTCATCACTGGATTAGTAAGATTATACTTACAAACCAAGCCTTTTGGTGTGCTGAATCAGCTGCCTACTAAAGTACATGAGTAAAATATTACAAAGCATGACAAATTATGACAAAACATGATGAATCATGGAAAGTCCTTACAAATCAGAATATTACCAGTCACATGACATGCTTACAAACATATCTGAGTGGCTCACTGATGTAATCAAAATAAACATGAACAAATATGGAAAGAGACAGAAACTAATGGAAACTACAAATACAACTAAATAAAGAGAAACAAGGCTTACATAAGTGAGAAGTATATCCTTTGTACACTCCTCTACTCATCTCCTTTTACACTGCTATTCATATATGTCATGGTATGAACTTCATACCATGCATGACAGTGTGCATATGATTGAGCATGACTGGAGGTCTGCGAGGTCATTTCAACGTCTCTGGCACTAACTTGTTCAGTCCAGCTGTTGACATGCGCAGTAAGGCATGTCCATGCCAAGGTACACCATGAATGTTGTGCCAAAAATGTAGACCAGAGAGCTGGTTTTCGACTGTAGTTGTAGTGATTTTAATAGCCCAAGAAGCGACAAGAAGAGCAAGAAGGTTGTCAGATGCTGGCATGCAGTAAGACTCTGGTATGTTCCTAGAGTCGCAGAACTGATGGAAGTGCAGGAGCCCAGCACCATAGTTTTCGCATGTTTTCAGTTCAATGGATATTAACAATACATTGAATAACTGAATGATATCATCTAGAGCATAATCTCTGATGAGTTCTGAGTGGAAAGTGTCTGAAATGGGGACCGTCTAATGGCATAAGCAGTCTCTGGCAAGAATGTGTGGTCTGAATGATGATGGTGTTATTTCACACCCTTTTTGGGTTTTCCAGGTTTTGGGGGTTTGCAAATTGGATGAGATGAATTGGGTGGCTCCCCAACTCATGAGGGCCTTGCAAGTGCAACATGTAGAAGGGCCAATGCATCTGTGTTGTCGGGAAGAGCCAATGTTCTAGAAAGTGAATCAGACATAAGAGAAGATGAAGGATTTGAGCTCTTCTGGGAGCATGATTGGAGACAAACAGGAACTGGGAGAGTCAACCAAGATCATGTCAGCCTTGTTCTGAGCGGATTCAACATAAATAAGTACATGAGTGACGTTCGAGCACATTGTGATGGCCTCAGAACGTCGAATGCAGAGATTAACTTGAAAATTGCGGCTGCAACCATGTTGGAAAGCTCCAATAACTTCTTGGTTGTCAGAGTGGATCAGGACACATGCATCCTTCCATCCTAGATCGAAGAGAGTTAGAATGCTAAGCTCAACTGTGACCACTTCTAACCAACCAATGTCTCAACCTTGACCTTTCCAGTCATTCTGAAGTGTCCAGGTGTTCCATTTTCCATCCAGAGTTAAACTGATCCCCCAGTTCATTGATGTGTCAACCCAAAGGTTGAGATCTTGTGGGAAAGTTTGTGGAATGAGGTTGCGAGGTACTGGTGCTGAAGAGAGAACATTAAACCACCACTTTAAGTCTGAAATGACGGATGGAAGAGGATAATGAGAGCTGAAGCAGTGTCATGCATGGTATGTGATCCATACCATGACATATACACAACAGCAGTGATAAGGAAGGTAGAAGACACCTGACTGATTCCTATCACTAAGTTACCTTATCATTTTTCATTCATTTCTTAGCTAGTATTTTCACTTTCAAACTTCACTTCTATTTTTCCATGTATTTCTATTTTGTTCCATGAGATTCTATCTCTTTCTATTTTTTCCTAGGCACATTTAGCCACCAGACTTTTCCTCAAGCCACCAAGCATGTTAGTAATCATGTCATGTGACTGGGAAATACTCTGATTTGTAAGGATCCAACTTAACTCATCATGTTTGGTCATGATTCGTCATGCTTTGTAAAACTTGCAACTATATTTGTAATCCACTTTGTAATAAGGATGATTCAGCACACCTAAGGACTTGGTTTGCAAGCACATTTCACTTTTCATTCTTTGTAATACTACACTTCATTTTGTATGTACATTAGTAAACAAGCTGACTCAACACAAGTTTGTAAGCACATTCTTACCAATCTATGTGATGAATCATGCTTAGTAAGATGGCCTCCCAAAAGGTATATAAGGAGCCCATTTTCACTCATGTAATATAAGCTTCCCACTTTAACTCTTTTCTCAAACCATGTGAGAACCAGTAAGATCTAAGTGCAGGCCATTCAGCAGCCTTGAAGTTAAGAATAAGAAACATCTATTCAAGTTATATACTACCTTACAGGGGTTGACTATATAACAAAGTACAGCTACCTAGCTAAGTTCATCAGCACTACTTTCCTCTCTTTTTCAGGAAGGGAGACACAAATCACGAGACACACTTCACAAATCCACAAAGCACACACTTGCCCAAACACGTACAAATTCCACACTGAGAATTTCAAGAGTACAGACATATTTCACAATCCACGAACACACACTTGCCAAAACACGTACAAACTTCACACTCACTACTACTGAGACCATGAGGTTTAAACTAATTAAGGAACAAGAAGGAGAATATTGAAAGACATTCCTCCCAAGAACTCAGCATGTTATCTACCATGAAAACTAGAAAAGTCATCGACCATGTACTTAAGGACTGGCAAGAAGTCTTATCCTGTATAGTTGTGTTGTCACTATATACATGTCGTATATAAGACCCTTAAGTAACAAGACAGCGGGATGGGAATGACAAGATGAATGTACTAAGGTTGCAGAGGTATGAGTGACCTCTTGGAATGATGAAGGTTACATGAGACAATGTACCATTGATGCTTGTAGCTTCTTTCAATGAGATGCACCCCCCTGAAGCGAGGCATGATAGGATGTCTGCAAGCTTGTGTAAATACTTCTCATGTTTCTCATTGGGTAAGGATACAGTGTGTAGGGCAGTGTCCCAAAGTAAGCCTAGGTAAATAAATAACAACATGAGATCCTGCCATTTTTGAGGGTGCCATAGGACTCTGAGGGGTTTGGACTTGTCATAGACATCAATGAGTCCATGTTTGTATAGAAACGGGGTTAGAGAACTGTCAGGTAGCATGGTGCTACTGCTATAAGCATAACGGAAGAGAGTATGGTTGTTCACCCATTTCTTTATGGACCCAAGGTACATGCACCGAAGGATGTCTACTGTGGCATCGGCCACATGACCTTGGATCCCACCAGCTGTTGAGAGCCTGAATGGAAATATGTGGTTGAATGAAAAGGCCACCATCAAGCTTCAACAACAAGAAAACACTTGTGTTTGGGCCAGACTGGAATTATGTGATACACTGCTTCAATGTCCAATGTGGCTGCCTGGGTACCAGGAGGAGCACAAGCCACTTGTGAGAGATGTGAATGAGTAAGTGTGAAGTGCACCTAAGCAAAAGAAGAGTTGCCGAAGTGACAAACAAAAGGTAGAAGGACCTTGCAAGGTGTACTGAAGCAATGATGCCAAGGCAAATGAATGAACAAGGTAGAAGGACCTTGTAAGTATGCTGAAGCAACAACACTGAGGTGATCAAAGAAAGGACAGGATAGAAAGGCCCTTAGAATAAGTAAAGCATTGAAACCACACCTGCCGAGGCAGTGAGTGAAAATATGCTTACAATATCTGCTACTTGGGAATGCTATACCCCACTCTATAGGGAAGTTGTCTAAGTCCAAATAACCACTGACCAAGTACCCATCTTCATTCTTGAATGAAATGTCTTGAACCACATGAAACTTCCCAGGTTCACCAGCCTTTTCTACAATGCCAAGAGGAGAGGACACAATGTGCCCACCAAGAATGTTTTGACCCGCACTTTGGTGAAAGGACCTGACATGATCAAGAGCTGACTTGTGGTTCTTGGGAATGTAGGTTCTGGTAGGAGGTGCAATATCACCAATAGGGAAACCATACTGCAAGTTGTAGACAAGATAAGGATATTTTTTGGTTAGATTAAATTCTCTAAGGTTTTTCTCATACACTGAGCAATGTAAGGAGTGACAATTCAATTCAAGATATCAGAAGCAGGTTTTTGAAGTGGCTCCATGAGAGGATTCTCCACAGATTGAGCAAACATGTATGATTTCATTTGGGTGCCTTGAAGCCTGGCAGCGTCCAATGTTGAAGGAAATGCAGATGGGTGCTGAAAATGATTTGAGAATGAGCTTGCCTTGCCAGGAACTGGTAACAGTGTTGTTCTTGGAGGTATGAGTGTGCATGCAACTGCTCACCCTGTGGCCAAGCTGACTGCAGATGATGCAAAGGAGTTGGTCAGTTGATGCTCCTTTGCCCTTATGAAAGGGCTTAGCATTGCTATCATTCAAGGATGTGCCCCTTCCTGACGAGATATGGTTAGGTTTCTTAGGAAGGTATGGTTGGAAATGAGAACCATTAGAAGATGAAGACTGGTTTTCCAGTTTGGTATTGATTTTGATTTCTTTCCAATGGTTGAGGTATGCAGGTCTGTCCAGGAAAGTAAGGATGTTGAAGAACTTTCTGCATGCCTTGATATCGAACACAAGAATGGTGTGATAGTTTTCACTAAAATTGTCTCTTTCTGTGCAAAATGCACAGTGGTCAATGAAATATTGAACAATGGTTGTGTCTGCTATTTGACACATCACCTTGATGAAGTTCCCAAAGGCTTCATTAAATTGATCTGCCGGTAAACTTGTCACTGGTGGAAACCCAGATGATGTTGCATCCATAACACTTAGTTTAGGATCATTGATGAGTCCTTTCATCATCTTGATGCATGATGGGTCCTGGTGGATCTTGTGAAGTGCCAAAGGAATGAGTACTGTAAGAGGTATGTGGACTTTCACCTTGGTGAGGTTGAGAATAGGACATGGAATTTCATAGGTGAATTTGAGGAAAGATGCAATTCTAGTGTTAGACTGCATGAAGGTATATGTGTTGCTTGAGACACTAGAAGGAACAGAGGGAGCTACAAATGATGCACAAGGATCAGGTACAGTAGGAATTGGTTTATCAACACCAGAAATGGAATATATGAGCTTTCTAGTGGTAGGAGTAAGTGAATCAACATAACTGTATGCTTTAGCAATCCTCTTAGTGAGAGAAGATGTAGGAGTGGGTGTAACAGGTGGGGTAGGAGGTTCCTCTATGTAAAACTTGTCATCATCAGGAACTTCAATGTGGTTCAGATCCCTTTGTTGGGCCCAAAGAAGATTACACTCAGAACAATGAAGGTTCTTGGCTATAACAGCTTCTCAGTTGTCAAAGTCAATGACCCTTTGGACTTGACCCAAAGTATTGGCCAAGTTATTGACTTTGTTGTCTGTCATATCCCTGTCGTAGTCAGGGTTTAGATAACTAACACTTTTACCACCTGCTCCTTGAGGAGCAACAGAATTCGTAGTCCCAGACATACTATTAATATCACTTAAAAATAGAGACAGAAGTATTGATGCGCTTGAATTCTCGCTTGAGAAAAAACCTTAACCTGAAGTGAGTGGGGTGAGATGAAAGAAAAAGACAAGCTGTGTGTACTGTCACACATTACATCTTATATCACATGCTCACAGGCTGGCTAGTTAGCTCAAACAGCACTTTTACTAATTGATCCTTGTACTTGTATAAGCTTCATCTTTGAGTTCATTTACTTACAGTGGCTCAAAAAAGTGTTTCAATGTTTGTGGATTTTCATGTAATTGCTGTATGAGTCAGGGTGTGAGAATATGACTAAGCCATAGGGACGTGTGGGAAAGCCCTGCTTCCTAGCTTTATGTTTGGTCCATATAGCGTGGGAAAATTATGTTATTGAGTGAAGATATGGTTATTTTAATTTGGTGACTCATTGAGACACTTTTTTGACTTTCAGTTTAACCAACACAATCTCTATAATTCTAGTACTTGGTGTTTCCTCCTGTTGTTCTAATTGCTTCTATCACTCTTCTATTCACACTATCTATCAATTTCAGCCATTCCTCATCAAAAATCTTGCCCCACTCTGCTGCAACTCTCTCCTACTATTATCCTCAGCTCTTCTAATCTGTATACCAGGTAGATTGCTACTAAAACTGGTCTGAGCAGGGTTATTCTCATTATGGTCATTAAAAAGTCATTCCAGATAAGACAAATATCAAACTGGATTGTCCTTTCAAGCTTACATCCCATAACAAAAAATCTCTTGTTTATCATATTCTAACTAGGCAGGCTGCCAATGCTACTCAAGGCACCAAATTCATTAATTATATCATCTACACTGCTCTCTTTACTCAAATAGTCAGGAATACTCCTAAGGCAGCCAACCTTAAAGCTGTAGTCAAGCAGAAAAAGCCTCTCCTGTCTTCAGGCTATAGAGGGAGAAAACTAGCCTTTGCTATAAAGCCTCAGTATTGGATTGTTGAGCACTGGAATAGGGTTACCTGGTCAGATGAGACAAAAACCAATAGGATGGGGTCAGATGGTCAGGAATATGTATGATAAAAGGCAGAAGAACTACTAGAAGAAAGAAAAGTCAAGAAAACACTAAAGTATGGAGTAGGACACTTGATGGTATAGGTTTGTATGAGGTGGAATAGAGTAGGAATTCTCTGTGAGGTGTAGGAGAGAATGAATGCAGAGCAGCACATTTCAATTTTGGAGGAGTATCTGCTCAGGAGCATGCAGGAATTAAGAATTAATAAAGAAGACACTACCCTCTAATAAGACAATGACTCTAAGCATACTTCAAGTTGACTATAAAATGGTTTGAAAACTATTGTATTAGTATTCTATAATGTCCAGCCCAGCCCTCAGAGCACAACCCTATTGAATAGCCCTGGGAGTTACTCAAGCTATCACTTACAGTCTATTTAAATCCTCCATAGGGGTTATTTCAGCTGTAGGAGAGAGTTACAGCAGAGTGGGGCAAGATTTTTGATGAGGAATGGCTGAAATTGATAGATAGTGTGAATAGAAGAGTGATAGAAGCAATTAGAACAACAGGAGGAAACACCAAGTACTAGAATTATAGAGATTGTGTTGGTTAAACTGAAAGTCAAAAAGTGTCTCAATGAGTCACCAAATTAAAATAACCATATCTTCACTCAATAACATAATTTTCCCACGCTATATGGACCAAACATAAAGCTAGGAAGCAGGGCTTTCTCACATGTCCCTATAACTTAGTCATATTCTCACACTCTGACTCATAATACAGCAATTACATAAAAATCCACAAACATTGAAACACTTTTTTGAGTTACTATATGTTCTGTCTCACTTACTAATGTGTTTCCACATGCTTGTACATAGCATTACTCTTTTGCTTACTGATCCTTTTGTATTTCCTCCAGTATATAAACTCCTGTATTTTCTTCAGTTCAAATATCATCTTAGACTGGCTTATTCCTATCTCTGGACTTTGGTCCATCTTAGTCATTGCTCTTTCTCAGGCCTAGGGATTGAGTCCCTAGGCTAAAGTTCCACCCCTCTGAGATTTATCCTCTCTATCTCCACCCAGGCTTAGAAATTGATTCCGTAGCTGGAGTTTTGCCTTTCTAGCACTTGCTCTCTTTCTAGACTTAAGTTCAACTCCTGTCCTAAACTCCAGACCACTTCTTCCATTCTGAATTCTGCTTCACTCCTTCAGTTCCCTTCTGCTCTGGACTTTATCCCTGCAGCCATTCCTCTGTTTTTTCTACTCAAGACAAGTCCTAAGTAGTCTTTACACTTCTCTCTGTCAAGTAAACAAAACTCTACTGGAGTTTCCTGCATTTCTTTAGAAGTTTCCCATTGTGTTAGGAGGCTTGGCCACTAGGGTCTGCCAGAGGTGCCAGGGGTCTTACCTAGGCCTCAAGGCACTAGGTATATATATATATCTAGTACATGTTTGTAGCTAGTCTTTACTCATTCTAGTCTGTCTTGTTCTGTTTATCTAGTCTGAGTCCATCAGTCCTCATCAGTGTGGCCCTCTTCACTGTGCTTCTCTGGATTTCATCAGATTTCTATCAGACTTCATTTGAAATCAAGGACACATACTTGGGTAAGAGGCATAGCACACAAGCTGAGGTAAAGTCCTTCAGACCCAGTTTTCTTCCTTTGAGCATGGCCTTAACAGGAACTCTGTCAAGGTTCATAAAATCTCTGATGCTATTAATGAGGGTCATCCTTATAAAGCAATGATATGTATAATTACATCTTATGTTTAAAACTGATCAGCAGAAGCAAAATTTGTTTGTCATATTAATAATTTTCAGCAATGTAGGCAACCTAGTTAAAGTAGATATGGCATTGTCAAAACCCCATTCCTCTAGGAATAAGTCCTAGACATATGAGTAATCCAGTTAGAGTGAGCATGGCATTTCTGGAGTCTAGTACTTCCTGGCTCTTTACTATATATCCAGATGCCTGGATATTTACTATATATCTATAAAATTGAGATCTATTGAATATGTCTGGAGTGGGTGTAGGCTGCCTAGCTGCTATTCCTAAAGAGACTGCATTTAACCCTAATGAGTCTCTGACTTGGCCTTGGCTCAAGAAATGGAAACATTAATATGTGCATCAAAGCATTATATGTGACTTTTGCTTCACATCAGGAAACCTACAATTTTTCTAAGCAACCTTAGAAGACTTGACTAAGTGTGATAATATTAGTTAAGCCTGGCAGGTCATTAAGCTAACCAAAATTAACAGATGACCTGAATATCTTACTCAATTACACTAAATCATGTTAAATTACGATATCTTATGTTCTCTTGTAATGTCTTAGCCATCTTAGCTAAGAGCATGGTTTATTATTCACCTTCTATAAGTCCTGAAGATTATACAAGAGTGCTGAAATATAATTAGAAAAAGTATAGGTTTCTTGATACAGTGATATCCTCCACTTCTTAAAGTCAGTATTGATATACCAAACAAGCAACCAGCTGATCCTCATCTGGAGACAGAACTCTCACTTATTAAGTTAGAACACAGCCCAGGGCTTCACTTACTTTCATATCCTCCATCAGAACCAATATTTATCCTTCTACTCAGTAGGATTTGTTGTAGTCTGGATAATCCACCTCAGTAGATCTTAGACTCTAGACATCTAGTAATCTTATTGTACCAAGTAGGGCACTGTCAAATGTCTATTTTACTACTAGACATGTATATCCATCCATTATTGATGCAGGTTGACTATGCCCTTTTATTAAGGTCTACCAAGGATTAGCCTTTATCGTATAAGACTTATTATACATGTACATGTCTTAGCTCTCATCTTAGTCCTCATCTTGATTTCCTGATCTTGCTTATTCTAGTGCTCATCTGGGGGGTTATGCCTAAGCTGTAGTCAGGATCTTGTTTGGACTTAACTTTGTTTTGCTTGATATTTGTGATTTTATTGCTAGACCTTGCTTGATTTTGGCTGTCTTATTGCTGTTATAGTTTTGCTTGTCTTTGTCCTTGTCTGGAGTGACACATTTGCTAAAGTTGGATCCTTTTAATTTCTTGACTTGACTTTGCTTCATTTTTGCTGCTGTATGCTATAATATCTGTTGTAGTAACTATGTGATTCTTGTATTTCTTGGTTGATATCTTCTTAGTTGACCAGTGGTCTTGCTGCCATATTACTTTGAGTCACACCTTGTCTTATCCTTGTCTTAACTGGTCTTTGATTTCATAGTCTTGGTTATAATAGATGACTTTATGCAGCATTGAGAATCCTAGATATTGTTTCAAATCTTATTTGTTAGAGATTCAGCTCACAGTACAACAACATCTAGAAACATATTCTAAACTGCAAACCAAATGTATCTAGATGATTCTAAATACATGCTCTACTTCTAAACATAAACAATAACAACATGGATCTATATTAGCTATATTACATGTGTGAGTTGGTGGAAGATGAGATAGACAACAAAGATGAATTACAAAGGCACAAGATAGCTGTACTTAGTACAGTCATTTTTGCAGAAGGTGAAGAATCATAACATGAATGCCTCACATGTTAATGAGCAAGAAGAACATATCTCATTCAAGGTGACCTACTTCCTAATCCCTGTGCCAATACACCCTGGCAAACTCTGTACTTGGCTTGCAATGACTGAGTTTTTATCACCACTATGGGGGTTGACATGTTGTCATTTCATCACCTCCTTTCAGCAAGCTTTAGGACACTACACCCATTCTCCATAATGACATTTTGACCACTGCTGTTCCTCGAACTCATTGCCATTCACTTGACTCTATAAGGGCTTTGGACCTTGTCCTTCATTGGCTTAATTCTACTATGCATGAAGTCAGTCTCATATAATTTTTTGTGTTAATCTCATCCACCATCTTGTGCTATCTGAATTTTTCACTTATCATACTCCTTTGCATACTCAAACACATTCCTGAAGGCATTATCTAGTGGCTCATGATTTTCAAGAATTGAATCATCTTGTCACAGCACACCATTCATTGTTGACTGGTGCTTTTGGAACACTCAACAGAGTTAATCTACCAGTACAGACTTTAAATGACCAAGAGATTGAGAATGCTGCCTACAATGGTTAGCTGTACAATTACTTTGTCAGCTCCATCATTGTGTTTACAGCTGATGATTAGTCCTCTTTGCTATTCTTAATTCATCATCACTCATTCATTGACTCAGTAAATATCATTCAATGTCAACTTGAGGACATGCAATCATGGGTAATGGCAGGGTAACTCTTAAGGCATGTGGTGGACACATCATAGCCAAAGGAGAGCTTCATAATGGGTTATATTTATTAAAACATACCCATGTGCAGTTACATAAAATGACTAAAGTATATACTGCTTAGGAAAATAAACCTGCAGATTGGCTCACCTGGCACAAATGATACGGGCATGTAGCCTATAGTGGCCTAAAGCATCTACATAGAGAAAGATTAGTTGAAGGTATGGAAGTATTGGATGAAAACTCACCTATACCACAATGCAAAGCCTGTATACAGGCAAAACATGCAAGAGATTCATTTCCACATGTGAGTGACAGCCGTTCCAAGTCACTTGATAAGCTAACCCACAGTGATGTATGAGGACCAGCGCAGGTACAGTCAATAGGTGGATCAAAATACTATATCTCTTTTACCAATGACTGTTTCCAAAGGTGCAGCATTGAATGTATGAAACAAAAGAGTGAAGTGTTCACTGAAGTGAAGCAATATGTGATGTACCTGAAGAAGTGTTGGACAGACCAGCCACAAAAATTCCAAGTAGATATGTTAAGACCGTACTCAAGAGGTATCAGATCCAAAGGGCTTTGGCCTTAGCTTGTGCGCTGTGCCCCTTTCCCGAGTATTGCCCCTTATTTCAGAGTACTGAAGTATTACATCTAGTAAGACAGATAAGTATCATAACGGATCTGTTAAGGCTTCCAGATATCAAATGTATAGAGTAACAGCTAATCTGGATCAGATCCGAACTAGAAACTAACAGATAAGGACTGTCCGAAGACAGAGGTGGATATATAGACTATAGGAGTCAATCCTAAGTCTTGGAGTAGACAAGAGTAGAGGGCTCAAGTCCGGACAGATAATGGAGGACGAACGGAGGGACTTAGAGCTCAGACGGAATGAGTGCAATCTAAGATGATATTCAAACTGAAGTACTACAGCACATATACAAGGGTTTATATACTATGGACAACTAATGGAATGATCAATCAGCAAAGGTGCGAGGCTATGTACGAAGTATAAGCAAAGTGTAAGCAGAGCATATTGGTAAGTTGAATGGATCACGAATCATGAATCAAAAATGAAGTATAAGTTAAACAGATCAGTAAGCATAGCAGAAGTAAGGATAACCGGATTACCAGAGTCTAGGAATACTGAAAGGAGATGAACAATAGTTAGAGTTATATGAACAGGAAATGAAATGAGGATCAGATCGGATCTGTGGACTGGACGACAGATATGTTCAACAGATCTGGATTGGATCTGAGACCCAGTGTGACAATCATATTGGCACTAGGCATCTTCAGATCTGTACCCGGATATATGGTATATGACACAACCACTCCACCTGTGTCTGGAATGAACTCTATCACAGGCCTGCATATACACAAGTTCAATCCACAAGAAGTATTTTGCACCACTCCTGGTTGCAACAAAGGTGACCACGATCATGTACACTGCTATGGGAAGGGCGGTGGGATGGAAGGTCAAGCACCATGGATGTGCAATAAGAAGCACAAGAAGAAGGACACTGTCATCACAGCAGCTGCTGCTCCTGCACCTCCTACATCTCCTCCTCCTCCTGCTCCCATTAGAGCTGCAGCAGCCACAGATCTTGCTAGTCTCATGCAAGATCTGTCCTTTGCATCAATCTCTGAGATTCCAGATGAAATCACTTGCACCACAAAGCTCCCTTTTGCCACCATATTAGACTCTGGGACAACTGTTACCTTAGTGAGGGACTGTCAGTTCTTCCACTTGTACATCACCAAAGACCCTGTTGATGTCTTCCCAGCTAACCATGGTGTCCTACAGATGATGGGACATGGAACCTGTATTGTGTGATTCACCATTGGTCAATGTCACTTCCATATTCACCTGTCCAATTGCCTCCATGCACCAGGCGCACTGCTAAACTTACTGTCTGTCTCTTGCATGAACGCTAAAGGCTGGGATGTAAGCTTCCGTGCAAATATGACCTGTGAACTCATGTACAAAGGTACTCCCCTTGGCTCCATCCCAGCTACAGGAAAGTTGTATGCCACAGAGTTCCACTTTATTCCATTCATGCCATCTCCTCCTGTCGTTGCACCAGAATTCACCATGTTTGTGGATGTCCTACTCTCACTGGACCTTTGACACGTGCACATTGGCCATATTGGAAAGGACACTGTCATGCACCTATCCCACATGGCAAATGGGGTAACTGTTCAATCCTTTGCTCCACTATCTCACTGCAATTCATGCATGCTTGCCAAGCATCCCCATCAGCCTTTTAACCCCTCCAAAACTGAGCAGGCTGCTGCATTCCTTGATCTTATCCACAGCGATGTGTGCAGGCCCATTCCCACTGTCATGCTGTATGGGAAACACTATTTCATAGTCTTTCTGGATGATCATACCCATGCCTTCAACTTACAACTACTTGCTTTGAAGGACCAAGCTTTGGATGCATGGCGGACTTTGTGCATGCATTGGGAGACTATGTCTGGTCTGAGGGTGAAAATTTCTTGCTCCCATAATGGTGGTGAATTCATCAATGATGCATTCACACTTAACCTCAAGGAAACAGGTGTCCAGAATCAACACTCTGCCCCCTATGCTCATCAGCAGAATGGGAAGGCAGAGAGGGTGATGCATATGATCGAAGGTCATATGTATGCAATGCTGGACTTCACTCATTTACCTCAAGGCCTCTGGGGAGAAGCTGCCCTCACTGCATGCTATCTGTTTAACCAGACCAAGTCGCATGCACTACCATCTGGTAAGACCCTGTATGAAATGCTACATGGTGTTCAGCCTACCCTCTCTCATCTGTGAGTCTTCAGTGCACGTTGTTTTGCACACACCCCTCTGGAGTTGCAAGAGAAGCTCAGTCTGCGGTCATGTAAGGCTGTTTTCATGGGCTACCCTCCAGGTGTCAAAGCCTGGCGCTGCTGGGATGTCACTACTGGAGCCTTTTTCAACTCCAGGGACGTCATATTTGACGAAGGTTTGTCCAACCGTCCATTCCCAGACAGTGATGATGAGGATGAGGAGGAAACTGTCTCACCTTGACATTCTACTCCTGCAGCTCCACCTCCAGCACCCATGGCAGCAAACCCACCTCATTCTGATATCATTTGTTGAATGGAAAAAGGTCAGCTCTTCAAGGGACATCAGGAAAAACACTATAGTTATTTAGGTAATAGTCATTTGACTATCTATTACATAGCTATCTTAGGTCATAATAAGGTCATATATATTAATAGTGCTTCTCTGTATAATATTATATTGCTTTGGATACTATAGGAAATATAGAGTATTATATCAACATATCAAAGTAAACTAGAAAAAAAATGACTACCAGATTGTCTGATAAGCATACTTGCTATGGGGTTTTATTGGAAAAGTTCCCACAGTCAAGGTGCTTTCTCAAACTGTCCATTTGCTTATACTTCACTAGGATCTTAACCTATTGATGTCATAAGACTATGGATAAACTTTCCTTGACAAAGGCTACAACATTGGTTTTCATCGGAAAATTTCCCATGGTCAAGGTGCTTTCTTGAACTATTCACTTTTGAGTATTTTGCTTATAACTTGCCAGGATCTTAACCTATTGATGTCCTAAGACTATGGATGGACTCGGAGTGACAAGGGCCACAACTTTGATTTTCATCGGAAAAAGTTCCCACGGTCAAGTAAGCAAAATGCGAAAATTCACTAAGTCAAAATTCACCAAGTCTTGTGTTGTGGCTTTCTTTGGCACAGCTTATATAAGCAAAGTGCGGTCAACCACAAGTCTTTTCCCATCTTTTCTTTTCTTTCCTTTCTCTTTCCTTCCCTCCTCCTTCCACTCAATAATTTTCGCATTTGTGACTATCTGGTAAGTCTTTCTTTTGCTTTCTCTCTTCTTCTGCTTCCCTCTCCTTCACTCTTCTTCTTCTAGCTCCGCACTTTTGACTATTTGATAGTAAGTCTTTCTGTCTCTCTTCTTCTGCTTCCCTCTCTGACCCTCTCCTTGTCCTAGCTCCGCACTTTTGACTATATGATAGTCAGTCTTTCTCTCTTCTTCCTTCCCCCCTCCTTCCACTGAATCATTTTCACATTTTTGAGTATTTGGTAAGTCTCTTTCTTCTTCTTCTTCCCTCTCTGACTCTCCCCTTCCTCTAGCTTTGCATTTTTGAGTATTTAGTGAGTCTTTCTCTCTTCTTCCTTCCCTCCTCCTCAATCATTTTCGCATTTTTGACTATTGGTAGTAAGTCTTTCTTTCTCTCTCTTCTTCTTCTTCCCTCTCTGACTCTCTTTCCTTTAGCTCCGCATTTTTGAGTATTTGGTGAGTCCTTCTCTCTTCTTCCTTCTCTCCTCCTTCCACTTAATCATTTTCGCATTTTTGACTATTTGATAAGTCTTTTTCTCTTCTTCTCCTTCCCTCTAACCCTCTCCTTCTAGCTCCGCATTTTTGCCTCTTTTGTAGTTAGTAGTTTATGTGTTGTAGTAGTTCTTTGAAATATAATTTAAAATTTTCGCTTTTTTTGTGGATTTTGTGAACTACAATGGCAAAGCTACCAAGAGCTGATATGGAGCTACATAGCAGAACAGTTTTTCCTGATGTATATTAAGATATTAATATAGTCATATAAGCTGAATTGGCTATCATGATTATATATATATATTACCCTAGGAGCCCCACTAGTACCTTGGGTGTCTTAAAAAGATAGGCACTTGTCTTGCACAGGTATACACCTCTAGGTGCTTTGGGCAGTATTTGTAATACAACTATTACTATTTATTATACAAAGAGAAATAGTGTTTTTCCTGATGGATGTCTATTTGCTGATAAAGCACATCTTGCTCATCAGAGAGAGGTTCGTCTTGCACGTCTTAACAGTGTACCTCCTCCCTCCACAGATGTCACTCTGTCCTCTGCACCAATCGTCCCTACACCAACCCCAATGCACACTCCTCCTGATCCAGATCCTGTGGATCCTGACATGGTCACTCCCAATGATGAAGAGGTCAGTTTTCCCCAAGTGATTGTGAACCTGATCATCACCGAGGTCACTTGTCTTTCTGTCCAGAGCAACACTCACAGGAACCCCCTAGCACATTGGCTATGATCTAAAGATTCCTCCTGTGATGTTCGACAAAGCCATGTGGTGTCCTGATTCTAATCACTGGCTGGCAGCCATATGAAAAGAGATCAATCTCATGTCCGAGATGAATGTATACACTAATTGTCCTCCTACCTGGTTGTCGTGCAATTGGATGTCATTGGGTTCTCGAATTCAAGAGTGACTTAAAGGGTGGTCCTGTATTCAAAGCACGTCTGGTTGTGCAAGGCTTCTTGCAGATCCCAGGAGTCAATTTTAGAAAGACATTTTCTCCAGTCATAAAATCAGCCTCTATTCGCTTCTTGCCACCTACTGTGCAATGCACAACTGGGAACTTGACTGTTTTGGCGTGAAACACGCATTCCTGTGGGGTAAGTTGCAAGAAGATGTCTATATGCGACAACCTCCTGGATTCGAACATCTCAGCGATGACTGCATGTGCCTTGTCTGTCATTTGCTCTCCTCTCTCTATGGACTCAAACAAGTGGCCTATGACTGGTATGAGTTGCTCCGCAAGGTGCTTACGACACTTGGCTTTCTTCACTGTGAAGCGGACTATGCAGTTTTCATCTTCGACCATGTCAGCAGTGAGGGGGTGCACGTGATTTGTGTCATAGCCTGGCACATCAATGACAGTCTTGCTGGATCCGACAATTGTCCCTTCCTTGATAGAACAAAGGAGGCAATTGTGAAACATTTCAGGATTTTGGATCTCGGTCCAGTGACCAAGTATCTGGGAGTTCAGTTTCGCAGGAATCGAGCCACACATGAATTGTGGATGCACCAGGAGGACTACATCACATACCTGCTAGAGTAGCATGGGGTGGCAAGCTGCAATCCCATCACTCTGCCAATGGACCCCAACTTTCCGTTTGGATGCCCCACAGACATTTATCCGCATGTTGATGACCTGCAGGCTGAGTATCGCAAACTTGTTGGTGAGCTCTTATATCTTGCAATGTACACCTGTCCTGACATTGCTCTAACTGTCATGTGCCTTGCTCAGTACAATGTCTCCACAGAACCACATCATTATTCGGCAGCTAAACATGTCCTTCAGTATCTTGCAGGCATGATAGGGATGCACATCCATTATGGTGGTCCATCGATCAACCCAAATCTTCATGGATTCAGTGACTCTGACTGGGCATCGAGCCCCAAGGATCAGATCTCCATAACTGGCTATGTCTGGTTTTTGAGTGGAGGGCCTGTCTCTCATTCCACTAAGAAGCAGACCACACACGCGCTCTCCTCGACAGAGGCAGAGTACATGGCACTGACGGCAGCAATTCAGGATGGCCTCTGGCTCCAATTGTTCTTTGGCTGCCTTTCAATACCCTTATCACTCCCTCTATGCCTCTTCACTGACAATGCAGGTGCCATTGCACTATCCAAAGATGCAGCAAACCATATCTGAAGGAAACACATCAACCTTTGCTATCATTTCATACATCATCACATCAAAAACAACACCTTCCTACCTGTTTGGTTATCCACTCATAAGAACACTGCCAACATTTTCACCAAGGTTCTACCATGTCCGCTATTCGTTCACCATCACACGGGTCTTGCTCTCATTTCTACATTGTCTCGTTGAGGGGTGTGTTGACGTTCAAATGTCCAACTTCGACTATGTATTCTTTTCTCTTGTTTGTTTCCTCAGTCTCTATACTATACTATATAAACATGATGTGTTGTATTGTTTGTACCTCAGCGGTTCTGTCTACAACACTGAGGTACAGTTCATATTTCTCTACTCGCCATCTCTTACTTATATCACTTCATCTCTAGACTCGTCTCTTAGGTATTATTAATGATAGAGCGGTTCTGTCTACAACACTGAGACTCGTCTCTTAGTCTCTGTTTAACATGGTAGACCCATTGTAGCATTGATGGTGAAAGCCTTGGGTTCATCTGCGTGACCATTGACATAGTGCATCAAACCTTGAGCACCAATCACAGTCAATGTTCTCTCCTTGTAGGTAATCCAATTTGAGCCATCTTCAGCAAGTTTGGGGATGTTGAACAGTGAGGAGCTGGTACTGGGGAATGCAATACCTGTGGCCATGGCAGGGCTCATAATCTGTGATTAAGAACAGGTATGGGTGGACGGTTGGGATGCTAGCTAGAATAAGTAATCTCAGTCTCTAGACAGAACTCTTTGATTACAAGTCATGTACCTAGTTAGAACAAATACTAAAGACTCATTAACCTATTGTATTGTGTTTTTTCAGGATTATGAGCATTACACGGATAGGGTGTTCAGAGCGGTCTAATTATTTTCAGAACACTCCAGCGGTTATATATATACTTGAACTACCCGCCACATTACTTGAGCTCTGACTTTCCTCTCCGCTAGTCTTTAGCTGACGTGTCCTCAGGATGGTACATGGACGGCTCGTAGTGATGTGCAAAGCCCGGCCTCAGGCCGTGGGCCAGGCCTGACCAGGCATACTTAGGCCGGGCCCAGCTGTGCTTTTGGGGCGGCCTATTAGGGCTCAGGGCCCGGCTTGACATTTCTGTAGGCTTGAGCCGGGCCTTGAAGCCCTGGCTTTTGAGTTGATTTTATGGCAATCGCCGGACAGCTGCATAGTTTATTCACGCCACTACATTGGTGCTTGATAGCCAAAAAAAGACTACAAGCAACCTTCTAATGCTCCCACACGTCTATTCTGATGACGAGGAAGCACCGAGACACCCAAAACGTGTTCCTGTGCCGTCAGCCAAGGTAGTTAGTGCGGACAATGCCGCTGATTTGGAACTCCCTTCACACAGGAAGGCTCATATTGCAAGGCGCGCTGCCAGTGCTGCATTGCGACCCCCCTCTGAGTCATGCACTCAAACCTCCATTGCTGACACTCTCACTGAGTTTGAAGGGGATGATGAGCTGCTGATCTCCACCAAATCCAATTTGAAACAGCTCACCAAAGGTATGTCTTTGTCATCTTCTTGTGTTATCAATACTAAGTTACTAACAATATATACCACCTATACAGGAAAAAAGCGCACGCGCACTCCTGAGGATGACACCGAGGACCTATCTCTCACCAAAGGTATGTCATCTGCTTGTGTTATCAATACTAAGTTACTAACAATATATACCACCTATACAGGAAAAAAGCGCGTGCGCACTCCTACCTGCTAAGTTATTCATAAAACATTGTCAGTACAAAGCACGCTATCAAGAAATGCATGCCGATGGTTCACTGAAGCCTGCCGAAGCAAAGACAGTCACTGGAGTGAGCCGCAAGCTTTCAATGCTCACACATGAGCTATCAGATGACGAAGACGATAACGCTACACCGACCCCTGCCTCGAGCTCGTCTGACGATCCAACGAGGCCATGGCTACAGGATTTCAACACGTACCTTAATTCAAAGGATCATCTGGGGGGCCAAAGCATTGTGAGATGGTGGGGAGTTAACGCCTCTCATTATCCTGTGTGGGCCTCACTAGCGCGGGATTTTCTTTCGATCATGGGTTCTTCTGTTTCAAGCGAGCGTGCCTTCTCGTCAGCGGGAATTACAATCAGTAAGCGGAGAAATCAACTAAAGGCTGACATTGTCGAAGCCCTACAGTGTCTCAAGTGTATGATCAAGTGAGACCTCTTATTTCGAGACTCGCATGATCCATCTGTCAGACTCGAAGCCGAAGAAATGGACGCCAGCGTGAAACTCACTGGTCAGGACGAAGAGAGCTGGGATAGTACCATGATGGTTGAGGATGTAGAAGGTGATGAAGTACACTGCGAGGTAGATGACACTGAGGATGCGGAGGTAGAGATACTGATGCTAGACGAGAATTGAGTACTTTTTGGTCACCAGCCGCGGCCTGGGCCGAGCCGAGCCCTAGCCAAGCCTGAGCCGTCTATGCAGGCCCGGCCCACTTTAATTCAAAGCCTGAGCCTTGTCAGGCCGAGCCGTAGCCCCGGCTTTTGAGCCGAGCCGGGCCGGGAACATCACTAACGGCTCGTATACCTCAACATGTTTGATAAACATCAAGTACTCACATCTCAGTCTCTAGACAGAACTGAGATATTCATATGGATCAGCTTGTATCTTTATAGTATGTAGAGTAGGAATGAAAATAAAATGATCAGGACATGGAATATTTGACTGGTACGAACTGACATCAAAATGTCATTCATCCGTCACTCCTTTTGTTACACTCGCACTGACATCTCGGATCCTTCAGACAACGCAACTGATCACTTGGATCATTCGGAGTCCAACAAAAGGGGCTCCTATACAATCACTCGCACAAACACTGACAAATTATATTCCACCCTGATCCATTTGATACTGCTTAATGCAGTAGAAATATATCTGCAGCAGTACAACCGCAATGATCCTGAACATGTAGCTATGGGCAAGAAGGGTTCCTGTACAATTCCCTGCATGAAGGGCAACAGAATATAGTCCACCCCAATTGTGTTCGACCCTGTAACACAACAGGTATATTAGTGTCTAGTGCAACTGTACTTCTGAATGCGTAGCTTTAGGCAAAGGGGTTCCTGGACATTTCAGTACAAGGATTGATAATTTCCGTTGTCTATATTACGCTGATTATGGACATTGTGAACACTACCGGTAATACCGGAGCACATATACCATGGTCCAATTTTTCGCAGTACAGTGATGCTGGTGTGACAGCTTAGTGACAGCTCATAAATTGGAGAAACAAAATGACAGAATAAAATCAGAATTAAGTGGGGCTTCTATCTGCCATCACGCTGAAGCATGAATCCACGACTCTCAGACTTTCTGGAGGATTCACAACTTCACGCCACACCCTCAAGGCAAAATTCAACACACCTAGGCCTCAGGAAACAATCTGGTTCGAAGTATGCTGCCATCATCAAGAAATGTACTTGAGGCCACAAAGAATGAACTAGGCCCCCTCCTCGTCATCTTCATCACCAGAGACCTCTGCATTCTCTTGACCTGCTTTGGCCATGAGCTGTGCGAGATCCTGCTCTTCTGTCTCAGAGACAGCTTTTGGCTGAAAGGGAAATCGTGAAGGAGTCAGAATATATATGACGTTGGAGTAGATAATTGCACCGCACCTTCATCTTTACAACTAGGTTTCCACCTTGACCCTCGATCGTGCCCAGAATCGACTCGATCGCTCGTTCCAAACGATCAACAGCAGCGTACTACAAATTCTCTCAGACAGCTTTGTAATCGAGAACGATAAAGGCAGACCTTGTCTGTTGCGTTTGTGCTGAGAACGTAAAGTGGAGGGGCTACAAGCTTGGCTTTAATCGGCACAGTTTCGTTGCTTTGCGCTTCACCGGCCCTCAGAGCCTTTTTGATGGCGTCGATGCCGGCAGGAGTGTAGCATGTGAGCTCGATATCAGCGCGCAGCTTGATAGGCTGGGGTGTCAACCGTCGTGCAATGGTGCCCATTAGGATAGATATGGCTGCTGATGAGACAGGATTTGGAATGGAGGAAAATACAGTTTCTTGCTCGCTGGTCTCGTTAGCCCCCGCAGGAGGTAAAAAAAGGGTACAATGACGCACGTCAAAGCAAGCTTAAACGCATCATATGTGTGGCCATATTTATGACCAAGTGGCCATGCTACTTGCTCATACAGTTTTTCCAACCTTTCTTCCTCGTTCGACCCGTCGTGCGGCACAGCGGCCTCCTCAGCAGCCATGGCAGCCGCAGCCTCCTCAGGATTGTCCTTCTTCGCCGCGCGCCTAGACTTCTTCGTCTCCTTCTCCACCGCCTCGTCCTCTGGGGAAATAGCAGCGTCTGCATCCATCGATGGTAGCTTCGACGCAACATGCCGCATGATCGATGCGACAGCTTTTGACTTCATGTACCGTTCCTCACACTTGATGATGTCCTCGGGGGAGACACGACGTTTTGATAGATCAATGTAACCTGTGCGCATGTATTGTACTAAGCGTGTTGAGGATAGCTAGGCTGGAAGATCGGCATACCTTTTTCCCTGTCCACACGAAGTACCACTACGACTTCATTACGGCCAACACGGATGAGCTTTTGTATTGATCGGATACGTCTACGGGAAAGCTCTGAAAGGAGAATCATTCCCTCGATGTTGTCGTATTCGAGCTTGTGTTATATGGATGGATCAGCATAACAATGAATGGGGTACGGGTGAATGGTGCGAACCAGTTTAACATATGCGCCCATTTCCGCGATCTGGCGGACTTGGACCATAACGAGCTCGTCGACTTCTGGATATCTCTGTTCATAATACCGCATGGCAAGAGTGGGTAGTCGAGGAAACTTTCAAGACGCGCAACTAAGTATGCAGCTGAGGATGCTCAGCCGATAAGTCTGAGATTATCGTGCTTTCCAAAACGGTGACCTAAAATTACCAAAAACGTACTTGTGACTCGGTACGCACTCAGATGTAACTACATCACAAATTAGAGCTATAGCTACAAGTCCAAGTACTGCACTATCATACCATCAAGTAATGGCTTAACGATGAGAATAAGATGAGCCATCATAATAGTTAGCAAAAGACACTCACTGTACTTTGGACCTCCACCACCCTCGGGGACTGTCCATGTGATATCCTGTGTGGGGACCTTGATATCACATAACTTGCAGTGGATACAGTTCTGCAATGACCAACGTAAGACATAGTACAGGGTTCAAAAATGAGATGCACCTGAGAGTTTATTACTAGTTTATGTCCATTCCACCCATCTGCTGCAGTCTCATCTTCAACATATTCGTAAACGCCAGCAGGGCAAGCCCGTTGCAACAACCCAGCATACTCGCTCACGTTGCGCTGCACGTGCAACTTTCGAAGGGCGTTGTCTTCACCGCCGTCTTTGCGTACACGTAGATGCACAGGCTGGTCTTCTGCATGGTTCGTGCCGGTTAAAGTCAACGAAGTTAGCAAATCTGTCGACAACGGGGGCTGCGGGGGAGGATAGTTGATAGGATGGAATCGGTACGCGGGTTGAGTATGCTGTGCATCCGTCAATCTTGCTCGATTGCGGAAAGTCCAAGGCGTGCGTCCTTTAAGAAGGAGAGAATCGACGCCAGAGTACATAATACCTCCCCAGATACCCAAGGGAGTGTGGAAGCTTTCACGCAAGTTACGAACCTCGTTGAGGTCTGACCAAACCCAACTATTCTTCAGTGCGGTTTCGTACTGTGACATGTCTGCGGGTCCACTGCTAGAGTCCTGAGATAGAACTGCTGCTGCTGCTTCGGCAGCCAACATACCGCTCTTCATCGCATTATGGGTGCCTTTAATTTTTGCGATATTGACGAAACCAGCCGAGCAACCAACCAGGGCACCACCGGGGAAGTGAAGCTGAGGCACGGATTGAAGGCCGCCTTCGTTGAGCGAACGTGCACCATATGCTATCCTTGTGGAGTTCCCAGACAGAAGCTGCGCGAAATATGGATGGTGTTTCATGCGCTTGAATGGGATATCAGAGGGACGTGTGCAAAATTAAAAAGAACCCACCTGAAATTCTTTATAAGGACTCAGATATGGGTTGGCATAGTCGAGTCCAATTACAAGGCCCAAGCTGACGAGCCCATCAGCCATGTGGTAAACCCAACCACCGCCGTATGTCCTGAAGTCAAGGGGCCAGCCCATGGTATGAACGACTTCACCAGGTCGATATTGGGTCGGATCCACGCGCCAAACTTCTTTGAGGCCAATCCCATATGTTTGTGGATCGGAATTTTGGCGAAGATCGAAATTTTGAATGAGTTCCTTGGCGATGGAGCCGTGCGCGCCCTCCGCGATAAGGGTAACTTTGGCACGAAACTCCATTCCAGGCTCAAAAGATTCTTTCAGGCATCCTATTTTGTCTAGACCAACTTCATTCGTCCTGACACCAGCAACGCTTCCATCATCTGCGTAAACCACGCCTGCGCCGGCGAACCCAGGGTAAACCTCGACACCCATTTCCTCCGCGATGTTCCCGAGCCACGCAGCGAAACGAGAGAGCGAGACGATGTAATTGCCTTGGTTTGACATTTGAGGGGGATGGGGTATAGGTATCGAGAGCGACTTTGTGAGGAACCGCATGTGAGAGGATGTTGCTGACTGCGTGAGTGGGTGGTCATCGCGGAGGGCCCAATCTGGCAGGAGCTCGTCGAGTGCTCGAGGCTCGATGACAGCTCCGGAGAGAATATGGGAGCCTGGGACGAGTTACATTTACACGGAAAATGTTCAGTGTTAGGAGTACGCACCTACTTCAGCACCTTTTTCCAGTACAACGACCCTTAATTCTTTTCCTAACTTCTGTTCCAACTGCTTTAGTCGAATCGCGGTGCTAAGGCCAGCAGGGCCAGCTCCGACGATGCAGACGTCCGCATCCTCCGAGACACGTTCAACAGTGGATGGATCAAATAATTGCCTGTTGACACGGGAGGATGAATGGAGCAAGCGATTGAAATTAAGTATCCTTGGACGAAGGACTGTGCAGGCCAGCATTTGAATAGCTCCTGCAAATTGACGTCCTGAGGTGACTGTGATGGCAACAATTTACGTAAAGTCTTCGATCTCGAAAAGGCAAATCCGGGTTGGTAGCCGCAGCTGACAGCGGTGGCGTCACACCTTCTAAGTAAAACCATAGTTGGACTTCCAACTACTATTTGCAAGCTAATCCTTTATACTGGCTAGGCACACTCTGCAAGAATGACCGGCTTTTCTGCTCTACCCTTCGCTGAAGATTCCCTCAATGATGAATCCCGGTGGATAGGAAGAGCCAGGATTTTGGGACCCCCGTTGACACGCCTCCCCACTCTTACTGTCGGGCTTTTGGGAGTGCAGGTTTTGTGGTCAGTTGAGATGTCATATGGTGAATGGTTAGCCTATACCCTCGCTAGATGGTTATTCAATGCTACTGCACATTGCAAGCTTCCCCCTACTTGTTGTCCCTCGGTCTGTCAAAACCACTAATGGCAGTAGTCTTCCTTGCCGGCCCCCTCTCTGGCCTCATTGTCCAGCCCTTGATAGGTACCTCTCCTGCACTTCCTATTTTTCAGACTCAACGTTTCTTTAGGCGTGCTAGCAGATAATTCAAAGTCGCGCTTTGGCAGACGGCGACCTTTAATTGGTATTGGTGCCGCATTGTGTTGTGTCGCGACCCTTCTGTTCGGATACACCCGTTCATTTGCTGCTTTGTTTACAACGCCAGGGTCGTCCTCAGTGCGTGTACTCTTCAACACAACTGATAGACCATACTGAATTTGTCAGCATGATTCACTTAGCATATGGCTTGCTATCCTATCGATATATTGCATAGATTTTTCCATTAACGCAGGTTTGTCCTCGCAAACTCTGTGTATTGCACCATGAAACCAAAATGTATTCGCAGTGCAGGCTCTAGATCGTGCTCTTTTGGTTGACACCCTACCCCCATCAGACCAGCCTAGTGGTAATGCATGGGCCGCTCGAATGCTGGCCATTGGCAGCGTACTCGGATTCTTCGTGTGAGCTTGAATTATGCAGATTCGTGGCCTTTGGCACTCATATTTTATCACAGGGGAGAAATAGATCTTCCTGGATGGTTACCTTTCCTTGGCCGTACTCAACTAGAAGATTTAGCAGTCATCGCTTCTCTGTTACTCATATTCACTCATTTGTTGACTTCCATTTGCGTCAAGGAGAGGATACTTGTTGCAACCGAGTGCGTCATCTCAATATTTACTTGGGGTTTGTCTCACTAGGCATAGCTCCCGCGACAAGGGTCTGAAGAAAGAAATATACGATATATGGAATACTCTAACAAGATTACCTCGAGTAATAAGACAGATCGTACGCAGCATATACTCTCACCACATTATATCTATTGACCTATCTTACAGTGTTATATCCAATTTTTGTGCGTTTGTGCTGAATAACGCTCTATTTATCTGACGGCGATAGCCTGGTAGTGCATGGCTAGCATGGTTCCCTGTTTTATTCTACACCACCGTGTATATCGGCGAACTGCACAAACGGGTTTCCCCTCCCCCAGCAGACGATATTTCAGCTAACATATTAGAAGAGGAGGCTACACGTCTTGGCGCGCGTGCACTATTCTACAGCGCGCTGGTGTCCCTCGCAGCAAACATTATTATGCCTTTCTTCGTCGTCCGTGCTAAAGAAGAAGTCGCTATATTGACTCCTCTTCAACTAAAGAAGCCGTGGTTGGAACGTGTTCAGGTTCACCTGGCTACACTCTGGGCATTCTCTCTCTTCATATTCGCATTTTGTATGGCTGCCACGTTGTAAGTCTCCACACGTTCAAGCAAGTGATGGCTTTGATGACAATTTGACCTGTGAAGCGTTGTATCAAGCGTTGGCGGTGCTACTTTCATCATGTCAGTGACCGGATTTTGTTGGGCCATAGCACAGTGGGCCCCATTCACGTTGGTACGTCATCACCCAAACCCTGAATCTCACCCTAGTATTATCTGATTCTATACCATTCTCAGCTTGCGGAGGCAATATTGTCTCATCCCGCAACCGACGAAGAGACTGCTTCGATATATCTCGAGGACACGCGCTCGAATCTAAGATCCAGGACGGACAATGATGGGCAAGATGCCGATGAAACTCAGCATCTCGTCGATTCTGACCTGGAAGACCCGACATACTCGAGACCTGTGTCGCCGGAACAGGAGGATGGCGGCTATCCGAGAATCATGATAAATCACGAAGCACGAGTCAGCCAGATAGATATAAATGTCTTATCGACTCAAATGTCTCAAGATACATCGCCTCATAGGCCGAAAAAGAATCTCAATGGCTTAAGCTCACGGGCTGGTGCCATTCTCGTCAGTGCTTCAGATTCTTGTCCCTGTCAGATCTAATCAACGTCACCAGGGCATTCATAATATGTTCATCGTCGTACCCCAATTTCTCGTCACTGGCTTGTCGTCGATCATCTTCGCAATATTTGATCCCCAGAAATCTGTCCTACACGGTCATCATCCGGGAAATGCTATACCTGTCAATGGTACGATCGCTACGTCAGGAGATGTCATGCGACAAATTTTAGATCCAGACGAAGATTCCTCTGTAAAGACAGGTCCCAATTCAATCGCAATAATCTTTCGGTGGGTACCAATGGCGTCATGCACGCTGGTGAAGCAGCTGACCGGAACTAAATCAGGTTGGGAGGCGTGGCCGCGGCCGTAGCTTTTGTCCTGTGCTGGCGCCTCGCTAGGGAATTGAAACGCACATGAACCTGATCGCTTTCCTGGTCACCAGGGTACTTCCAATGTTGAACTACAGTTATACATATATGCTTTAATACTTTCCGGAAGAATGCTACAGCCTCAAAAAACAGTTCCGTCGCTCTCTATTTCGATGGGTGGTCCGCCGGTCAAGGGCCGGAGCCGCTTGGCAATTTCTCTCCCTCCTTTCCACGTTGCGCTTTCCAGTACTTGGGCAAGGGTTAGATCACAAGAGTTCACACCAGCTTGACGTCGGATGCCGTTGGCGATGCGATCTCTGTCCAGGAACTTCAGTATAATCTTGGAACGGTTCCACTGATGACTCACAGTTCAATCACAGTCATTGCCCGCCATTCAACCACAGCACCATGTGATGGTGGAAGACATGGAACACCGCTAGCACTGTTTGCGAGCGCCTGAAGGCCGGGTTTGAGGGTAAGAACACCAAAGTCGATCAGCAAACCTCCTAGATCAAACGTCAATGGCAGTCGTCACACTAAGATACATCATATGCACCGTTTCTATACTCTGGAAGACCAGTCATGTCCTCGATGCCGTCAAATTTCCACTTGAGAATCTTCTCCATGGGTTCAATCAGGCTATATGTGATCCATCCCGTTAATTTGTGGAACGGCACGAAGTCGTCTCCCTCAGCTTGTCCGACCGTGGCGAGCACAGAACATGGCCACACATCTCCGAGCTGCACTCCACCGATGGAATACCTTGCAGGCCAAATCGGAGCTAAACCCTCAAGCAAAACTCCCCACAGTGATGAGACATGGACACGCAGGGACGAACCATCGAGCTTCAATTCGGATTCCAGGAAGTCTGCGAACATCAGAAGTGATAAACCGTCTGATAAAGGAGTGAACAATGAGTAATACCAATGATGTTTCCGGGTCTAGCATCAGAACCGAAAAAGCGAGGGTTAGACTCCAACGCAGTCTTGAGATTGACCAAGAGCGAAGTTCGGCCAGATAGACCAACCATCGGATTGGCATCGCTAACTTGCATAGCGGTGGCAATTCTCGATTCATTGATCTGAGACAGTCCCTGCGCTTTAGGTAGGAAAATCAGACGAGAACGCCAGACACAGAAGATATCCCCCTTACCATCAACGCGATGAGGCTGAGTTGCAGATCCCGAGAAAAGACCTTGGCCAAACATATGTACAGTTGCAACCGCGAGCCCTTCCGAACGACTGTAGCTTTCCCCATCTGACTCGTTATATGTCCATTGGTTACCAGCCCCAGCATCCAGTAGGACAGAAACAAGGAATAAATCAATCAACCTTTTGCATTTTTCTTTCTCGCTGACTGGTGACTCTCGTTCATCATCCCATTTGGCCATCAAAGGCGCTATGCGTGATTTCCCTGCATCTAGATGCCTCCACCTCCCATGCGGTGGGATCTATTTGTGCAATTCTAACACTGGCTGTCCGATCAGAAATATAAATACTTACAGACGCAAAGTCGACACCGCCATCAGCCGCGGGAAAGTCTCTCTGAAACATGTGTCAGCTATAAGTAACGACTTGGAGTCGACTCGAGGCGGAACCTTCATGATTTCGAGGCAGTAATTCACAACGGATAATTCATGATCCGGGCTATAATCAAAATACTCTAGCTTTCCCTGTTGCGCCATGGCATGTACATTTGAGCATCGTTCTCTAATAGCGGGAAGGGTGCGAAGGTATGCTGCCTGCAAAGATGGAGCAGAGAATGCTGTTAGGTTCATGGTTTGGATTAACCGTATGTAACACTTATCGGAATCATCCAAGATAAATCGAGTACTATTGCCATCAAAAGCAATAGAGAAGCTATACATAACATGCCATAACACCGCCAGCCACATCCTACATAATGATTCCCTTTGCAAAAATTTAGCTAGGATCTGAAACTACTTAAACCCTAGTTCGTGTATGATTCAATCAAGAAGGAACGACAGGCTTCCTTCTATTGTCCTTCTATTGACCTTCTATACGTATAAGTATAGTCTTTCTAGGGGAAACTACTATATCAGTGATCGACCCCTTTGCCTTTGCAAACGCCTTATAGGTAGAGACTCGTGACGACATTCAATCAACAGCCAAAAAGTAAAGGCGTAACTCCGTCAGATTGCACGCCGATTCAGGTTCCCGCGAAACTGGTACTCCACACTGCTCTACGAGGCTATACTCTTCTGGGTCTCCAGGTGGGACTATGAATGCCTGCAAACGTGGTAGGTATTATTCGGGAAGTGAAAGAAGACATCTCAATTTGAGTATCAATGACTACATAGCCGTCTGGCCCTCAGGCCTCAGTAACTGGAAGACTAGTGCTAAGTATAAGAACAAGTATGAGCAATGCCCTTGACCTAAGAGTTTGGATGTGCCTAATGCTTAACTCAATCAAAAATAATGGTAGTAGTTACGAACATCAATCCAAGATCGGACTGCGAGGTACAAAGTGATTGGACAGAAAACTGTGATCGGCATGGCGGGGTGAAGACCCTTTTGGTAGCTGTGACAACACACAGCAGGTCCGATCTTTTATGCGCTTGGTCTAGCACAATGGAAACACACTGGGTTTCCGTTTCGCACGACGATAGTTTGGGCTCTGCCCATGCTGGTGTGGGACAAAATCACAGTCAGTCGTTAGATCTTTACATATTACGGTGCAACAAACTATTGAACACATGTGCTGGAGCAAATTGGACAGCCTCGTGGATGTGCAGCACTGTATCGACATTGAGAGGATTGACAATCCACCTTTGAGTTGTTGTCAGTAAGTTCAAAGTGCAAATGCAGTATCACCCCATTGGACTAACCTTCGCGTCCCCGATGGGCTCATCGTGACCGCAACCGTGTTTGGCACAATGAACCTGACGGTAACACATGTTAACTGTAACGCAAGTCAGTCCCGCCAGCTTGAGAAGAAAGCGTCTGAATCGCCCTCACATGAGAGATTTATAGTGGAAGAGTGGGATGTTAAGCTGAAGACACTCTGTTCGCAACCCTTTAAATACTGCCACTGCATGTCTCCCATCATGCACATGCAGTACGAGACCACCAGGAAAAAATTATTCTCGTGGGGCTAAACCGACAACTGCGGGGATGTCAAAGTCAATGCGGGGTACGGATTGGGGAATTAAACTTCAGCACACCAAGCACCTTGCATCAAGAAGCACGTCAAAGGAGAGCACATGATGCGAATCTTATCTTGAGCAGCATGGCTGACCCACATCTGAGATTGAACTGACACGCAATGAGGATCGCAGGTCCAAGGGAAAAATCGAGATCTTGATTCAGAGTACTTGGGCGTTAAGCTAGTAGCAGTGAAAGGTAACCGTCATAGGTTTGAATGTTTCTGCGACGAGTTCTCCAGCTGTCAAATATAGCACCGTGGAAATGCCGGTAGTCGTGCGCCATCGTGGTCATCCTAAATTGTGCTAAGTGTCTGTCCATGATGCAAACTTTTTACGTATGCGAGCTCACCGCGCCTGATTTGAAGCAGCGTACAAGCAAATTAATTGGTACCGGAGGACGAGAGGACTCCTGATCGCTTCCTCACAGCAAAACACCGCACGCCGTAATGGGATTTAAAAGCATTGCGCTCCCATTCAGGCATGTTCTGTCAAGCGACCTGCAGTCCGAAATGCACGTTACGGACGATGATATCATGCCAGACGGAAACGTAGCAGCATCCATAAAGCAAAGCATGGTCAATTAGAAAATGAAAAATCGCGAGCTTTGGCCGGAGTGCATCTTGGGGGCAGAAAAGATCAAAGGTGATATCGAAGTACTTCAAGCCGCCGCAAAACGTACTTCCATGAAACTTTCTTTCGGCAAACCATCTCGTATTTATTGAAAAGTGATTCTGCGCCTTTCACCTTCCCTATGTTTCCAGAAAGCATGGTGTCGCCAATCACCTTCAATTCTCCTGGGATATATGTACCTCCCATTGTGGTTTGGCTCTAACGAACGGTCCAAACACCAAAGTTCAGTGATTCCTACATGAACCAGATAGTCCGCCACATCCAGATAATACTGCCCGACAGTTTGTGGTCCGTGACTGTCATCAGACAAAGCGAATCGACCATTTTTCTCCTGAATAAGCTAGGCACGGTAAGAAAGTGACAATTGATACAGCATGGCATTTTTACTGACCGCTACCACATCTTTCCCAGGGTACGGCGAAGTCCACCCCTCCTTCTTGAACGCGGCAGCATTAATTTCAAAAAGTGCGCCGTACCGCGTAGCTTCCTCGATGTTCCTGATTAGCTTGCCCCAGGCGATGGGGTACTGCTTGAGATCGAGGGAAGGGGTGTAGAGTCTGCACAAATCGAGATGGCCAATGATCTCTGGCTGAAACTGCCGTATCAATCGATGCTGTGCATCGAAATATGTAGACAGAAAGCGTTCCATTCGATCGTTTCCGAGAATACACACGCCCTCTTCACTCGAAAAGTTTGCCAAAGCCTTTTCGTATGTGACACGATCAAAGTCGATGGGGA
Source organism: Suillus subluteus (assembly GCA_016647755.1). Classification (NCBI taxonomy): domain Eukaryota; kingdom Fungi; phylum Basidiomycota; class Agaricomycetes; order Boletales; family Suillaceae; genus Suillus; species Suillus subluteus. The sequence goes on from JABBWI010000006.1 coordinate 357,960, forward strand.
TAGTGCTGACATGATGGACGGATCCAACGATATAATCGATGCGCCTCTGGTAATCCTTTATGAGCTTTTGGAGATGATTGAGGTCATCATCGGTAATGTACTCTGTCTCGAGTCCAACCAATAAGGTGATCTGAGGGGCGTAAACCTCCTTCAGTCGATGAGCTTCGTTAAGAAAACTCAGGAACTGCTTTGACAGGTCATCAAGGGATAATCCCATCTGACAGATAGTTTAGATGTAAAGCCTGGTTTGAGGAGGAGAGATTACCTCCTCTGGATACAGATCTTCTAGCCTGTAGCGGGGTACATGTTCCGTCAAACCATACACCTCGAAACGTTGTTTGATGGCTTCCAATACAACTTCTTCTAAGGATCCGAGGGCATGCCTACAGAACTGTCCGGAGTGAGAGTGATGACTGTGTGGCATAGCTATTTAATATTTAGCACTGAGATATGCACGCTGAAAGCAAGAGATTCAGACTGCATCTGTGCATCAATCGTATGTCTTACATAATACACGTTTAAAAGGTAATGCAGAACCCATCGCGGGAGGCATCACGAATCACCACGACCCCGCGTGCGTATGACATTGATCTGATAGTTCGCCCGCATGCTACCCCAGATGTTAGATGACGTGTTGAATCCATGCTTGACAAGCTCAGAAATGGGGCATGTAATGAATAATCTACGCAACGTAAGTGCCGGCGTACTTGCCGCAACGCTCGCTGTCTTGAGGAGTACTTCTTCCATTGCCAAGGCCATTGAGGCGCAACAAGACCGCAAGTGTTGTCCTTTTAGAAATTGTCCTACCCATGTTAACGACTTGATAGGCAGTTTTCTCTCCGTCATGTAACGTGAAACACTTGCAACACGGGCTTCTCATGGTAAGTAGCGTTTACCTGAGTAACCCTTACCCACCTCAGATCTGGATAAGAGCCTTCGTGAGTCATGTCATCATCCATCAGTCGGACACGACGGAGATGGAGTGTTCGGAACTTCCGTAGCCTGACTGACGCATACCACCCTGGCATTGCCAGTGCTATGCATGTAATGCACTACAACTCAACCGAGAATAATCGTGGAATTTCGGACTCAGTAATGAACGAAGTATATTTAAATTTATAAGAGAACTTGAACAAGCACCCTAATCAAGTCTCAGTAAATTAACAGATTGAAAGTATGAGGATATCCGGAACCCAGTACATACTTACCCGCTTTGTACTCACATGAGCTGTTTACATGGTTCCCATCATGATGGGTTTACGTCGAGAGAAACACGGTTACCGGCATCAAGTCTCTATGGCCGCATCAATTAGCTCGCGGCAGCGCTGCAGGCGATGAAATCATGTAAGCCATGTCTGGTGTGGATGTAAGTGCTAAAATTACGTACCGTAAATGTTTCACTTTCCCAAACCTGCATAATACGGGGAGCTTTCGGAACATCTGAGAATGCACCGTACCATACAGTGTTCATTAATATTCGACTGATATATATGTGGTACTGTCACCTTCGGATGTTGTGCTAGATTTCAACGGGATTTTCCAGAACCGCGAATAGTTGACTAGCGGTCATTAGGGAGCTCCTTATGCGATTGGATTTAGAGTAGGAGAATCTCTGTGTACCATAGGCACTGTTCGTCTCCAATTGTGACAATTCACTAAGCACCGACAACTGTTCTTCAGGTAACAGAGCTGAGGCGCATCTGCTATCAGCTTTTCGTAGAGCATGTGTTCAATTCTCCGAACGCAGCGTCGAGTATATTGCTTGCCCTGTCGACTTGAAGGACACATCATAGAAATGTGAATAGACATTGTTTTCAAACGAATGCGAATGACGATATTGATTAGATCTACCTAATCAATATTAATCAATAGTCCTCACAGCAGGAGAATCTCTTGTCCCTGGCCTCGGCATAGGGCTTGACCTCCTGGACCCCAATGGAGTGCCAACAATGCTTCCCCGCCCGCGACCAGACGCGGTCCGTGAAAGCGCAGCTAAAGCAGGCGGTGCATTGGGCGGTTGATTCCACGGCATTTTGTTCGCAATTCGTCCTGTCCATGTCTTCCCTCTTTCATCCCTCTCTCTTTCATCCCGCCTCCTTTCAAACGCAGCTCGATATCTCTCATAGCTCTCCCTGAAGCCCCGGTCAACGCGTGAAGAAAAAATGAGTTCGCCGCGTGGACTGTTTGCGGGTGGTATAGGAGCCATAGGAGCTGGTGCATTAGATGGGCGCGGTGTCGGGGACGGTGCTCGCGACTGGGTAGGTCGATGGAAAACGAAAGGAAAGGGGCTGATGGAGAATGCTGAGCGAAGGGGAGGACGTCGGACATTCAGGTACATGTTGAAATTTCGAAGAGCTTTATTCGCATGAGGAACATATCTGCGGCACCGTCGCTAAATCTCTGAGCGGTGAATACATTGTATGAAGGCTGACCTATTTGCATATGCAATTTTCTCAGCATACATGCCGCTTGCAAAGAAGAGAAGGAGAGCAGTTACAAGTACGAAGAGGAGCCCCGATGCAAAGTATGGGTGGGGCTTTAAGTTCCCAGCACCCCCGTACACATCTGGAAGTACTTTGCGGAGGAGATTCGTGTAGGGTATGTCTAGAAAGGACGTCTGAAGAAGGACTTCGGAGAGAAGGAATGCAATAGCTATCAGAAGATGGAATAGAAACACTAGGAATAGACATCAGCGTCTTCAGCAACATAGATATCGTGAAAACATACACTGATACCTAGACTTTCTGCGTTGAAGCTGGGCGGCGTTGGTTTTGAGGCGCTCTTCAAAAAGTAGTAGATCACGGTAAGTTGCAGTGTCATTGGATGGATGAAAGGATGCTCTGGACTGTTGACGCTGGTTTCTTGAAGTTGGTGCCATTCAATATTCAATAGGTTGGCTCTGAGTGGTGACACTGACAAATGCACCAACTCAAAGGGATTACAACTGCACGTGACAACTAAATGGAGACGCGACTTGCATGTCGGAAGCCGACCGCATGCCGACCGATTCCGACTTTACATCGTGTTTTCGGTATCGCGAAGCGAGGTAGAACGAGGTGGGTTTTTATTCCACCTTCACTAGTGGTGCACCTTCCCTCCGCCCGTAACTGAATAGCCAACGTTCTGTCATTGCTGGTGAAATCCAAGGTTGACATGACGCTAACTACATTTCTTTCTGTCTCTCTACTCGCGCTGGTCGTTTCGAGCCTTCCAATTTTGCCAGACTCCGAGCTGTAAGTCCATTCATTTACTCTGTGGAGCACCTGTGAGTGACTGTCGTAGGATGTCAGCAGAAATGCAAGATTCTGCGCAGGTAGTTTTTCGTTTGCGTTCGTCACATCCAGAGTGAGTCACGTTGGCATCTATTTTCCAAACACTTTTCTGATACGGGCTGCTGTAGGGACTTCCATCGCGACGCTCTCTTGAGCATTGGGCCCACGTCCGCTGGTGCAGATAATGGACTACCTTTCATTTGATGCAGTACACGGGCCGACAGTCGTAGAAGGTCTAGGGCCTTTTGGCCAACGGATCAAGACTGTGATCAACTCAGGAGATGAAGTGCCAACCGCGCACAACCTCCCAGACCTCGTCACTGAATATGGGAAAGCAGATTTCTTGACTTCTGCTTTACCCTCTTCCTCATCTTCTCATGCGCTATTACGCTGCTTACACTGGCCTGTGTGGGCCTAAGATTGTATGCCATCAAACACTTACATACCCAAATTCTTTGGTCTCACAAGGCTTGGCAAAGTTTGCCCCATGTTGAGAAGCGTGCGGTGTTATCCTCCTGCAGGAGAAATTCAAACACTGGAACAGCTATAGCGGTGACGCAGAGCATACTGAATGAGAAATCCGAGGAACCCCCGTATTTCGGTGCTCGCGGGTCTGCTCTATTGTCCCATGTCTCCGTCACCACCTCCGATGACTTAGAGGAAGATCCAGAGGACGAGAAGTTCCACGATGCTTTAGACATTCCACCATCTTTCGGTGTGCAAGACCTTCCGTCATCTGATTCACCTTCGCGGGATCTTCCTTTACCACCTATCACGACGGCACTTGACCCTACCCCAGATCATCGATCCACTCCTCCGCAAGCATGTGTACACCCAACAATAGATCCTGAAGCTCCTGAGCCACCTGCGCGTCCTTCCTGGTCTGTGCGGGTCACCAGTTCTATTCCGGCACCTCCTTTGTCGCCGCTTATCCATCCTCGCAGTCGCGCATACCGTGCTGTGCCTGAGTTTGACATTGCTCTGGCGATGCAGCTCAGGCCAGGCCGCGGCGTTGGCGCTGACCCAGCGTGGATGGTGCGCTTCTTAATGGCTATTTTTGGATGGTTTGCTGTTGCGCTTACAGGGAACCAATAACTCTAGTGCAAGTTGGAATTCTATTTGTATGCCCGCCGACCCTGACCTGCCACGAGGTTCAGATTTATGACTGCCCTTACAGGGCGTAGGGGTGCTGTGCTCCCTGACTTCCGTATATTTGTAAAGGAATCTGTTACATGGGAGAAACATTGCATCGCATCAACAATATCCCGAAAAATATTCGTCCCTATGCCATCAATTGTCTTACAATTTTGATACCTTCCGTGACACCCTATGACACCGTAGTTCGTTCCATAGCAAAATGGCTCGAAGTTTATCCCCTGATCAACTTTCTCGGCCATGTCTTTCCAACCGCATTTTAACCGAACTCGACATGTAACTTGTTACTCGAGTATATACGTAATTGCGATCTGGTATGTAGGTTTAGCAATTTCAAATGAATTTCCTTCTTCTCCGAGTCCCTAATGATATATGAGAGCAGGAATGAGTTGATGACACGCGCCCATCATACGTGCTACTTGCGTGCTTACACCCAACTTGGGCCATGGCATCTATACTTGAATTCCTGGAATCGCCAAAGAATCAAGATTCAGAGTGAACACGCGGTATGCCATGGCAATCTGCGAGTCTTGGCACAGGCCACATTTACTTGCGTTGAATGTTCACGTTAGAAGCTTGAGAACTGTCGGACAGACCATTCTGACAGGATAAGGACCGTCGTTCCTTCTATAAGTATTTACTATCCAGTGCCGCCCTCATTGTTTGAAGCGACTCCCGTGCGTTGTCAATGTCACATGATGCCATGTTTGTTTGCAATGGTGAGCCCTAAATATTACTAATATCAATACTCAATAGTAAACTAGTACTTTAGCGCTTAAAGGCTGTACATCATTTCTCTGTTTGCTTGATTGGACTCAGCAGCTCCCTTCCAGGACCTTACTGTCATTGAACACCTTCAGAAGTAATACGTCAGCCCAATTCCATTCAGCCTTGATTCAAGCACCACCGGCAACACGTTACACACGGGGAAGGCGCGTGGCGTTGAAACAAATCTATGGCTCATGATCGAGACGCCCTCGTAAGCCTGCTTGATTCCTCATGAGATACTGATATACAACTGGCAAGGCAGTGGGCGAGTGGTTATGACGAGACAGTAGAAGTTAATCAACGTGCATTGATCGACAAGGTGTTGGCACGATATTCGGGCGAATTCACAGGTGCACTATACCTGCTGGTTTCTTTGTTTGATCACGCAGCCCTGACGAGCCTGCAGTGTTCCGTGAACTTCTTCAGAACTCAGATGATGCACAGTCTTCCGCGGTTGAGATACATTTTGAGACAGAGGAGTATCTGCGACGAAAGAACGGCAAGGATGCGGTGCAACCAGAGGACGATGTGGGTTTCCCAGACCTCAAAACCACTCCAGTCTGTGCCATATCGATGTTGCTGCAACTTCCGTGTTTGTTAATCGATCATTGTAGGTTTCTCAGTGGACCTTTCGGAATAACGGAATTGTGTTTCGCGACGAGGATTGGAATCGGCTTAGGAAAATTGGTGTGTAGCACACCTGAGACTTGATTGATATAAATACTATACTCATTTTGGATAGCTGAGGGCAATCCAGACGAGGAGAAGATTGGCGCCTTTGGTGTCGGTATGCTCCTCCACACCGTTGATTTAATTCATTTCCTACCGTCCGCGCAGGCTTTTATAGTCTTTTCTCTGTGACTGAGGAACCATTTGTTATTTCAGGCGGTAAGAATACTTTCGGGTATTGTTTTATCTTTCTGACAGAATCAAGGTCACGGAATGCAATTCTACTGGAAGGAAAAAACTGGAGATCAAGTATGCATGTCGATTGATACTTGATATTAGCTAACCTCTTAAAGCTCCTTGTGCGGCGCGGTGATCTGCCATCTAAAGATGTTCTCCAGTCTAATCCGTGGACAACTTTTGAGATGACGCTCCGTGAACAGGGACCTGTTCCACAGCCTTTTGATCTAACGCGGTTCCTTGCAAGCAGCATCACATTCATGGTCCACCTTCGTTCAGTCAGCGTCTTCCTTGACTCTCATCGCCTGGCCCATCTCACCAAGTCTCCGGGTGTTCCAAAGGAGCTTGGATTATCTAAAGTGCTGAAAAAGTCTAGCGGTTCAGGTTTGATGAGCGTGAAGAGCGTGCAGTCTGCTGGCGAGCACTTCCCCTTGCTACTGGTCGTCTGTCTGGCTGATACACTGTTCCAGCAACTCGTATCCAGGCACAAGTCATGCATGCAGTATACGATCTTGGCACTGAGAAGCCTCTCGTCCTCCCAGTCGGAGAACCACGCAAAGTCTCTCAAGGCGGTTTTTTCTCTTCTCTTCTCAGCACTTTTACCTCACACAACCAGCCTGTACTTGCAAAGCCTCTACCGCAACCCCAAGTTAACAAAGACCCCACCGGAGTATACACCTCAAGTGTCACACTCACAATGTTCAATGCAGACGTAGACGTGAAGCTGGATAAGAAGCTTCAGAGCGAACTACACCGATCTACAAAGAAAAACCCACCCAATCACTTAAATTACAGCCTGATCTATGTAGGCTTTTGATCCGCGACCTTGATTTTAACTTGTGACTGATTCCTATACAGACAGGAAAAGACGAGTACAATGTGAGTGTAGAAGAGGAGAAGAGCCAGCCCGTATCTTGTGGAAGTGTTTTTCAGGGTCTCAGAGCTGATTTAAATGGGTCAGTACCCTGTTTTTGTGGACGAGTCCGTGGCTGTAACTCATGTGTGCAGTGCTGGCCAAGCACATGTATTTATCGTAAGAGCCATCTCAAGGAAGCGATTCAAGTTGACTAAGGAATGTAGGGGCATGCAACTGGACAGACAACAGGTATCGGCGGTCATATGGCATCTAGATTTATCCCAACGGTTGAACGCGAGTCGATAGATTTAGTGTGAGTCTATTTGCATTGCTCCATACATGCATCTGACCATATTTACAGCGACCGTAACGTCGCAGGTGAGATCTACGTGTTCGCCACTGAGTCAATAACTGATAGTGATATAGTGTGGAACAGAGAGCTGTTGTATGTTGGTGGCTATCTGTGTCGAGCAGCATACGAGATGGAGCTCGAAAATATTCGGGTGCTCTGGAATGAAGCTGCAAGTTCATCTAATACGAACGGGTTTCATCCGGACCCACAACTCGGCGACTGGCTGCGCGATCGGTTCTTGCATGTCCTCAGATTTTTCACTTTCCATGCCTCAACGCCTTCTTCCGATGTCGCACGTTTTCTCGAGGCTGCTTTCTTTGGTTGCTCCACTTTGCCCCTCAAAGTCCTTTCGACAACGGGTGTGCGTGATGCCTCTGATGTGCGCGCTCCCGACCCCATGTTTTCGTCGTTCCTCAAACACTTGCCTGTCCTTCCTGCCCCTGTTCTATCTTCTGCTCCTCTTGCCATTAGAACTCTACAAAGCAAAGAACTGATCACAGATATTACATTCTCGGATGTTCTGGCTCAACTTCGCCAACATCCACTCAACGAAGAAGAGCTCATCGCTTGTCTCAAGTGGTGGGTTGGTGTCGGACAGCAAGATCCGACGCACGATACTACGCGCGCTCGCACCGAGCTCCTTAATGCCACTATCCTTAGTCTAGGCTCAGGAAATGATATCAGGCCGATTCCCCTCTCGATGGTGCAGTACTTCATTCATCAGCGTATGATTCCGCTGGATGGGCCCTTACCCGATACTCTCATGCCTCTGAGCGTCACGAAACATTTTACGCAGGAACAACTGAAATCTTTTGGATGGCGGGAATTTTTGATTCTTGACTGGATACAACACATCTTTAGACCAGATGTTATGAATGCTAATCCGGCACAAGACGTAACCAGGTCTTCGGAATGGGCTGAGCGAGTTTTGACCGTTTTAGCTCGCACATGGTCATCGTTGTCCAAGGAGTCGCATGAAACGGTCAAGGCTATACTTGCCCAAAAATCGTGCATTCCGACATCTTCAGGTCTACAAAAGCCACATCTGGCGTACTTTCCTAGCGCCAATATATTTAACGATCTACCCGTCGTTACTTTTACATCTGGCGGTACTCTCAAGGGCAACGTGGAGAAGCTGCTCTCCTTTGTTGGCGTTCGGAAGCATGTGGACCTTCAGGTTGTTTTTGATCGGTAAGCCACTATGCATAATATCACAGAAAGCTATTCATGTTTCGGCAGAATGGTCAAAACTGGGGACTGGACAATCTCGGATCTGATTACGCATCTAGTCACTATCCAAAGCACGTTAACTGCGGATGAGATTACGAAACTCCAGATGACGTCTGCTTTCTCAAAGGAAGGCGAGAAAGCTCTTCCAGGAAAGAAGTCGCGATATAGGGCCAGTGATCTTTACGAACCATCTGTCACAAATCGTCAGCTTGGTTTGCCGATTATCGATTGGGGTGAGAAGACTAAATGGCGAAGCAGCTCCGAAGAAGGTCCGTCTCTTCTCTTGCATGTTACTCCCTCATTTGAGACCATATTTTCCTACTAGCAAAGCTTCTCCATCGACTCGGCCTGCGAAAAAACCCTCCTTTGGACTTGACTGTCAAACTCTGTGCTTCATCGGAGCCAGACATACGTTCCGCAGCGTTCAAATACCTTATAGACAGCATCCCTTCCAGATACCCGGACTACAGACGTGAAAATTTTGGCCTATATTGCCTTCATACCAGCAGTGAATGATTTTGGGCCTTGTATGGGAACTCCGAACGAGGTCAGCGGGAGCGTATACATCATGAATTTAAATTAATGTGACGCGTTTGATAGGTATTTGCATCACATCAGTGGAAGGTCCTCGGGTTTTCAGTCATTGAAGATACCGTTCGTGATATTGCAGTAAGCAAACTAGGCTTGAAGGAACACCCACCGGCTACCAGGATCGTAGCGTTGCTTGAGAAAACACCTCCTCAAGATAAGAATGTCGCTCGTCGATGGTTTGAGATTCTAGCAGGCCACGTTGCAGGTTTGCTTCGCTCAGCACACATGAGGGTTTTACTGACGGTCATACAGACTTCAGTTCATCTCAATTGTCAATAATTTCGGGGCTGCCGATCGTTCCTACGCAGGTGGAATCTGGCTCCCAGGCACTGCGTTGGCTTTCCCCTAGCCAATGTTATCTTGGAGGGGCATCGAAGGGGCAGTTTCACTCAAAGTTGTTCGTCTTTGTGGATTTTGGCCCTTCTGCCAATAGCTTTTTGAGTGCATGTGGCTCCAAGCAAGAACCCTCTGTAGAAGAGGTAGCTAACATTTTAGTCGCCGATCCTCGAAGATTCTACGACTTGGCGGGTGGTTATGAGAAGTATGTGGTCCAGCTTTCCGGTAATATGTACACTCATTTTCTTCTCAGTTACCTCGTCGAATTGCGTAACTTGGCTGTCAACGCTCGTCTGCTATCTACAGGCGCGCTCGCCCGAATGAAAATTTCTCCCATTCTGCTCGGTTTTCGACGGCAAAGAAAGTCTCGAAAGGAATCAAACAAAGCCCTAGACCTCGACGAGGACGACTGGGAGCTGCTTTACGATCTTCGGAAACCCCTGGATGTTGTAATCGCGGACGATACTAATGCTTACCAGATGTTTGGAGAGTCCATCTATACTGCACCGCAAGAGGATCTCATTGAAAGTGGGTCTTCGGCTCTCTACTGAGGTTGATCTAATTGTTCCACAGACTTCTATGCAACTCTGGGTTCCAAACGCCTTAGCGCTGTCGTAAAGGAAGATTACAGGGTCAACTCGGAGATGAAACATAACAAGTCTGCAGCCGACACACGTGCGCTCTTATTAGAGAGGCTGCCGTTGTTCCTCCATGAACACACGCATACGCGCACTAAGGTATCTCTCAACTGGCTCTCTAACCAGGAGAATTTTAAAGTCAGAGTTTTCGGCAAATTGTCCGTTGTGAAATCGCTTTCCTTCGGAGATAATACTTTGAAAATGGAGCAGGATGCCTCAGCGGCTGCTAAACGTTTGGGCCATGGGCCTATTGAGCTGTGGCTTTCAGGAAGCACGCAAGTGGACATGTATGAGTAAGTGTCTTAAGTTATGTTGAATCAGCTGCAGGTTAACGTGGCTCGTGTAGAGTAGCGACATCGTTGTGTCGCCTGCTGTTCGAGACGGTAAAAGTGAATGATGCGCTCTTGTTCATGACTATCCTTTCGACCGACTTGAAGGCTCTGAAACGGAGAGGTTATAACGGTGCGTCTCCTAGTTCTCTCGTTTGACTGAAACCCTGATGTACTGTTTCAGTGGATAAGATTTTGAGACAACAACAGAACGACCGAAAGTTAGTGGAGGCAGCCAGAGGAAGCTTCACATCGGTGCCAGTGCCTGACCCACGCATGAGTCAGAACTTGGAACCTGAAACGCGTTCATTGTCTCCCTCACATCGCGCTAGAGTCCCAGGGAGTTGGAATACATCACCTCCAAAGGCAGTAGCATCGAAACCCTTTTTGCCACCCGCTCCGGCTCCACCCCTTATTACAGCTCTGGCAGTGGCACCACCAGAGTCGTCTACTCCCGATGCGCCCCCTCAACATATAGTCGACAATGAAGACGTCGGACGACATCCCATGATTCCAAATGTTGTGAACAACACATTGCAGAACATCAGGCGCAAGATACCTGGGTTCAACAGTCCATCGGAAGACGCTCTTACTCTTTCACGGGGGCGATCCCCAAATCCGAGGTAAGAGAGTCATTCGTTATGGCGAGACGATATTTTTGAACTAGAGGTCTCCTAGGACACCTCCAACTGTGACTCCGCAGAGCAACATTCGTAAGCTTGGAGAAATCCACTTCATACTTGTCAAGATACTTGCTTGACGTATTGCTAGGATCCAATGTTGCGATGGCGATCAAAGGTTGCAGGCCAGAGGAAGGGAAGCTGGTACACAACAGACGCGAGATGCAAACGATCAAGGAATCCCTAAATGAGGGGTATTGTGATGTCTCCGGCCATGTCGCTGAGCTTGATCACAACGGTAAGTAGTGGGTCAGGTCCTGAACTTAACGACGCTAATTGATGTGCAGGTGTTATGGGTACAATGAAAATCTTCGTCGCTCGGGGTGAGTATGCCACTGTCCTGCACGACGCAGCATTCACTGTTTATTGTATAGATGTTCCCGAACCCCAAAGCTTCATTGCAAGGAAACATGATTCCCTCGCGCGTTTTATTCACACTGTCACGCCCCTTGCAAACGTCTATAGTCTTCCAATGACTGCACTTCACATCTTTTACGACCTAGCGGGCGGCTTGATCGCTTTTAATCGGAACGGCAGTCTCTTTCTTAATTATCGCTTCTTCGAGGCATGGCGTGCGTGTGCATACTTGGAGCTCCTTTCTTTCCTAATACTGTCAACTGTAGATGATCAAGATGTGAAGAATGGCGATATCAAGCAGGCTTACATTTCCTGGTAAGGCATCATCACAGCTTGAAGTTATTGAATTAATGATCTGCCCCAGGTACTTCACGCTAGCCCACGAGATCGCTCACAATCTCGTGCAACCCCATAACTCTGAGCACGAGTTTTATTTCTCTGCGCTCTGCGAAGCTCACATTGAGAAATTCACCCAACTCTTATCTCAGTAATCTGGCAGGCCGTGAAACTGATACATAGTCGGACAATAATCACTTTGCTCACTGGAACCAAAATCGAGTCGGTGGATCTATAATCTTGAGTGATCTATCTACACAGACAACAACTGCTGGACGTTGGCAATTATTCTTTCATCAGAAAATATTACAGTTCCGTTTCGTCATTCCAAGGCACGTATTATAGAATTAAAGAATATAATTATGAAAGTCCTAGGTCTTGCAATACGGCTTGACCAGCAATGGAAGCTGGCTTTTATTCTCAGGGTCACTGCGCAAGAACGGCCTTTGCACGATCGTCGACCTCTTTCCGATATCCGAAGCAGGAACAGCAAGCTCGAACTCAAAAGCTCGAACCAGGGTGAAGAGGAGAGCTTTCATCCTGTAAAAGGTCGTTATTGTTGAAAATAAAAAGAAAGGTTGCAGAAAACATACTCCACTAGTGAAAAGCGATACCCAATACACGCGCGCGGACCACCAAGGAACGTCATGAGGTGTCCCCAGACCCCAGGAACTTGCGAAGCTACCTCTGGAAGTGATGCCCAGCGGTCAGGATTGAACTCCTTTGCATCAGTTCCCCAAATCGCCTCCGATCTGTTGACTGCCAAGATGGGGATGAAAATCGGGTCGCCCTTGCTAATCCTGATGCAACCGTGATGAGATACTGATGATCATTGGAAGGAACGCTTGCAACGTACTTGATCCCATCATGAACCACTCCATACTTGTCCGTAAAAGGCTTGTCCACCGGGAGGATGTCGTCTTTCATCGCGATGCGAACTGTGCTAGGGACGGGGGCATGCAAACGAAGTGTCTCGCGCACGACCGCGTCAAGATACGGGAGCGCTATGAGTTCGTCCATGGATGGAGTCTCGGTCTCCAGTGTCAAGAGTTCCTCCCGGAGCTTGGTTTGAATGTCCGGACATAAGCAGAGTGCATAGAGTGCCCAAGTTGTTGCCGTGCTATCCGACTGTGTAAGTATGGATTATCCTCTACAACAAGTGACATCCGCACCTTGTGGTCTCATGTCCTGCGACCAAAAAAGTCGGAACCTCTAAGTACACCATAAGCGCTCTGCACGCATAATTCCAAATGACAACATACGCGCAAGCACATCCTCGTCCGATATCCTCTGGTTCTCCGGGATATCGGTTGCCATATTGGCACGAACAAGTAAACTGAGTAAATCGCGCCCTTGAAGACTGCTCTTCTCAATGGAGCCACCTTTTTCAGCGCCGTGAGAAGATATGACAGCGGCTTTAGCATCATGCAGGAGCTGGCTGCCGATGCGACCCATTGTTTTTTGGGCTGCATCTATCTTGCGATCGCGATCAGAGGGCTGGAGGGGGTTAGCGGGAATTTATGTCAGATCGGAATGGTGAACTTACAATCCATCGGAGCAATGGAATCCATGCCTTAAGTATGGGGATGAGGCTAAGCTGCTGACCGGCAGAAAACATAACCGTGAAGGCCTGGTTAAGTTCATTCGGTTTATTGGTTGCGTTCAGGGCATCAAACTCATAGTTGAAACCTACAACGCTCATTCGGTGCTGCCAGGAAGCTCCTTCGGAAAGGACATACCTGCAAGTCCGATAACGTCCAACGTCATTTTGCTCAGCCAGGGCATGATATCTATCCGAGTCGCGTGTTCACTGGCAACGGTCATGGTAGACCAGACGTCTCGAAGCTGGAAGACAGCGACGTCGACATCAATATCTAGTAGAAACAAACCAAGCTTACTTTGATCGATTTGCTGATGAAGATGTCCGTTAGTGCGCGGATCTGAGCGGGTCCAAAGGCGGGGTTCTTCGGAAGATATGGTCAGCTGGTCCAAGGCAAACAAAGGTGAATTGTACCATGATCCTTCTCTGAGACATGGCATCAGCATTGTAACGTTGAGATACGTGGCAAAACATACCTGCTGACGATGTTGAGCCCCTTGAGACAGCCATGAGTGGAAGTTTAAATATCATGCAGCCGAGATCGCACCTTCAACAAATAGGACACCTTCGACGATGTCAGACACTCTATGATAAGAGTAGACACTGGCACGCACCTTCGCCCAAAATTCTAGAAAGATTATACCGGACTTGTGACGGTTTCTGGTAATCACTACTATGGGTGAGAACATGGTTCAGTGCACGAGTGTCCATCGTGAACAATCGGTCTGACTGAGAAAAGAATTTCAGACATGATAAATTTTGTAGAGCAAGAGGGATTGAACATACAAAGAAGAACCCTTTGTATTTCAGGGTTGTCCCATACTGCCCTACCCATTGCTCGTGAAGCACTGAATTCTCCTGTGAGTTTTCAATGAGTACGGCGCCATGGTGAGTTTGATGGACCACTATACCGCATTGAAAATGTCTTTCAAGTTGCCATATAGCCAGCTTGTTCCTTTGGGGCCTGGGAGTGCGCGCAGGGGCGACGTAAGATTGTGCCAGACTCGTTCTCCCAGTTTCCAACATCCGAATGCAACGAGTGCAGAGCTTGCTGAAAAAACAAATTTCCACAGGATATGGGTGACCATGTTGAGGTAGATGAAGTTGCTCTTCACAAACGTCAATGTGTACTTATCGTGTACATGTGATCATTCTAATGTGCGCTACGCGCTGACGTGCGTGTCTCGCCGAAGGCACTAAGTACACAGCTACATGTGCCGTTGGCATGCTGATCCGAGCACGCCAAATCCGTAGCCTGGAATGCTGCTGCGGCCCGCGGCCAACGGGTAACTGCGTATTAGTGAGAATCGGATGCTTTTCATAGACAGTCTATTAATGCCACCTCGGGCCCACCTCGGGCTTCTGCCATTCAACGCCAGGGTCTGCTACTTCTGAGGCTCCGCCTGCAACCGTCGTCGATCTGCAAGGCAGCTGCATGTACCCTCCATAATAAGTGTAGGAACAAATGTCCTCCTTCTGACATCTAGGCTCGGAAACGTTCCCGTGAACCGTGCATGTATATTAAGTCCGGGAACTTTTGATCGTTGTCACGTTCAGCCATTCGAGTGGGCTCGTGCACCATATTCGCAACCTTTAATTTATATTTTGATCCATCAGTGCAATCCACAACATATAATCTTATGTTGACCTCGGAGTGGCGCGACGGTCCCTGCGTGCGTCTCGCGCGTGCCAGGGCGAAAACTTGGAGCTCACTGCTGCGCTGTGCCTTGTTTTCCTTTTGGAACTCATCTCTGCTCCATCTTGCTCCATCCCCTTACAACATGCTGTCGAGTTCCCCGCTCTTGGCAACAATCAATGTCAATCAACTTATCAACTTCTCCTGTCACGGACAGTGTGCACCGTGCAGACGTGACCCAACGGTGATGCAAAAGCTCGACATTGACCTAAGCAAAGGAGCCTCAAGCCAGAGAACGAGATGAGTCGAGATATCCTTCCCCCTGGTGCGCATGATCAACAGTTGCTATCTCTGCTAAATTTGAACGTCTAACAAGGTCCACATGCAGGTCTGCTGAGTGCTCAGTCGTGGGAGAAGTCAACCTTACCTCAATGTCTTCCTTGTCACCGTTATCGCTCAAGTGACCTCTGGGAAATGCTCCGCCCGGGGGTACTTGAACCAAGCTCATCTTGTCGCCCTCTTATCGCTAGGTGACATCCCCCTCTGCACGCAAAAATGGGCGCAAAACTACTTACCCTCTTCTGGGCATGGTTAGCGCTTACCCAGTCCTTATACGTCTCCCGAGGGATGGTTTCCGCGTCAATCACAACGCCTCTACCCGATCTCTACGAGGCATCTGTGATTGAGCTTCAAGCGGGCCTTACCTCGGGGCAGTTCACGAGTGTCGACCTCATCAAGGTCCGTAAGCATGCAGTGGTCTTGCATATCCTGCAATGATACTAATGGAGTTATGGATATGGTTTTGCATTTTGATCGGACAGGCGTACTTTGCCCGCATCGAAGAAGTCAATCTCCAAGGGCCGGTGCTTCGTGCTGTGATTGAAACCAATCCGTCGGCGCTGCAGGAAGCTGCGGTGCTGGATTATGAGCGGCTCACCTACGGGCCACGAAGTGCGCTCCATGGGATCCCGGTGCTTGTGAAGGATAATATTGCAACTGTAGCATTTGAAGGTGTGTTTCAATGATATGGAATGGAAAGCCGATGGTTATAGCGACACTTCAAGGAATGAACACGACTGCGGGATCATATAGCTTGTTGAAGTCCGTGGTTCCGAGTGATGCGGGTGTAGTGAAGCGATTACGCAAGGCAGGAGCCATTATTCTCGGTACGTTTCCCGGAGGCGCAGTATAATATCAGGATCCAACACAGTATGCCACTGCAGGTAAGGCAAACCTGTCTGAGTGGGCACACTTCCGTGGAAATATTGCTTCTGGATGGTCAGGACGTGGAGGGCAATGCACGAATGCGTATTACCCAAACGCCGACCCGTGTGGTTCGTCGGCTGGTTCAGCTGTCTCTGCATCTATCGGCCTGGCTGCTGTCACTCTTGGGTTCGCTCCAGTTCACTATTACACTTGCACTTTAACTGATATGAGAGGCAGGACAGAGACAGACGGAAGTATCACATGCCCGGCAAATCAAAATAATGTGGTAGGCATCAAGCCCACCGTGGGATTAACATCCCGTGCTGGGGGTAGGTCTTGTCTCGCCTCGTCTACTATCAGGCTCACATATCAATTTCCAGTCATTCCGATCTCCGAGCACCAAGACACAGTCGGTCCGCTCACTCGCTCCGTTACAGATGCTGCCATCCTCCTTTCCATCGTCGCCGGCCCAGATCCTAACGACAATTTTACACTGGCACAGCCTATGCCCGTCCCCGACTATACCATGGCACTCAGTAACACATCACTTGTTGGCAAGCGCATTGGAGTACCTCGCTCAGTCTTCTTGAACGACAGCTTGACTGGCAATGATCCATATGTGAATGAAGTATTTGAGCAGGCGCTGGAGACGCTGAAGACTCTGGGCGCGACAATTGTAGACCCTGCTGATTTGCCTTCGGCGTATGAAATCTACGAATCTAATAATGAAACCGTTGTACTGGATGTCGACTTCAAGGTATTTGAGCACATTTAAAGCATTCAAAAAATTCGATGCTAACACTTTGATTTGGCAGGTCCAACTCAATGCCTGGTTTGACAGTCTCATCGCAAACCCATCAGGGGTGGCTTCGCTTGAGGACCTAATCGTATTCGACAACAACAACCCAACACTCGAGGAGCCTGCAGGCTACACAGATCAGTCTGAGTGAGTACCCTTCAAGTGCACCGCCACACTTATTGAAATCACTGTAGGTTGATCGAATCACAGGCGACTACTGGTTTTAATGCGTCTTATTACCAATCTCTCGCGTTTGACAAGGAACTCGGTGCCACTTATGGTATCGATGCTGCCCTCGAGACGTATTCTCTCGACGCTCTGGTGCTCCCTGCACCAGGTTACACGACTGTTCCTGCCGGTTCGTACTGAAAATATGTTTGTTATATATTGACTCAGACGCAGTACTCTCGCAGCCATCGCGGGATATCCGATTGTCACGGGTAAGTGATCTGTTCGATGTCTAACTATGTAGTTGGTTAATGCTCCCGGCACTCAGTGCCTTTGGGTTTCTATCCAGAGAATGTTACAATTGGTAGCGCTGGACCCGAGACTCTGTATCCGGCTCCAGGCGTCCCCATTGGACTTTCGTTCCTTGGAACAGCATGGAGCGAGTATAGCCTTGTCAGTTTTGCATATGCCTACGAACAGAAGACGCAGACAAGGCTACAAAGGACAGCTTACGCTGCGGCAATTCCGACAACACAGTTGGCGGATGTGATAGGGACGTAGTTGTCATAATGTGCCCTGATATGGGTTCGCTGTTTACCAAACCTCTCCCTCGGTTGTATAGACTTGGAATACAAATCATTCTTTGATTTGCCGTGTTGGAAGGCGGGTGCCAGTCCAACAACGCCGCAGGCTCCGTGTTGACGTTGAAATGTCAAGACGTCACACCATTCCAATAGTAGCCTTGGCGTAATGTGTTGGATGGCATTCGTGCAAAGGGTGGAGTTATCCGTAGCGATGTAAATTGGTAGCCGAATGCTTTTGTAAAAGGGCGTAAAGCGAGTGGGCGAAAGAGCTGAATGAGAAAAACTAGGACTAGGGGGAAAGTGTAATGGAACATTCCGTAAGGGAGCCAGTCACTAATGTTCGCGCCGTAGAGTACGGATTCAAGTGAGTACTACTGCGCACCCAACTTTAAGTCAGTGCTATTATTGTTGTGACTTGGGGGGGCTGCGCAATTGATCATCCTGTACGAGTCCGGTGAGTGAATGCAGTCTGACGTTTATGTTTTCGATGACCTTGCTGTCAGTTGCTGTGCTCCCGTGCGCTGGACTTTATCCTGAAAAACTCCGCAAATATCTTTCCTTCCTACTTATATATGGGACCAGTGGTTGCATATGGGGGCGACCCGGTTCATAGGCCTTAACTCTAAGTATGGCTTTCGTCAGGCACATCTTCCGCCGCTTGACGGACAAGAATGCTGAGCCACAAAGTCTGTCTTTCTATGTTCTATTCTGCATTATTTCGATCCTTCAACTCGTTTTTGCTGCAGTTACTTCGCAACCTTCCAATGATCAACTACCTCAGTCTAAGGTTAAGGAGGGCGGTTTCTGGAAGAAATTTGATTGGTGGTTAATGTGCGCTTTGGTCATCCCAGTAACACTTGAAACTTTAGATTATACGGGCAAGTCATTTTCGTTTTTTTTTGCCTCTTGTCTCACCCTGTTGGAACTTCCAGTCGTCGCCACGGCGCAACCTCGAATTGCAGTAAGTGTCGTGTTGCCTTCAATCTGCAGGTGCTTGACATTACTTTCAGTCTGTATTTAACGCCTTAAACTTGCAAAGGTACTTATACATATTGAATCACGACATGGGGGTTCTGCTGATTTTCCGCTATTAGCTATATTGGCACGTCATACTTGTTAGCATCAACAGTTTTCTTGCCCTTCTTTGCATCCATTGCCGATATCTATGGCCGTCACTTTGGACTTCAATTGTCCCTTCTATTTTTCCTTGTCGGTAGTGCCTTCAGTACGGGAGCTATCAACATGACAATGCTTTTGGTCGGCAGAGGAATAGCCGGTATTGGAGCCGCTGGTTTGTTGACAGTATGTAATCTCCTTCCTTGTGAAGAATGTTCTAATTATTGGTAAGATTGTGCGGACAATATTGTCAGATTCGTCCTCACTGGATACGAATAATATCCAGCAATCCGCCATGTTCTTCTTATATTCTCTCGGTTTTTGTATAGGCCCCGTCATCGGTGGTTTCCTAGTCACGGCCAGCTTCCGCTGGGTGTTCGCGATCAAGTATGATTTTCCCGATACACTTAACGAACGATGTTAATGAAAATATAGCCTTCCGTGTGTTGCTCTTGCCATGGTTCTGTGTTTCTTTTTGCTTCGCAAACGTGTCACGGGTGCCAAGTCACCTGAAGAACTTCCAGGTTCCGCCAAATCTACGACATGGATAATTAAGTTAGCCCTCATCGATTGGATCGGAACGTTCCTCTTCGTTATCGGAGGCGTCCTCATTCTGCTTGCGCTGAACTGGGGTCCCAATGACGACTGGAAGACTGTTCGCGTCATAGTCTGCCTGGTTATTGGTGTCATCGTCTTTGTGGCCTGCATTCTTTGGGAAGTCGTCTTGGAGCGGAAGCATCAAGCTTCTACCGTGGCATTCGCGGCGCTTTATCATGTGCAGCCCATGCTGCCTCTCGAGCTCTTCCGGTCCTACGACATCTGTGTCTTGCAGTATGGTTGCTTCGTGTCCGGCATTGTCATGTTTGTGATGTTCTACTTCGTCGCAATATTTATGACCATCGTCTCTGGCTTGTCACCTGATCAAGCCGGTATACAACTTCTTTATTTTGCTCCTGGCATAGTATGTTTTCGCTCTGTATCGGATCCCAAATGTCTGACTGTTATGATAGGGAGCAGGTAGCCTGGTTTCCATTCGGTTGATCAAGCGCTTTAGACAGGTAGACAACTGTAGTCTTCCGCTGTAAAACATACATATTTAACGACCCTTCCAGCCGATCTATCCAATCATTGCTGGATTAATCGTCATGACCGTTGGTTTGGGTCTCATCCAGATGGGCATGCAGAAGAATGTGCAAGGACTTGTTAATGGGTGCGACATTTATGTACTGGTCAGAAACTGATTGCTTACATCTGAACTTAGTTTCATGTGTATGACAGGTTTCGGGGTTGGTCTTACAGCTAGCCCTAATGTCGTTCAAGCTCGCTTTTTAATGCCAGACCATGTCGCCGTGACTAACGCTCTGTTGCTTTTCGTAAGTTGTGTCGACATGCCGTATGGTGTGCATACTCAAATGACATCCCGTAGTTCCGCGCCCTCGGTGGAACCGTTGGTCTAGCACAGTGTTTCACTGTCATGAACGCTAAAGTCAATTCTTACATCGTAGGGCAGATACGAAGCGGCGCTATCTCAGGCTCTGACCTCAATGTCCTTGAAGCACTCTACAACAGTGGTGGCCTCGACTCCATCCAGTCACTCGACGGTCTGCCGCCTGTTGTGCAGCAGACCATCCGTGATGCTTTCAGGAACGGTGTTCGTTGGAGTTTCATCTCCCTCATTCCTTGGGCTGGCTTGGCAGTTATCCTGTCCTTGTTCCTTTCTAAGATCCCTGATCCTGATGCTCAGAGGACCGATCACGACGAAGAAATGGAACTATCAGAACAGGACGATGCGCGAGAACCTTCCGATGAGCTCGAGGGTGACAAACATGATGGCATGCCCATTCAGCAGCAGAATCGTTAAATTTTAGTTGAGGGGCTTGGTAGATGTCGTTACATTATTCTTCTTGCAATCTCGGCGTGCAGCTTGATTCATTCCTCCGATCATATACCCGTCGTACAAGTTATGTTATTTGTCGTGTCCACATTAGCCTTCCATCTAATCTACATCCTGGTTGCATCCTGACGACTTTCTGTCACACTCAATCTTATGCTGAGATATCAAGTGGTCGCAATTCAAGCTGCCTGCGATCTTTGCACCAAGCTCTGGAGAATGTTCACCACAACCCCAAACTAACCCTCCTCAGCGCTCACTGTGTCCTCGGATATCGGTGGACGGACCCCCCTTTCAGGCAGGTAGTTTGACCACACTAATTATCCACCGCGTATGAAGGATATGCCAATGTCTTGGTTTCGCTTAATCTCCTAGTTGGCCTCCCATCATCTGATTTTTTCGTATTCGAACGCCCAACCACGCAATGCAGAGTCATTTGGATTAGACACAGCTGAACGGTTGATGCTTGTGCCAGCAGCACAACTCATAGAGCCGGCAAGAGTACTCGGAGGTGTATTTCAGCCACCTGGAAATGTTTAAACCAGCGGCATGCCGCCATTCTGTCCCTCATTAGGTGATTGTTCGGAACACATCTGATTGTGAACGCAGCCCTGAAACTCCCAAACGAGATCCTATGCGCAGCACAGCGAAACGTGTGTAGACACGTCTTGGTAGCGAGCAGAGGCGTATCAAATGTACTTGAAGACATGTAAGGCATACTCGGGGATGCAGTCGCGGAGACGCAAGGGATACCGCAACAGGAGATCCGATGGGAGACGACAGCGAGATACGTAACGGAGGCGATGGAGTCGCCTGTGGACAAGGGAGTTCAGGACCAAACATCGAAGGGTTCCGCCTTCGGCACGGACACAGGCAAGGCAGGTGTAGAGATTGTTGCAGCAGTTTCTACATTCGCTGTCGAAAATTAATTGTCGTTATCCGACGAGCTAGAGGAAGCCTTGGGCATGGAAAAGCGCTCCACCCCAACTCACGTTTCTTAACCTGATCCTTGTGCAGAGATGATGTGATAGTGATTTGCATTGATGCGAAAACTGGCAGGGTCTGTCGTGCATGTGCATCCGAGGATGCGATAACGACCATGAAGGTTCCCTCGTACGGGCTTCTTCGCACGTTGAGAATGTGCTTTATCCTCTTCATCAGAGATGGATAGAAAATGCATGTGTCCCTTGCGGAATGTAGGCTGCTTGATTTGCTTTGATTGCAGTGGTGGGTAATAGTGACTTGTCGGGTTGATCCAACAAAAGTTCGTCGAGGCCAACCCCTTTACTTTCGCAGAAATATCCCAAGTGTACGCATTTTTGTCCTCAAGGGCGGTGGCTACTAGTGGCTTTCCATCTGCCAAAAACGACACAGATTGCATGTCAGATACATGATCGAGGGGCGAATTGATGGACTGGTTGTTGCCGAGGTTCCATAATCGCGCTGCGTCGTCGTACAATGCGCTTGTGAGGATGCGGCCATTCGGTATGGTGCATCTTTGGTGACGGTTCAATTTGCTGTCATGACATCACATACTCCCGCACTTCAGCGCTGCAGCTGCCAGACGCGTCGTAGGCGTTTGCACGTGTTGCAGTACAAGGTGATCACATTCCGCACTCTTTAAAAAGCTGTGTACAATTGGAGTTGTCAATGAGTACCATGGCAAAACCTTGGGTTTAAGTGGAGCGCATATGGCGTCGACGCGAATCTGCCGTCGGACGCTGGACAACGGGTAGCACGAAGCAGTGCTGCAGTAGTCGAGCTCACCGTTGCTCACAACGTTTCGGCAACGTGCGGTGTCGACTCGGAAATCTGGTGTGACATACAAGTGACAAGCCCCACTGCCCGACTACAACCGATAGCCATGGATAAGTGAATCGCCTGTTGCAATTTGAAATTCGTTAGTCCCACTGCTAATCATCTTGCCACCCTTCTTCGACAGCCGGCCCTGCGCACGGACAATGTCTTGCATCCGTTGCCCTGCATCGCCAATATCATACTGCGTTGTGGATTTAGCGGGACGCGAGCCGCGGCCTTTGGATACGCTAGTGAATTTATTCTTCCGGTCAGTAATCGTGTTTGGCGCCTCGCGCAGCGCAAATGCTTTTGCCAGATGACCAATGTGAAGATGTCGGATATGGAATATTTGCTTCTCGTTCAAAGGATGGGTCGCATAAGCCCTCATGTAAGAGGTAAATGCTCTTCGAGCAAGTTCAGCGTTCTGCAAACAATATCAACACAGTCGAATTCCTTTCCAAATCAAACTTACCTCTTTGCGTCGCAAAACCCACCGCTCAAAAGAAAGTTGCACTTCTGTCGCGCGCGCCTCGTACTCAGAGCCTTTTCCACCAAAACCCTTCGCCAACACACTCTCGATGCTTGCCCCTTCAAGAGTGACGTTGACCTTGTCACCGTCGGACTTTTCTCCCGTCACATCGCCCCTCATCTTCTCCTCCACCCATCTCACCCATTCAGATTCGTTGGGCGCGACGATACTCCAAGCTTCACCACCGTTACCTGCACGAGCTGTCCGTCCGACCCTGTGCACGTACTCAGTCGCGCCGCCTTCGGTGGGCAGGTCGTGTTGTACGACTGCGCGAACAAGGGGTAGGTCGAGACCTCGGGATGCCACAGACGTGCAAAGGAGAATAGAGGACGCGTGCGCAGGTATCTTGGACTTTGAGGAAGGAATGGCGGAGAATTCCCGTAGAGAGGCTAGACGAATTGGTGTAGGAAGGGAGCCGTGAAGACGGAAGATCGAAGCGCCTGGAAGGAGCGAAGACTTCGCAGCGATTTTACTTTCCTTTTCATCTGCCTTGCTATCTTCGTCGTCACTTTTGTCTTCGCTAGGCACAGAACTTTCCGTCTTCTCGCTATCCATAGATGAATCGCCTAGCAGGCGCCAGTGAAAATCGACGGAGTGTATGCAACTGAGGAATACAATGATTTTCGACCCTTTTTGTCCTTGTGTCTGAGCTAGCAATGAGCGAAGAAGTGCGACAAGTGCGACAAGACGCATTTTGAGGGGAACAATAACATATTTTTGAGAGAGTTGTGATGGGGGAGTGAATTTCTCGGTGGCGGTGGTAGCTGTTTCGTTGCCATGTTTTAATGCGGGCGAATCCTCCGCCTTCTCGTTGTCGAGGCTCTTGATTACTAGCGGTCGGATTAAAGTGGTGCCTGCGAGTTTCTGTACATCTTCACGGATAGTAGCCGAACAAAGAATTGTCCGTCTCTGCCGATCCCAATCCCAATCCCAATCCGGGACCTCGAAAGTCTTACCGTCCCGAACAGCTTGGAGCGCGAGCTTCCTCCTCCCATCCAGACTCTGTACAATCCCTTTGATAGTGTCCTCAAACCCGAGCTCCATCAAGCGGTCCGCCTCATCCAGAACCAACCATCTACATTTTCCAACGTCGAAAGAAGATGTGTTTTGTAAATGATCTAATAGGCGACCTGGGGTGGAGACAACAATCGGAACGCCTTTCCGTAGACGCGCCTTCTCGTGCGCACGAGTTGCGCCTCCACTCAGCAAACCGGAAACTAACCACCGGGTACGTAGCTGAAGCGTCAATAGTGCTTCTAAAACGTCGGAAATTTGTTTAGCTAGTTCACGAGTAGGTACGATGATAATGGCGAGCGTTCCTATCGAGCGGTCGATCCAGGAGTGTGTACTGAGGGGGAGAAGATCGTGGATTATAGGTAGGAGGAACGACATGGTCTTTCCGGAGCCGGTTTGCGATTGTATAAATACGTCGCGTGCATTCATGTCCTCAGAAGAGGGATTCGTGAATATCGGAAGGGCAGTATGTTGAATAGATGTCGGCTTCGTGATATTCATCTTGGATTGTAGGTGAGCGACGAGGAGAGGGTGGAGACCTAGGTCTGCAAATGTGGCTGAGCCAGTCAATGGCGCGTTACTTGGTTTAGAGGGTGCTTTTTGTACAGCGGAGGACATAGGAGCTTCGACCTTGGGGTTGTACGAGAACAGAGAGGAGATTATTTGAGTCGAAGGCTTAGCTGGAAGTGCCGGACGGTCCAGGCGATAATGCCATTATGATGTATCATGGTAGAAGGGAGGTGATACATCCTGGTCTATGACACCGTGTGTGGGAAGATGATACATCAATCATAGCGCTGTGATGTAACACCTATTTACTGAGGATATACCAGCTGTAGAGCCATGATATATCAAAGATATATGATATATTCCCCCGGCCGCAGTACTTGTATATTTTAATGATATATCACCTACTAGTACCTTAAAGCCCTCAGTGGAATCAAAGAAGTATGGGGGGAGGTGTGTGAAAGTGGTCCTCGCCAGCTCGCGTGCTTCGCGCGTATTTCGGCAGTTTCGCCAAACGCCACGTGAAAAAACGCTTAGCTCGCTTAAACCTCTTTTTGGAAACTCGCGTGGTTTTCATACTTATTTCGAGTGCCGACTCAATTCCTTCTTCGTTCATACATGGGCAGCACACACTTCAGTTCAACTTCAGTTCCCTGTATGTTTTCCACGGCTGTTGTTTAATATATATATTCTGTTTATATACATGAGAGTAATTATTGAAAATTCAACTAAATGGAAAGGAATGGAGAATCACCACCCTTAATGTATGTAATCATAGGGGCAAATACTGGCTGATGTGAATAAAATAAATCTGGAAGTTGGTGATGACTGTATATACATGACAGGAAATGATGCTTTGTGAAAAGTGAACCAGATGAGAATGTGGTGATGGGAGTGAGGGGAGCCAGATGGGAGAACAAGAGGAGGGGAGGAGGGGAAATAGGAGGACAGGAGGACGGGAGGACGGGACACGGGACACGGGACACGGGACCTGGGACACGGGACACGGTGTAGGGATTCATTTCTGGCTGGGCTTGTAGAGACTGTTTTTACCTTACCTTATGTTGGCACTTTTGTAGCTTACATAAGGAAGTTATCTTTTCACCAGTTATCAGTATGAGTCTGAGTCTTCAGTAGTTTTTCATGATATTTCCTCTCCTCTGAGCCTTGAGCCTAGTCCAGAAACCCTTTAGGGTCGAATAGCAGCTAGGTTCTGCAAGACCCAACATTGTTCAGACTCACCATCTGAATAGTTGTACCTTCAATGGGACACGGGACACGGGACACGGGAGGACGGGGGAAGGGACACGGGAGATGGGAGGACGGGACACGGGAGACAGGACACGGGACACGGGACACGGGACACGGGAGATGGGAGACGGGAGGACGAGGGAAGGGACACAGGAGATGGGAGGACGGGAGACAGGAGACGGGAGGAGGAGGATGGGAGACGGGAGATGAGAGACGGGAGACGGGAGACGGGAGACGGGAGACGGGAGACGGGAGACAGGAGACAGGAGACAGGAGATGGGAGACGGGAGACGGGAGACGGGAGACGGGAGACGGGAGGACAGGAGGACGAGGACAGGAGAATGTGAGATGGGAGACAGGAGAACTGGAGGACAGGAGGACAGGAAGATGGGGAAACAGGAGAATACGTGACAGGAGATGGGAGACAGATGACCAGGAGAATCAATAAATTATACTACAGCACAAAGTGTGAGACTGACTCATCAGCCAGCAGGATTTGTGCAATGTGGAATAATTGTTATTAATTATAAAAGTATACAAAAAATATAATTTATTTTAAAATCTGCTATGATTATTAAGGAGTTGAGGTGCCGCAGGCACCTCCCAAAGGAGCGTGAAGCGCTCCACTGCCTTCCTGTGCCGAAGGCACAACGGGTGTGGACTCGTATGATACATCACGGCCAACTTCCCATGTGATACTGTCACATGACTGGGAAAACGTGGCACTTTTTCCTCGACTTACGTGATCTGTCGAGGAAAAAGTGCCATGTTTTCCGGTCAGGTGACATTGTTGCAAGTCGGGTGAAAAATTGGTCAGGAGACAATGAGCCAATGAGAGTGTGAGTTCAGTAGTATAGTAGATTCCCCCAACCGCTGTACTTGCATATTTTAATGATATATCACCTAGTACCTTAAT
This sequence comes from Suillus subluteus, assembly GCA_016647755.1. Taxonomy (NCBI): domain Eukaryota; kingdom Fungi; phylum Basidiomycota; class Agaricomycetes; order Boletales; family Suillaceae; genus Suillus; species Suillus subluteus. The sequence goes on from JABBWI010000006.1 coordinate 384,780, forward strand.
GCCCTCAGTAGAACATGATATATCACATATTCCCCTGGCTGCAGTATTTGTATTTTAATGATATATCACCTACCTCGGTCCTCAATGCCCTCAGTAGAATCTGATATATCATATATTCCCTTGCTGCAGTACTTGTGATATATCACCTACCTTAACTTGAATGCCTCAGTAGAATATGATATATCATATGTGTTCAAGCATGCCTGCAATACCTAGTACTGTATAATTTCGACCTTAGGTTCGTGGGAATTTTAACACTGCATTACATAATGACTTTGTGACATGTTCATCACTCGAAGACATTGTGACAAACTTGCAGTAAGTCGGGATATCTGGAGAAATGTACGATTAGCTAAGGTAAATTCTGTAAAGGGGATTCGTCTCAGATTCGTTGAAAAAAAATGGGAATCCAAAGTCACGTGACATACGGTTGGAATTCTGCCATTGTGCTGACACACGGCTGGGAATTCTGCCGCACTGCACCTAACTTAGGGTTCGGCACGCGAGTTGCTTGCGCCAAAGCTTGTTTCCACCAATCACTGAGCCAGGACCGAATTACCCTATAGGTTGAATTACTAGCATAGAGAATTGTTGGCATCAAAATATCAATAGAAATCATGCAGACCAAGCAGACCGCTCGAGTGCTCAGGTCCTGACAGCGATCAATGTTCACAAGTAAATTTATATATAAATTATCTAACTGGTGTTTAATCTGTGTGTCATGCTTTATCTGAGGCGGAAATCTGAGGCAGGAAGCAATAAAAATTCACCATTGTTGTGGATGCATCAGGCACCCAGGAAGGCCCTGAGCCTGCCCGGAAGTTCAAAATTCACAAAATTCACAAAATATACAGTGTATTTCTCTTTCTCCCGCACTTTACTCACTTTACCCACTCAAAATCGCACTTTACAGTACTTTACATGTCATACATCCACTCTCTACCTTACCCTCCTCCGACTCATCCTACACAGTTACCATAAATGGGTGGCTTGATCACATGACTTTACTTTCCTCTGCTCCGAAACTCTCTAGTCACTGCCATGTACAGCGCTGCAGGTGAACACCTCCAACAACAGCACTTCCCCTGGAGAAGGTACTGTTTTATTTTATTTTATTTATTCATTTGTAGTTCTCACTCATGCTTTACAGGGCCCCAGGACTTCATGTGGCAACAACAAGGCTGCACTCCCAGTCACCCAACTTATCAGGTTCCATGTAGCAGTAGCTCTGCCCTACTCACCTAGTAACACTCTTTGGTGTAGCCGAGGGGAAAACTGGTGGAGCCAGCGCTTCATCAACTCCCTCACCATCCCCACATACTTCAACAACTCTCAGAGACAAGCTGCCAAGGACGCAGCTACCATCACCTATGGTCTCAACACAAAAGCCATTGGTGAGCACAATGTCCTCATTTTTTATTCTGGTGGTCCATGAAATTGTCCTTGTTGGTGGTTCCACATCTACCCCCCATATTGTTAAGCTCGTTTCTGACTTCTTCAACAGCAAGGAGCTCCATGCCACTGTCTTTTCATGTCTGCTTTCATGACCTAGGGATCTCCCAGTCACCGTCTTTTCGTGTCTGCTTTCATCACCCAGGATTCTCCCAGTCACCGTCTTTTCGTGTCTGCTTTCATCACCCAGGATTCTCCCAGTCACCATCTTTTCATGTCTGCTTTCATCACCCAAGATTCTCCCAGTCACCGTCTTTTCGTGTCTGCTTTCATGACCTAGGGATCTCCCTGGTCACCGTCTTTTCGTGTCTGCTTTCATCACCCAGGATTCTCCCAGTCACCGTCTTTTCGTGTCTGCTTTCATCACCCAAGATTCTCCCAGTCACCGTCTTTTTGTGTCTGCTTTCATCACCCAGGATTCTCCCAGTCACTGTCTTTTTGTGTCTGCTTTCATCACCCAGGGATCTCCCAGTCACCGTCTTTTCGTGTCTGCTTTCATCACCCAGGGTTCTCCAGCTCACCATCTTTTCGTGTCTGCTTTCATGACCTAGGGTTCTCCAGGCCACTGTCTTTTCGTGTCTGCTTTCATGTCTTCAGTGGTCAGGTGACTTCGTCTGACCCCTTTCCACCTGACCCCTTTTCGAGTCCTTCCTGTCCTGATCTTCTACCTTCACACTCCAGAATGGGAATCCCAGGGCTATGGGAGGTAAGCCACCAGCTTTGGAGCCGCCCTCAGTACTGATGCTTTCTGCAGCGAGTTGCTTCAGCTGCCGACAACAGAACACTGAAACAACTTGCAGTGTCTGAGTTGAAGACTGAAGAGATTGACAGTGAACGGAAGGTCAAATTGTTCAAGATTGGAATTGATGCTAGGTACAGTACTTGTCTTTTTCACCCATCAGCCAAACTGACTTCTGTTGACAGCGCTTGGATGCACAGCAGTGTGTGCTGTCTTTCAGTTCAACCACGCAGGAGCTGGAAAGTCGCCAGAGCTGCGAACACTGTTCTTTCGGCTGGGCACACTGCTCAAGCTACCCCTGCACGTGGTCTTTGTGTTCGATGGCTTGAAACACCTGCCAGAAAAGGGCCGCATGGTCCGAAACAGCCCCCACTGGCTCACTTGCGACTTCCAGCGCATGCTGGAGCTGTTCGGCTTTAAGTGGACTGAGGTACGCTTTGCAGCATAGCTCACTTTGTGACTTGTCTCACTAGTATACAGGCCCCTGGTGAAGCCAAAGCCGAGCTGGCCACAATGAATGCCCATGGTGTCATCGATGCTGCGATGACCGAAGATAGCGACATATTGATCTTTGGAGCTCCATGCATCATCAGGAGGTGCGTCATTGTTTTCATGTAGAGGTATTTACCATTGATATATCGTGCTGTTAGCGCAAAAAAGGACAAAGACTACCTTAATGTCGAGGTGTATACAGAAGATGGTCTTGAGCATGGTGCCTCTTTGGCCCGAGGAGATAGGTTACTAATCGCCCTGCTAGCAGGTGGAGATCATGATGAAGGAGTGTCTGGTTGCGGCATCAAGATTGCACACAAGGTCGCGCAGCACAGCAAAATTGGACAGGAGATGCTGCATGCAGTTCCTCTCACTGGCACCAGAGCTGTTCTCTGAGCGGGCCAAGGAACTTGTCATGGAACTACGCTCTATGCTTGCAACTGACCCTTACCATTTCCTTGGACGCCGGTACAAGGCTGTTGCAGATTCTATCCCCCTCGAGTTTCCCCGATGCGAGGTGATCAGCAAGTACGTCGACCCCATCACGTCTTTTTCAGCCACCAGAAGCAGCATGCTTGCAGCACAGGATGTGTTGTCCTGCCAGCCACACCTCGCAGATATTGCAGACTTCTGCAGGGTGCAATTTGGATGGGATGATGACGCCATCGTTGAGAGGATGTATGGGGGCATCTGGGAGGGTGCCTACCTCCTGCACCTTATGCAAGGTAAGGATCACCTTGTTCGTTGACAACCGCTAACCAGTCTTTTAGTTGCCACAACACTTGGACCAAGCACACGCTCGACCAACATTCAAAGTCATCTCTCAGTCCACTATTATGGCATTGCGGTGTGACATCGAAGTCTATAACGTTAAAGTCACTTGTCAGCGCTTGGCACGTAGCACTCTGGGAAACGCCACTCCCAGCCAATTATCTGCAATGTTTGTACACATTCTGACGGTGATACTTAGACATATGGCACCAGACGCAGCTCACCAGTATATTTGTCTGTAGTCTGTATGATAGAAATAACCATGCGCATCATTAACATTGAACCGTATCACTCCTGCAAACTGAATTGTGTGAAATATGAAATGACATTAAAGTAGTTAGAGGCCCCTGACATGCATGATCCCCGCTCCTGAAATTGCAAACTATTTCCTGGAAATAGCTCCCACAACCACTCGCTCGTTCATTTTCGAAAATCATGGTGCGACTGAGCAAGAGTTCAGCGAAAGCCCCCTAGTCACCGAATTGTACTCAAAAGAAGGCGGCATGGAAGAAAGGATCAGCTACCCCAAAAGCGGCCTTAGCAGACGTCCAGAAGTGTAAGGACCTTGGGATAGAAACTCGCCTACAGGCAAACAACACCAGGGCCAACTATGCTGGTCACGTTCGGCGAGGACAACAGTGGCTGGCAAGTTACTTCAAAACACCAGCCATTAGCGAATCGGAGAGAGGTGACATTGCATCAGACAACTTACTCATTCCAATGCCGTCATCACCTGCGAGTTTTGACATGCACAGCGACAATGATGTGCATGATGACCCTGCCTTCAAAGATGCATTTGACCGGATACCGAACAGATGCTCACACAAAGCGCTTGCACTTTTCATGTCCCTGAAAGGGTTCCATGAGAATCTAAGTAAAACTACCGTTGAGAGCATCCGTTCAGCATTTAAGAAGATGTGGGACCTGTCGTGAGTGTCGCAATTCATGATTCAGAAAAGTACTCAAACACTGACCTGCTCATTCCAGGGATGGTGACACCTATCGCTGGCAAATGGCACTTTGATGAGGTGAGATGGCGTTGGGAAGGAAACCCTGCTGATTCTGCAGATGTTTACGATGTGCTGTCGTCCATCAAGCATAAGGCTAGTGCAGAGGGTGGAGATCGCATGCACTCGATGGCAATGACGAAGGATTACATGGATTCGAGTGCTCCGATGGCATCAGGCTGCGTGTCCGCTGGAGATTGCCCTACACATGATTGAGAAAATGATGAGCGGTGCTCAGCCTTCAGATCTGCATCTGGACTTTGAAACAAGGAAACAACTCACCCAACATCTTGAACAGATCGCACTTGCGGCCAGTGGATGGACGCTATGGACAAGGTGCGACTTGTCAATGTGACTCAGAGTGCATGATCTGACTTACCATATCCACAGGTGTTTCGAGCTCATTAAGTTGCAGCTGAAAGGACATCACTGCTTGATGTGACGATGTTGGACGGTGTGCTGAAATCATACCTCGCAAATGAGACGCTGACTATGAGTGACCGTGCATCTTACTTTGAGATCTTCCTCTCAAACCGGAAGGGATGGCAAAAGAAAGTCGACAAGGGCCAGTGGGAGGTAGATCTGAGGTGTAAGTTGTTTGCATCAATTCAAAGCCGGCAGCGCATGACTAAACTGATATCACCAGCAAATCACTACAAGATATATCCGCGTCCTGAGATGCTGGCCTGCGACAATTTCTTCTGGATGTTAGTGTGGATCAAGTGGCTTGAATTTTTTCACTATGGACGGACCCTTCACCCAAATGACTTCCTATTCCCTGTGATGGGTGCAAACAGCGTTGTCCACCCTGGACAGCCAATCTCTCACGATACTGTACAAAAATGGATCAATGAGTCAACTGCTGGTGCTGGCATCCTTGGTAACTTCTCAACTCACTGCTTTCATCGTGGAGGCGCACAGTAATGGTTTATGTTCGCTCCTGTAGGCCAACGATGGACACTTGCTAAAGTCCGCTGGTGGGGTGGATGGGCTGAAGGGGAGCATGTATGTGCTTCATGTTCTTAAGACTGACATTTGACTGACACATTTTTTATATCTGTTTTCTTTTAACTCAAAGCGTGATACACTTGTTCGCTACCTCCTCGATGAACTACATGCATATGAAACTGACTACAGTGATGCTCTTGCCCCCATCTCCCGTGGTGCTGATGTCTCCCTCGCTGGTGAACACGCTCTTGCAAGGCCGGCGTCCACTGAAGAACTTCGCATGGTCCATGCGTCCGTTGCAGCAGATGTCAATTGCCTGCGCAATGACATCAGTTCCGTCAATAACTCATTGCGCTCACTAACAAATGTAGTTGTGCAGGCTGCCTGCACCACAGCAACCAGCTCTGCAGCATCCTGATTCCTCACGATTCTCTGTTGTATCTGACTTCATCCTGCACAGAAACTCCGAGTCCACCTTATGCTCCACCTGTTGGAGGAGTGAGTATCACAGCTGTCAGTGCACAGCTGCTCATACTATCTCGGCCTGTTGCCAGCAAAATCGCTACCTCACATTCCACCCATGTCAAGGTGTCATCACCATCAGCCCGCATCACTTCACGGCAACTTCCTACACCTGGCCTTGTGATTCCGCGAGTGCCAGTCTTGTGTCCAAACGGCACTACCAACCCAAAGACCAAGTCCTGGAAGGACATTGTCACACATTGGCTTGTCAGTGATCCTGACCAAGGACTGACGAACACCGCTCAAGGATTGGCCAAGGGAGTGGTGCCAAGGTGCCAATCGACAGTTTGCATCAAAGTATCACCAGAGGGCGACCATCACATTGGAGTTCATCAATCAGTAAGTCAATGCTGATGCTCGCTCTGCTGGCACGCTCACTCTTTGTTTTGGCTCCAGGTATGACTCAAACGAGGCACGCTTCCTCGCAGCTTATCCAGAGGCTGAACTGGGGCACACACAATTGTTAAAGGCTGTGAACAAGGCGCGCACTGCACGAGGGGAACGTGTCTCTCGCACCAAGTGACCTTCAGCGTTGTCCTTCCAAGTCGCTACTACTCTGCTAGTACAGTTTTTCCTCACTCTTTACATTCCATACTATACTACTGTCTCTACCTTACTACCTGCTTGTTCAGCCACTAATTCATGTCTGCTTCTTGTACCATTTGACAAGAAATATTGAAAGTTCCTAACGTTGAAGGGAAAGTGTTTTATGTCACGCTTTAATTCCAAGTCATCCAGTTTTTCGGCCAATGAGACGTTTGGCGTCAAATACAGTGTTAGTCGTATTTGAATGGAATGCATTCCCCACTCATCTCATCAGGATGGTGGCAACAGTGAGCTCATTCATGATATGAATTACTGCCTACTGCGTGGGTGACCTTCTCGCTGAGATAGGCCTCTGCAGTCTCCTTCATCTTTGTCAGAATCATAGCACTGATCTCCTCTGCGGTCTCCTTCATCTTTGTCAGAATCATAGCACTGATCTCCTCTGTGGTCTCCTTCATCTTTGTCAGAATCATAGCACTGATCTCCTCTGCGGTCTCCTTCATCTTTGTCAGAATCATAGCACTGATCTCCTCTGTGGAGTGTGTCGCCCTTGTAACTGATTATCACCCTTGCTAACACACAACTTGAATGTTGAAGGGAAAGTGTTTGATGTCACGCTTTAATTCCAAGTCGTCCGTTTTCTGGCCAATGAGACGTTTGGCATCGAATACAGTGTTAGTTGGATTTGAATGGAACACATTCCCCACTCATCTTCATCATCACGTGTTTTTCACTTCTATTTTTAAGCCCAAACTCACGCCGTCACAGGAACCTGGTCATGTGCCTGTGAGGTTACTGAATCCCGACCAAAAAAGGTAATCGATCGAAGTCACGTGCCCTCGCGTGGCCTTTTGGCCGAGCGCCACCGTAAATTTCTCGACATAAGTTTGTATATACGAGATCAGTAGAGGACTGTGTGTACTATATACATAGTGAATAGATCCAAAATGACAATAATGGAAAAAAACTAAGTGTTTGGGTGAAGATCTTCTTGAAAAAAAATATCAGAAAAAACATAACATAACATTATGTCACAAAATTAGGTTTGCTGACCCAAAACTGCTGTGACTGTCACAAAAAATAGGTTCGGTTTGTCAGGCTAGCAACGGTGTGACGAACCTAAGGTCAAAATTATACAGTATGATGTATCATATGTTCCTGCCAGCTGCCGGAAACTTGTGCTTATGCATGCGGCTGTGCAGCGCTGATGCTCTTACTGTGTTATTTTCCTGAGCTCCTCACAGGTGGACTTGAGCAGATCAATGTCATATATTACATGATGGGGCAGGGTTTTCTATGGGGACATCAGACTTTCGTTGTTGCAGTCATATTTCACTTGATCTCAGCATATTCTTAGTTTTGATTGAGAAAAGGGTGACAAGAGCGATGCAAATAGTGCAAACAATATGCACCAGCGTGACATGGACAATGTGAGAAAGATGTGAGAACGATGCACAGTAGCTACATTAAAAACATGACGGACTGCAACATATCTACTTGCGAGACTTTTTCTTTGACCCCTCACCACTGTGCTGGACCTCGGTGTGCTTCCTTTTTGGTGCGGGCTTAGTTCCTTGTTTGACACCAATTTTGTTGGCTTCAGCAGCTCGTGTAGAAGGACGCAGTGGGTGCTTGGTGCGTCTGTTGGAGGCAGCAGAGACAACAGGTAACAAAGACACTGTTTCCATCTCCAAACCGGGTTGGAGAGTTTCACCAGCCAAGACTCCCCCAATGTCACAAGGTGTCAGCTGCCGAAGACCCCCGGTCAACGAACAACGCTGCCCCCGCCTCCGAATTAGCATCAGGGAAAACTCCTCCGATGTTGTCAGGTGTCGGTTGGTGAGGAGCCAGTGGGAATTGGTGTTCTCCTTCGATTCTGTGAGATGTTGGTTGGTGAGAGGCTGGTGGGAATCGGTATTCTCCTTCGATGTCGTGAGATGTCGGTTGATGAGGAGCTGACGGGGGTTGGTGTTTGGTAGACTTGGAATGGATTGACTTGGGTGGTGTGGATGTAGGTAGGTATGACTGTGCAATAGTTGGTAGCAAGGACAATGGAATATGGGGGTCTGGGGGTGCATTGTCTTAATAACCGAGGGTCTTATATAAATATGTGTAAGAATGTAATGACACCACAATTACACTGGATAAGACTTCTTGCCAGTCCTCGATTAACACGGTCTACGACTTTTCTTCTTTCATGGTAGATAACGTGTGAGTTCTTGGGAGGCTCGCTAAACCAATCAATTAGATTAACTTAGCCGGAGCTTTATTATCTCTGATTGAAACTATGGGGTTGTCTAGGATACACCATCTAGACACTTAAACTGGTTTCCTAAATATACAATTAACTGTTGAGAAGCTGGTCTCAAATGTGACTATGATGACCAAAGCTTGTGTTGGTCAATATACAAATACCTGGTGAGAACGCTGGTCTCACAAATGACAACAATGACCAAAGCTCATGTTGGCCAATATACAAATACCTGGTGAGAACACTGGTCTCACAAATGACAACAATGACCAAAGCTCGTGTTGGTCAATATACAAATACCTGGTGAGAACGCTGGTCTCACAAATGACAACAATGACCAAAGCTCGTGCTGGCCAATATACAATTACCTGGTGAGAACACTGGTCTCACAAATGACAACAATGACCAAAGCTCAGTGTTGGTCAGTAAACAATATGTGGTGAGAACACTGGTCTCACAAAACTGGGTTTCTATCACGAGAAACTTACGTAATCTCAAGGGAAACACTTTCCCTGCACTTGTCTGGACAGTTCTTACAAAGGAAATGGGCTTTGTAAGCAGCAATTTGTTCAGACTGAAGCTTCTTAGGTAAGAGTTCAATTGGTTCAAGTGGGAGATTCTTGAAAGCCACAAGTGGGAGATCTATCTTTTTGGGGGAGAATGGGCTCTCCTTATATACATTTTGTGTGGGAATATTATGTAAGTAAAAAGGTGATGTAATAACTTCAGAATGTGAGAAGAATATTCCAAAAACTGGAGCAGAATGTTCTAGCAGGTGCAAAAGAACATTCCAGAATATTCATGGTGGGATAATGACATCATCCTGAGTCACTCTGAGTCATTATGAGTCATTATGAGTCATTGGAATGTTCTAGCAAATTCCATGGAACATTCTGGAATTGATGACATCATTATGACATCACTATGATATCATATCTTTCAACAGAATACCTGCAGGAGTGTGTGTGAAGTCCTATGACATCATTATGACATCATACCCTGTAGGTACAATTTTGTGAAGCATCTGATTAGTCAGAGCATCCTAATAGAAAAGTAAAGTAAAGAAACACTAGAGAAAACTACTCAGAAATAATGGAACAAATAATAGTACACAATACGTGGGCTTTTTAGATAGGTTTTTGTTAAACTTTGAACTTTTCTCTATGGGTTTCTCTAGCCAAAGTGAATAAGCCAAAGGAAAGGCAATACCTTAACCTTCAAATTGCTTCTCATATCAACTAGGTCATTATGTGATTCCCATCTCACATATGACTTTTCTTCAAAACATGGTAGATTCATGAATCACTGAGGGAAAACTGAAAATATTGGACCAAGGTTTGATACCAAGGTATGGGTTGACTAGTCTGAGGACTAAGCTAACAGACTTTGTCTTTTAGGGGGATACCTAGTAGTCATGTCCATGCATGATTCCCAATTCATGCAGGACAGTGTGTGGCCCCAAATTGAACATCAGTTGGTTAAACGGCAATGGATTGCCATGCTGGTTCCATGGATAGTCCATTGACCTCCTTGAGTGCAGGAAGTCTGTTCATCTGCTGAGCCAAGAGCGAAGCAGGCTGGGGCAAGAGGGTGGTGTGAAATGATGACAACGAATGAAGCATGAAAGGAGGGATAGGCGTCAACTGATGGATCTGCTGCACTGACACCTGGCCATTGAGTGCGATTAAAGGTGGGGGATGTGGTAAGCGGGTCTTCATTGAATGCTATAGACCTTCTCCACGCAGTGATTGGTGTGTCTGTCGTGTTGTGAGGAGATGTGATGGGGTTTGGGACGCTGCTACTAGTGCGCATCGACCATTCACTATGTTTGTTTGTTCCTGCAAGTGCATTGAAGTCCAGAGAGGGATCAAGCACAGAAGAATGCTGATCTTCAACTGACTCGGAGGACTCGTCATCCAGTGAGATCAGGCCAGGTGGAAGACGAGGTGAGGGTGGGGTGGGAGCCACTGGTGGCACGGACTTTGAAGATGCACCTATGGTAAATTTTCATTAATCATAATTTTGAGTCACATAAGCAGAAATTTCACTTACCATAGATGCATCCAAGGTGTCGTTCAAATGGCAAAAGGTACTGTTCATGGAAGTTTGGCGTGCATGCCTTGAAGCTCAGACCATCTGCGGTTTTACTGTGGTGGTAGCTACAGATGAATCAGCATGTGCAAGCACAACAAAGAGCAAACAACACACCTTAACGTCATGATGTTGGCTTCACACAAAGGGTCGACTCCACCCATGACAAGGGTGTAGTGCCATCCACCCATCAATGCTGAGAGGTCCTCAAAGATTTGACCCAGAAGGATCAGTAGCTCTTGAATCGCACTTTAAATTGTAAGTGATTAGCACTATTTTTGATCAAGTACATTCAATGCATCACTCACTGATAAACCTCTTCTTTTGTTTGTGAATCCTGTCCCAGAACATCACCCAATCTTCTCGCAGCATTAAGACTGTACAGTCTCCTCCTGAATTTCCTTCTTAACATTCTTCCGACTCATCCGCAAAGCAATCAGTGGTGTGTTGCCGGACTGCGCTCAGCCTTTGTGTAGGTTGTACAGGATTATTTTTGAGTGTGTCAGAGACCAATGGTTTCACTTTGGACTCATAGTGAAGTTTTGAATACACTTCAACTTCTTTGAGGTCTTGAGTGCCTCGCGCACTGCTGGCCAAGTAGTGCAGATAGGACTTTACCGGTTGAGCTACTGCCAGGTGTAGTTTTTCCCTTTGAATTATTCCGAAACCATTCCCGCAATTTCTAACCAAGAAAAACTATTATATTTTATACATAGGACAACGTGAATACCACGTACTTTGTGCTGTTCTCCTGCTTGCATCGGCTGTGAGTTTGACTCACTGTCTTCTTGTTCAGCGGATTCAGGCTCATTTATAATATCAGGCTGGGCTGTTTCGTTAATGGAGTTGATAACAGCTCCACCACGTTCATCAATACCGGTGTTCTCAACACAAGGTGGGCTGCTGTTTAGCTCTATCTCTTCTGGAAAGTCATTGAACCACCTTGGAAACAGCGACTCGAAAAATTGAGGTAATTTCTTCTCCTTCTGCATCTGTAAGTAGTTGGGCAGCTCATTCTGCAGCCAGATTAATTGTTCTGCGCTCATCCACCTGGGAGGCGCCATCTGTATGTTGGGTGAGTATCAATTCATTCGTATCTTGTATCTCACTCACTGACGATTTTTTTACTTGGTTTTGTATACAGGTGCAATAATGAACCGAACTGTCACTTGGGTCCTTACTCGACCTTGAAGTTTTTTCATCTTTGATGACTCAGGATATATTTCACAAACCAAGCAATACCAATCATCGAGTGAGTCGTACAAATACTGTATTTGTTCGCACATGAACTGATAGCCTGATTATCCCTACACCTACTGTCTCTCCTCAACATGAATGATAGTCACTCCAACATTAGATGCCCCCACAGTCAACCTGTACAAATGCTCCGTCACCCATGTTTCACAATGGAGCAATTCATTGAGGCTGTTCACTTGGTGCAGAACAGTCATGGTAAGTCTTCATTATAATATTCTCGAAGCATTTTCTCATCCTCACGTTTTACACAGTTCCCCCATCATCTCCTCGACCATACGCATGGCCTTACCGACCTGAAGACCAGGTGTGTCCAGTCCATGCGCAAAGGGGTACGTTGAACTCGCCTTCGTTTTTTCTTTCATTTAACTCATAATTACACAGTTTTGAATAGTCCAGATGACAACTCTGCAGACATTGAGGGCAATTCCTCAGACGTCGAGGACAATTCCTCAGATATCTCTATCGATGATCTTTGGATTGACCCTGAGATGGTCCTTGGTGATGATCATTTCAAGTCCTCCTCTTCCAATGAGGGGGATAATGAAGCGGAGTCTGACACCAGTGCTGACACACTTGTTGACCTTGACCCTGCTCGCCATTTCAATTGGTTCGTAACCACCAGCATTGTTGGTGTAGGACTCTTTAGCGAAATGTAAGCATTTTTTTTAAATTGATTCCAGTTCATAACACATCTAACTATACATAGAATTACTGCTCGGATGCTTCGTGCCCCAGGTACAACGGTCCATTACTTTGTCACCCTCCGTCAAGCCATGCAGCATTTCCGTCTTGCTTTGGCACTGTGGAATGGCGAGACAGTTTAATGTAAATATAGTTGTTTTTGTTGCTACTTGTCGCTACGTACTTAAAATATTGTGGGGTGTCCCCAATGTACAATCTATGTACTCCATCGCCTGATGGATATATGTGTTTGACAAAATATTGTGGGGTATCCCTAATGAACAGATTTTGCACTCGGATCGGACATATTCAATGAATCATAGCCTAGGCCTCACAATAAGCTTTTCGCTTGCTACATGCTTCGAGTGATCAGACTTGCACATCAGGGAGGTGTATTTCAACTCTGTAATGAATTATGTTTCCCTGATGTGCACAATGATGATATATCATGCTGTCAAATGTACAGCCTGAATACATTCTGCAGTCGGTGTCTGGTGAATATTTACTGCAATGGTTTGCTTTACATTTGCCTGTTTATCAACTTTGTGCAGTGATACTGACATATAACACGCAGCGCAGAATTTAAATCATTTTATTTGGATTGAATGTTGTGTATATACATGCACATTCCATCTGTCCCGAAGTAAGGCTTGCATAACACCAAACTGTACAGTGTATTGTGTAATACTAGTACAGTACTAGCATAACTACTAGTCTCTCTTCGCTATCACAATGGCACCTCAATATAAAACTGCAGGAGAACGGCGCAAAGCTCGATTGCAAAGCAAACGAGCACATTATCAATGGTCAGAGTGCATCACTCTCAGTCTATCATCATACTCACAACAAATTTTATTCATCTTCCTTTAGAAATAAGACTATAGAACGGGCGAAGTCTCGAACACGCTGGCAAACATGTTCTCATTTTGATGATGTATGTATTCCCTTAATATACACTATATGGTCATTTTATCTACCATACCTTTCTGTTAAGACCGTACTCAAGGGGTATCGGATCCGAAGGGCTTTGGCCTCAGCTCGTGCGCTGTGCCCCTTTCCCGAGTATTGCCCCTTATTTCAGAGCACCAAGATATCGCGTCTGGAGGGACGGGTAAGTATCGTAACGGATCCGGTAGGACTTCCGGATATCAGACGGATAGGGTAACGGCTAATCCGGATTGGATCCGAACTAGAAACTAACGAGTAAGACTGTCCGAAGACAGAGGCGGATGTATAGACTATCGGATTCAATCCTAAGTCTCGGAGTAGACAAGAGTATCGTACTCAAGTCCGGACGGATAACGGAAGGACTTAGAGTCCAGACAGGATGAGTGCAATCTAAGATGATATTCGAACTGATCTTCTACAGCGCAAGTACAAGGGTTTATATACTACGGATAACTAACGGAATGATCAATAAGCAAAGGTATGAGGCTATGTACGAAGTATAAGCAAAGTATACATAAAGTGTATTGGTAAGTCGGAACGGGTTAATCATGAACCGGAAATGAAGTACAAGTTAAAGCGGATCAGTAAGAACAGCGGAAGTAAGGATAACCGGATTACCGGTGTACAGGAAATACCGAAAGGAGATGAAAGGTAGTTAGAGTTATATGAACAGGAAATGAAATGAGAATCGGATCGGATCTGTGGACCGGACGACGGATGTGTCCAACGGATCTGGATCGGATCTGAGATCCGGATCTTCGGATCTGTAACCGGATATATGGTATATGACAGTATCCCCCCCTTAGGGCCGATCCCTAGAGGCACAAGAATCAGCGATCCGGACCGGAAGATATGAGTGCGAGACGATGGAGAAGTTGATGGGAGAAGTGTCTGAGTTCGGATTTCGACAGATATACGGATGTCAAAGCGTCGCAGGTGTTCCTTCCTTTCCCCACTTCTTCACTACCACTAGCTTTACTCAAACATGGCTGATAACGGATCCGGTTCCAAGAAGACCGCTAAACAACAACTAGCGGAAGCAGAGGCAGCACTGCTGGCAGCCCAGGCCGCGGCTCGGAAGGAAGAAGAGGCTGAAAAGCTGAAGCGCCAGGAGGAGGAAGCGGAACGGAAACGTCTGGATGGGATTAGGAAGATTGAGCAGGCTGAGATCCGAAGGGAAGCGGAGGAGACTAGGCGCAGGGCGATTGTAGCGGAAATGGTGAGTTTGTGTTTATACCGTCGGATCCGTCTCATATCGGATCCGTAGACTCGCGCGATCTCCACGGATAAGGAGGGAGCTTGTTCTCGTTGCACCAAGAAGGGTCGGGCTTGTCTATGGACTGATGCTGAGAGCAATTCCTTGGTGAGTCGTCCTGATTTTTTCGGATCCGTGACTCCTAACGTTCGGATAGATCAAGGCTTGCAACGGATGCCGGAAGGACAAGGTCACGTGTCCTGGAAGGCCTGGAGTTGTCCAAGAGCGCAAGTCTAAGAAGAGGCAGCGCGCTGCTGGGACTCCATCTCCGAAAGGCAAGGGTAAGAAGCGCCAGCAGAGTCCGACTCCGGATCCGGATATGGAGGTCGTCGGAGCGGATGACGCAGAAGTGGAATATGATGATCAGGCTTGGGTTGCTGCTGCTAATAGCATTGTAGCGGAATTGGCTCGGACCAACGGATTGCTCCAACAGAGCATCGGAGCGGCGGAAGGGAGTAGGGCTGCTTTGGATCGGATGAATACTAACTTGGAGGCGTTTATGCAGCAGCAGAGGGAGTTCCAGATCATCCTTCTGGAGGGGATCCGGAACGGAATCCGAGTTACTGAGGCGGCCCATTCTGAGGGCTCTGAGAAGGGAGCTGAAGAGTCCGGATCCGGAGGTGACATGGAGACGGATGGCTAAAGGATTTCGGATCTGTCTCTTCTGCTACTAATGTACTTGTATATCCGATTTTGTACTCATTGTATAGCAATAGGACCGGGTTTGTCTGGATATGCAGTGTGGAAATCCGAGACTAGATCGGACGCGTTTCCGAGTTCCGTGGCTAATAACCACGAGGTCTCCTCGTCCGTTCCCTCATATCCGGACCATCGGACGAGGTATAAGAGTTGGCACTGGCGTCTACGACGGTCTAGCTTAGAGTCTAGGATTTCGGATATCTCATACTCTGGTTCTCCGTCGACTTCGACCGGAGGTGGAGGAGGCTGGATACGATTAGGAATGGTGTTCGGAACGGATGGTTCTAATTGCGAGACGTGGAAAACGGGGTGGACGGATTTCATGGATTCGGGAAGTCGGATAGTGAAGGAATGGGTACCTGGACGGGATATGACTTCGAACGGACCTAGGTTCTTTTCCGAGAGTTTCTTGGACGGACGAGTGGACCGGAAGTACTTAGCCTTGACAAAGACTTGGTCTCCGATATTGAGATCCGGAGCGGGTTTGCGTTTAGCGTCCGCAGGTCCTTGATATCTTTCTTGGGCGTGAGCCATTTCTTCTCGGAGGAATTGATGAAGGTCGTCAAGATCTATAGCATAGTCTCGGGCACGGATGGAGGATAGATCGCGTTCCGGATGGACGGATATGTTCGGATGATAACCCTTATTAGCAAAGAAGGGTGATACTCCGGTAGTAGCACTCGGAGCGTTGTTGTATGCAAACTCTGCTAAGGGGAGTAATTCCGACCAGTTGTCCTGCTGATAATTGCAATATATCCGAAGGTATTGTTCTAGGGTTTGGTTGGCATGCTCGGTTTGTCCGTCCCCTTCCGGATGATATCCGGATGTGAAGTGGAGGACCATATCCAATGCTTTTCCTAAGGACCGGAAGAAGTGTGATACGAATTCTGTACCGCGGTCCGAGGTGACATGGGACGGAACTCCGTGCTTGGAAAACACGTGAAGTAGGAACAGGCGAGCGAGGTCAGGAGAGGTAATGGTATCGTGAGTCGGAACAAATATTGCTTGCTTGGATAGTCGATCTATGATAACGAGGATGGCTGTAAAGCCGGAGGAGTCCGGAAGTTGCTCTATGAAATCCATAGAGATGGAATTCCAAGGCTTTTCCGGTATGGGTAGTTGCTTGAGCAATCCGTAAGGTTTGTGTCTCGGAACCTTGGCCCGGGCGCAGGTAGTGCAGGATCGGACGTAGTCCTTAACATAGGTGCGTATACCTGGCCATGTATACTCGCGTCGGATGAGGTCTAAGGTTCGGTTTTGACCAAAGTGACCGGATAGAGGATGATCATGAGTATTACGGAGGACGCGAAGTCGGAGGTCATTGGATTCCGGAACATATATACGATTGTCGCAACGGAGGAAACCACTATCGTCCACTGTCCATCTCGGATCCGAAGGTACCGGAAGATGGTTGGTTGCAATAGGGTCATTAGGGAGTGCGGTCAGGATGTCTTTCCGAAGGTTATCGATATCCATTAGAACAGCTGCTCTAAGCACCGGAGTTGCTAAGGTTGAGGCTCGTAGGGATGAAGCTAACTGTTCGGACGTGAATACCGGACGGAAGTTATGAGGGTTAGCTCGGGCGTAGTCCTTATCCCCCTCTTTGGGATAGACGTCCCAGCGTCTAGTAAGGGAATCCGGTTTGACTCCGAGCTTTCCGGGACGGAAACGGATGATGAGGTTGAACTGGTGAAGGAATTCGGACCAGCGAGCCTGACGGCGAGAGAGGAGTTTGGTAGTGGCGAAGTACTCAAGGTTTTTGTGGTCCGTGACAACATCTACAGGCTCGGCCGAGCCTTCTAGATAATGTCGCCAGGTCCGGAAAGCTTCGTATATAGCTAGGAGTTCCTTGTCGTGGGTGTCATAGTTGAGTTCCGGAGCGGTTAGCGTACGGGAATAAAACGCTACCGGACGAAGCTCTGAGTCCGGACATACAATGGATAGTATTCCAGCTATAGCATAGTCAGAGGCATCAATTTCCACAACTATAGGAACATCCGGCATCCAGTGCGTAAGCACCGGAGCCGTAGTGAAGGCTTTCTTGAGTTCTTCGAAAGATTTCCGACAATCCTCGGAAAAGTTCCACGGAATGTCTTTGCGTGTAAGCCGTGTTAACGGAACCACGATATCCGAGTAGTTGAAGATAAACTGTCTATAGAAATTTGCGAATCCGAGGAAGGACTGGATATCCTTGACTTTCCGGGGTTCCGGCCAGTCAGTAATGGCTTGGATCTTCTCGGACGACATGGTCAATCCGTCCGGAGATAGGAGATATCCGAGATATTCAACGGAAGTGGAGTGGAATTCGCATTTTTCGGGTTTGGCATAGAGACGATGTTTACGGAGTCGACGGAGTACTTCTCGGACGTGTTGCTTATGGGACGCGAGGTCATGGGAATAGATGAGGATGTCGTCCAGATATACGATAACGCATACATCCAGCATATCCGCAAACACGCTATTGACAAAGCGCTGGAATGCTGCTGGGGCATTAGTGAGACCTTCCGGCATCACCAACCATTCATAAGAGCCATAGCACGTTCGGAAGGCAGTCTTCCATTCGTCTCCTTCCGCTATCCAGACGAGATGATAAGCGGATCGGAGATCGATCTTGGTATAGACTTTAGCGCGGCTCGGAGAGTCTAGGAGGTCGGCAATGAGGGGTAACGGATATCGGTCTTTCTTAGTGATCTGGTTGAGTCCACGGAAATCCACACAAAGGCGGAGGGATCCGTCCTTTTTCTTGACAAATAGGACCGGAGCTCCGTGAGGAGAGGAAGAGGAGCGGAGGAGTCCAGAGGCAATATTTTCATCAAGAAACTTCCGGAGGGCTGCAAGCTCAACCGGGGATAGAGAATAGATAGTTCCGAGGGGAGGACTAGTTCCTTCTTCCAGATCTATATTCAGATCATAAGGACGATGGGGAGGAAGTTGGCTAGCCTTTCCCTTGTCGAAGACATCCGCAAACTCGTGATAGTCCGAAGGAATATCGGATAGATCCAGAGGATCGGACGAGAGAGATGCGGACCGGAGATCGACACCGGATGGACGAAGGTAAATACTGAACTGGACCGAACCTTCCAGCTTGCAGGCTCGGCAAAAGGCAACTGCATTGATTAAGGATATGTTAGGAACGGTATTATCAGCGGATGGTCCAGATGTAGTCGGAGGAGGAAGGGTTTCCGTCGGAGGAAGGGGATCCGAAGACGGAAGTGACGTCGGAGGTGTCGATGGCATTCCATGAGAAGTCGTCCGGAATTCGATGCTGCCCAAAACCCAGTCAATCAACGGATTGTGTCGGGTGAGCCAGCTATATCCAAGAACGATAAAACAAGATGAATCCAAAGGAGTAACGTAAAACGTATCAGAGGTAACTACACCGGACGGAAAACGGACAGACAAATCTATAGCTTCGGAAATAGTGTTATTACAAGTACCATCAAACAAGCGGAGCGGAATCGGAGGTATCGGATATGTAGGGATTTTATGTTTTCGGACGAACGCAGTGTCTATGAAACAATGAGAAGAACCACAATCTACAAGAGCTGGAAATTCGGATACGGATGGAAGTAACGGAAGTGAAACATATGGACAGAGAGAAGTCGGATCCGAAAGCGCGACAGCGTTGAGTCTTAACTCCTGTGTGCAGGCAGAGTCAACGCGACCCTCTTCCTGCACGGAGCTAGGAGGGTCGCGGACTATTTTTTTGTCTCGACCGAGACATCCGGTTTGGCTTCCGGAGCAACTACTGCAGCACGGCCCTTGGCAGCGCGCGAAGTAGACTTGGTGCATTCCCGAGCAGTATGTCCGGGTCCGCCGCAGAATAAGCAAAGCTTCTTATCCAATCTTCTCTGCCTCTCTTCGGACGTGAGTTTACCGTCCTTACCCAACTTGGAAGTAAGGTCCGGAGCCTTAGGAGCGGACGAGCTCGAGGACGCGGATGGCTTGGCAGATTTCTGGTTACTGGAGTTATTGTTTCCGGATTTGTGATTTCCGGATCCGGACGTATTGGAGTTCGTCCGGTCAGAAGCGGGTTGCTTAGGGGTAGTGGATGAAGCGGGTTTAGTCTCTCGGGAGATCTCTCCCTTCCGTTCCCAGTATCGGGCGTCGATAGTCTGAGCGAGGGTTTTGTATTCGGAAAGGGTAGAGGGTTTACCCATGCGACTGATTTCATCCTTGATGCGAGCCGGAAGTCCGTTGTAGAATTGGCGTCGTAAGGCTCCGTCGCCCCAACTACGGACTTGCGAAGCGAGACGCTGGAATTCCACAATATACTTGTTAATGCGCTGTCCGTCACGCATGTGGAGCTGCTCGAGTTGCATTTCTGCATCACCGGATGGGTCGTGAGGTCCGAAATTGGTTTGGAGTTCAAGCATGAACGCGGAATAGTCATCTACCCAGTCCGGACGATCATCTGGATCGTCGGACAGGAGATCCGGTTCAAACCATTCGAGGGCCATACCCTTAAGGTAGGATTGGGCGAAGTTGACTTTAGCCCGTCCGGTACGGAAAGCCTTTGGCTTGCTTTGGAAGTTCAGCTCACACTGGACGAAGAACGCACGGAGCTTTCGTGGCTCGGATCCGTCAAAGGTATCCGGTTCTCGGACCTTGACCTTGGAATCTTCAGATGTGGGTACGCGACGATTATTGCGAGCAAGGTTATCGATGGCTTCTGAGAGTCGGAGCATAACGCGGTCCTGTGGGTTTAGGCCGTCGTTTTCATCGTCATCATCATCCGGATCATTGTCCGGTTCACCACCGAAGTCATCCGGCGGGTTTCCACCGGGAAAGTCATCATCATCACCATCATCAGGATCTTCGTCGTCCGGAGGCCCTCCGGCAGGAGTGCGCGTAGGAGTTTCCGGGTGTCGACGATTAAGGAGTTCGGATATGGTTTGAGCGGGTCCGCGGTTACTAACGCGTCGCTGAGAGAAACTGGTGAAGGTGTTGACTATGGGTGTTGGATCACGACGGAGGGATGTAAGTCCGACCGCATGTAGAGTTGCTTGTGTCTTAGTAGAAGGCATGATAGGTGTAAGTATACTCGGAAAGGTATGAGTTCGAATATACTGTTAAGACCGTACTCAAGGGGTATCGGATCCGAAGGGCTTTGGCCTCAGCTCGTGCGCTGTGCCCCTTTCCCGAGTATTGCCCCTTATTTCAGAGCACCAAGATATCGCGTCTGGAGGGACGGGTAAGTATCGTAACGGATCCGGTAGGACTTCCGGATATCAGACGGATAGGGTAACGGCTAATCCGGATTGGATCCGAACTAGAAACTAACGAGTAAGACTGTCCGAAGACAGAGGCGGATGTATAGACTATCGGATTCAATCCTAAGTCTCGGAGTAGACAAGAGTATCGTACTCAAGTCCGGACGGATAACGGAAGGACTTAGAGTCCAGACAGGATGAGTGCAATCTAAGATGATATTCGAACTGATCTTCTACAGCGCAAGTACAAGGGTTTATATACTACGGATAACTAACGGAATGATCAATAAGCAAAGGTATGAGGCTATGTACGAAGTATAAGCAAAGTATACATAAAGTGTATTGGTAAGTCGGAACGGGTTAATCATGAACCGGAAATGAAGTACAAGTTAAAGCGGATCAGTAAGAACAGCGGAAGTAAGGATAACCGGATTACCGGTGTACAGGAAATACCGAAAGGAGATGAAAGGTAGTTAGAGTTATATGAACAGGAAATGAAATGAGAATCGGATCGGATCTGTGGACCGGACGACGGATGTGTCCAACGGATCTGGATCGGATCTGAGATCCGGATCTTCGGATCTGTAACCGGATATATGGTATATGACACTTTCAAACAGGATGTTGTTGTGTTGTTTTCCACCTTGGACCAATTGAGTGACCAGCTAGGGTACAAGTCCAGTGTTCCTGAGGCAAACACCATGCAATCTTGTGTCATTGCAGTGCTTCAGAGAGTAGATGTTGAAGGTTGGACTCTGCTGTGCCCTGAGTTGGACAATTCCTTGATCGTAGTGCTGGAGTTGCATGAGCGTGCTACTGAATTACATGAAGCAGTGCGACAACTCAGATGTACGTCTGGGACCAGTTATCACCTCTTATTGAAACAGAGCCAGGAACTAATTGACCTGATGGGGAGACGGCTTGCAGTAGAAAGGGAAATCATATCAATAATAGATGACAGGGGCATTGAAGCTTACAATGAGGCAATGCTTACTGACTCGCTCAGTTGGCAGACAGTTTGATATATTAGTAGATTACATATGAAGTGACATTCATCTCGTTCTGCATCCAAGACCGACAGTTTTGAGTATAGCATTCAATGCAGTAAGCTAACATCATGTGCCTGTCGGGGTTATAGCAATACTGTATGGTCTGTAATCGCGTGAACACTGACACTGTATCCAATGGTCGGAGGTCTGAAACGGCGAAGCCTGAAGCACTACCAGCGCAATTTCTATGCACACAATGCTGCTGCTTCAAAAGCAGTGATTAACGATACAAATGACGCACCTCAACACACTTGCAATGTTCAACAACGCAAGCACAGCAGTTTCGAAGCAGGACCAAGTGGACGTCTGAATGTCTCCTCATCTTACTACACAGTTCCTAACTCTCCAGGGAAACGTCATTGTGGAGAAGCAGAAGTCCTGTTAGACACCACAGAGTTCAACCTTTCAAATGATTTTTCTGATAACCTTCAGAGCGACACTTCGGAGCTTGTGGAATTCACCAAACCAAAATGTACTGGGGTTCAGGGTGAGGCCTTGCGCTTATGGCAATCTGATGCCGACTTGTTTTTGGAGGAATTCCTCCGCCTGGAGGGTCGAGGTGATTATTCACAAGACATTTGTGCTTGCGGTGAGGAAGCAGCGACATATCGTTGTCAGGATTGCCATGGTTGCGAATTGTTTTGTCATTTGTGCATGATCCGCATACACGACAGACATCCACTTCATAGAATGGAGGTATGTGTATATATACCTTACATTCCTTACATCGACTGACTCTTTTGCACTTTAACCTTAGCAATGGGATGGTATCTCATTTTACAGCGTTACCTTGAAGTCCATGGGGATCCGTTTACAACTTGGACATGCTTCTGGTGTCCGGTGCATCAACCCACTCACTGCTCACAATGACGACTTTGTTATCATTGACTACAATGGCATCTACGAAGTAGGGTTAGATTTCTGTGGATGTGCATATGCCGAACCACACATCATTCAACTACTACGTGTTCGCCTCTTTCCTGCCACAACAGTTGATCCGAAAACAGCTGCAACATTTTGGGCACTGGAATACTTTCAGATGCTGTCTTTCGAGTCCAAAGTCTCCGCATTTGAATTCTACAAAACAGCTGCTCGCTTGACGGACAATACTGGAATTCATACACCAAAGGTCCGTGCTAATTCTATTTTTACTTCAATTTATCATATTACAATCTAGGATCGTTACGAGGCATTGTTACGCATGATGTGAGAGTGGCGCTTCATCAAGCAGATGAAGCGTGCTGGTCAAGGTCACCACCCCGACGGTATTGGTGCAACTAAACCTGGTACCTGCGCTGTTTTGTGTCCTGTGTGTCCCCACACAGGCAAAAACTTGCCGGATGGATGGGAAAATACACCATCCAAAATACAGTATGTATAATGCCACCTTTCCACCTTACTTTTTCTCACATGGTCCCAGATTTTTATATGCCTTATTCCTTGCCATCGACACCAATTTTCGTCTCACTCGCCGTAATGTCTCTTCTGACATTGTTGATCCGGGTCTCAATCGTGGATATGTGTTTTTTGTGGAGGAACAGGCGTATAAAGGTTTCATTGGTTCACGCGAGTGAGTTGTCCAGGAGGTAAATTCAACTTTAATTTGTCGTGAGTGCTAAGTATAACTCTCTGTAGTTAAGTTCATGCTCCAGTCACAACGCAGTCAACCTTGCAGATTCAAGAGTCTCACGTGGCCTTGCAGCCACTGGCGCCAGTACTATCAATTGCACAAGACATAATTTCAAATAGCCCTGCTCAGTTGGTGACTTACAGAAGGGCGAAAGGTGCGCAACATTCCACATCCTTGCTGTATTGCTAACAACAGAACTTACAGGTACATTAACATGGATTACTTATTCTTCTCAAGCATGCAGTCTTCATCGGAGATATCAACATTGAATATCTCATACGATATTGCTTGTCAATGGAGCAAACATCTCTGGACACGAATGTCCGCCTTCCCGCACCAGTACCACATCAAGCACGACCTCAAATCAATCACATTTCTCATACCAAAATTCCACCTGCCGGCCCATGTGGCCAAATGTCAGTCAAACTTTTCCTTTAATTTCATCAAGGGCGTTGGTCGCACAGATGGTGAAGCTCCCGAGTGTGGCTGGGCCAACATAAACCCCATCGCGACAAGCACATGGGAAATGGGTCCTGGTTCAAGGCGCGACACCTTAGATGACCACTTCAATGACTGGAACTGGAAGAAGATCTGTGCAATGGGTAAGTTTTTAGCCTCTCAACTGAACATCTGAATTTAAAGTATCACTGTCTCTTAGGTTTGATTTTCCGCCGAAAGTACAACTTCACAATAATCGAGGTGCAAGAATGTGTCGACGATCTCATCAATTTTGAAGCTTCCCTAGCCGCAGATGAGTTAGTTGAATGGAGGAAGGACATCAAAGCATGGGAGGCAGACCGTTCACAACCAAACCCATTTGAAGGCAGAGCTATGATGAGTATGTGTATTTTATACTAACACATTTTGAGAAGCTGACGGCATTTTCAATAGCAATGACTCAGGCTGCCGTGCGCCTAGCCTTATCGATGGCTGAGGCTGCAGAGATTGAGCGTGGCAACAACATGTCCCTACACGATGATATATCACCATCGGTGTTGATTTCATTGGGATTAGAACTCGAAGATCAGCAGTTGAGTGTTTATTTCTGGATGTATTGAACTCTCTGCTTTCATGCTCGCATGAAAGGTTATCTGTGACGACACTTACTCCAAAAAATCCTGGAGTATTGTAGTGCAGGGCATGTTCCAATTGTGAGAAATTAACCAGATGGAATGCGAGATGTGTCAGTGGGAACTAAATGTGGATCCAGTAACACTGAGGGAGTTCACGCACTGACTCTATTCTAGGTGCCGTCTTGGCTTTGATGCCAAGGCAATTGGACAACACACTACAGATGTCCAGAAGGGCAAGATCTTACAGCACATGAATACTCTTCACCGACACATTGACACCTGGGCCTGGGTGCAGTTGTTGTATATGCCTAGTGTCTCCCGCCTGCGGTCACCAGATGACATTGCCACTGAAACGAAGGCCCACAACATCAGCCTTTTTCTGCTGTCCTCTCTACCCCACCAAGTGCCATGTGACGACCGCTTGCTCAGACACGAGTGGGAATTGCATGAAGCTCAGGCATATGACACGCTGAATGACCTCTGCGCCATGCTTAACCTCCAATACCACCTTTACAAGTATAAGGACACATTTGTTTGGGGACAGCGAGCAAATACCCAAGCAAATGGAATCATCAACAATGCTGAACATCGCATTGACACCTTATCACTCAAGTATTCCACTGCTAGATAGAGATGCACTCATCAATCTGGCGGCAAGGCTGGGCAAGACAGATGACTGGGAGAGGAGCCTCAAGCCACTCGACAAGCAAAGGGATGCTGTACCACTCAAACACGATGATGGCCGAACAGTAGGGCAACAAAGTATATCGTGGATCTGGAAGACTTCGGGCTTCAACAGCAACGAGCTAGGGCTACAGGACTGTAAGTAGGCTCTAATGACTGGTGATTCTTGCTGACCTGGCCATTTTATAGCGCTACATGTTGAATGGTGTAAGGTGTGAGCACAAGCTCATCGTTGGGAGGAAGAAGTACAACTACTATGGGAGGAAATGCATCGCATTGTTGCATTTCTTGACTGGCAGGCAGGCTGGTGGGACATGCAAGGTCCACGGCGTGCTTTTAACTCACTGCAAGCTGGAGAGGGTGCCCTTGCCTATGCGCAGTGCCAGGCTAATCTACGTCGACAGATGGTCGTCCACATCAAATCAATGTGGGCAGCCAATCCTTCATGGCAAGAAGCAGTCCATCATCGTTCTGAGTTGCCAATGCTGAACCCCGATTCCCCTGCCGTTCACTTGATTTGAGCTTGTAATGGAGAGGATGACGAGAGAAACTATTTAATCTACCATATTTCTGTGTTTACAAGTGGTGAGTGCCGTGCCTAACGGATGGGTTGCAATAAGAGAACTATGATGTCATTTGAATAATTTGATCCTGGCTCGTCATTGGTGGAAACCGAGCCCCGAAGGTGATATATCATGAAATGCCTGAAAGTGATTTATCACACGAGGTGATACAAAGGTGATGTATCATGAAAAGCTTTAAAGTGATGTATCATGCGAGGTAACACGACTGAAAGTGATGTATCATGCAAACCTGAAGGGCTTTGAAGGTGATATATCACGCGAGCCTCAAACACGACCAAAAATGATATATCACGCAAGCCTCAAACATGACTGAAAGTGATATATCACGCAAGCCTCAAGGGCTTTGAAGGTGATATATCACTCGAAGCTTCAAACACAACTGAAAGTGATATATCACGCGTGCCTCAAACACAACTGAAAGTGATATATCACGTGAGCCTCAAACACAACTGAGAGTGATATATCACGTGAGCCTCAAGGGCTTTGAAGGTGATACATCACAGGACAGGCAGTGGGAAAGGTGAGGGAGGTGATACATTATGGTATATGGACCACAGGCTCTGATATAACATCAGCCTTCTACAATACTAGACATTGATATATTATACCTACAGGATTTTGTGGACGGTCCGCTGCAGAAGCTACTTTGGTAGCAGGCAAAGGTATGTCAGGTCGCATCCGCTTTACAGGATGAGAATGGTCATCATCATCACCACCAGCATGATGGTTAGTCCTTCATTTCTGGACTCGTTAAGTTAGCCTTCAGCCTACACCATGACAATTAGCTGCATACATGATATCGAGCCCCTGCTCACTTATCTGTCCAGTGACCAGACTTTTTTGATCCCAGCTTTGTGGGTCCTGCAGATGCATCCTCTGCAATGTTTAGGACAAGTTCATCGTCCATTTCCCCCTGCGGTGCTGAATCCTGCCGCTGATGTTAGTCCTGTAAATTAGTCAAAAGTGAAAGACTTTGGTGTGGAGTTTGCGCAGACTTCACACAGACCGGCCATTTCCTACATGTCCTCACCATCCCCAGATCACCGGTTTGTCTTTAGCGAAGACATAGAATCAAATTGCAACTGATGGTGCTTCCTCCTCAAAGGTACACTCATCTGACAAGCATGACGATCGCGGAATAAGCCAGGGAATGGAACTTGAGGGATTTGCTGGTCCGAAGATAGTCCAGCCTTTGACGCCTGAGGCGCTGGCAAAATTCAATGCTGTGCAAGCTCGCACTGGCGTAATCTACATCTCACAAATACCTCCTGGTATGCATCCTGCCAAGGTACGACATTTAATGAGTGCCCATGGCAAAGTGGGGAGAGTGTATCTCCAACAAGAAGGTGTGTCTGCTCTTCACCATGCTGTTGCACACTAATTAGATTTTTGTCAAGACGCCAAATGTGCATACCTCCACCGAATGTTTATGTCCACAAAAAAGCCACATTTCACTGAAGGCTGGGTGGAGTTCAAAGATAAAAAGGTCGCAAGATCTGTGGCTGAGATACTAAACTGCGCAGCCAATCGGCGGCAAGAAGGGCACTCGTTGGCGAGATGATGTGTGGACTATGAAGTACCTCCCCAAATTTAAATGGAACATGTTGACTGAGCAAATAGGTGCGTGTTTCTGCTTCATGCATGAACACGCAGGAAACTCATTGCAACCTCAGCACATGAAGCTGCTATTCACACTGCTAAGTTGCGCATCGAGCTTGTACAGTCGAAGACGGAACAACACGATTACCTTAAGAATGTAGAACTTGCACGAGTATTGGACAAGCGTAATGAAAAAAGAAAGGAAAAGGGTTCAGGGCCACTTGAGCTAAAACGCCCAGCTGAGGTCAGTAAAGAAGAGGAGCCTCAAAAAAGAATGAAGTGCATGAGTGATACTCAGCTTAATAGTGTACTTTGTAGCATATTTTAGTTTCAAGCTATATGATACTGAATTGATCATTGCAAGTAACTACACTGCACATGAGTTCAGTTAGTGCACGGGTCAGCTGGGGGCATGGGATAAATTTTAATCGATGCATGATTAATAGGGAAGGGAAGAGAACATGGTTGATGGAAGCGATGACTTGCATCACAAAATTGTCGACAATATCAGCAGCTGAACATCTTTTATTATGTATGTAGTTGCAGACCATATTTGATCACCATAGGAAGTCCCCGTGGTGCAGAGAAGTGTGACCCAGCTCCGGAGTTCGTTGCTTTACGCCATCGTGTTCAAAAGGAAGGTTGGAGAAGGCGATTAAATATGTCTCTGCTAGACCTCGAGTCGGGCAAGTTTCAAACTTTGATCCTGACTTGGGTGAGCCTGTTTGAAACAGACACAACTTCTTCCGTTAAGGAGACCGTGACAGTCAAGGCTAGTGAGGATACAAAGTGGTGGTAATGATGACATGCAGTTTGACCTCGACACTGAGGACGATGCTGGTGAACAGGAGCCCAGCCATGCTGAGGCCAATGGGAAAACTGCGAATGACAACAAGCACAACTTAATCATGGCGAAATCACGTCCTAGTGTCATGGTATGTAATGGTAGTAAGTAGCTTCCTATAGTAACATCACCAAAATTGCCCAACCTATATCTAACTATATATACACCTATAACGCCTGTGACACGCTGTACGGACTGTGACAAATGTCTACAATTTAGTGTCAGAGATATGAGAATACAAGGAAATGATTTTTGTGATATAGTCGGAGGAACGTTCCAGAGTTCTGATATGTGTGAATACATGTTCCAGATCGCTACAATATGACATTGCATTATATCATCCAATCACGCTGATATCAGATTATAACAACATATCATTGCACTATTCGAATACATGTAGTACAGTAATATTATAATGCAGCATAAACGTGGTAACCGCGTACAAATCGACTGGACATGGGTGCGAAGCCAGAAACGAAAAGAGAGCGTACAAGTGACATCATTGAGTGCAGCAGAGTGAAAAAGAAACATGCAAGCAGTTGTGGGTCCATGTGAGTATTGTAAGTCCATGAGAGCATACAGTGGCAGATGATTCTCGTGATGAGCATGTGAATGGAGACGAAAATAAAATGAAGCAGTAGTATGATACTAGATACAAACAAGCAAAAGTCATTAGAATCACACCGAATACAAAACTGTCATCACTCACCTCGAAAAATCATTTCCTGGACTTGCGCCTAGTCGAAGCTTTCTTGGGTTTCGTAGCACTGCCCTTTCGTGTGCGTTTGACTGGCTGAGGGACTTCTTGCTCTTCTTCCATCAAAGGACTATCATTGTCAAACAGATCGTCAACATGCGTGGTGATGTCTTTGTGCTTGTGTGAGGTGACAGGCGCTGATGAAGCAGGGGTAGGGGGGTGCACAGGTACCACTAACTCCTTCACAGGAATATCTCCAACGGCCACTTGGGGAGATGAGGGAGGCAGTTGTGAACTTGGCAATCTTGAAGGCAGAGGAGGTGGGGTATGCTGATGTGGTTCCTGTTGTCGATCGAGTGGAGAGGGCTGTGCAGATGGTATATCAGAAGATTGGGAAGCTCATGCAGCATGCGCGGCGAGCTGCCACTCCATTGCCACCATATCATCATCCTCCGAGCACTCAGCGCTCTCAGAATGAGTAGGCTTGGCACCGTTTTCATTGCCAAATAGTTCCTACATAAAAACAGACATTAGATAGCAGACCGAGGTAGTAAATAACTTACTCATTGAAATATGCAAGCAGGGAGTCGACCCATTCACTGTCTTTCCTCTCACAAATAAGGTGCATGATCCTGTAATAGAAGTCGCTGTAATGAAAAAGGCTGTCCTTGTCTTTCCATTTGTTGAGAGAGCTAATGCCAAAGTGTGCCTGGCAGGTAGAGCATAAGAAAGAGAACATATGACTAAAAAAACCGAACCTGGACAGTGGCGTATGCAATATGCTCGGCTTTCACCGCTAACATACTGTGGATCTTTGCATTGCATGGACGTAGTTCCATTGGAAGCACCAGCTGAGAGGGCAGACGATGGAGACGTAAAGATGTGTTTGGCGACCTGAGTAATATATTAGCCACACACATTACATATCATCAAAGCGAACATAATACTTATGCGCTCCAAAAGATACCCCCTGAAAAGTCCCTCGATGATATTGTCAGGGTCAAAGTCACTACCTGGACTGTCCCCCTGGATACAGATAAGCAGGCCACAAGGCTGCAGGTCACCTTCAGTGACCCAGCTTGTGTTCTCTTCTTTGACCTGTAATAGAATTAGTACTACTAAGTCGCAAAAAAAACAATCTTACTCAGGCCAGATCCTTGTTATATTCAATCAGAAATTTCGCGGGACAAAGCATTGGGCCCAGCTGCGGGTGATTGAACCCCATTTTGGAATGAGACTTGCTGTCATTGCCAATTGGAGGGTTTACGAGGGCCTTATCTGGGACTGGCGCAGCATACGAGCCCATGCGGCTCTTGAGACGACTGGCGTCCTCCGAATGGGTGTGATTGATCATATTCTGCATCTGAGAATAGTGAGCTGTAATCAATACAGGTATGTAGGAACTAAAATACCTCACCGATGAGATGTGCGAGCTCCTCGCGTTTTTTCTTCTTACCTATCAAACTCCCGAGATAAGGGGCATGCTCCATGACGTATTTGAACGTCCGCTTGTAGCGTGCACGTGTGTGATCATCGCTGTAAATCAAATTAACATGCATATATGCGCATATACATACTCGAATAGACTTACATGTTAACTGAGGATATTTGTATGGGAAATCTTGGCAGTGTTCTCCCATTGGATCTCCGTCCTCAGCTGCTTCATCTTGCTCCAAAAGTAAACACACCTGGATTACCTGCTTGAGGTCGCAGAACATATCCAGGCCATGTGGGATCCATCGTGCCACAGTGTGTGCACTGGTCCCATGGGGTGAGCTCTTTAAGACGTGATCTTCTAGAATATCATCAAGATGAGATTAATCTGATTGCTGTGAAAATGAAATACCTCACCTTTTTGTTTTTTCAGCCTTCTTTTCGGCTCTCACTGGGCTATGCGTCCTATATGGTTCAGGTAAGCTCTGATTGGAACAACTGATATCGTTAAATGAATCACCTGGCCTTTTTGGACTTGCGTCCATCCTTATCGGACACGTCTCTTCTGCATTTCCCAGATATCCGAGGTGGTGGTGTGCTTGGTGGTGTGCTCACCTCTGAACCACTGGAAGAGCTCGTCGAAGAAGCAGAAGAGGAAGATGATGAGGCAGAATCGGCTCAATTATGATGCGCCATAGTGGTGGGAGGGAAAATGTGTGCTACAAGATAGATCGCGTTTAACGCATGTTATTAATGTTTGTTTGGTCAGATCTACCGCATATTTGAAAAAAAAAAAATATGACCAAACTAACAGTTTTTGGACATGGCACACAATACAATTGAGCACAATTGAGTCAAATACACCAGTAGTAGTACAATATATATAAAAACAATCACAATGATGCATCTGGGTCTTGAGAGATCGATTTCTTGATGTAGTAGCTCCATGGCACGGTGGGATTCTCGGGATCTTCATTGGGGTTCCCAACATGCCTGGTTAGAAGCTTGCATGGGGATGCAACTACTGGCCTTGGGAAGGGTTAGTTAAAAGTTCTATTGAAAGCACTGGCAACATACTGATAGTAGTCCTCGTCGATCGCGAGATCCTCATCTTCAACCTTAACCTCTCCAACTCCGACCTCCATGTCTTCAGTCTTCATCTCCGCATCGTTGTTCCCACCCTCCTCAGTTTCGAACTCCGGCATCTCCGCATCATCAGGTCCCACCCTCCTCAGCCATGTCCTCTGTTTCGATCTCCGTGGCATCGGAGTCCGTCTCAGACTCTGTGTCAGAATCTGTCATGTTAGTAGTTGACCGGGACAGGCTGTTGGCGTATGCGAAAGACTATTTTCTAGAATATAACAATTAGAGTAGTTTTCAAACGTGAATAAATAATACCTTGGGCCCAGGAGAATCTAAGTTGATATTAAAACAGTAAGTGTTCTCTAAGGAAACGACAGTTTTGGATGTCGATGAATACGACATCCCCAAAGACGTTGAGCACTGGAGGTCCAGGCGTCGTCAGTTATGTTAGTCATAGATATTAATAATAATGTTAATGTTGATAAACAAAATCGAGTCGAGGACAATTAGTATTACCTGCAAGATTCTGGCAGGAGTTTAAATTTGACATCAACACCTCGAGGGCAAGTCCCGAAGACTGTGTCTTGTCGTGGGAAAACTGCGACTGCCCCATCAGTTTCAACTGCTCACGAACAGCTCAGTCATCAAACGACTCACCATCCAGTGACAAAATCAAGCCCGCACTCAGATCAGCATTGGAATGAGCTGTGGGATTTTACTGGAGGTTGATTGTATTCAGCATGGTCAAGGGATTATGGGCGTCTTTCTCTCAGCTGTAGAGGTGCATTTATCGTGCATTTTTATACTGCCTCATCATGCTGACTCACCTCATTGTTCCTATTCCAGTGTTCCTGAACGCAATGAACACACGTGTGGCAGTATCTGACGTGTGTCTCCACAGTTTAGAGGTGTGTGTATTATGCTGCCTCACTACACTGACCACTTGTTTCTATAGATGTCTTTTAATTTGCCCTTACCGTTCCAGCGGGAGAGCATGTGTGGCGTATCTGACGCGTGTCTCCTGCAGTTTAGAGGTGCATGTATTGTGCTGCCTCACCATGCTGACCACTTGTTTCTATAGATGTCTTATAATTTGCCCTTACCATTCCAGCTGGGAACACACGTGTGGCATATCTGATGCCCTTGAAGACTTCCATTGTGAGGTGTGATCTCTTCACATCTTAGAGGTATGTACATTGCGCCGCCTGCATCATTACTGCCTTTCTGGCACACACTGACTGATCTCTTCACATTTTAGAGGTATGTACATTGCACCGCCTGATCACACTGACTCACATTGTTCTCATAGATGCCTAAAACGCTGTAGAGACTCGTGTTTCTGCAGGTGCATATCCGCACATTTCGCACCTTTTCACAACTCATGACAAGTGGCCTTCAATGCACAACTTACATCATCATCCATATGCAACTTCTATCATGTCTCTGGTCATTCTACATACAGCATGCAGCTTTCCCACGAAACGCGCCATAAGCGCGTTACCTTCCCGCACAATGCGCAGCATTCCCGCGCGCGCGCCTTGCGCGCCTTCTCGCGCTTAAGCGCCCTGCATCACCTATCATCCAGGAACATCCAGTCTATGTCCATCCACCTCATTGGTACGTCATATCCTTTGCCTCGTGGTTTGTAACAAGCATTGCAGCACTATTACATGTCATTATGTATTCATAGTGCTTACTGCTCCTATTCCTTCCGCTTCCGATGCGATTTCCATAGTATAAAGTTTGCTGACTTACTACTCCATCATTATTACTCCCCTTTGCTGTACTTCCCTCACTATTGGGTTTTACTTTAAAGTAGTAGTCACCACTTGGGCGCACTTTGTGTTTCCAATGGTTATCGTTATCCGCCTATACTAGACCTTAATCCGACCTCATTATAACGCTCGCTCTGCATTTGCACTCACTTTGCACATCCATTTCCATATCCATTTCCTCATCCGGTATTCTCCCGCACAATGCGCGCCTTAGCGCGCACTTTCTCACGCTCGCGCTCCTACCTTAGAGCACTCTCTCGCGCTTTGTGCTCACTTCGCTTTCTTCTCGCGCTTTCGTGCATCCATTGCACTACAAGGGTCTTTCATTCATCTGGTTCTGTGTTCAGTAGCAGTCCCCTTTAGGGTCGAACGTTCTTGCATTCTGCGAGTATAGCAGCTAGGCAGAGCCAAGACTCACTTATACTGGTTGAGCATTTTTTAGATATTTCATATCAGCCCAGCCAGGTTGAGATTGCCTCACCGTATTGGTATGCTCGGATCATTCGGATATTTCATGTCGATGTTTGGGACTACAACGACCCATCCATGGCCAAACCATGTCGAATAGATTTTTTATTTGTGCGTTGGTTCGGACGGGATGTAAGTTACAGTGCTGGTTGGTCGGCAAAGCAGGTTACACCGCATTGGCTTCATTAGAGGCGAAGACCCTGCTGCCTTTGGGTTTTTAGATCCCGATGTTGTCATTCGGGGTACACACCTCATTCCGATATTTGAAAAGGGTCACACCAATGGACTCCTTCCGGAGTCATTTGTCCGATGCGAGGCAGATTTGGGTACAGATTGGCTTAACTTCTATGTAAACACGTGAGTCTACTACCATACATATCTACTGCTAACTAATATCACTAGGTTCGTTGATAGGGACATGTTTATGCACTATCGAGGGGGTGGTGTTGGCTACAAGATATCGCGTGGATGGGACGAGTTTTTACAGAGTGATGGGGCTCATGTGGAGCATGTAGAAGAGGAGGGAGACAGAGATGCGGACATAGAGGATGAAGAAGATGAGGACGAAGAGGCTGATGACGAAGAGGATGACGATGGCGAGGATGACGATGGTGATGATGACGAGGACGAGGATGAGGACAGGATAGAAGCAGACAAGGGAGAAGAGTTGGATGATGATTTTCTGGCGGCAGAGGGGTATGGCGCTCTGTAATTCCAAGTAGTACTATACCATTTTTTGATCCGTCGTTTGATCCATCGCCGGAGCTACATATAATGACATTGCCAGCTTATAATTATAATATAATGTCATTACCACCTTATACATACAATATCATGTCGCTGCCACCGTGGTTGAGCTGCGTATAGCATGATGTCATAGGCGGGAAGGTTTATAACGTGCAAATGCTGTATGACGTGTGGATACTTCATCTGAGGTCAGCAACGCTCAAAAAGCAGCTTTTTGAGTGTCGTATTTGGTATGGTTCAGGTCATACTCACGTACAGCACGGGACTATACCTAAACCTGTGCAGAGCCTTATGTTTTTCGTTGACTGGAGATTGAGCCGAGCCTCAGCTACGTTATCGCGAGAAAATCTGGATTATCGACTGCAGATAACAATGATCACGAATCATGATTGTACTAGATAACTGATAATCTAAGTGTAGCGACTATAGCTAATCCCAGCGATGTTGCATCCTCTTTTTAAGACCTGCACAGTGTACTTATTCCACCTCTCCAATAGATGCGGCAGTAGTCTTGATGGTACCCGTAATCAGGAGTAGTAGTTTGTTGTACATTTGTCTAAAGGCTGCTGCAGAAAAATTAATACTTTGTCGAAGACCTGTCACTGTGCTCTTGAAGTCAACAGAATACTGCAGCGCCAGAGGTCACAAGAATGTTGCCAATGGCCTCCACACTATTGACGTGCTGCCCGTACCTGGCAACCCACACAGCATCGAGAGCGGTGTCGGCGAGACCAATATGCTCGAAGGGATATTGGACTGTCTCTGAGTTGTCGTTCGTTAAGCTGTTCAAAATCAGAAGTGACCGAGAAGAAGATAAGTGAAAATGTACTGATAGAATCTCCCCATATATGAAAGCTAGCGTAGTCTCATCAATCAGGTCAGGAATCAGGGCCTTTTTATGTGCAGGCTCATCCTCTTCGGACCACATTGACAAGTGGAGACCATATGCCTGTGGAACAACTGCATGAGCAGCATTCCTGAAGCTAGACAACAGGTCCGTGATCGGCACTGTAATCATTTTGTACAGCATCCCTGTATGCTGGACAGCCCAGCCTTGTGTTGATGCTGTGAAAACAAATAGATTGTCAGTATGATAATACTGAGTCTTTTTCGAAACTTACCGCTGCACGAATTAAGAAGGGCCTGACGTGCTGTATCTTGCTTCATGGTCGTTGTCAGCAAGCAGCATGTATTTAACGCGTTTTCCAAGACGATGACGCATGCTGCCTTCACGACTTCTCCATGAATCGGGTTTTTTGAGTCATAGTGACCTTCTGGCGAGGGTCGTGTATCCAACAGTGCAGGCGCTGGAGTAGGTGCTGGAATAAGCGCAGGCATTGACATTGGTGGTGCTGATGTTGATGCAGGCACTGATGCAGATGTTGATGCAAGGGCAGGACGTAGATGCTGACGCCAACACAGGACCAGATAACAATGAATCCGAACTTGCCATTCGTGGTGGTCTCGCTGGTGGGAGAGGATATTCTCAGGTGATCCTCCTTTGGACACCCAATTCTTCTACTCTCTGTTACAGTCAGTAGCAATAAGAGTATGAATATAACGAGAACTTACATGGACCACACCATCTGTAAATTCTCCACTGAGATCCTCCTGGAAGCGCATTGGCGCCAGGCTGTAAGCGACTTGGAATCTAGCTGGCTGGCGGCTTCGAGTGTTTCGGTCTGGCCTTGTGACCCTAGGGTAGTCACCAGATAGTAGCAATCTCCTAGGGGCAAGAATCTCACCGTGGAAACTTGGGGGCAAGATGGTATTGGTAGAAGGGTAGTGTGGCTGTCCATAGTATGGTGAGTGTCATTGTAGTTGCTGCTGCTGCTGATACTGATGCGCCAGCTGTTGCTGTTGCTGCTGCTGATGCGCCAGCCATTGCTGTTGCTGTTGCTGCTGCTGACACGCCAGCCGTTGCTGTTTCTGTTGCTGCTGCGCCAGCTGTTGCTGTTGTTGATGCTGATGCACCAGCTGTTGCTGTTGCTGTTGCACCAGCTGCTGCTGCTGCGCCGGCTGTTGCTGTTGTTGCTGGTGGTACTGGTATTGCGTTGGACCCTGCGCCGCTTGGGATTGTAGTGGGGGTTGTAGTTGGGATTGGGTGAGCTGTTGAAGGTATCCGGAAAGCATCTCTGGGAAGTCGGTGTAGTCGTTGTCATTGTCGTCATATGGTGTAGGTTGTGGGATGTCGGCAGCACTACCAAGCTGTGATGTAGATGGATTACCGGCGATATTCAAGCCATCCTGTTGAATGACAGGGAAATCCTGTTTTAATCAATGTTAGTGGTATCGATCTTTCAATCGGATCACGCACCTTTGTCGTAGTTCATCGACTTTTACAACGTCGCGGAGGGTTTTTCGACATCGTGCCAGTGATGGTGGTGTAGAAGTAAATCGATTATCAGTACCGACTCACTTACTTACATATAATTGGGTACTCTGATAGGAAAGGAACAAAGTTCAATGATATTCATGAGGCGGACACAGTACAAACACTGATACACAATGAATGTTAATTCAACTTAATGTCGACATTGGTGCTTAATATGATTTCGATTTCAGGAGGTCATTGGATGTTGAACAGCTTGTGGGAAGATATGGTTAATGAAACAACGTTGCTAGAAATCATAAGAACGAAGAATTTAACAAAAAAAACTCATCACAGACCTTGAAAGAGTCATGTACACAGCCCAAATGTTTAACCTCCATTGGGTTCGTGATCACCCACCTTGTCAACTCCAGAATGATCCCCGCTAGAATCAGCTGACAATATATTCGGAATGCCGGTGCAAAAGGCATGGTCCGTGATAGTGTCGAGATCATTGTCGAGTTCAGTCAACGCAGCACAGTCAGAACTGTGGCATGTGACAAGATGATTGAGATCAGTCGTGACTTGATTGTCGTCCCGATCAACGAGCATGTTCACAAACATTTCGACTTCTTCAGCTTTCACATTGAGAAGTTCCTTCTCTTTTGCATGGATGTATTGGCGAAGGTGCCTCAGCCGTGCAGCCTCCTCTATCTCCCACTCTGACACAGCGAAATGAGCCCATTGAGTTTCATGGGCAGCTTCCTTGTATGTGATCACGTAGCGAACTCCATCTTGATCAAAGCGTTCTAAACCACGCGAGAACACTTGTCAATCCTGAAAATACAAAATTTAGCATGAGAGCTTCCTGAATTGCAGCTTGATTACCATGGTACCGTCTTTGGTATCACTTGAGTTGCCGCAGTAAGGTCTGCTAAGCAACTTCGTGAACTTTCATTCATCTCTGACAGAGAGCCCAGTCCACTTGTAAGGTCCATACACAGGCTGTGCAAGTCTCTTTTGGGCACGGAGTGGCCCAACCTGTCCTGATAGGACACCAGGAGCATGGAGTGATTCTTCAGAGTGAGAATCATCAGAATCTAAGTGTTCGTGACACTTAGAGGGGGAGGATGGATAATTGCTGCTCAGCGGAGAAGAGCTTCTTGGCGGCTCGTCAAATATACTAGAACTTCTGGGGGGGGGTAACTCTTTGACCGTGTGGAGAAGCAAAAGTTGAGGCTGGAGTCGTTCTTTGACCGTTGAAAATTTTGGAGTTTCTGGCAGGGGGCATTCTGTCAATTGGACATATGTTGGCTTGCAGTCTTGACATCTATGAAAAAAACTGCCTGAGTGCCTGCTGCTTGATATCTACTTCAAGTTGCTGCTTGATATCTAAGTGTAGTACACGTTTGTTGAAAGTCAAGATACGCACTGCGGAGTTTGAAAGACTTAGCACTTTTCTTTCCATCATGGAGTATGGCGCAGTGGATTCAGTTGAACAGGCCACCCCGCATCCATCGCAGCCAGGGAACTATGATCCATTTGGTCCTGGGTTCCTTCAAGAATCTACCTATGATCTTGGTGATGCTCGTTCAAGGTTAGCATGGCCATTTGACTTTTCAGTCACTGCTACTGATCCAGGTCTTTGCCAGCACGAGGCCCGACTCTGATACCAGTATTAGGGCTGACATTGGCAGTGTGTCTTGCCCATTGTGCAGCGATGGTTTCAAATCATACAAGGCAGTCACGGACCATCTTAATTGATTGTGTTATCGCCAAAACACAACACTCCCTGCACCCAGAGGATTGAAATGAGCGCCAGAAAGTAAAGTGCACACACAATACCACCCTAAATCTGGCTATCACTATATTATCCCAGATCATCCGCCTCCCCGTAATCTCTTTCAAGAAATGCAGGATCATCGCCTTCAGCCTGAACGAGAAGTAAACCCATGGTATCCATTTGACGGCCCAGGAGAATGGTCACTTGTGAAATTTTTGGTTGAAAACCTCTCGCAGACTCAAATTGAGCAGTTCTTGAAGTTGGAATGGGTGTGTTTGTATCAATTCAATTCCAGTCTCTCGGTCAGACCAGCACCTGTTTGCATCTCCTAGTTTAAGACACGAGAGCGACCACAGTTCAAATCAAAGGATGAGCTGTTCTATTACTTGGAGCAACTTCCTGGACATGGACCAAAATGGCAGTGCACAGAGTTTTGTCTGAAGGGTTACAAGACCAAGCAGCCAATTCACCTTATCTGGAGAGATGGTTTAGAAGTTGTGAAGCAGCTTTTTTCCAACCCGGTATATGCGAATCATATGTGTTATGATCCTCACCATATCTACAATGGACAAGAGTGCGAAATTGGAGAGTTCTGGACATCGGATGATGCTTGGAACATACAGGCATGTATCTACTTTCATTCCTAGCTGCATTGCTGATCCTCAAACCTTGTAGAACGAACTTCCCGAAGGATCTACTATTGTACCAATTATCACCGCCTCGGACAAGACTCCCGTCACACGACACACTGGTGGGCTCGAAATGCACCCATTATTTATGACCATCGGAAACATCCAATCTGATGTGACAATCATACCAGCGCTAGGCGCATATGAGTGTCATAGGCATAATTTGCCCTACCCAGAGGAAAAGAGTAAGCTGCTAGTCACCAGCGCTATTCAGTTCCAAAGCTATCTGCTTTGGAACCACTTTTCTCCCATAGCGCGCTGCCCGGTCCGACGCCTAGGTATTCCATCCTCCCATGTCCCGCCTATGTCCACCTACCTCCACTGGTGTGTTATTTTTCCTTAAATGTCGCTACTCATCAGTCGCAGGTCTTATTACATGTATCCTTGTGTTTCGCAGCACTGCATGTCTTATTACCTGTCGCTACATTGTGCCCTCACCAGTGTCGCTACTATTCTCGCCTACACATTCCCAACCTTTTACGCAGTATGATAAAATGACCCATGGCACATACAGTACTATACTTCCCTTCCCCGGACCTTTGCTGGTGTGTCAGAGTCTCCTTAAGTCGCTATATCACAGTCTTGGTGCAATCGATTCTGCTCTTGCCATTCTCTCTGATTGCGTGTCACTTGACTTGCTTTAAGTGCGCGTTGCTAAGGATCCCTTATAAGTTTGACTGTCGCAACATCGGGATCGCTACTGGTAGTCGCACTATAATCTAGTCGCTATCGGGCATTTCACTTGCACTATCATATCTTACTTCCGCTCTCACTCTCTTGATTTCTTCTCGCTGTCGCTAGTCGGACGTTCACATAGCACTATCGCATAAAACAACTTGCATAGCGCTTCTCACTTATACGCACATTCTCTGTCAGAACTCACTTGTCGCTGATTGCTATAGCGCTACTCATCAGTTTTTGGTCTTAGGTCGCTATAGGTAGCAAGTCCTTTGCACTATCGCTCCCCTTGCATATTAGTAGGGAGTTGCTTCGTCAGCAGTCCTCTTGGGTCGAATACTACACTTGCGCCTATTTGGATAAGTAGCACTAGTTTCTAGCAGCCTAGTCGCTATTTCTCTTTCACACCAATGTCTGAATGAAGGCTACATCACATGCATGGTGGTGTGTTGTGTTCATGCCGACACCAAAATTCATCGTCAACTCAGATTATCAAACCCTTCTTCAGACACGCCTGTGGCACAAATGTGTCGACCTTGTCTGCTCGAAACTTAAAATTACTGCACGTGTCGGTGAATTCATGGTCGATGCTTCGGCAAATAGGTGTTTCTGTTTCACCCCCCTCATCAGCCATATTGCCGACCTTCCTGAACAGCTCATGATTGCATGTGTTTCCAAGAACTCGTCTCCCATCACTACAGCCACTCAGAAGGAGTTTGGGGATGCCATACCACATCCTCTGCGCAACGGAGTTGATATGTATGAGCTCATCTGCAAGCTCTGCGATAGAGTTGATCCCTGGGATCTCTACAACTTCCTCAAAGAGGCGAAAAAGTTGCACCTGAGTGGCGTCCACCTACCGTTCTGGAGGGACTGGAGACGCTCGAACCCGGCGAAGTTTCTCACCCCAGAGATTCTTCACGCCCTGCACAAGTTCTTCTTCGACCACGTCCTAAAGTGGGTCAAGGAAGCTATGGGTCATGAGCTCAATTTACAATTTTGGAGTCAACATAAGTGTGTGGGTGTGCATCATTTTACGTCTGGTGTCTCGCATGTCAAGAAAATGACTGGCAGAGAGCATCGCGATATACAGCGCACTATAGTACCTACAATGTGGGGAACTGTAAGTCCTGGATTCATTCACACAGTCCGCGCGATGATCGATTTTATTTATCTCGCACAAAATCCGGTTCATACCGAGGCATCACTCAAGGCCATGTCAACTGCACTATCTGACTTTCACGATCATAAGCAAACAATTCTCGATGCAGAGGCGCAACGAGGAAAAAGTGGAGCTAAGGATGATTTTTTTATCCCTAAACTAGAGCTCATGCAGAGCTTCACTCGCGCGATCCCGCATGTTGGCTCACTCATTCAATACTCGGCAGATGTTTCAGAATGTCTCCTTATCACCCACTGCAAACATCCCTTCGAGAAGACCAGCTGGCAGAAGGATTTTGTTCAACAAATTACCCGGATCCTTGATCGAGAGGAGGGCATCCATCTTTTCGAGCTTTACATGCTATTGGCTTCATCACCAGTGTCAACCTCTGGTCACGCCAGCAATGACCCACTTGTTAATGTCGTTTTCACGGAAGATGACAAAGTTGCCGGTCCAGAAGTGGACCCAGCATTAGCCTGGATTTCTCATGTAAATCCAGACGCTCAATGATGTCTACATGCCCCACGCCCCGTACACAACCACTTCTTAAAAGGAATCGTGTCTGATGATGCGAGAATCACTTTCAATGTTACCATCAACCCCGATCGCAAACACCTGACCATTCTTGAGCTTCAAACGCTATATAACATTGTTGATTTCCCGCAGGCTCTCCACCACTACTTCATGATCAACAATCACGGAGATCTCAATCTGCAGAGCAGTCAGGTGCTCTTTAGCACTTGGTTCAAGTTTCGCATTCAGCTATATTCAGCCTTCCATGAGCACACCATCATGCCTAGTCAACTGTTGCAGGCTGAACCCCCATCTAGCGAGTTCTCTTATGGCCACTGTGATACTGTTCTCATTCAGAACATCAGGAGCAGTGGTGCGTCCATTCTTTGACCTTTCTGGTGTATATTGACCTTGGGTTCATTTCACAGTTCCTTATGTAGCTCAAGTACAAGCTGTGTTCCAGTTGACCACACCACCCATCGAAGCACCCGGGCTTAATCAAGTGCTTGCATATGTTCAACACTTCAACGTCATCGGAGACAAACCTGAGCCTACAGCAGGGATGTGGAGAGTCACGCGCTCATACCTTCACAATACCTTGCAGCCACAATCCAGACGGCGATGTGGCTCCATACTCCCTCTCACCGACATCACTCATGGAGTGGAACTGATCCCCGTGTATCATACCTTGTTACCCAAGGAGGTCGACTCAAGTAATTCGCTGGAGGTTTTTGATGAATATTTTCTCAACAACTTCGCTGACAAAGAACTGTACCATACACTAGCAGTAGCATTTGGTGTCTAGTCATAGTAGATTGATATCAGCGTATCTTATCATATGTTTTGTTATTTCGTGAGTGTGATAAAGATAGAACAATCTTTGGGCATTGCAAACACTTACGTGTCGCATCCGCATCTCCACCAATCAGCAGCCTGCGCTACTGAGGTCGTAAGTGTCCGTAAGTGTCCGTAACGCGCGTAAGTTAAGCGTTCATTTCATGGTTTTGCAGATGCCTTGGAGCCATAATACTCGATCGTGTGAAGCG
Source organism: Suillus subluteus (assembly GCA_016647755.1). Classification (NCBI taxonomy): domain Eukaryota; kingdom Fungi; phylum Basidiomycota; class Agaricomycetes; order Boletales; family Suillaceae; genus Suillus; species Suillus subluteus. Next base: position 427,501 of record JABBWI010000006.1, read on the forward strand.
TTCTTAATAAGGTAATGTTACGTGTTGTGACATTTGGGCAGTTTTGGTGATGAAGTGCCTCGACATGGTCAAAATCTATCCTGTATATAAATCATGCCAGGAGGAAAGTCACGATATTGCAATTGTAGCTTAAATTTCACTTTTCTGTACATAGCACCTTCGAATGATTTTTGTGGTGCACTCCAACGTTGTATATCAATGAAGATTACCTCTTACTGACATCTGACATGTGTTGTTTGTAAGGATCGTAGCATTCCTGATGTGCCAGTTCAATGGCCGGTGAAGCATTACACAAAACTTCACAATCAATGAGTTATCAGATCTAAGTACGTTATGGATGGACAAATATTAGCTAAATGAGGCTGGGCGCGCTACAATCTGGCGCGTCGCGTACTAACAAAAATCTTTCCTACAAAATGCCTGGTATTGCCCACTCCATAGCAAAGAAGAAAACAGATGGCTCGTGCTGAACGGATGTACCAAGAGGCACTAAGGGATGCATACGGACGAGAGTCCGAATACAAAAGTGCACTCCTCGGATGCAGTCAACGGTAGTCCTACAATCAATGTTCTGTGACCGCTTATCTAATTCAGCTCGCGGCACAAGAGGAGAAGAAAACGGCAAGAAAAACGCGCCATTGGTGGGTGATGGGATGCCAAGGTTACTCACTGGTGATGAGTTCTACAATCAAGTATCTGAGCATCGAAGAGCAGCAGAGGAGGAAAGCTGCAGCCAAAGGAAGTTCGTCGGATCGAAGGGAGGGGAGAGCAGCCGCCATGGCAGTATGGAAAGAAGCGGAAGGCAGCGCGGCTGAAGAGAAACGAGGAACGTCGGCCACATACAAAGAAGAAGTGAGGCTGTGGGAGGAGGAGAGAGATTGTGCCAAGCTCGAGAAGCGTCGACCAAGGTGGACCAAACCAAAACAGGGCAAATTAGAGTCGCCGCTACCTAAACCGACTCTTGATGATGTTGAAGAAGACGATGAATGTGGTGTGAACGAAGACGAGGACATTGACGGCAATGATTCTGATGGTGGGAGCTTGGAGGTTTGATCGGCTTATCGCTTATCAGCGATAATTAATCACGTACTTCCATACCTCCAAAGAGTGTCAGTAACCGACATGCTCAGAGAAAGACAGCCATTAATGATCACCTAACATATGACTTAGAAGCGAACACTTGACAGACAAGTGAGTACTCCACGATTGTGATTTGAGGTGGCTGTGCAATTATCCCAGTGTACATGCGGAACGTTTACCGTTTCGATGGCCTTGCTGGCAGTTGCTGCGTTCCTGTGTGCTGGACTCTTTCATGAAAGAACTCTGCGACCGTCTTTCCTTCCTGCTTATTAGGGGACTGGTTGCATACACGGGCGACCTTGTTCACAGGCCTCAACTATAAGTATGACTTTTGTGAAGTCCATTTTCCGCCGCTTGAAGGGCAAGAATGCTGAACGACAAGGTCTGTCTGTCTTTCTTCTACTCTGCACCATTTTGGCCCTTCAACTCGTTTATGCTGCAGCTACTTCACATCCTTCCAATGATCATCCACCTCAATCTAAGGTTAAGGAGGGCGGTTTCTGGATGAAATTTGATTGGTGGTTAATGTGCGCTTTGGCCATCCCAGTGATACTTGAAACTCTAGACTATACGGGCAAGTCATTTTCGTTTTTTCTGCCTCTCGTCTCACCCTATTGGAATATCCAGTCGTCGCCACGGCGCAACCTCGAATTGTAGTAAGTGTTATACTGCCTTCAATCTGCAGGTCCTTGACATTACTTTCAGTCTGTATTTAACGCCTTAAACCTGCAAAGGTACTTATACATATTGAATCGCGACATGGGGGTTCTACTGATTTTATGCTATTAGCTATATTGGCACGTCATACTTGTTAGCATCAACAGTTTTCTTGCCCTTCTTTGCATCCATTGCCGATATCTATGGCCGTTACTTTGGACTTCAATTGTCCCTTCTATTTTTCCTTGTCGGTAGTGCCTTCAGTACGGGAGCTGTCAACATGACAATACTTTTGGTCGGCAGAGGAATAGCCGGTATTGGAGCCGCTGGTTTGTTGACAGTATGTATACTCTTTGTGGAGAACAACATGAATATCCTAATTATTGGTAAGATTGTGCCGACGATATTATCAGATTCGTCCTCACTGGATACGAATAACATCCAGCAATTCGCCAGGTTCTTCTTGTATTCTCTCGGTTTCTGTTTAGGCCCCGTCATCGGTGGTTTTTTAGTCACGGCTAGCTTCCGCTGGGTGTTCGCGATCAAGTATGGATTTCCTAGTACACTTAACAGACGATGTTAACGGAAATATAGCATTCCGAGTGCTGCCCTTGCCATGGTTCTTGGTTTCTTTTTGCTTCGTAAACGTGTCAAAGGTGCCAAGCCATCTGAAGAACTTCCAGGTTCCGCCAAATCTACGACATGGATAATTAAGCTAGCCCTCATCGACTGGATCGGCACGTTCCTCTTCGTTATTGGAGGCATCTTCATTCTGCTTGCGCTGAACTGGGGTCCCAATGATGACTGGAAAACTGTTCGTGTCGTAGTCTGCCTGGCTGTTGGTGTCATCGTCTTTGTGGCCTGCATTCTTTGGGAGGTCGTCTTGGAGTGGAAACACCAAGCTTCTTCCGTGGCATTTGGGGCCCTTTATCATGTGCAGCCCATGCTGCCTCTCGAGCTCTTCCGGTCCTACGACATCTGTGTCTTGCAGTATGGTTGCTTCGTGTCCGGCATCGTCATGTTCGTCATGTTCTACTTCGTCGCAGTGTTTATGACCGTCGTCTCTGGCTTGCCACCTGATCAAGCCGGTATACAACTTCTTTATTTTGCTCCTGGCATAGTATGTTTTCGCACTGCATCGGATCACTAATGTCTCACTATTATGATAGGGAGGAGGTAGCTTGGTTTCCATTCGGTTGATCAAGCGCTTCAGACAGGTAGACAACTGCAGTCTTTCGCTGTAAAACATACATATCTAACGATCCTTCCAGCCGATCTATCCAATCATTGCTGGATTAATCGTCATGACCGTTGGTTTGGGTCTCATCCAGATGGGCATGCAGAAGAATGTGCAAGGACTTGTTAATGGGTGCGACATTTGTGTACTGGTCAGAAACTGATTACTTACATCTGAACTTAGTTTCATGTGTATGACAGGTTTCGGGGTTGGTCTTACAGCTGGCCCTAATGTCGTTCAAGCTCGCTTTTTGATGCCAGACCATGTCGCCGTGACTAACGCTCTGTTACTTTTTGTGAGTTGTATCGACATGCCGTATGGTGCGCATACTCAAATGACATCTCGTAGTTCCGCGCCCTCGGTGGAACCGTCGGTCTAGCACAGTGTTTCACTGTCATGAACGCTAAAGTCAATTCCTACATCGTAGGACAGATACGAAGCGACGCTATCTCAGGCTCTGACCTCAATGTCCTTGAAGCACTCTACAACAGTGGTGGCCTCGACTCCATCCAGTCCCTCGAAGGTCTGCCGCCTGTTGTGCAGCAAATCATCCGTGATGCTTTCAGGAACGGTGTCCGTTGGAGTTTCATCTCCCTCATTCCTTGGGCTGGCTTGGCAGTCATATTGTCCTTGTTCCTTTCTAAGATTCCTGATCCTGATGCTCAGAAGACCGATCATGAGGAAGAAATGGAACTATCAGAACAGGACGAGACGCGAAAGCCTTCATATGAGCTCGAGGGTGACGAACATGACGACATGCCCATTCAACAGCAGAATCGTTAAATTTTAGTTGAGATGTTGTTATATTCTTCTTCTTGCAATCTCGGCGTGCAGCTTGATTCATTCCTCCGATCATATACCCGTCGTATAAGTTATGTTATTTGTTATGGCCACATTAGCCTTCCATCTAATCTATATCCTGGTTGCACCCTGACAACTTTCTGCCTAACTCAATCTTATAGCGAGATTCAAATTATCGCCATTCAAGCTGCCTGCGACCTTTGCACCAAACTCTGGAGAATGTTCACCACATCCCCAAACTGACTCTCCTCCTCAGCGCTCGCTGTATCCTCCGAGATCGGTGGACGGACCCCCCTTTCAGGCAGGTAGTTTGACCACACTAGTTCTCCGCCGCGTATGAAAGATATGCCATAAGACGTCTTGTAGTAGTTGAGTGGCGGGGCACCCTGCTCTACAGCAGGATCCTGCCTGACCGGGTTCCAGATCTTCTGGAGTATGTTGAAGACCCGGTCGATCTCGGCAGCACCGTTGGAGATAATCAGGGGTGCAGCAGCAGCAGATAGCAGTGGTTCATATTGTTGGCGTGTTTGAGAAGAAATAGAGAGATTCTGTGGGTTTGATACCAATCTGGCAAAACTGTGTTCAAAACTGGCGACCTCGAGTCCAGCGAAGCCGCTGCTGATCCCTGGATACAGTCAGTACAGCGCCATTCGATTTAGCGCAACATGTACTCACCCTGACGGAAAATGATTCGATCTTCGGTTGACATTGCGTACTACTTTGGTTTCAAGTAGGAGAGGTGATGATGGTCTGATGATAAGGCCCGCAGTTTGCTCCCATCTTGGCTAAGGAACCTACGTTTGGTATCAGTTGGTATATGAGGATGTTTTGCTAAGCTTGCAGGCACGTAAGCACAAATTCCTTTCCTGACTAATAATTAATAATTCCTTGACACCAACCGATTTGCAACGTTAACGTACTTACCTGAAGTTATAATTAGGATTTACGACGTCATTGGTTTGTGGAAATAAATATCGAATGTATGAAGTGCTCCTTTATACTCTTAACCTTCACTTTATCAAAACAAATGAATTCCAGCTCAGGATATCGTACAGACTCTGTTACATACCCGCCCGCAGCTCGTGCTGTCCCAAGAGAAATTGTCTCCTCTCAACCTTCTTCATCGGCCATGTTGTTGCATTCCTCCCTCCAGAACAGACCCCCTCAGAAAGAGGAGCAAACACAGTCGCCGTTGCGTTTGAGAGGTGGTTGTATTCCTTGCCCCGTAAGTTGTGTCAAGTTGCAATAAGGACGAGCTGAAGTTCAAGTGCCAGGGAGGAATGTGTTTCATCATTCCATGTCCATGTTGTTGTTGTTGAGACTGATTGATTCTCTTGACACGGAATCCACACTTTTACATAAATGGCAGGGTGGTGTCACATTATAGTATCGACTTTCAACGTCGGCGCTAAGTAGCACATCTCGCATGCGCCTCGTCATATATATTATTTTCTTCTCCCCAACGGTACCACTCTAGTTATTACTCTTGAGCTTTATTTCAGATGTTGGCAAAGCTAGCATGTTCAACTTCGTTTCTAGGCGTAACAAGTATCGACTTTATGATTCGCCAGTGCCGTTGCACTGCGGACTGCGGCAGGAGCTTGAGATTTCGAAATTCGCCAAATATTTCACCCACGATCCCCTATCCAATGGCAAAACAATACCCCTGGATAATTTAAATCCTACGACAGCAGTCGACTGATGTGATATCTCTAGGTGGGCTGGGCTTATCGCTATGTTGGGGAGAACAGGACGAGAGTGCTTTCTTGGGTGTCATTATTTAAGGCTGGTTCGGTATACGTACTTGGCTTGAGAAAAATAAGTCAAGCCTTGGTTGCGGAGTATTTCTGATGAGTTGTCATAACAATCTTGTTGGTAAATGATGAATATTTGAATGCATGCCAGTGACCGTCCAGATTTCAAACATAGACCGTTTGGATCACATTGTGTATCCTTCCGTGTCATTTTGCCCACATTGTCACGCGAGAGCACGGTAAGCTTCAAAGGCAGGTATTCACGCTCAGTAACAACATGCTCCTTCGTAGCATAAAGCTCCGAGGGCAGCTTTCATTTTGACTGCATCTTGGACTCCCTCGATCGAAGTTAGTACAGCTCGTGTATGTAAGGATGCGACGGGCAAGTATCAAATGGTCTAGACAGTGAGAGCCGTTGACCTTGGCCCTTGGCCCATTATGATGAGGAGGGGACTATTTTCCGTGAGGCTGCAAGTAGAGTCAAAGGCCGGACTCCACCTCCGAGGGCCTCTCAGGCTCGCAAGGCGAAATCCACACATCCACGTCTAACGGTTCGAGCCCCGATAGACTCACAAAATGTCTGCTGTACAAAGAAACGTGTTTGATTTGCAACAGACATTCACTAATAGTAATTACGTTATATTTGCTGTTGTCTAGCAGCTATCGAAATGCACTTTGATAATTTTTTACTTTGTGCTGTGGTACACGGCAACAGATACCTGTAACTTAGGGCTTAACCGGTAACCGCTGTCTAACCTGACTCAGTGCATCATAAATTACTCCTTATTATGTAAAGGTACATCGAGTGGATTCCAGACTTTGACTACCCTAAAATTTGGAGTCACCGTGAAATTGGATTATGCCTAGGCGCCATCTACTAGACATAATACTGGAGCGGACGCATCTGGAAGGCAGGCGCACTAGTACCAGACTGCACAAAATTAGGCAGTCCATAGACTACCATAGACTAGAGAAGCTACTATGTATGATCCAAAATTGAGGACAGCATGTGTCGCTGACGTGTAACATTCAGCTAGGAAGGCAGGCCCGGGGAAGCGGAGTTGAAATCACATGCCTAGTTGAAGCTTTAAAGACTGTCATATGCATGAATGATCACAGTATCCCGACACGATGGTCGTCAATTCCGTTGAACTTATGTGGGGTCCTGGGGTCATCGGTGAGTCCGCCGACGGTCCGTTCTATGTACCTCGATTTTGACTTTAGACTAAGGATTCATGATAGCTACAGCGTATGGATTTGAGATTTATGGTCTCTACCCAAAGTTGACATGTAGAATTGTGAAGGTTCTATGGGATAGCTTTCGGGCAGTATATCTTCTACCTCAGATCATTTCCGCAAGATTCGAAAAGACTCAAATTATTTGTGAGTAGGACTTCTGCACATCCATGGAAGCCTTGACTTAATGACATATTTAATCGCTAGATAATGTCAGTCTTGTACGTACTTTTGACGATGCTCGAGTGTACACTGATAACTAACGATGATGTCTTGCAGTTGTCTCGGAACAATACATGAATATGCCTTGATAGGGATGTACTGGTCTATCCTTATTTCGTGCCGTCGTAGCACGTCCTTTGAGTGCATGGCTAAACTTCCGTGGTAAGTCGACAGACTTGTTATTGGATCCAAATCAGCTCATCTAGAGGATAGGCAGATGGTGGCAAGTACATTTACATTGATGTAATACCACCTATTGAACATGGCTGCCGTAGCTGGGGGTATTTATGGCAGTGAGTCTTCCATATATAATTACTGTTACTAATTTTCAATAACATCAATAAGTGTTGGATTGTATTCGCAGTTCAGTGGTATGTGTCTGCCATGGATAATCTCCTGCAGCATGATATAAAGGTTGATTCGACTGTCGAAAGCTTTTATGCACACAGAGTGTGGATAAGTGAGTCATTCGGGGTCTACGGGACCAAGAGTTTTAACGCTTTTCTTCAGTCACCGAATACAACCGCTTAATCACAGGCATAATTGTGAGACGCATTTCCATTATTTATTTCTCAGGTTAACACCAATCTTCAGTGCGCGTTCGCCATTGCAGCATTTGGTCAGTTCTTTCGATTCAGATACTCAACATCTGACTCTTCAGCGCCGTAGTTTTTGGCATGAGTGCGTCTATCTTTCATCCCTGATGTCAATGTCCTGATATGCTGTTGTCCTCGTCTCCAGTAACAGGCGGTCTGATGTGAGCTCTTGTTTCCGAGTTCGTATGATTTCTCATATAATTTCCAAAGATTTTACACGAGAAACCCTGTAGATTTATTCGGCAAAAAGGTTGGTCATGAAATGGTTTTGAACAACCTTCTCATACTTTGACTCAGTGGTGTCAGATTTCTGCTGTCGCTGGTGCCTTGTGCGATATTCTCATTACGGGGACAGTCTGGTGGTTTTTGCGTCCTGCACGAACAGACAACGTCCGGTACGAGCTCTGCCCTGTTCCTGTGATCCAACTCATGCTATTGAAGGTCAAACCCGAATTATCTTAATAAACTGACACAAATTTTTGTTAATATGGGTTTATTTACTTGGTATGTGCAATGTTACAAACATGTCGAACACTCCTATCACGAGGTTCTCCAGCATTGTGGCAATTGCAATGGTTGTGCTCGTAAGTCCAGTCGTTCATACAACATGCGGGAAATAACGACAAGAACTGTTTCAGTACCAGGTTCAGGATGGCGGTCTTGGCCAGTTCTATTCTGCTTTGCCTGGATCACTACTAGCAAAAAGTCAGTATGTCGCATACTCACTGTGCAAACACTAAAACCAATCACCTTAGCTTATTTGAACTCGATGATGGCAGTGTAAGTGGATAAAAGACTCCTTTACATAAAGCCCACTAAATTGCGGATTTGTGGCCAGGCTCAATGCTAGGAAGTCAATACGCGAACAACAACTTGAAGTTGGCCGCGGTCCAATGGAGCTTCCTACCATACCAACCATACGTTGATCTTCCGCTCGTGTTAGCAGATATATATATATATTTATTACTTAAGTTACTTACAAGCTTTCAATCTGCAGTCGTAGGATGGCGACCTTGACAAAGATACAAGATGGCAATGAGGAAGCCTTCAGTGTGGATAGAGCACGAGGAGGAGGCACAAAACGAATACGGAGGACCAACTATAGCAAGCGGGAGAGCATGTGCTAAATATGTTGACAATGTGAAACAGCGAAAGCGGCACATCATGCATAGCGACCTGCGAACTGCATGATGACGCCAAAAAGCGCGTAACCTCGAGTATTCACAAATTATAGTAAATCAGGGTCACGTGCGCGTGTTGATGGGAACGCGTCGTGACTCGTCGGAGTCGAACTGTAGGTCCACAATCGCCACATCAATCCACATCAGATTGATCAATGGTCTGCCACATTTACGCCACATTGGTCAACCAGATATAAGGGAGAGGTATTCTGTTAGTTTTCCCCACTTCACCAATCCCACCCACAACACAGTCAGCATAACGACAACACCTAGCGTCATGTCCCCTCCCGGCGAGACAGGCACATCGTCTACTCCGCCACGGGCCAATGCACCAGCTCATGGTGCTAGTAAAATAGAATCAACCCCAAACAGCCGTGGGGCTGCTGTCGTCAGCGAGAACATCGACCTGGTCGGTGTAAGGTGCGCACATTTCCTGTTCGCATTGAGTAGTAGCACCTAAAATTCCATCAAGGGTTAAGGAAGTTCGCCCATGGATTCAGCGGGACATCGAACAGGTTAAGCAGTGCAAGGCAGATGCGATGCTGCAAGCCCTCCTGCAGCGCGCTTCTTGCGCTCCGGAGACTAAACAGCCCGAGCTTCTGCAAAAGTGCCTAAAGGCAGTTCTGCCGGTGTGCAATGGACAGGTCTCCGCTGGAGGCATATACTCTTCGGGCGTCGAGCCAGCCCTGAAAAAATAGTGAGTGCTCTTTCGCTGATCGGACACTTTCATGCTTACAACGATTGCAAGCGTACATCCAGGAGTAGAAAGCAACTTCTACAGCCCTTTTATAGAAGCCACCAACATTGCGCTCGCTTGTCTTGAAGAGATCAAGGTTGATGGGATGCGCGTTCCTGTCCCCGCCGTGGACATGATCTGTCAGCAGAACGATATGCCCATGTACCAAAACCATCAGACCGTGAAATCGACTCGGAAGCCCGATGTCGTCTTTCTTCCTTTGAACAGCGCATGCGCTCCCTTCGAGGATGAGAAGGGCGGCAAGAAGGGCAAACAGAGGAGCAAACAGAAGGACGACGAGAAGGACAACGTGAAGGGCGACAAGAAGGGTGACACAAAGCGCAAGGCTCATATGGTCAAGGACGCAATGACAAAGCCACCAGCACCACTCCCCTGGGAAGATGTTCTAGCTTGCATCGAGTTCAAGAGAAAGACACCAGGGAAGAAGCAAGGGATTAAACCGCTGGTGCCTTCTCCGTATAACATGAAAGACTATGTCCCTACCAAACCAGAATATCTCCCGGTGGATCATCTTAAGGCTGAAGATCCGGCGCCAGGCCCTTCCCAGACCCCGGCAACACAGCCTGCGTCCGACACTGCACGTAAGTGATTGTATTCTTGATTCCAAAGTCAAAACAAATCGCCCTAGCAGCAGTTATGTCTTCCAGCCTGACTGCTGCCCAGCCTTCACAGGGCGGGTCTAGCTCCAAGCGCAAGGCCGCAGACACTTTGCAATCCGCCGCGAAAAAATCCAGGATCGAACCCGACGAGCCAGATGTGACCGTCCAGACGGGTATGTACGCCGCCGAAATGTTCGCGGCCAATCTTGCCGTCAATTATCTGATTAATCTTATCGTCGTCGGTGGGTTTGCTCGTCTATCGAGATCGGTCGCGCTCTCACCACAGCTTTTTTAGACGATGTGATATGTATCTGGTATTATGATCGCCAGGGCAATATCCAAAGCTCGGGAATCAACTTCATCCAAGATCTCCCGCGATTCATGGTGCTGCTGTATGCTTTACAACGCTTCGAGCTTCACGATTGGGGCCGAAATAAGGACTTCCTCCCAATTGAAGTCGAAGGGAAACAATGTCACGAATTCAAAATCAAGGATGAAAACCTTGGAGAGGTGGACCTGCTGCTTCACACCAGCCACGACGAAAGAGTGACGCACTACGGACTGCAAGGGCGCGCCACCAATGTGGTCCCTGTCACCAGCGAAGCGCTTGCGAAGAAATACGACAACATCCAGGATGGGATGGTGGCCAAGATCTTTTGGGGAGAGGCGAGTCGCACTAGCGAGCCGGAAATCTTGGACAAGGTTAAGGAGATCGCGAAGGTGCACAATACCGTAAAAGATCATATTCCCGAGCTGCTTTGGCACCACACGTTCACGAATCTTACATCCACCATCCGAGAAGCGCTCGGCGTTCCAGAGCCTACCACGGGCAGTCGTGTGCTTTACATTCTCGTATTCCGCAAGCTCCACCCCATCACGAGGCTTCACGGCAAAGAGCTTTTCGACGTGTGGTATCAATGTATCCTATGTACGTGTTTTCGTCGCATTTCACGAGGCCCTTCGTTGACATCGCATGCAGGCCACCTCACTCTGTGGAAGAATGGGGTCTATCATCGAGATGTCAGTCCTGGAAACTTGATGTGGTATTGGAAAGATGGCAAGCGGATAGGTGTTTTGAACGACTACGATCTATCGTCTTTGGCAGATGACCAGGGTCCTCGGGGCAACGAGCGCACGGGCACGGTACCGTTCATGGCGCTCGATCTTCTCTCCGCAAAGGCTCAACGAGGCGAAGTTAAACACCTATATCGCCATGATCTGGAGTCATTTATGTGGGTTTTGTCTGGATTTGCTTGCATTACAAGGAGGGAGTCCTTCTACCAGCGGAATTGCGCCCCTTGGATGAATGGGCGAGATTAGACGCTGTGACATGCGGCGAGAAGAAATATTTTTTCCTAGGTCATATGCTAGACTACCCCTCGCACATGAAGCCGCACGTATGGCGTTTCCTTGTGCAGTGTGTTCTTGTGCTCAAAAAAGATACCGACCGTCGATCTGGTCTCCGCCTCGAGAAGCTACTGATGGTACCAGGAGCAGCGGAGCAGTCCAACGATGAGGACCTGGAAGATATCGATGGTTTTCTACGCACGTTTACAAATACGAAGAGCTGGGTTGAGCTCTCTGAGCTCAGCGACCCTGCACAGTGATTTCTGTACTCCTACATACAGTTTTCTACATATCGATACTTGTAACTTTCAGTTATTTATGCTCATCTGCAAACCACAGCGATAGCATTGCAGACTCGGAACACACAATCAATAATAATGATACACCCGCCGGTTGGTTGTTGTTCTTATTTACCTCCTGACAGTTTGCTTTCATCACTCCAGTGAGCATATTCTATCTTCTTTACTATTTCTTTTGGCTTGAGCCGACATGAGATGGTTATCAAGGCACTTGGCAGTTGGCACCTGAAGTTGTCGGGCATAAATGGAAAAATTATCACATTCTGAAGGAGAAAAACGCTTTGTTTCCATATCAGATGCAGATTCATATCACAGCTGTAGCTGCAATTCCGCACTAGCCAGGCTAGCCTTATTATGTAAATTATAAACGCGGTTGTCTCCGTTGATTCATATCAATCCAAATGTGTTTTGGAAGAACTCCTTGTATGCATGGCACACGATTAAAGACTTGCCTACAGCTTGACAAACGTTCAAGCTAAGGGTTGACAGCCTAATTTATGGGCAAAATTGTGATAGGAGAAAAGTAAGGAGCCAGAATAGTTGTAATCGCATGCATATACATGGCGTGGCATGACATGAGCCTATGTGTAAGACCTAGAATATACAAATTACCGCCCAGCGCCAGGGACGTTGCGTCTCTCCCGCCGAGGACGCTCTGGTTGCTGGATAACAGTCTGTACTATGGTCACAGGGATGGAGTCGAAGTTGAGTGCCTTGAGAAGTTCCTAAGAAAAATTCAGATATCAGTATAAAATTCTTGCCAAAAAAAATATGGAGATAGCTGAAGGGGAAATCGAAATAGGACTTACAGAGGTATCCTTGTCAATCTCCAAGCCTGTTGCGCTCGTGTCAAGAGCAGACACCTCAGGCACGTAGTTATCCTTTCGCTCGCGCTCCTCCTCCTGGAGCTTGAACGAAATACCACGGACGGGCCCGCGCTGGATACGCTTCATCAAGTGGGTAGTGAAGCCGGAAACCTTGTTACGGAGGCGCTTGGAGGGGACCACAGCCTGTGGGAAAGGGATGAGATGGCGCAAGTGGGTGGGGTGGAAAGATACTAACAACTTCATCGATAATGCGCTTGTTGGTATGGAAGTCGAGGGTGAGGCGGGGGTAGCTGTGTGATATGTGTCAGAATCGGTCACTGCTCCAGTCTAATCATTCATTGTCTGTCTTTCCAGACTTCTGGTCCTCTATGCCCGAAACCCGGTCAACCGTTAGATTAGACTTACTATTTTTCGATGAGCACACGGGCAGCCCTCTTGGTGGTTTTAGTACGAACACGACCCTAATCGCAGCATCAGGAATGATAACATCTGTCTGACGCAAACACGCACCATTTTGTCGGATTTTTAGTGTTGAGGACGTTGACGATGTCGATGCCTTAAGGCCAAGATCACGCAGGCGAAGCTCTCGGTAACTTCCGTAGTGGCTGAAAGGTACTATACAGTCGCACAGCCACATGTTCAGTCTTACAATCCAATTCATTCGAGTCCATAAGCCAATCATCCGGCACATCCTCAAGGCCAGCAAGGTGAGCCTGCGCTTATGTCTACGTGCGACTTGCATGATTGTGCTGTATTCTTGGCTTGACCGGCCCCATGCCATGCTTTCTCGCAGCTCGTCTTGACTCGCGCTTTCCGTAGCACGACACTCAGACGAGCATAGGTACTCACATCGCGTTCGATAGTGTCACCTTCCCATCCTGCCTCGACCTTCGATAATTCAAAATGGTCCGCGTCTCTGTTCTTGTGAGTATCCTATTTGTTTTAGTATAGTGAGCCTGATCGTAATTTTGTATTAGAATGACTGCCTTGTAAGTCAATCGCATCTATGAGTGGAGCTGTGTTGATTTGTTGAGCTACTAGAACAACATTGTCAATGCTGAGCGTCGGGGAAAGCGCCAAGTCCTTATTAGACCTTCCTCGAAGGTCATTGTGAAGTTCCTCTCTGTCATGCAGCGCCATGGTGGGTCTGCGTTTTCCACTGAAATCCCTCATTCATTACTTTGAGCGATTCTCGGAGTTATAACTACGATTGCCGAGGCTTGACTTTCTACCCGGCCTTCGTTTTAATTCTCCGAAATATTAACTTGTCTCACAAAACCAAACAACGCTGATCTTCTCTGTCTAACGGATCAGGGTTCACTGTAGAGTCTACATTTTTTTTTTTCAACTTTACGCATTTTTAGTCGCATGGGAATGAGTACTAACTTTGATGCCTTGCAGGCTATATTGGTGAATTCGAGATCATCGATGACCATCGTTCTGGCAAAATTGTGATCCAGCTCAACGGCCGGCTCAACAAGACGGGTGTCATTTCACCACGTTTCAATGTCCAAGTGAACCAGATCGAGTCCTGGGTTAACTTGCTCCTCCCTGCCCGTGGTTTCGGAAAAATTATCTTGGTAGGCTGTTCCGAATCTGAGATTGGAATGCAGGCTGACTTTTATCGTGATGACAGACGACGTCATCGGGAATTCTTGATCACGAGGAGGCTCGTCGCAAGAACGTTGGTGGGAAGCTTCTGGGATATGTCTACTAGAGTTGTATGCTATGTCGCCCTAAAAACCATGCCATGCATGCTATGCATGTTTACTGAGTCCAGATGACTCCTTTTGTGTGATTTCCTTGTATTGAGCATGAGCCAAGCTGGAAGCAAAACGTAGCCAAACAGAGCAACATCTCGGTTGTGGGCGGTATACTTACTTGCACCATATTCACGCGCCTTCATTCTCATCAACGGCATGACGCTTCCTGCAAATGACGCCTTCTCGTTAGGCCTCGCGCACAACCAGCCCCGTCGCTCGAGCTCGCGCGTCCGCACTCCGTCACTCCCACGTCGCTCCTCTTCCCCAAAAATATCTTTTTCTCCACCTTCCACGTCAAGCAGCATCGTCTTCTCGTCACAGCCAGCAAATGGAATGCCTGCGAAGAGGGGACATAAGCGCAAGGCATCTGCAAGAAACGGTTCCCAACAGCTGAAACACAACGGAGAGGCGACGATAGAGGAACTCATAGAGGAGGTTGACGCGCGGATAGCACGCGAGCGCAAGCTGTCCCCCGACAACTCACCTGATAAGCACAACACTGTGAAAAAACAGATTGATTGGGAGATTCCTCGCAAGGCGTTGCATTCATCGATTGGTATGTATATCCTTGACTCCCCTGAAGGTTATTGGTCTGACGAGCGGTCTTTGGCAGGTTTCTTTACGATTTACCTATACACCTCCAAAGGCAGCCCACAGACGGTTGTTATTGCCTTGAGCTCTGCCCTTGCTGTTCTTGTTCCAATAGATATTCTCCGCCTGAAGTACCCCCTCTTCGAACGTGCCTTTGAAAAATGTGTTGGCATCTTTATGCGCGATAGTGAAAAGGCAAGCGTGACCAACACTAAGCATGCATTCTGACCTCACGTATCCTTAGAAATCATCCAATGGTGTTATATGGTATATTCTCGGCGTCAATACTGCGCTAATCGCGTTGCCTCTCGACATCGCAGTCGTCTCAATTCTTATGTTTGTACCGTTCCTCTGTTTTGCCATTCCGTGTTCATCATACTCCAACAGCCTTTCTTGGGCTGACACAGCCGCATCCACTTTCGGTCGCCTCTGGGGCCCACTCACGCCCCCGCTCCCTGCACGACTCCTTGGTCTCCCTCTTGCCCCTCGTAAAAGTCTGGCAGGCTTCATTGCAGCCTCACTCACAGGCGCTGCCGCCGCTGCCGGATTCTGGACGTACCTTGGCCCGATGAGAGACAACTGGACGTGGTCCTGGGACGCTGGTGTATCGAGTATGTTTAGCGGTGGGAGCACCGAAGGTGGGAAGGTCTTCAGTGGGTGGGCAGGTCTTGCTGTTGTGACTGTGTGCGCGGGTTTATTTTCGGGCGTTGCTGAAGCGCTCGGTGAGTATGTTTTATTTTTTGCTTTACTTTGCTTGCTCACTCTGGAGTGCAGATCTGGGTTCCGTGGACGATAACCTCAGTCTACCAATTATCGCTGGTGGATGCCTATGGGGACTCTTCAAAATCCTTGGCTGGCTAGGCGACGTACTCTTATGATTCCTCTTTTCAACTCCTCCGCTGTGATCTTCGCCTTCAGCTTCAATCATTGGATACTTGCAATTTCAGTGCCTCATAAGTTCAATCTTTCATTAGTGGATATTTTACCTGGCACACGTCGACAGTGATGACGAGAGTGAAACGAGATGATATGATGGATGATATATTAACCGATTTCATGCGTTTGTCTGTGCTGCTTTAATGTGCTAGTTAGTAGAAGTAGAGTACTATAGTCATTCATCCGTATACCAAATTCAAGCCATGTTTGTTGTCCCTGTCAGCAGCTACACGCCAGAGCAGCCCAGGGTTCCACAATAATATCAGCCACCAATAAGAAATGCCATTAGGAGCAGAACGAAGAAGTCAGTATGAATGTATCATAAGATCATGAAGCAATCCAGAGTAGTTCTTTAGAGACGTGCCCAACCCAGCAACGTCAAAGAATAAGCAACATAGCAAGGTCGAGTCCAAAGCATTGTGATCTCTACCCGCTGACGCGGCCCGTATACCCCGCAGTACCGACATACACCCCCTCAGCTGTCATCACAGCCGCATGCCCGCCAGGAGTGATCATCGCGACGTGACCAGTTGGCGTGGCGCTCGCTGTGAAACCTCCATGAGTGCGGTACAGTGATCCTGCGCTGGC
Source organism: Suillus subluteus (assembly GCA_016647755.1). NCBI lineage: Eukaryota > Fungi > Basidiomycota > Agaricomycetes > Boletales > Suillaceae > Suillus > Suillus subluteus. The sequence continues at coordinate 443,972 of JABBWI010000006.1, forward strand.
ATGTGTAGACCAGAAGCTGTCATATGTCAGCGGGCCGCTCCCGTTCCCATTCCCATTCCCAAACGAAGGTTGCGAGTTAGTACTGGGCTGCGAATGAGATATTTGTGGATTGGACTGATTTTGGAGCGAGGTTGCGTGATAGGATTGGGTGAAGGAATATTGGGGAAGGGGTTGGGGCATGAAGGGATTGGGTTGGGGTTGGGAGGACTGTCGATTGAGAGGCATGTATGGGTTGTATGGCTGGGATTGTATGTGCGTTTGAATCTGTGTTGGTGTTTGGCTGTGTGACGGAGCCTGGAATTGAAGTTGAGGTTGGGGCTGCATTTGCATCTGCGTGAACCTTACCATAGTTACTGGGTCGCTAAAATCGAGGGGGCTGTACGGAGGGGCTACTGTCTCTGAGTCCTGGACAGTAGCTGATTGTGTATTGAGGTGAACAGGAGCGGGAGTAAGTTGAGACGGTTCCTGAGAGGGCGCCTTCTCAGGGAGGGTCTGTAGTGTGTGTGATGCAGATTTTGAGGTGGTGTCGGTAAACGAGTTTTGCACGGGAGTCGTTGTTAATTTAACAGGAGAATCATGCGGAGACGTGTGCCCTCGGGAAGTATCTATGGGAGGTGCTTGGTTATTGATGACCTGCTGTGATACCTCATCGACCACCACAGGTTCGGGAGGTTCTGGGACGGGTGCGGTGGGAGGGAGTGGATTCGTAGACAGTAGAGGGACAGTTTTTGTAGGTACGACAGGACGCAGCCCGCGTACCTGCGAATGATGGAAATACAGGTTCTCAACCTCGTTCAAGTTTTGGCGTTGCTAATTAATCAACGGTCGGGCCATCAATTACCACATCAACAAGTAAGGAAGCGTACCCATCCATGCTCAACCTTGAGCTTTGCGTACTGCAGGCGCATCTGTAACTGTTTCGAGAGCTGGGATTATCGTATTAGAGATGTGATATAGGCAAGGAGCATGTCAACTGCGTCTTGAAGGCATAGAAAACGTACGTGATTTGCTTTTGCGCGCTCCAAAGTTTGCTTTCGTTTTTTTTGCTCTGCTTCGTTCGACTGGGGAGATGCTATAGTTACCATGGTAAGGGCTTGCAGGTAAGTAAGTTGCAGAGACTGACAAAGTGAACTAAACCACAAAGATCCCTCGTAATAGTAAAGTTTCCTCATTTGGATTGCCGCCGGGATATTCTTTCCTAGTTCATCCAAGAACACTGCGGAAAACGATGGGCAGGCTTTGATGGACTGTCATGGACAAGTTCACTGCACTCGAACCGACGCGGCTTTATTCGTCGTCGTCGTCGGCGTCGACGACAAACAAGAGGGGAAGCAGAACACAACCTATTTCTCGATGGATTGGCAAATTACCTGCTGACATTCACTTGCTTATCCTTAACCACCTCCCCATCCCCGACATCCCTGCCTATGCTCGAGCATCAAGGGCAACCGCTGGTCTATCTCGCGATGAGAAAGTATGGGAACGAAGGTGGAATGATTTAGCTATCACTCGGCATGCCCTGGATGACACATTAGACGACATTGAATCCAAGCAAAAGCCAAAGGCTAGCACATATTCGCCTCCTACGATACCTGTAGATGATGATTTCGGAGATTTCACGTCTGCCCCGCGCACGCCATCTGTGCCATCTCTCTCTGCTGCATTTACATCATTCGCGTTCACAGATGCATCTCCAGGAAAGCAGACATTCCGCACCCGGTATACACGCGCTCATTCAATTCTAAACAAATGCCTGGCTCCTCTGCAGCAGCCTCCCCATGCGGTCCTTTCCGCGCTTACACCTCTCATAGGCACATCTCTGTTGCCTCAGGCTCGTTCTCTCCGCTTACTCAGCTTCTTCCTCTCCCCCCGCGTCCAACCCGTAAGAAATTGGGACATTATTCTCGCCGCTCTGAAGGCTGCTATAGATCGCTTTGACGTATCACTTCTGACTGCTTTTGATACTGCTGATTCTCGTGGAGACGAAGTGATGATGAGACAGGCTGCTCATGCCAGCTGGGAGGTGTGGCCTGGGTTTGGGGATTGGGAAATGGGCAAGGTATGGGCTGAGAAGCGAGAGATATTGTATGAGCAAGGTCGTTGGAATCCGCTAGCTAATTTCACGTGAGTAACCTACATGATCTGTATGTTTCGAGTATTCAAATGAGGCGTGCAGAGAGGAAAATACCCTTGACTTTACACCTATGGATGAATTTATGGCTAGCGTCATAGGTGCGCTGGAGGAACATGGCAAGAGGGCTGTGTTCGTCTTTCCGCCAGCTGCCGGAGTCCTCATCGGGTTCGCAGAACGTGTTGCCAACGAAGTTGTGAGTTCACGTCATGTCTATTTCTCCCCCATTTCATAACTATGGGTGCGTGCAGGTTGGCGAATACATAGCCCCGCTGCTAACGCGTGCCAGAGAGATATCGAATGCTCTCTATCTCACCGCAGTGGCTGCCAGCTTCAGGGAATCATGGAGGATTGTGGATGTTCTTACTACCTTGTCTAGTAATTTCAGCGACAAAGGTAAAGACAAGGCAGAAGATGTCGTGTACGTGATCAAATTCCTGGCACGCTCGCTCTTCCACGTTCCTGATCGTCGCTGCATTCTTTCGGAGTACCGTTAGAAGCATTGCTAATTATGTGAATCCGTAGATTCATGATGTTTGAACCAAACATGGACGAATACCTTGACGAGGAAATAGAATCATTAAAACAGGCATTCGAGGTAATATGCAAGGAGTGGGCCCGATCGGTACGTGCCTCTCTTCCTACTGACGGTCTTTGTTCAATACCTCACTTCCAACTTGCAGACATTAGCGCTTGCATCACACGGTTCACCCACGCAAGCACAACAGACCCGCTTCCTTACTGCGCAGAACCCGGCTCTCATGAAGCGTACCGTTCTAGCGTCATTCACTGACGTACTCCTATTGCCCGTGACCATAGTCCCACGTACCGTCGGTGCCGGAGTGGTAGCTGTAGGGGGAGCTGTAGGGGGAGCTGTTGGCGCGGTCGGCACAGGTATGGTCCAAGGCATTGCGATGCTTAATCCACAGCGGTGGGTCGGTGGCACGGGATCAGTGAACAACGCAAAAGAATATACCAGCTTCGGCCTCGGTAACGCCGAAGGAGAGGCCGCTATCTTTGAGATTGGTGCTGATGAAGAGGGAGGTGATGATGGTGTTGACGAAAGTTCGATGGCACCATGTAAGTATTGATTGTGATGTGGAGTAGGAGACTCATCAGCTACAGCATCCACACGAGATACTGCTTCGATTGCTAGCACAAACACAGCTGCAATCTCCTTTACGCCATCTACATCTAGCACCTCTCAAACAAACGGGGCTTCCTCTGCATCTGCGATAAAATCGACGCTGGCGCCGACAGGAAATCTTGATCTCCTCTTATCCCTTGATGTTGCTCTCCAGTTGATTCACGCCGACCGTGATGCACTCAAACGCTTGGAGACCTTTGCGTCGTACCCCGGTCATTATGGAATAAGGGTGAGAGAAACGATCGAAGAAGCATTCTGCGAGATGCTAGGAGTATTGTGTAACAGGCATCTAGAGAAAGGTTTTGGAATGTAAGTGATCTATTTTGCGGGTCCATCACTCGTTTGTATATTTGTCATAAGGTAACCTTCCGTGTTGGCAGAGCAACAGAGCGGATGAATTCATACAAACCATCAGAACACGAAGAAACTGCCAGTGTGGCGCCGCTGCTGCAATTTTTCGAGCTCGTCCACATAGGGGATACGATTCAAAGCATGGTACAAGTATTCTTTGACAAAGAATTGGTATGTGCATTTTGATATCACGGACGTTTCTCCAGACTCTGTTACCTTTGTCAGGCTCCATACATCGACAAAACGGACTTCCTGAATGTGGTCGTGAGAGAGAAGAAACGCTTTGAAAATACACTTGATGACTGTGTTGCTGCAGGGCTTAATGCTGGAACACAGGTGCTAATGAATCAGGTGTGTAGTTGTGCTTTCCAAATCCTTCTTTGCAAATTCATTGGTGCGTTAGGTTGAGCACGTCATCCTGACGTTGACAAAACCACGGGAATATTATCCCCCAGAAGATGCTCCACTAGAATTAGGTCCCACTCGGGGCTGTACGGAAGCTATCCGATGCCTAGATATGCATTGTAAGCTTCTCAAGGGCAGCACGAGCAAGGAGGTACTTGAAGTGTTCTACCAAGAGGTTGGAATCCGGTTATTGGGGTGAGTGTGCAGATGTTGAGACACCTTGTTGTGGGAGGCTGATGTGATGGCACAGTATACTGCAGAAGCATATCAAGCGCCAGATCATCTCTCTGAATGGCGGTTTCCAAGTCATTGCCGACCTCAATGCTTATTACTCCTTTATAGCCTCTCTCAAGGCCGGTCCATCTCCGCTGATTTCAATCGCATGCCTGACGCCTATGCCTTGTGAATAGGTACCTAATATCACTGCGGATTTCTCGCATTTGAAGATGTTGGGACATGTCTTTGTCGTGGAAGACGCAAAAGATCTGGCACAGATCGTGAGAGATGTGACAAGATATGGTGGAGCATATCGACCCGAGGTATGCGGTTTTCCAGCGCTATCGCGGAACAACTCCAAATGATGATTTCGCTAGGATATTTATGAATTTATTCAACGACGCGCTGATTGGAAAAAGATTGAGAAGACGGTAGACAAGACGATGTATAGTTTGAGCTTCAAGGAAGATTGTATTGTTTGCTGAGCTTAGTGACTGGAGTGTATCATGACGCTACGTACCAGCTGTGTTATAGAGTTGACTTGGCAGAAGGGAAGCGTCGTCTTTACACACCGCCAGCTCGGTCGTACCGCCGTTCTAGGCTACTTATGTGGTGGTGAAGAACTCCCTTACAGTTTTAATGCCGTACCAGTATTGTAGCCGAACATATAGCATGTGGGGCCTGGGCGAACCCATAAGTACTTATATAATAATAACCTCCGCCGGTGCCAGTGCGGTTGACTATCTAAGTACTAGTCAATGTTAATGGCGCTATTCGGTTTGGTCAGAGACTAACGCTCATGGGCCGTATAGTAGTAACTTCTTTTCATGGCAGAAGGCAGCCGAACCTGCTAAGTGCTTCTTCCCTGCGGCTTGCCTCACACACCAGCAGTTTGAGAGTTTCTCACTATGCAAGATTTGTTTCGAAATGTTAGTGATAAAGTTGGCATTCTTACGTATATACATTTTGACACAGTGAAACTAAAAAAAATTGGACGAGTGGCTAAATCCTGGGTGAAATTCTACATTTTATGAATTATTTTGACACTGTAAAAGAAAGCCGTTCAACCAGCAGCAGGATCTGAAGAAAAATGTTTGAACATTTTGATTCAAATCTCACATGGGGTGAGATGTCAGCAAAATTTGAATGAAACACATTTTGCTGGAGTTTTTACCCCAGGTGAGATTTGAATCAAAATGTTCGAACGGGGGTAGGCCCGCACGTGAAAGCTCAAACGTATCGACCAATTAGACTTGTGTAAAGGAAAATTAAACTCGATAGATCTTGCTGCCAGTTAAATGTCTTTCTTTTACGGTATCAAAATGGTCCATAAAATGTAGAATTTCGCCCAAGGTTTGGCCACTCATCCATTTTTAAAATTTTTACTGTGTCAAAATGTATATAGTAAAAATGCCAACTTTATCACCAACATTTCGAAACAAATCTTGCATAGTGAAAAACTCCCAAACTGCCGGTGCGTTCAGTGTTTCTCCTTCATCAAGCACAATGGCGGCCGATTCCACGGAGCTAATGTGGGAGCCAGGATTCATTGGTGAGTCTTCTGAAGATCTGACGGCTGGTCTTCGATTCCTCCTAGCTGACTCTAGGCTTTGAAGGATTTATCATAACTACAGCGTATGGACTCGTGCCATTCAGTCTCTACTACTGTGGGTTGACCTGCATGATTTCAAAGGCTCTACGGGACAGCTTTCGGACAGTATCTCTTCTACGTGCGATGGTTTCCGCAAGATTCGAGAGAACTCAAATTATTTGTGAGTCCAACTTGTGTGCATCAACGAAAGCATCGTCAATCTACACCTCTGATATAGATAACAATGGCCTTGTGGGCGCTTTTCATGATGCTCGATCATGATTATACACTGATACTAAGACGATGTCTCGCAGTTGTTTGGACACAATACAGGAATACTCGTTGATAGGGATGTACTGGTCTATCTTTATTTCGTGCCGTCGTAGCATGTCCCTCGAGTGCACCACTCAACTTCCGTGGTAAGTCGATAGAATTGTTCCTGATAAATTGACTCATAAAGAGGATAGGCAGGTACTGGCAAGTTCATTTTTATTGATGTAGCGTACTGCATATTGAACGTTGCCTACGAAGCTCGCTGTACTTACGGGAGTAAGTCTCCCGTATCTGGCTGTTATTAACATTAATTGACAAATTGTAAGTATTGGATCATTTTCGCCGTTCAGTGGTACGTGGTTCCTGTTGCTGGCTTCCTGTAGGACGACGCCAAATTTACTTCGGCTGTCGAAAGTTTTTATGCATCCAGGGTGTGGATCAGTGAGTACTCTAGGATCTACAAGAGTAAAGTTTCAAGGAGCTCCTTTAGTCACGGCACAAAATCGCTTGATAACAGGCACTGTTGTGAGATGCCGTTTTCATCATTCTTGTTGCGGAGAGTTCCAACATAAACTTTCAGTGCGCACTCGCAACTGCATCATTCGGTCAGCTCTTTCGATCTCAGTCACATAACCTCTGATTTTTGAACGCTGCAGTGTGTGGCATGAGTTGCGTCAATCCTTCATGTCCCCTCTCAATGTTCTAATATCTTGCCGTATCCGTCTCCAGTCATAAGTGGTTTAATGTAAGGCGATCTCGTTCATTGAGCTCATATGACTTCTCATATACTTTCAAAGAATTGTCACGCGAAACCCTGAAGTTCTATTCCATACGAAGGTCCAGTCAGCCTTAACATAATTTTGATGAGCAAGGAATTCATACTTGGATTTAGTGGATACAATTAGCGTCCTGCGCTAGTGCATTATGTGATGCTGTCATTACAGGGTCAATTTGGTGGTTTTTGCGACCGGCGCGAACAGGCTACATTCGGTATGTGCCTCTGCTATGCTTATGGTCTGACTCATACAGCTACGCATGTCAAGTTCGAGGGGTTATCTCAATGAATTGACGCTGGTTTTTATTCAAATGGGATTGTTTTCCTTGTATGTGTAACTTTGCATTCCTATTGAACACTTTATTTCACATGATTTATCCCGCAGCCTTTTGGCAACTTCCATGGCTATGATCGTAAGTCTTCTCATCCACATCCATGCAAATCACCGGAAAAAATAACAATCAGAACTATTGCAGTATCAGTTCCAGGAGGGTCTTGGTAGTCAATTCTATACCGCTGCACCTGGAGCGGTGATAGGAAACTGTCAGCGATACTATATGTTCCTTATGCACTACGCAAATACTAACCCTCTCGTTCATAGCCTATACTATTTCGATGTTATCAGTGTGAGTCAATCAGTCCTCCATACGAAGCTCGCTAAACTGCTAGTTAGGCTCAATGCCAGGAAGTCCGTTCGCGACCGGGAACGACTTGCTCGCGACGTAATAGAGCTTCCTGCGCTACCCACAATACTTTGATTTTTTTTAGTTCTGCTAGTACCAGACGTATGTTCTTTGGCCAGCGTATGGGTCGTCCCATCTATCCCACCCCTTCCAGTTTTAATCGTTAATCGTAATTGATGCTCTTTACATAGAATCCATGGACTACATTCTCCAGATAAGTAACAAAACTTCATCTCACAGGACTCGGGCACGTGGTAAGGTACAGAGAATCTGTTGGGTAGTATCCGATTCGCCGACTTGAGGTCTTGAAGTGGAGTTCTGAGCTGAGAGGCCCGTGATCACTATTGGCGACTTATGATAGTGTAAGAACACGAAACAATACTTACCTCCACTTACAGCTGCTTCCATATCCTACACGCAAAGTAGCTTTCCGTCGTTGTGTTCCACTGACGAGAGCATATATCGGACCTTGTGCGACGCGAGGGCAAACTCATATATCATGATGACCGGCGTGAGCTTGCTGGGGACGGGGACGGGGACGGGGACGCAAACGATATGCCTAGTATGGTTTCGGACCTGCACCAGTGCCGCAGCGCGTCAGCCGCCCAAGGTCTAGGTCTCACATTATTGATTCATCCGTTGATCATACTGTCCGGCCGGACTTTCACCTCCCGGAATTAACGATTCCCAGATGCACTCCGTTTCGTCGGATGGTGGTCTTAGCCAAGTGGTACTACCGCGACGGAATCAAAATCTGTTTCACTTTGACTGCGCAGGTTCGAAACCTGCTGAGCTCTTTTTCTATCGGAATACACCTTGATATTGACTTATGGATGGATTCCTCAGGGGTCCATCTAACTGGTCTTAGCCAAGTGGCTACCACAACAGAGTCAAAATCTGTTGCTCTTGGAGTTGGTTCGAAACCTACTGACAACATTTTTGCGGTGTATAGATCCTCTGAGGTCCTTGTTAACTAGCGCCGGCGCCGAAACCTCTTTTTATGTGATAGTCTGTCCATGAAAAGGGATTCGCCTTCACGTCCTGTGATGGCTTCAGCTTTTCCTCGGAAATTTTTCTAGTTATCATCTTCAACTCATGGGCATGAGAGAAGATGATTCAACGAGAACGCGATGCCGAGAACCTAAACACCATTCATATGCTGTAGCTGTTGGTTCCATCACACTAATTATTCACTGTAAGTAATTCTCATCCATCGCTATCGATTTCTTAATCTCATCTGACCAAGTGAAACCAACCTTCACAAGTTGATCGTGTTACGACCACTGTTAAGCATGCACTGCTTAAGCTTTCCGGTTTACTAAAATAACGCAAACTTGGTGGTGGCCCATCATCGGACAAACCTCTCAAAGGAAAGGAATTCACGGTGCTCAAGTTCTGACTACTAGTAAATCCAACCCTCTAATTAAGTTTGTAAGGGCGGGTATGAGTTCAGCAGGGAATTGTGAAAAAACGATGCAGAAATGAGACGAGTGCAAAGGAATTCGAGAAGAATAGGAAGACGTTAGAACTTAGGACGGTTTTTCGGTCGTACTTGGAGCGGGGATCCGACTATTGGATTCGCTGTAGGTATGAGTGTACATGGGCAGTATATATACTAGCACGTTTTCGAATACTTAACTAGGCCGTAACGAGCATAAGAAGCATATGGCGAGCCTCCAGGTGAAAGTAGTCGGTGAAGCAAGGAGATCGTGAAGTCTGAGCACAAGGTGAGATAACGAAAGAGAATGAAAAGGAGATGCCTAAGGGAATGTATCCACGTGCACGTAACTCGGATGCGAAGAGTTGCGCTCTTCGCATCAATGAGTCACGTGGACGACTTCGACCGCATGGTTCGAACTTCGAGCGTCTTGCATGGTCGGTATATCATTTGTCAGAACCTGTCTATTGAAATGTACTCATTCTCATCACACATGGGTCTGACAGTGAATTTTCCGCAGCTTTTCTCGATTGTTGCCCTAGGGCTCACTACTTTTCAAAGGATACCGCCGATGATGTATACCTTGGATGCATTCTCCAAATGATAGTACATGATGAATTGGTACTTGTGGGATAAGCTGCGGCCTGTCAAATTATTCAAGCGCCGCGCGTTCTCCGCGACTCAAAAAGTCCAACGGATCCCTTGCGTTCGACTCAAATCCAAGCACGTCTCCTAGTCCTCCTGAACAAGTGTCAGGAGCAACGTCTTGAATCTTCTATTCGACTGACTGGGGTATGTTCCGTTGACGACAACGTTCAATGTGGACAGGTCCAGTCATTCGAATAGTACATAATACCGCGCATACATCTATATATATATCGCAAGGGGAGCGACGCCGTCTTTGAATTAGTTCTACTGGGTTGACTAGGAAACTTCACATGCACTGGGAATGTGGATGGGCCGAGTCATTCGAATAGTACATAACGCTGCGCATGTATCTAGGGAGCGACTCAGACGTCGTCTTTGAATTAGTTCTACTCGATCGACTGAGCGGGTTAACATTCGTATGGAGGCCTAGTCATTCGAATAGTAATATTCATGTGCTTTTTAACTTTTGCTCGCGTTCCAGATTCAAATACAACGTAGAGTTCAAGTCGAGCCATACATCCAGACCTATCATTAGTAGAAGCCCTGTCCGTCCATAACAAGCGACTGTCAGATGTGAGTATGAGGTGGTGTCATATATGTCGACGGCTGACTGCTAGACAACTCTAGACCTTGAATAACGGCAGGTGCATCAAACAACCGTTACAACTCTCACCCACCTCAAATTTTTTTTTCGAGAAATCCGAGAAATCCGACTGGTAAGTTGTCAAGCTCAAGTCCGAACTCCAGCAGAAGACGACACGGGAATCACACGATCAATCAGCGCGTTCCTTTGATATCAATATCGAACGGCTTCGTGTGTACCGTTTTACCGGTTCATGGAAAATTTAGTCAGTCAAGGTACAAGATGGAGAGGTCCAAATTCCAAGGTCCAAGGCCCCAAGGCTTGGAATCGAGCGCTGAGCGGTGATAACTTATCTATCAAGAGCGCCGAGGTTAATATCGCGCTCGCCCCGCCGCCTCGAATTCGCTTGCTAAGCGCATTCATCTGCATCAATATTCAACCGCGCATGCTGTGGTCTTGAAGGAAGTTTGTACAGTCTGTTGAATGTCTTCTGCAGGTTATCATGCATCAATTTTTCCTCGCGATCAATCAGACGGTATCGCAAGATCTAGAGCACCCAGAAACAGTCATGTGCCAAAGAAGGCTTCCTTTGACAATAGAGTATTACTTAATGCAAGGGAAGAAGCAATGGGTATGTCTGATGCTGATGCGCTGGTATAGAACGATCTCATTTCTGCGGAAATGAAAACGTCTATCGCCTCGAAGTATCTGATTATGAAAAGGCCTAGAGCACGATGGTGGAAGAGCGACTCACGGACTACCGGATGATTATTGTACTTTTGTGAGATAAGGGATGGTGGACCTATAGTGAATTTGAATTACGGGGAGGGTTTAGCCGTGTCCGGTCACTCATGAAGATGACAGGGTATGCAGCTGTCGAGCTTTGTGAGAATTGCCAAGGATTTGCATGATGTCATCTTTAGGTGTTTCTAAAATAGTCACGATATTGATAACAACACGGAATATTGCTTACGATGTCGTCAGAATTGGTGATAGTTAAGGCTGGAGGTACTACGCGGATCCGGACCTGATTGAAGGTACCGACAGAGGTGAAGCGAGACGTGAGAGACTGCCATTTGTTTTCAGGTGGAGTGGGTGAGCCAATAGGCAAGTGGTTGGTTGAGGCGGGGGGCGATGATGAACTTTAATGGGGACCTGGAAGCTTATTGGTAGAATGGAACGTGATCAGATAGGATAGCATATGGTTGTTGTGCGGAAATTTCAAAGGTTCCGCGGAAAGAAAAAGGAGTTGCTAAGAGACGGATGAAAGACAATAGTGATTCAACGACGTCGACAAGGTGAGCCCTCTAAGAGATATTTGTTGTTGACGGTGTTGTCGAAAATGATTCAAACTTGTGCATAAAGGACGTGAACACTGTGATCCACGTTGAGCTCGATGGATGAAATGAGTTGATTGAGCGGTTGATAGACTAATCTAAATTTGTATCGTGAGAAATTGGTTGTGAAATTGGTTTTGAGTGAGCAGCGCTTAAGCTTCAGCTAAATTGAAGACGACGATGACCAGGACGACGGTTACAGCGACGACGACGGTAATGGCCACATCAACTGAACACCGTATGATAAGTAAACATACTCCAGTTCCATTCCTACTCGAAGCTTTTCCTGTACCACCCTCACATATTCCAGTCTCTCCAGTCTCTCCGGTCTCTACTAATCCACCACCTTCCCTACCACCGACTGCACCACTACCACCACTACCAGGTCCATCCGATACAGTCCTTTTCGTTCGCAGAAACTCTTCAATACGTTCTATATCTTCTTCTAGTTCAGATCCTCACTCTCCTATAAGAACTAGAACTAGAAACGGAAGCCTCTCAAGTTTACGTTCATTCCATAGCGCAACAAGAAAACCTTCCTATGATCTGACCCATACAATATCAGAAGAAGGTCCTTACAACATTCCAGATGCGCTCAAACCTGCCTTTATCATCCCCTCGCCACCCGACAGACCTGGCTCAACAAGCCCAGACGTTCCAGCTATCATACAAGCAACTCCACGTCCACGCTCGCGCCCTCGTTCGCGTCCCAACAAGTCACGTTCGAGGGCAAACAGTCTTAATGGGTATAGATCCTCAGGGTCGTCAAAACACTTGCCCAATCCTCACGAGTTCGAAGTTGAAGTAGAAGACCAGGATGCCCCCGACTCCGATTCCAGCATCGATCTCCATACCCCTTTGCCGTGAGTTTCAGTTCCATTTTTCCCTTTCTTCGCTTCCGTCTCGTCCGGACCTCTCGTAATTTCGCTCATCCTCTCTTGTCAGCCATCTCATGCTTCGACACGGTCTCCTCTCTCCCCACTCCAAACTCCTCCCATCATCACCTCCAGCCCCAAATCGTCTCTCCATCGCCTCAAATTTATCACAAGCGTCCCTAAAGTCCAATTTCTCAAACCAATCAGACGCGTCATTGCTCACCAATAGTTCCACCGGAAGCAAGCATCCAAAGGATTCGAGGGACACTCCTGGTAGACGCGTGAGGCATCGTGATGGAAGGTTGTTGAGAGGAGGCATTGGCCTCACAACTGGTTTGGGATGGAGTGATAGGTGAGCATTTAAGTCGTTTTAGACTGGCGGTCTCAGTTGGACTTGCCTTTACCCTCGCGCTTTTATCCCCTGCATGTTCGCTTCTCTGTCTTATGTCGCTTCCATTGCGCTAAGAACGGCGGTTTACGCGGAGACACCGCCCCGTCGAAGATCAAGGGCATCAACATCGCCGCTAGGCCACGCGCCGAGTTCTCGTTCTTCTCTCCTTCTCTTCGCATCCAAATCCAAATACTAACACTCCAAACAGTGAAGACGAAGACGCCCCCTCCCCACTTACACGCCGTCTCTCAGCGCTCAACCTCTCCCGACGCTCATCCGCCACGTCCATATCCACATCCCAATCTTACTCCTCCCTCCGCTCGCCACACCCTCTCTCACGCAGCATCTCCCATTCTATCCTGCGCGAAGAAGAAAACGAAGAAGAAGTGGATGAGTTTGGGCGCGTCGTCCGAGGAGCCGACTCTGCACGCACAGATGACGGGCGCGTCATCCTCGACGGACAATTCTCCAAAAGCCTCCCACCTAGAACCAAGCCTCTCACCTGTCGTCCCAAATCCCGCCCTCACAAACCCAAAGACGGCGAAACCCGAGTCCCAGTCCCAGTCCCAATCCCACTTGAAAACGAGATGGATGGTGTGACTCCCACCCGCGCAGACTTTCGCAATAGCGCAGGGTCGAGTTCTAGTGGACTCGGGACGGGTGCGGGTGGTGGGACTGGTAATGGCTCGAGCACCACTTCTACTTCCTCACTGTCCCTTCCCTTCCCTGCGACGCCCCAGAGCCCCGTAGCGTTCTCGGAGACGAGTCCTAACCCCTTGTTGGGCATGACACATACGCACAAGCACTCGCTATCTCAGTCATCGACGTTGTCATCATGCAACATTGATAAATCGCTTCCTCCGCTCCCTTTGACACCGAAGAAATGTCCGCCTTCGCTTTCGAGGTTGAGGACGTATTCGAACACGTCGAGTGTTGGGTCTGTGGAATTGAGCGGTGGGGGGCTTAGGATTATTGGTGAGGCTGGGACGGGGACGCCACGCCCTTCGTTGAGCAGTATGCCGAGATCTTCGTTGGGCGGTGTGCCGAGACCTTCGTTGGGTGGTATGCCGAGATCTTCATTGGGCGGCGTTCCGAGACCTTCATTGGGTGGTGTTCCGAGATCTTCATTAGGAGGCGTCCCACGACCGTCCTTGGGCGGTGTACCCCGACCGTCGCTGAGCTCCCCCCGGCCTTCGATAAGCCCCCACCCATCTGCATTTAACACTTCGTTGTCGACGCCTAATCCGTCTTTGTCCAGTCTCGCAGGGCAGAGCGGCGACGGCAGGGGTGTATCCTCTGTAGCATTCGTGAGCGCGAGTACGGGAGATAGCAGCTTCTCGAACCCAGGAGACAGCGTCTTCACGAACCCAAGAGATATCAGCAGCATCACTATCCCAAGTGCCTCAAGCCCTCGAGAAAGTGGCTCCCAAAGCCCCCTCCCGCGCACCCTCAAACTCCTCCAACCAGGCGAACAGCCCCAGCGGCCAGGGGCAGTACTGACATACAACCGGAACGTGCATGATCAGCTTAAACGCGCGCAGTCTCAGCCGCAGCCGCAGTCTCCCTTGACGCAATCGCACACGCCGATTCTGCCTTTGTCACCTGTGATGCGGACGCTTGTGAAGCCTAATTCTTCGGGGAGTGTCGTGAGTATAGGGAGTATGAGTATGAGCATGGGGATAGATAGGCCAAAGTCACGTACAGGAACGGGTATGGTGTATCGCTCGTCCTTGGGTCCTACAGGAAGCAGGATGAGGGTGCCGAGTACTGTTAGGCCTAGTGGGATTGGTGTTGCGTTGTGAGTGGTGAGTGGTGAGTGCGGTTGTTCCTTTTCCTTTTGTGAGGTCGGAGTGTTAACCTTGGTTTCAGTTTCAGATGGGTGCGATGGTGATTGGAGGCAATGTGGAGGTGATGGGTAACCATCAGTATCAGGATTGGTTCTTGTGGTGCACTGGAGGCCGTGTGCATCTGATTGTGATCTAAGGAGGTTGTTGGAGGGTTCTGGTGCCTGAGACTCTCAGAGGCTCTGGGGAATATTTTGCTACCCCGCGGGCATTGCAGCTTTTGACGCACGTTCACCTCGAGGTGACACCCTCCTCGACGAATCGACTACTCGACGAACCGACCACATCCTCCTCGACGAACCACCTCCACGCGAAGCATCAACAACGTCAACTTACACATTTCAATTACTGCAGATTCATATTTCGGACGGTTGGGACCTTTCAAGTATTTCCTTTTTCGGGACCTGACGCTTTATTTCTACTCTAATATCTTCCTCTTCTTATCATGTCATGGACGTGGACAGAATCTCTTTATCACGGGCCTGCCAGGAACGCATTTTGAATTGGATTTTAGATTTATCGCGCTTTTATCTTATGCTGCAGGACTGTGCCCTTTTCCATCTCGTCTCATCCCACCCTGCGTGCCTGTGCCCGTGCCCGAGTCCATACACTTTGCCTGGGCGTTTCCCATCCCATCCCACATCTGTCATGGCACATCCCTACCGCCGCCACCACCACCACCACCACCACCACCACCACGCGCTCCCCCCTTCCTTCATCTGCCAAAAGATAGATAGCTCTGTCACATATCTTAATTGTCCTCATTCTTGTTCTTTTGTTTTATATTTAGGATGGATGGAAAGGTTTCATATAATGTATTGTGTATATACATGGATTTTTTTTTCGTTGTGTATACTTGCCAATTAGGATGGTTACGTGGAATTTGAGTTGTACGTTTTGGAGTAAGGTGAGACCAGCACTGTCATCGTGACCTTTTGAACAGCCAGATACAACTTGGGCGTGCCTGTTTGTTCCTTGTGAAAGTTATCCGTTCGGACCTTTCGCTGCTGAGGAAGACCAAGTACGGTCTATTACCATGAAAGCGGAAGAACCTCCTTTTGAATAATGCGTGCCGCTGGCAGGATCTTCAAATACTCTAACAGGAGACTGAATCTCAGTACGACTGTTGCTGGATCGTCGATTCCGCCTACCGTTGTCACCTACCCCTATGAACAACCAGCAAGCTACAACTTGAGGCGTGCCTTTTCGTTCCCTGTGAAAGTCATCCGACCAGATACCTTGCTGCCGAAGAAGATCACGCACGGTCTGTAACCGTAAAAGCGGAAGAACCTCCCTTTGAATAGTGCGTCACTGCTGCCACGATCTTCAAACAGGAGACAAATCAGTACAACTATTGTTGGATCGTCGATTCCGCCTACCGTTGCCACCTACCCCTATGAACAACCAACAAGCAAAGATGTAGTACAACTTGATGCGTGCCTTTTTGGTTCCCTGTGAAAGCCATCCGTCCAGAGACCTTGCTGCTGAAGAAGACTACGCACGGTCTGTGACCGTGAAAGCGGAAGAACCTCCCTTCGAACAGTGCGTCACTGCTGCCACGATATTCAAACAGGATACGACTATTGTTGGATCGTCGATTCCACCTACCGTTGTCACCTACCCCTATGAACAACCAACAAGCAAAGATGTAGTACAACTTGATGCGGACCTTTTTGGTTCCCTGTGAAAGCCATCCGTCCAGAGACCTTGCTGCTGAAGAAGATCACGCACGGTCTGTGACCGTGAAAGCGGAAGAACCTCGCTTTGAATAGTGCGTCACTGCTGCCACGATATTCAAACAGGAGACAAATCAGTACGACTGTTGTTGGATCATCGACTCACCCTGGAACGAAGCAGGCCGCCTACCGCTGTCACCCACCCCTATCTCAATCTCGTTCTTGTCTCATTCGTTCTTGAAAGGTAAGGTTAGATGGTTGCGTGAGGTTTAAACATGTTGTATGCTATATATACACACACATGCATATACTGGATGTTTTTCTCGTTGCAATAGGCTGGGATACATAACCTCAGATGTACATATTGGAGTTAGGACCATCATTGCAACCAAGTTAGGGGTCTGACTCAACGGGTTGATTGGCGACGGGTGTTGTGCATGCCACTCTCGAGCTTCTAGCAGATATAAATACGCGCCAGCTGGTATCCCGTTTGATATTTAGGGGAATACGGAGGTGGTGCACGTTCTCTTACCAAAGTACTTAGCTGCAGGTGACAGGTAGCGAGATAGCGGGAAAGCTTTCCATTGAATAGCCCGTGCCGCCATCTTCAAACAGGATAGGGACGAATCTCATAGCAGCTCCCTAGACGAAAGGGGTTGTATGGTGACGTACAATTTGACGATCCGGTGATCTAATGAATTGGTGGGGTCGCTTTGTATTAGTGGATGCTATGACATGTCGTAGGATGATTCAAGTGTGGAGATCTGAGGTGAGGCAGGGGCATGGGGACTCGGCGTCCGGGATTACTAAGCAACTAGTGCCGACGTTGCCGCCGCATTGTTTTCCTTGCCGGCCTCAGTAGTAGCAGTCGTCACAAAATCATTCTGATCTTCCTCGCTGACGCGCTGACGTACTCGATCCCGGGCCCCGGAAGTAGCAGTCGCCCCAAAATCACTGTTAGGCATGTGATGATTCCTTTCCTCCAAAGCTAACTCATAATGCATAATGTGTCGGCTATCATCCGACACGATCATTAATTTTGTCCGGACACAAGGGTAACCCGCAGAATCCACGGGAGACGATCTGGTTAGTAGCAAGCAGGTCAAAAACACCGACGGGTGGTACGACACGGAGGAGGTTGTATCGCTCACTCTTGAATATCGCTGAGAGGCAGGATGCGATCTGAGGATAAGATTTCCCCGGTGCCTTTATCATTGAATATTGGCTTCTCGTTGTACGGATTGCGAGACATAGGGAGGCATGACTATCAGGACGAGACAGTGAGGCCAGCATAACACGGGAACTAAACGGTAAGAAATCGGCACGCGGCAGTCAGAATAACACTGAGGTAGCAGGATATGGATTCAGGCAAGGTCATTGTGAAGTGAGCGGGAAACATGGGAGTGCGATAAACTATGGTCGGTTCGTTGTGTATTCAAGATAGTGACTGACAGAATGCGACTTGAAGGACAGGAATGCGCCCCAATTGCTCAGCCTATACTGTCATAAGTTGT
Source organism: Suillus subluteus (assembly GCA_016647755.1). Taxonomy (NCBI): domain Eukaryota; kingdom Fungi; phylum Basidiomycota; class Agaricomycetes; order Boletales; family Suillaceae; genus Suillus; species Suillus subluteus. The sequence goes on from JABBWI010000006.1 coordinate 461,850, forward strand.
GGTGTGAAACGCATGCAAAAGTACATTCGGACCTGAATTGACCGCAAAATCCATTGCATGCTGGTAGGTGCGCATCGGGTCCTGCTGAGAAACATCGAATTGTAAGTGATGGCTTCAGACTGTCATTGATGGGAAGCCTTGTTAGCGCTGCGCTTAGTAGTTGAAAATGTTGAGTATGTCTCCATTCATCGCTCCGTCAGTGGTCACGCTATGACTGATTGTTCTGAACCGTTCCTGTTGAACGATATGACGCGGTGTGACACTTGCTCGTTCATTCATACTTATCAGTCCGAAGGCAGAGGGCCATTTCGTCCAGAAATCAATTTGAAAAAGATCGCGCTGGGTCACCAGCGAGGTCACCACGAAGGCGTAGTACCCGCGTATACTCTATGTATCGTGCTCGAAGCTACTTCAAATCCAAGGTATGTTTAATGCCATGTAACATACTATGCCGCGTCGCGACCGCGTTATTTCACCTGGCCAAATCCACAGACCACACAAGTATATCCAAAAGGAACCTGTCTTCCTTCGTCTGCCTACTGGTAAGGGAGACCAGTGGGGTAGACGATCCGACATGGATACGAAATTTCGTTTGCGGATACGTGCGCCGCTGGCGGTTGTGCAGTTACTGACCTTGGTCATCAAAATCAGAACTTGATCGAACGGTACCCCGAGCCATATATTGGCAGCAATGGTCGCAAACAGGCGTACTAGGTTAGATTTAAACGTCCTGATCATCAAAATGGTCACTGTGTACGAGCCAAAATGGGCATGCGTGCCGCCTGCAAATCATCAATTGATCTTCCATTTGCGAACGATATATATTTATGGCCAACGTCTTTCTCAACGTGCTTCGGCCTATTTCAATTTGCTGTTCTGTTTGCTGTGCTATTCTTGTAAGTATATCTCCCTATCTTGATCATACCACGGTCGTGTCTCACGGCTCAACTATTCCTCAGGCATTGGTACAAGTACTACAATTCATCTGAGGACTGCCGCATTTGATACATAAGTCCGTTCTTCTGGCGTCCGATCACACTTCGTCACCAGAAAACTATACTTTGTGATCCTTTATCCAGAGCTTCAGAGTCACGTATCCTGTTGTCGATATTCCAATTCAATTGTTCGATTTGGAGTTCGCTTACTTTCCTCATTGGTCGGCTTGCAAAATACTGCCTTATTTTTGGTGAGTCCTGCACACCTTAAGAACGATTGCCGCACGTTTTAACCTCGTCCTAGCACCACGCCGGGGCTGTTGCTGGCATCTTCATTATCTTGATATCACCCTAGAGCGGTGTCATTTCGCTTTCTATGCGCTTGTTGTCAACGAGTTCCCTACACTGGCACTTGACAGTGAGTTTATTCCATTTTTATTCCCCAGGGTCAGTCCTGACTGTGAATGTTTCGCGTGAAAATCAGGTTTGTACACCGGGCGACTCCGGTGACATCGATGTTGAAACGTTGACGTTTGGCATTTGGTAACGTCATATTTGCGATAAAGGATAGGTGGCAGTCATTTTATGATTTTGTGTATCTATGAATTCATGACGCCCACCCTCAGAACTTTGGTGCTACTTGCGCCCCACTTGGGTTCCTGGCGGTGCTCTTATCTGTATTTTAATACAACAGTTCATCTGCGCTGGCATCCTGTCAAAACTCTTGTACTGCCGCTCTGAAGCAGCTGCATACTCGACTTTTGATAGTTTGAATGCCATACTCGCAGACATCTTTACGTGATGGCACTCGCAATGTGAAATCTCTGATCAAGCGATGTGTGTCATGGGCTGTCTTGCCTGGGAAGCTCACTGCGTTTATGACATCTGGTGGTTGCCGATGCCGTTCACTCTTTCTTATCTTCAGCAAACCTGAGTTGGTGTCGATGTGGTAACTGAAACAATATCTCACCTTCCCGAGGCGAATGGCAGTAAAGGCTCTTCTCACTGAGAAGGAATCATAGTGCCTACAATCTCCACCCATGATCTACACCAACCCAACCTTCTTCAAAGGTGTGGGCGGGGCCTCTCCGAGAGAACACCGTGTTTCCCGCCACTGATACGCTGTGCTACATTACATCAATCTTTATCAGAGTTATCCCAGGTCTTTGGTACCAGCAAGAACTCCCGAAGGAGTAACATTAACGTACTACACTGGGCAGAGAAGGAACATGTGTACTTATGGGGGACCACACCAGATTCGACAACGATGGGCCAGAATACACTGAGGTTCATATTAGAGGGTTGACCACTGTAAGTCAAACATGGAAAATTTTGTTACTTCAATATTGCTAGATGTCAAAATCTTCGCACCGTAAACGCAATACAAATATTGCCGCAGGTGCCCCGCCACGAAGGAGCACGAAGACCAAATCTCTAGATGATAACTGGCGATGATCGGTCACCGTCGCAAGAGGCGCATCCTGCACAGTCTAACACATCCCGCGACAGCGACAGCTGGCGATGGCTACGGCTTCATCGCAGCTGAATTATGCATTTCATGGCCAGCTGGGTACGATAGCTTCTACGATCCCACAGTCGCAGATATATTTCCATATGAAAACACCAGGTACCGAGCGCCAACCTGCTTTCCGAGATATCGACAACACAATTCAGGGTATACTATCCACTCGTCAACTCGATACTTTGACAATCACTATCAAATATAACGATCGGGTTCGGGAAAGAGCATACGTCGCCACTTCCACGTTTGCCACGGCATCTCATGCGATAGCATCGAACAACTCGAGGGTGACTCGAAGGAAGGACGGCGTATTATTTTATGGTTGCTGCACTTAGGATGGAATTCCCGTCGGACTATCTTGCCGAGTGAAGTGGTCTGATGCAGTCTGATGCCACTTACTTGAAGCTTGTGGGCACTGTCATCAAAATTACGTGTGCATACGAAGTAATTAGCTAAATATAGCTGTCAGGTGGTGGCGGTACAGGACCCAGGTTATTTCCGGCGTTTAAAATTATTACAGACACAAGAGTCACCATGCTGGTCAGTAACATGCTTGTCAGTAATAGTACTAACGTTGCGTTCGTTCAGCTTGATGCGTTATGGCTAAGGTATTAGTATTATTCACCTCATACTTGTAGCACTATGTATAAAAACCATCCGTTCCTTGCTACTGGTAGTCACTCCCGCCTGACTCCTTAGGATGCCTATTCCCGGCGACTCTGATGACTCCAGCCCCACCTTACAACCCCATTCCAACGATACAAGTGCAACATCGCATGGTAATCATCGCAATTCTGTTTTAGCCATAGTCGGGGATGAAGATTTCAACTTCGAAAAACATCTCAAGGACATCATCAAGCGGTGAGTTAGGACCATTTCATGAACGTCTGGCTATGACCGACAATTAATCGTAGACGTGATGAGGAAGAAATCAAATGGCGTGAGCTCGGTGTCGTGTTCAATAACCTCCGTGTGGTAGGCATTGGTGCGAGAACATCATTGCAACCGACCATGGGGTCATTATTTAGCCCTACCTCGCTCTTGCGCACAATTAGTGAAGCTCGTCATCCACCTGTGCGGGATATATTGTCAGGCTTCGAAGGGGTCGTTGCACCTGGCGAAATGTTACGTGAGCATTTCCGAAGCATGTACTCCATGAAACCTTATTCTTTCAGTCGTTCTTGGCAAACCTGGGTCAGGATGCAGCACCTTCCTCAAGACCCTCGCTAACCAGCGTGGGGAGTACCATGCTGTTGAAGGAGAGGTAGAGTATGATTCATTTACCCCTCAAGATATCCATAACCATTACCGCGGAGACGTCACTTATTGCCCAGAGGACGACATTCACTTCCCTACCTTGACGGTCGAGGAGACATTATCTTTTTCCATCAAAACTCGTACACCTCAAACCCGCTTCCCTGATCAGTCAAGGAAGCAATTTAATGCCGAATTTTTGGACGTTCTCCTCAGAATTTTCGGCCTTCGACACGCTCGGAAAACCGTTGTCGGTAATGCCGCGATTCGCGGTGTTTCTGGTGGAGAGAAAAAGCGTGTTTCCATTGCAGAGGCACTTTCTTGCAGAAGTGTGATTGGTGCATGGGACAAGTACGCTTCTAGTGTGGTAAGCTCAGTTCTGGCGTTAACTCGGCACTTTTAGCTCCACTCGCGGTTTAGATGCCTCTACTGCGCTTGAGTTTGTTCAAGTTTTGCGTCTGGGTACTGACATCACACGTCTAACAACTATTGCGTCCATTTACCAAGCTGGAGAGCAATTGTATGAGCTCTTCGACAAGGTATGTGTCATCACTGAAGGTCGAATGGCCTATTTTGGGCCGGCCAGAGCCGCCCGTCAATATTTCATCGATATGGGCTATGAGCCCTATAATAGGCAGACTACGGCAGATTTCCTCGTCGGTGGTGCGTTCTATTGCCTCTTTCATTTCTCGCTCGCGTCCCTGATCATCGATCATCAGTCACCGACCCAATTAGCCGGAAGATTAGGTCAGGGTTCAAAGGCACAGTGCCCAGAACGGCAGAGGAGATGGCCTCCCATTTTCGGGTGTCTCAGCTTGGCCGTCTTAATCGTCAGGCAATTGACGAGTATCGGGCACTTCATGTTGGCAAACCTGACCGGAAAGCTGCATACCGGCTGAGTGCACTTACGGAGCATTCGCATCATGCACCCAAGAACAACTCGTATACCATATCTATCCCTATGCAAGTCAGGGCTGTGATGGTTCGCCGTATGCAAATTATCAAGGGCGACTTGTCCGCGCAGGTGGTACAGATGTGGTGCGTTTTGATATGATATTCATCATGTGATGTTCTGACTCCACTTTATCAATCAGTGTTCAAATCTTCCAAGCCATCATCATGGGCGCAATCTTTTTTCAGTTGCCTGATGCAACCTCGGGTTTTTTCTCTCGGGGAAGTGTTTTGTTCTTGTGAGTGTCTTGTTCGGTCATGCCAAGGGACGGCCTGACGCCATGTAGCTCTCTTATCTTTGGCGCAATATCTGCGATGGCAGAAATTCCCGCTCTGTTCGCCCAGCGCCCGATCTTATCACGCCACCATAAAGCAGCGATGTACTACCCCTTCATTGAGGCTTTTGCTCACACAGTGGTAGACATCCCCATCGCGTTCATGATTCAAGCTGTTTTCTGCGTCATTGTTTACTTCATGGTCGGCCTTCAAAAATCAGCATCCCAGTTCTTGTGAGTGCATGTCGCGTCTCTCTATCTGAAGCGCCATTGGCTGTTATCGGTCTACAGTATATTTTTCTTGATAGTCTTCACCATGACTATTACGATGAATGCGTTCTTCAGAATGCTCGCGGCCAGTTTCAAGGAGGAGTCCAGTGCAACGTCTATGGCTGGTATCTCCGTACAACTTCTTTGCCTGTACACCGGTTACACCATTCCTCGCCAAAGTATGCCAGGCGCCCTCAGATGGACAACATATCTTAATGTGAGCATGTGTTTCTCTCTGTTCATGATCTGAGCTAAACCGCTTGATGAAGCCTCTTCGTTACGGCTTCGAGGCCATCCTGACAAACGAGTTCCACACACTGAACGCCACTTGCACCACTCTTGTTCCCCAAGGTCCAGGATACGAGAATATTTCTTTGGCGAACCAGGTTTGCACAACTGTCGGATCACTGCCTGGTATGATTGCTGTAGACGGCAACAGGTTCGTGAACATATCATACGGCTACTCATATGGTGATCTCTGGAAAGTAAGTTGATCCTCTAATCACAATCGTTTTCGCTGAGATCTTATACTCTGCAGAATTACGGTATCATCATTACCTTTGGGGTTGGCTTCTTCATGTTCTTGCTCATCGCTGCGGAGTACAACACGAACTCCGCGTTTGATACTGCGGTGACCCTCTTCAAGCAAGGAACACGTGCAGTGGAAGTCATTGCCACCACGGAAGATGAAGAGAAATCCAGCAAGCTATCCACCCGGCCACCATCTTTGGACAGTGGCGCGCCGCGGACCGCCGGCGCACCTGCGCCCTATAGTCTACTCGAAAGGCCAGCAACCAATGATGCATTTACCTGGCGGCACATTCAATATGTCGTATCGGTATCAGGCGAAGAACGGCGCTTGCTCGACGATGTCTCTGGGTACGTTGCACCTGGAAAATTAACGGCTCTCATGGGTGAATCCGGCGCTGGAAAGGTTCGTCGCATATCTATCTTCAGGACTCTTCGTCCAACTTCTTATGACAGACGACATTGCTCAATGTTTTGGCTCAACGGGTCGATGTTGGAGTTGTTACGGGAGATCGGTTTGTCAACGGGCAGGGCGTTCCCGCAGACTTCCAGGCTCAGACGTGAGTGAACTTCCTACTAGTCAAGATCTTTCGTTGATATTTCTTGCAGCGGCTATTGTCAACAAATGGACACTCACTTGCCGCAAACAACTGTTCGCGAGGCTCTTCTGTTCTCTGCTCGCCTACGACAACCTGAGTCTGTCCCATCTGCAGAACTTGACTCATAGTATGTTCATATTTATTCACCATACATGTACGACTGAGAGTTGTGGATAGCGTGGACAAGTGCCTTATCATGTGCGGCCTTGAAAATTATGCTGACGCTATCGTTGGATCACTGGGTGTTGAGCACCGCAAGCGTACTACCATCGGGGTTGAACTCGCAGCAAAGGTACATCATTTGGAGCCACATTTTTGATGTCGTGCTGACCGTTTTAAAGCCCAAACTGCTTTTATTCCTTGACGAACCAACATCCGGCCTCGATTCCCAGTCCGCCTGGGCAATCGTGACGTTCCTTCGTGAACTGGCAAATAATGGACAGGCCATTCTTTGCACGTGAGTGTGCTACTGGTAGATTTGGGATTTTAATGCACGCTTAATTGTTGTAACCAGCATTCACCAACCCTCTGCCGAACTCTTCCAGGTGTTTGACAGACTATTGCTTCTGCGCAAGGGTGGACAGACCGTTTACTTTGGTGATATCGGCGATAAATCCTCGATTATGTTGGATTACTTTGAGCGCAACGGAGCCACTCACTGTGACGCTGATGCTAATCCGTAAGTCGCTTCGTCTACATGTCTGAAATGTCTCTCATATCGTTACTATCCAAGTGCTGAGTACATGCTGGATACCATTGGGGTCGGCGCAACCGCGACTGCCTCTGTCGACTGGCATGGCATTTGGAAGGGATCTCCGGAAGCTGCTGAACTTCAAGCACAGATCGAACAGATACACGCTGAAGGTCGCGCACGGCCATCGGTTGAGACGGAACGTCACTCTGAATTTGCCACCTCATGGATTCACCAAACTGATGTCCTTACGAAGCGTAACTTCCTTGCCTACTGGCGCAACCCGACATACATCATCGCGAAGATCATTCTCAACATCGTGTGTGGTTTGCTCGTTGGGTTTACTTTCTTCAACTCCAAGGACACCTTGCAAGGGACGCAGAATAAGCTCTTTGTGCGTTTATTTCATGCTCGCTCTTGAGTTATACGCTAATTCCAGCGCAGTCGATTTTCCTAACAACTATTCTCTCTGTCCCAATGACTCAGCAACTCCAATCTGTCTACATTGATATTCGCTCTATCTATGAAGTCCGCGAGCGACCGAGCAGAATATACTGCTGGACTGCACTTGCCACGTCGCAGATCCTGGTCGAGATTCCCTGGAACATCTTTTGCTCGTCGCTGTATTTTGTTTGTTGGTACTGGACGGTCGGTTTCGCCACCGATCGAGCAGGCTACACATACTTGTTGTATGGAATCGTGTTCCCACTCTATTACACTACCCTCGCTGAGGCGATCGGAGCCATGGCACCCAACGCAGTGATTGCATCGCTGTTGTTCAGCATGATATTTTCATTCGTCGTCATGTTGTGAGTTCAACTCGCACTTTTGCCGGTCAAATCGCTAACGCCTTTGAAGTAACGGTGTTTTGCAGCCTTTCCGTGCGTTGGGCTGGTGGAAATGGATGTACAGGGTATCTCCATTCACGTATATTGTCGAAGGTCTCCTGGGTCAAGGTCAGTGCACGCTCTTTTCCGTTTGACTTTTACTGAGGCTTCCCTCAGCCATTGGTGGACAGTTGATCAATTGCGCGTCAAGTGAATTAGTGCCAATTAATCCTCCCAGTGGACTCAGCTGCGCGGCGTATATGGATCCCTTCATATCTTTTGCCGGAGGCTATATCACAAACCCCGATGCGACGACTCAATGCCTATACTGTCCTTACCGCACCACCGATCAGCTCATGTTCAGCAGTTTCAACATCTCGTATTCTCATCACTGGCGAAACACGGGCATTGTACTGGGCAACGTCGTGTTCAATGTACGTTATTTTTATTTGAGTGCCCGCACGTGCGCTCATCAGTTTTAACTTTGAGGTATGTGCTATATTCGCGTTCACATATATATTTCGCATCCGGAAGGGCAGCATATTCAGTCTTTTCAAGGGACGAAGATAGAAATTATACCATTGCTTTTGCGAGGCTGTGCATTTAGAGTCTGCGTTTGTAATGTATTAGATCATAGATGTTGTGGCTATTTCAGCTGAAGAAGCATTAATTTTAATGAGCTGTTTAAGATATTCATACGTTCGCGACTCGTTCATGTGAGCAATGTAAAGCTTGGGCATTCCTGGACCTATGTATCTTGGTCCAGGTTTAGGTGATTTTTTCCGCCAATATTCTCCGTCACGCCTGATCATGACGGCCCGTGACCGCTTTCACACGCCACACTTCATGACGCCACAGTCCTCTGTTTTCCTAATCATATCACTAAACCAACCAACACGCAAACAGCAAATATTCCTATATAACTTCAGTCACCTCACCATGCAGCATCTCAATCCGAATGGATCTGATGGATATGCCACTCCCCCGTCAGTCCTCCGATTCCACAGGCATTTCTATCGACTCTTGTATGCGTCTGTTCTCTTCTCCTGTTCAATTCAAGCTGTTCTTATAGATGCTTTCAGCCAAAATTCTCATAGCTTCTGACGTCCCTCTCCCTCGGGATGGCGAGAACACACATTCCCTGCTCGGACAAGGCGACTAGTTCACGAGACTACTAGAGCTGAATCACTTCAGAAGTCACTCGGAATGGCTTCATGTACACCAATACTAGTCCGATCGCCATCAGATCTACTAGTCATATGACTCATATCTAGTTGACGTCAGCCTCGAAATCAACTATGCCACATCAATATTTAGACCGTCTGTATATCCAGATTATCAGGAATGGACAGCCCAGTTCCCTTTCCCATTGGCGCGGTACATGTAAGTTCAAATAAATAAGTTGCATGAATATTAATTTTCTTTGGAATGCCGCTTGAAAACGACTATTTATTCGTGCATGAATAGTCAACCTAAGTGTCTACAATCGTTCATCATGGCAAGTGTGTATCGCAGAAGTCATGTCAATTACCCTCCCCTCGACGGATCTCTCTTCCTCCCTGAATTGGTGGAATTCAATGCGCAACATAACTCGGACGTCACTTTCTTTGTCTACGACAAACCTGACAGCAATGACCTAGTCTCTATCTCACACTCAGACTTCTATCGAGCTTGTCATCGGGCCGCCCACGCAATTAGGCCAGCCTCCGCAGGCGCAGATAAAGAAGTGGTTGCCCTCATCGCGAACTCTGATACCCTTCTTTATCAGACAGTATTCATGGGTATAATATTCGCTGGGCTAGTTGTGTGTACATATATTTTCTGAGTGAGCAGGTTTCTAATCACGGCTATTTCAAGCCATTTCCCATGTCCCCTCGTAATTCGGCAGCGGCAGTCACGAGCATGATGCAGAAAACAGGATGCCGTCGTTTAATCACGACTCAGCACTCTCTTGCTTCCCTCATCGACAGAGTCAAAGCAGGTCTTGTTTCTTCTGCCACTCAAATCAACCAGCTGCAGGTCGATGAGATTCCGGCGCTGAATCATCTGTACCCTGCGCTCGTTAGTGGTACTCCTAATGCGGCTATTGTCCCGTACTCTTCCCCACTGGCAGGTTCTCCATCATCTGAGAATGATATATTATTCTACCTGCACTCCTCTGGCAGCACTGGTTTCCCAAAACCCATTCCAATGACTAATCTAACTGCCATCCACTGGTGCATAACGCGTGAGTCAGTAAAATAATCTGCACGGCGAACACTGCTAAGATGGAGTGGCGTTAGCATGTATTCTCGAACACATCAACGTTCCCGCTCCTATCCGCATCGGTACTGCGTCCTTACCATCATTCCATACATTTGGTGTATATCTTCAGCTGCTCGTCCCCATCGCCACCCTGAACAGTGTGTCTATTTACCCGCCTACATCCTTCCTCGATCCCTTGGCGACCCCTGTACTACCCAACTCGCAAAACATATTGGACTCTGTACTCAAGACGAGATCGAACGCTTTGGCAGTTGTGCCTGCCTTTCTGGAACAATGGTCGTTTTTGCCGAGTGCTGTCGATGTTCTGAAGACCCTCAATTATATTGTAAGTTTGTTGTTGATGCTGTGACAAGGAATGACTCGCGTTGATACCAATCATGCAGTACCATGGTGGCGGTCCTCTCGCGCCTAAGATGGGAAATGCCCTGGTGAATGCAGGGGTCAAGCTTTATTCTGGTTACGGCGCTACAGAATGTGGTGTCATCACTCGTGTCTTCCGAAATTCGGTCGAGCAAAAGTTGTGGGATTGGGTACGATTTGGACCAAATTCCAAGATCAGATGGGCTCCACAGGGCGATGGTACATATGAGTGTCAAGTTTTGGTGTGTCTCCAACTTGATACTTAAACATCCTCTTGGCGTTACACGCTTTCTCACAGACAACCCCGACGCATCAAGTGTCGGTAGAGAATCTTCCGGATGTCAAGGGTTATGCTACTTCGGATGTATTTATCAAGCACCCGACGATAGAGGGTTTGTGGAAGATGTACGACTGAAATTTGCGTGATTCGTCTTCTCTGACATTTTCCTTGCAGTGTAGGAAGGATCGATGACGTTTTGGTACTCTCATCTGGAGAGAAGACAGTACCAGCTCCCATGGAAAGCGTCATCTGCGCCAACCCCTACGTAAACGGCGCGGTCATCTTCGGCCGTGGGCGCAATCAAGTTGGGATCCTCATAGAACCACGAGCAGGGTGTGAAATTGACGTTGATGACGGAAAACAACTTGCTGAGTTTAGGAACCAAGTATGGTAAGTTCCCTAAAAGATCGTATGCTGCCGTTCAGTCTGAGGATGTTCTTGAAGGCCGGAGATAGAGGAAGCGAATAAAGAAGCTCCTGCCTTCAGCAGGATCTTCAAAGAGATGATTCTTGTGACACGCAATAAGAAACCCATGCTTCGAGCCGGAAAAGGGACCGTGATGAAGAAAGCAACCGTCGAGCTGTATGAGGCGGAGATCAATGCACTGTGAGCATAGTACCCATTCGTCACTGTGTCAACTAGACTTCACAGCCGACAGATATGAAAAGGTGGAGGGCAGCACTAGAGCAGGTATCGATGTACCTTTACCTACAAGCTGGACTGCGGAAGACGTCGAGGAATGGCTCAAGATCCACGCTGCTGCTGTAAATGCCGACAAGGCAGTTGATCCTGGTACAGACCTTTTTGCTCAGGGCTTCGACAGGTGGGTCGAACACGAGTCAAGGCTAGCGCTCTGCTTACTCGTACATCTAGTCTCTCTGCGACATTCCTCAAAAACCGCATTATTGGCTCTCTCAGCTCGTCCCCAGATCGCGACGTTCAGGCATCAGCATCGCGGATTGACCAGAACATCATATTTTCGAGTCCTTCGATTCGCCAGCTCGCGAGAAGCGTCATTAATGCAGTATTGCAGCAGAATGGTGCAGACACCGTCAACCCCAAGGCTGATATCGAGAACATGATCGAGAGGTATTCAGTCGGATTGGCAAACTCTGTCACAGAAGCCAACATCACTTTGGCTAATGGGTGCAGCCAAAGCGATCATGTGGTTGCTCTGACTGGGTCTACTGGTGGTCTTGGATCATACCTGCTTGCCGATCTACTCCAGCGCGAGGACGTATCTATGGTATATGCCTTCAATCGCCCGTCAAAGGGGACATCCGTCCAACAGCGACAGGAAGATTCGTTCAAAGATCGCGGTTTAGATTTTACCCTGCTTCAGTCAGACAAGCTAGTGTATGTAGAGACCGATACATCCGATGATCGCCTAGGTCTGGATGAGGAGTTATATCAGAAGGTTTGCGTCATTTCCAGTGTCATCTAATTAACTAAAGATGGCGTAGATCCGCACGTCTGTCACTGTCATCATCCACAACGCTTGGCGACTCGACTTTAACCTGGCGCTCTCGTCATTCGACTCTCATGTGCAGGGAACGCGGAATCTTATAGACTTGGCTCTATCTTCTCCCCGTCATCCAAAGCCGCGTTTCATGTTCGCATCTTCCATCTCATCTGCTCAGAGTTGGAGTAGCGCGAAAGGACCATTCCCTGAGGAAGTAGAATGCGACGCAGGGGTCGCAGTAGGTCTTGGCTATGGCGCGAGCAAGTATGTTTCGGAAAGGGTAAGTCACAAGCTACATCGGGGGGCATAGATTCTACGAACACTGATTCCAATAAGGTCCTCGTCAGCAGCAAGTTACCGGCAACATCATTCAGAATAGGACAAGTATCAGGAGGACCTCCGCGAGGCGCTTGGTCCACGACAAACTGGGTGCCGATCTTCGTCAAATCAAGTGTGAGCCTAGGGGCGCTTCCGGAAGCTCAGGGAGTAAGTCCATCACTATCGAGGGTATCAATTAATGATATGTGCGGTTTAGTTTGTGTCTTGGATCCCTCCCTACGCCATATCAAATGCTATTCTTGATGTAGCTTTCGCAGAAGAAGAACCTCCCATCGTGATGAATCTGGTGCATCCGAGACCGACCGCGTGGAAGACGTTGATGCAGCCCATTGCGGACGCCATGGTTAAGCATAAGATAACAAGTCACCCGCTACCTTTTGTGCCGTTCTCGGAGTGGCTCGAAAGGCTCGAATCGAGTGCCAAGGACATGAGCGAAGAGAGCATGAAGCACATCGTAAGTGTATCTCGATAGCTTGCCATAACGTTCTCCCATATAGTCTTCAATCGCAGCCCGCTATCAAGCTCCTTGACTTCATGCGTTCCATAGCTCGATCAGACATCGCGATCAGGGCGTCTGGAGAGATGGCCTCCGAAGCGGGTGGCATGAAGTCATTCGCCACCGCCGTAGCCGAGCGCGTCAGTCCAACAATAAGGGAGCTGAAGCCGCTGTCTTCGGCAGACGCGGCACAATGGGTGGATTATTGGGTGGACATGGGGATGTTTTAATGAACATATGAGTAAGCGGTGGTTATTCATTCTCGCCTTGTCTTTAATAATATGGCCCAGGACGATTAGAACTTGAGAGACCGTGCTTGTAGTTGGAGCTTTTGTATGGTGGATTTTTGGTTACGGTTCAATTTGCCGTTGTGCCGAAAGGATTTTCAATATCCGATCGCTGTTTGTTTCGAGTATTGCAATTGATTCGATTTTATTCGATGTGTACCCTTGAGTTACCTTGTGTTTGCATCAGGGAATTGACCACAGAAAGATAATGTTTTACAATGCATTATCTAGTCTAAATTTGTTAAAATATATATCATTATGATAGATCTGTAGACAAAGCTATATATACCCGGAGTGATTTGGATGAAAAGTGCCACAACTATCTTTGTTGTGTAAAAGGGAGAGGTCACATAGTCTGTCGGCTTGGTAGCCAAATGCCATTTGTATCACACGCTAAATGAATGGTGGAAACTGCCAAATTGTCAACAACACCAAACGATGGTAAGGCATGGTCACTGATTGTAAGGTGAGACAAGCATGGTAAGTTTGACAAGCCGCCTGCACCTTGATGTCACTTGACATCTGCTGGCAAGGCTTGGCTCTGAATAGGAAATCTACTATACATGTCATGTAGTTTGGAGGTGGCATTTCACTGCAAGGTGAGTTTTGAATGGCGCAACTGTCAATGTCTCCCTCATGGTTAAGAATTTACAGCTCTTTTTTTTAATGGCGGTCTACACCATGTCTTTCAAGGAGTCCAAGGCTGGCAGAGGAGTGTCAGACCTTGCCTGTGTGTTTGGTGCTGACAACAACCTGCAAGGTGAGTTTTGAATGGCGCAACTATCAATGTTTCCCTCATGGTTAACAATTTACAGCTGCCTGCAAGGATTACTTATATGACATCACCATGTCAATCTGACTATTATTGGGTCATAACAGGTCTTACTATTGCAGGATAGGCATAAATATCACATTAGGCTAACTATACGCATATTATGATATACAAGGAGGCGTTACAAAGTAGTACTGGTATTTGCATCTTTTAGTGCTGCTCGCCTTTGGCATATCCTAGACAGAGCACTGTTAGCTTTGATAGTTCATCTAGCTGCTGATGAAGTAGGAAATATCTGACTAAACCAATAGGACTGAGATTTTGAACAATTGTTAGAAAAACATAGCCTCACCGATTCCACCACACCAGAAGATCTGTAACTTCCCCTTTTTCATCTGGATCTTCCAAAAGGTCAAGAAGAGAGTGATAAAACGTCTCTGAATCAGTCACTGTATCTGTGCGAGAAAATACTGATGATGAGCAAAGTGCGAATCTAACCTGTCTCAATCGTCAGCCATAAAAAATAGGCAATGATTAATAGTGTTTTAATGACCTGCGTTGCAACATATGTGACAGAAGGAACGGTGACAGCAGTCATACCATGAAGGTGAGCATTGCCTGCACGTGTAGCCTTGGGCTCTTTTTCCACTGAACTTGGCGACGTAAATATATGCCTGAATGCCTTATAATAAATCTTACATTAAGCAATCACACAATTTACAGAGTCTCCAAGCGCACTCACGTTTACTAGCAGGCGACTTCTAAGGAGGCCATTCCAAGGATCATCTGGATCATAGACCTCATTGGCGTATACAAAAAGTGGCCATTGGTCTCCACTGACAGCAATTTCGCCACTTTGCAGCTTCTGTTTTGTTCTGGTCACCATCAATAAGCGTCAGTGAACGATATTGCGTCAATAAAAATGGAACCTACTCTGCGTCATTCCAATCTAATTCAGCAGGACAGAGTAAGCGGCCAGTGATAGGGTGGTTGAAGCCACAACTGATCTTGGAATTATGTGGCAAAGAAGGCAGGACTGCTTCTCCTGCAGGTAATATCCAATCGATCACCACAGGCTTCAATGACTTTGTGTCTTCACCTCGTGCTGTGGATGCCCCCTTACCAATCTACTAGCTAAGCACTAAGAATATTTTGGTGGGAACAAGAGACTCACTAATTCTCCAACGTGAAGAACTTCTTCCTCTGACCCATCCCTTATTCGCTCTAAAAGGCCAGGGTATGAGTCCAAGAGCTTTTCAAATATGAGATGCTCTCTGCGCTCTCTATAAACTGCATCAGATTAATTATCGCCAGTAGAAATCAAGACAATATTGACTCAGCAGTAAAATCTTTTAGAGAAGCATCCTCCAGTTGTTCCAAACGTAATATACCATTAGTTAAAAGGGAAGGATAGTTGCAGAGAGCAAAAACTGTACGGCCAAAATGTCTTCCATGTGAAACTAGAGGATCAGATTTTAATCTAACTTACATGCGTCAGGCCAGAAAATCCGAGTGATTCGAAAACTCACGCTCTCTTGCGAGGTCTCAGCTGAAGAGCTGATGAACCTCTCTTGCGGCATTCATTTGAAGATGAATTGTCATTGTCCATATCAAAAAGCTCACAGGTACACCTAGTAAGTAAGACCAACCAGACTCATTTATACCTGACGGAGAGAGGCACAGCCTCATCCCAATAACAATATATTATGTTGGCGCAGTTTAGTGCGCCAATGGTCATGCCATTACAATGCTGTAAGATGACCACAGCACCTTACGTTGATTTGAAATGTCTAATGGCGCGAACAAAATGAAATGGGATGCGACTAGTAGGAAGTCTAATGAGGAGACAGTAGTTCCTTGCAGAGTATAAAGTATACCTTTTGATAGAACTTGTCTTGGTAGATTTTATATCGCAATGCAACAATCTTTAGCATTGGAAAACTGCAGTGGGAAGTTGAGCTTATGGTAAGTTCATCAATATCATCCTTTTAAAAATCACTCAACTTTATCTTCTGAAAGGATTGAGATCGATGTGAGGATCGATAATACTCAGAGAGGTGAAGCATCAGTGTCTACGCCAATTGTGTTTGTCCAAAGTCCCTTTACAGCATGTTCAAATAACTCACCTATGTGGTATAGAAGCTCATGCATTGAGGATGTGCCCCTGCCACAGCTAGACAAAAATCCGACTCCTGCCAGTGATACAATTGAAGATAACGCATCCACTACTAGTCTCCAAGCACGTCTGGAGGAAGTGGAGAAGAACTGCAATCATTATCTTGAATTATACAAAAAATACCGATTGAGATGGTTAGAGGAGATCCATCGAACAGATATTCTAGAGAAGTATGCACCGCCCAATGTGGACGGCTACAGTCCAGCTCAAATACAGTGGGATGCGCCATCTCCACACATTCTTGGTAAGACTTCAGATTTAATACAACATAATAAAACTGAGATAAAGGTCTACAGATGAAGGCGATGAGATGCCCCACTTGCACAACAACTTACAGTAGTTTTCTTAAGTAGTGACAATGATATACAGCTCACTAACAAAAACATCAGCACAATCTTGAATGAGGCAGCTAAGGGCCCAGAGCCTTAAAGGGGGCTGGTGACATAGAGATGGGGATAGTAAATGCCTCTGCACATTTGGCGAGTTTTCTGAATGATGGCGTTGACCCACTGCGAAAAGTCATTGTCAAGAATAGGAAGTGTCATCTGATCATAAAAAGTTTGTCAGCGTCATGGAGAAAGCAACTCGAATAACAGTAAGATGCCTACCTTGCTGCCACGTAGCACTTCATAATTTGGAAGGTTGAAGACGTCCATTACAAGCTATGGTACAGCATCACAACCAATTCACAAGAATATTGTCTGACCATCCTCAATCAGGTACAAACCATGTCTCTCCAACCATTCCGAAGTGAGAGGCAGAGGGGTTGGCAAAATCACACCTTGCTCGCCAAATGTTCCAGCCTAGGGAAAGTGTCAGTGAAATGTTGAATTCAAATATGCAAACTCAGCCTACTTCGAGTTGCATGTTGTGCAGTGAAAAGAAAGTGGGATGAAGGTGGGATAAATGTATGGATGAGGGTTTGAGAGGGTAGGGTGGTCAGCAGAGGCTGGGCGTGGGCCCTGAGATTGGGAGGAATTTGCATGCTTTGAGGAATACTGACCTACGTAGTAGAGTGAGTCAGGTCACTCGTGATCAAAAAATGTGACGAACTCACATGAAACATGGAAACTGTAAGGTAGAATGCATCAAGATCTTATCAAGAAAAGAGAGAGAACCATACCATTGAACGATATCTTCAATGTTCTATCACCTCCAGTGGCTAGAGTGAACACATAGTCTTCACAATGCAAGGATAATTAGACAAGAAGATGCACAAATAAGATGCTTACAGGGTATGGTACCGCCATCCACATGTGCCTCAGTTCCGATGAGGATGATCAAACTTCCACCCATGACCTTTCATGGGTTCAGTGCCTTTTGAGGGTATTGCAACAAGAACATACTCAGAGGTAAACCAACCCAATCAACCCACCCGAGATCTCCTACAATTGTGCAAATACAAAAGACAAGGATAATGGAGGTCATTGAAGTCTTGGGTAAGGATGTCCAACAAGCGTGACTTGTCACAAAATCATTTCAGGTGGCTGAATGTTTTTAAAATAAAATTACAATACAATCATGATGGTGCCACAGTGGCAGGATACAGGACACTTATGTAGTACAATGGTAGGATACAGAACGCATAGTACAAGACGCACTGTCAATGTCAATATGGAGAAACTACGGAGGTCATGCTACACCCAGTCCAGGCTTTGACTTGATGTGAAAAAAAGAATCATCAATTGGAGGCTGGAGGTATTGTGTGCCCAACGATGTCTGAGATGGAGGACAATCATAGGATTTAATGATGGGACATATATTTGCTCTCCTGCGATTTCCGTCTTTGTCTATACCATATACGTTGAATTCTCTGAAGCAAGATGGAGGCTTGAGCTGATGATAGGAAACGGAAATTCAAGTTAAACAAATACCTGATGTATCCCAAATCACGAGTAACCTCTTGAATCTCCATTAGAGGAGGACCATGGAGATGTGCAATTCTACGATAAATCTTGATCACAGATGCATCACCTGTCCTGTTCAGTTGGCGATTGAGCACTTTCTGACAGTATTCATAAAACTTGAAATGAAAGTCAAAATGAAACCAAAGACAAGAGGTGTAAGTAACTGACGAGGCACACTATCAGAGAGATTATATTCATGTTGGGATTTCCCTCTCGGTCAAGGACTTCCCAGTATAAGTCAGCAACACAAACATTTGGGTTGGAGGCGACGGGGCGTAGGATCATATAATGCCAGAGTTCTTTTGCCATTTGCAGGCCAAGTATTTCTATCACAATGCGATACTAAAGACATGAAGTAAGATACGTAAATTGGAAGTACTTGTGACTCACGTCAAAGGGCGCTAGGTGTTGATCTTGTCCTTGATCAAGTTGAACTGCCGCTTCATCAAGCACAGCCATCATCCTTGCGATCTTTGCGTGCCATTCATTGGCATCAAGACAGAAGCCCAGATCTGGACATGGCTTCAGACAGTGCCCAATCACTTTACGAAGGTCAGAAAGACTTGAATTTGGTCTGTGGTCGAACTAGTTGATAACGTTTGTTATCATTGATACTTAAGAAACAATAGAATATTCACCGTGGCACGCAGATGGTGCCAATGGAATTTCACTCCATTTGTAAGGTCCACTAGCAAAGACAACTAGCGTCAGTTCAGAAATCAAAGATAGAAAAAATAGTGCTTGCGATCAATCTTTTCACAGTCCTGGTAGGACAAGCCAATATGTGACAGGCCCTCCAAAAAGCACTGAGTGATGAATTGATGGCGAAATGGCCACAACTTGACCACCCTCATAGTATTACCATAGCGCCCTGTGATGAGACTTCCAAACAGGGTTGTCTTCAATGATCTTACAATCAATGACCAGGGGTGATCGGCTGGTAGTTCTGCTAAGATGGATTGGCAATGTGAATTACCGTCTGGTGCACTGTGTGTTGTCCAGCGCAGGTCCTCAGATAGCTTGACTATCTGAGGTAACATTAATTCATCTACAGCGACAAAACCATCAGATGTTGGAGCCTGTGATGGCACCAATGCGCATGGTGATACAGGTAGTATTGCTGGCATCAGTGCTGACCCTAACTCGCTGGAGCTAGGAACAAAGCCATATACATTGTGTTCTATCATATTCAGTTGATGTACGTCTAGGAAAGTGAAACACTTATGGTAATGTTGCTGGAAAGATGCAGTGGTATGGGCATCTGTGTATATCTGACTGAAAGAGCCATCTTCAAAGTCTTCAGTGGCCATATCGTCTATGATATCGTCAAGGCTGTCAAAGATAACCTGGCTATAATGACCGTAAGGCCATGGTGCCAGTTTAGCTATGAACTTCCTATCCACTGCTAGCGTCAACTAATGGTGAAGATGCAAAGGGGACAAAATTCACATTCAGGCCACATCCAGACTGTGATTAAGTTGTGATAGTAAACTCTAGATACAACTTCCACATTCTGGCTTAATACATCCTTGTCTTGGGGCTGTATGACAAAATTTACCAACTGTTCAAAGTGCTGAAGTAACAGGGTCTCTCACCGTAAGACCAAAGATTGGTACCAAGACCTCGTATTCAGCTCTTCCAGAAGCCTTAACTAGAGGACCCCTATGATCGTTCATGGCAATGTATCCTAGTGGCTCCTTCTGAAGAGGCCAGAAGTGTTCCATGGAAATTTTTGTAGGCCACTATAGGTGCATCAGATGATCTGAATTGTTGTAAGAAGCCAGTAGAAATAATAACTCACATAACATGGCCCAATGTTTCTCTGGGACAGTATATAACAAGCGAAGTCAAGGTCAAGCCTTAGATCACTAAAACTGCCCTGTGATAATGATAAATTTCTTCATTTTGTAATAGCAAGAAAAAAATTCGCCTCCTCCTGATGTGTATTTTAGAATTTGATGCAGAAAGGTCATGGTGGTAAAATACGCACTGTGTGTTCGAAACCAGTGATAATGCCAGGTATATGGTTGTAGATGTAAGTCATTACTGCAACAGTGCATTGCAAGGGGGAAGTGGGAGTAGATCAAGTGAGAGGAGTCAGAAAATTGATGGGTTTTCATAGTTGAAAGAGGGTCAGATCGTCGAATGTGCTATAATGGAATTGGAACGTTGCAGGGCTTTAGTGTGTAAGGGAGACGAGAACTTTATTGGGAGAGGATCGATGTAGGGTAGTTTTAGTAAGACATTATCCATACCAGTGGAGGGGATCTAAGATTCAAGGCCATGTTGAAAGTCCAGCAAAGCACTGTGGCAGGAGATTGCAAGTGAATAATGTAAAATGAGGAGAATAATTGGCAGAGACCCTAATGGCGGAGCGCCAGCTCACTGCAAATTTGGAAGTGTGGCAGGGTACATCAAGGGTACATCAACAAAATTGATGTAATAAGGATGGTTGCGCCTGGGACTGAGAACAGACGCTGACAGGTACATAGTATAATATTATTTAATATTAATATGGCTGGAAGACCCAGAGAGGCCTAGGGCTCATAATCAAACTCATGTTCGATAAACATGTAATCCAGCTCCTCCACAATTGACTCCGTGCTTCCATTTTTCTCCTGGTCAAATAGAACTTCTTCTTCTACCCCAGTAGAGTCATACTCTGACTCACTTTGATCCAACTCACAATTCTCTACATCATTTCCGCCTATGTCTAGAACATCTGAAATGTTTCTATCATTGATGATCTCCTGGGGATTGATAGTAGTGTTGGGAGGAGGGTCAAGGACGTCCCTATGAGAATAGACGTGGCCCACCCCAAGGCCATAATGAAAACGCATGAGCATATCCCTATCCACAAATCTGTATAACAATCAATTGAGCGTACCTAGGAACTTTGAGAACTACTCACCGATTGACATAATATTGGCACCAGTCTCCTTTGTCGCCAGCCATGCTAGATAATCCCCTGCCATCCTCATGTCTCATTCCTTTGGAGAAGCGGGGAATCACATGAGTTGCTCTGAGAATGTCAGCAGGATCCAGAAAGCCAAAAGCTCCATTGCTATCCAATGGAGGAAATCTAAGGCGATCCAATGTAGTCATGCCGCAGTCAGCATGTACTACTTCATACCAACGTACAAATAGAAATTCCAATCTATGGTCAGTGTGATAGGGACCACCGATGTAAACAACATTGATGTGGTGAATTCCTAATACCTTCACATAGCGATAGTGGGTTCTAGGTTCACCGCAGTCACTGAGGACCATGATGTTGCAGTGCCACATTTTAGGGTTGATGACATCTTGATCCCTCCTAGTGTCGTAGGTAGTATGATTGAATCTAGCAATGTGATGGTGGTAAATGCGATTTCGCTTGAATAGAATGTTCTTGATATCTCCTTCTTGAGATGTTTGGATATGAGAGAGAAGATGTTCTTGCAGGCGTAAAAAGTAATTCTATAGAAAGCATGTCAGAGGAAAGAATATATACTTGGTCTATAGTCACGCACCTTCATGGCTGGGTCACCATCTCTAGAACATAGGTAGAAACCGATATCATCATGGATTTTCTCACTCTGGCCAATGTGATGGTGTATGGAAGGATCGCTCATTGTACTATCTGCAGTGTCACTAGATTGCGCCTGTTGAAGATGGCTTTTGATGCGCCTGATACGATTTTGGCGATGTTCAATTTGCGTGAGCTGCTTAACAAATGATTTTCGATCTGTACGAAGGTAACGTCCCTTGCCAGTGCGATGCTCTAGCTCTCCCTGTAAAAGTGGTCAACCAAGGAAATGCTCAGATGCTCACAAATGCACTGCCTCCGTACTGTAAGAGTCAGTTGTCCCAAAACGTCTTATACATGTGACATAGTCTCCGAGGGCATGAAATTTGTAGGTCTGGAGATTGAATGACACTTTCCTGTGTAATGGTTTGTCTGTAGCCGGTGTCGCCCGCTCTGCTTGAATTCGTCTGGTTGTAGCTAGTGTCGCCTGGTCTGCTTGAGCTCGTCTGGTGGCTTCCTTTGCCTGATGCTTGGAATGAGCCTTTACTTCCCTATCTAGCTCTCGAGCATCATATGCTGCACATACAACCTCCTTGAATTGGCGGTAACAGTTGCCAAGTTCAGAAGTTGTTGCATCAAGGATATCTAATGTCAGGTCTGAATGCATGCGTAGCTTGGCTAGGCCATGCCAATGCGCCAAGGTAAAAAGGAGATCTTGGATGATCCTGTTGTGATTGTTGTCTGGAAGGAGTCCGTTGAATACAGGAATAGCACACTTAGGATAAAAACTCAGCTCGCTCATTCTAGCATATAGTTCAACATACCTGAAGTAGGTCTTCAAAATTATGCGCAGCCATGTTTGATAATTCAGAAGTGTTGGGCATGAATCGTCGAATAGTTGACTGTCCAAATGGTGGCACAAGTCGATACCTAGAGCAAATTATCTGCATTCCATTGAAGAAAAGATAGAAAGATAATGCTGCCTACCTCCTGTCTAACTCATGGACCAGATCTTTATCTGCTGCACGTATGATTCGTAGCAAATGAATGAGTAGTGAGCGCCATACGCCAAGTTCAACTTCATGGAGAAGATCAACTACTAATGCTTCAATCACATTGAAACCATGAGGGCGAAGCCTGTTAGAAAGAACATTCTGAAGCAATTCAAGAATTGGATAAATGAGCAACAACATTACTCACGCATGTTGGCACCCAGGAGCAGGGCTTAAGTAGATTTTCTACCGCAGTACTGTCGATGCCATAATTACTGTCATAAATGAACTTTCTTGCCGTTGCCACCAACTGATCACGATCTTCATTCGAACGCAGGAGCGTGTTCCTTTGCTGCCTATCACGAAGCATGCCGAGATTGTGCAGTCTAGTCTTGGGGATGAGACATCTAGGGCAAGGGCATCCTCCAAGTTGGCGTATGGTTGTGACCAGAACTCTGTTCTGATGAGCTTTTGACCTAGCGTATAAAGAGAAACAACTCACTTCTCTGGGTAGTCTGCTGAGTATGTGAATATCCTGGGGTAGAATCTATGCTTGATCCCATCACAACACTCAATCACAATGCCATGAGCGTATGCTTCCAAAAACTCTTCATCAAGTAGGACTCCCCACTGTGCCTGGAACAGTTCTCTCTGGCAGTGCGTTGTACACTCTCGCCCGATACCCTTTCCTGCAGTATGTTGGCAAGTAAAATCCTTGAAAGAGTCTGGAAGCTACACGTCATCATTTAGCAGTTGGAGATTAAATATGAAGAATAAGCGACTTACCTTTTGAAAGTATGCTACATGATTGCCTAGATGGCAGGAAGGCTTGCAGCGACGGTATTTGGATTCATTTCCAAAATATAAGTAAACTGGCCAGAGCTTCGAGTTGCTGAAATTCGTGAGGTGTGTAGCATCTGACCAGAACATGAGCGATACTACTGCCCTTGGAAGATTGCAATCAGGTTCTCCAGGAGATCCTTGTAGTTTCTGATGCGCATCCATAAAAGCTGGAGACTGATACAGCTCGCCATAAATTTTGACCTCTCTTTGAAGATGGTCAGGCTGCCATAGAAGCTCATAAGGCTCATAATGAAACATTTCATCATCACCTGCATTCGCCAGCTTCTCTCGTATGACGCCGACTAGAGAGCGGTGGTATAGATCTACCCCAGAGTAGGTCTGAACTCCCGGTTGCCTATTGGTACGTGCGATAGGAACCTGAATAGATACTCGAGTTTTATGCCAGCCGGCGTCTTCATCCTCCCATTCTTCATTTTTGTCCTCATAGTCATTCTGACCTAAAGTTGAATTGATTTTCCGCCAAGCTGTGGCACGTACACCATCCTGGTCAAAGTTGGGATCTGTAACGATATTGATCAGGTCATTAAAGCTCTGCTGCGACTTCTGTACCCCCCCATTCCAATACCAATGGCCTAGCTCCAAGGATGATTTATTGGGGTATGGGTAGTAAGGAGTAGCTTCATCTAGAGCATCATCCATAGGTCTTTCCCTTCTGTTACAGGGAATGGCGCTGATGTCCTCCAGTGTGACCACTTCTTCAGGATCATGAGAGGGTGGTTTTGGAGAGAAGAACTGGCGCAGAAGCCCAAAGATGTTTCGTGGGGTGCGAAAGGGTGGTAGTGCTTCTGAGGGCTGAGTATGAGGTGGGGGATGAGGAGGAGAGTTCAAAGATTGATTGATATGGCTGGTTGGGACAGTGGGAAGAGGTTGTGGTAGAATATCATCAAATTGACGGTAGCGTCTGGGTAACTGAACATCGTTTCGTCTAGTCCTACGCTGTGCTAAGGGCAAATCCAAATCCTGTTGACCATCAGTAATGAGGGATGCAGCGATTTCCTCTGTTAATGTGGCAGTGGCAGGGATGGAGGTGGTGTCCATCCTAGAAGAAGCATCATCTCCGGTGACTAGATCCAAGACTGGAGAGGTGGACCGAGTAGTTGGAGAAATATGATGTGATGAGCCTCCCTGATCACCAAGGCGTGTGCGGGCCCTTTTGACAGACCCAAGAAGATCTTTAGCCTTGTTTAAAGCAGAGAACAGGCGTTTTTTGCCCTTGACACAAGACTTCTGGTGTCTTGTGAAAGCGCTTTCCTGCTGAAACCCTCAACCGCAGTTACAGGTGAAGATGAAATTTGATTGATTCATTTGAAGGGTTCAAAAGATGCTGCAGTAGAGGCCATGTAAAACTTTATTTTATCTTGGTTGGACAGGCTGCACAAGCAAAACTGCAAGCAGTGTAAAATGAACTATTATTATGTAAGCATTGAGCTCATTGTTGTCAGGCGCCTGACAACAGCGAGCTCAAGCTTCTGCACGAACCGAGTGCCGAGCACTGAGCATTAAGAAAAATATTACACAACATACTACTCAAATAATTGCTGCTTTTCTACAATAAAAATTCCAATCTGATCAGCAGTACAAAGATGAATATAATATATATATATACATATACTACAAAAATGCACATGTGAGTTACGAGTATCAGAGTCCATTGGGTAGGTAATGGATACTGTATGCCATAGAGGGTTTCGCAGAGATGTGTTTAGCAGTCAGACCAATAACCATCACCTGTGTCAGAAGAGCTATCCAGTAGGTGTTCATATTGGTCAACAAATGAGCGTCGACGAGGTGCAGCGCCTCCCATGGAGCATACTACCAAGCATAAATCAGTGCTCTTGTAAATCTGATGCTAGTGCACTCACTGGTGTTGCTCTCTATGAGGTATTGTATGGCATCTGAGAGGAGTTCCACCTCAGTTTGAGCACAGCGATATCTTGATTGCATTAGGGATAACTCTGCATCAATCAAATGCTTGTCAGCCTCAGAGTCAGATAATTCGCCAGCTTGTAATATGAGGATCTGCAAAGAAGCTCCTTCTGTCGCTCTATCGTCCATGTAATATTCCTCCATGCATTCCTCCACCCATGTACTGACCAACCTATAAGGGCGACAGGAAATCTGCCAGAAATCATGAAAGTCAATCCACTGGTGGAAGTAATGTACTCACTTCAGGTAACACCAGTGTCTTATATAAAATCAGGAGTCTAGAGGTGATGGATGCCGATTCATCAGTCACATCGCCTATAGCAGAACCAGTATCATGGGTGGAAGCCAGCCTACTTCCAATGCCACAACCGGAAATTCTGTTTGCCATGCTACTCAACCACTCCCTACATTTAGTATGTTGCAAACTAGCCGTACCAATTCTTGAAAAATCACCAGGAAAACACCTGTCGCCCCCAGGGACAGAAAGCCCACATTGTGCTTCATAATAATCATTAATATTTCCATGCATGAATACAGAGTAACATAATGTACATACATCCTAAGCGTGGACGAAAGACGTCCATGGCCTGAGAGTATAGGGACAATTCCAACTGAGCCCTATCCTTCTTATCTTCCAAGAGCTCTAGTTCCTTTGCAAAATGATCTGTGCTGGTGCAATTCTGCGGTTGTAACTTATACAACCTTTCTTCTTGCATGACTTCTATCTGGCGTGCCATAACAAGGCGCCATAAATCACCAGAGTAGACGTGTTCTTCCAGTAGGAAGAGCAACAATCTGAGTTCAAATTGAAGCTACATACAAAACAAGTTTGTTAGCAGAACGTAATCCAATGTGAAGGGCTTTTGGCTCACCGTGGGGTTTGACTGGCAATCAATCCACCATCTTAGTCCATCTACACCTGCAGTGGAGGAGGAGAGTGCAAGAGCTCCTTTGTGTGAAATGCCAGACGGTGGAAGGAGAGAAGAAAGGCGGTTCTTGAGACTTGATATCATTATGTATGTACAGAGCTGATGGTACAGGACGTGTGCTTGGACGTGGGAATTTGTACTACAGTTTCAAAGCTTTTGAGATAAGAAACCTGCGTCAACCACATCAAGTACATAGAAATTCAAGTTGTTTGTCCAATATGATGCTCTTGATTAGAAGCAGAGTTTGAGCACCAGTGGTACCTCATAGCGCACCTAGTCCCCACTCTATTGCACAACTTACAGGATTTGAACAATTTCCTGAATTCCTCTTTGCTGATTCCGCCACTGGTAAATGAGCTAAGCCTAGAAAACAAAATATCTTGTTCTTTCCAAGACCACATCTGCAAGATAGATGGTGGGTTACGTTCTTTTCCTCATCAGTACTACATTCAATCTAGTAGAGTAAGACCAACCTCTGTGTTGATATACACGAGTGCTTTGTGATGGTAGCAGAAAATATCTGTCAATTTTCACTGAATAATTGTCAGAGTCAGAAAGATGTATGACATTCAGCAAAAAAACGAACCTTCATATGTGCAACGATCTGTTGCACATCTAGTTATCCAATCCCAAGTTCCTCTTGTCGAATTCCACCAAGGATATACAATAGCCTCTACATAGGTTTGTTGAGTTTCATCGGCGCAAACACAGCAAGGATATTTGAGATTGCGTTCTTTTCTGTAGTTCTCAAACTGATCGGGTGGAATCATGTTATTCTTGTCATCAGCGGGCCTGGATCACATCAAATGCTGGGTAAGATATTTGAATATACACATTATCAAGATATCGTACCAATCCCAATCAACCATTGTTTTTGACTTTGCATCGTAGTGCAGGACGGAAGAAGTCCATAGCATAGCTTGAATGATAAGCTTGGCTATCCTGTGAATGTTGTCATAGTCATGTAGAGGCGGTGTGATAACTGATGAAGATGAAGGTGAAGAAGGGCAATCCATGGAAATTGGCCAATGCAGCACTGGCATGATTCTGCTTTATATGCTGAAATGGCAGTGGTCTTCATAGCTTGGTGAGTCTCTAGCCTGTTTCGTAATCAGCCATCACCGATCTACAAGTTTATTCTATTGAAAGCTTAGCACCTGGTCAATGGTTTGTCAGCGCCAATGACGTTACAGTTCTTCCAGTGGCGCGACAATTAGCTCTATTAGCCAGGTTTTGCGGCTGTGTCACATGTATCCGCAGGTCTCCCCTTGTGACACACATTACTTTGAAGATGATGAAGCCTAGGCCCACAATGCACAACAAGCTCAAGAGCATACTTACATGAAAGATATTTCGGCAATAAGACCTAAGAATACAAATCAGACTGCATGCAACCACTCCTGATTTTCAATGGATGTATCCTTACATGGTCATCAGCAACATGGTCCCTTCCAAGTCCAAGTCAGCACTGGTGGACTTGCCTAGTAGGTTCAGTGCTACTGGACCGACTCCATCACTAGTGGGATGCCGGCTATACTTATGAAGCCAACATGAACCAAATCTGGCAAATGCTGTCATGATTACGCTAACTTCGAAAGGGCCAAAGGCAAAAAAATTAGACTCCAACAAAATCTGGTTTGAGCTCATTGTTGTCAGGCGCCTGACAACAATGAACACCTAGCTCATCCATGTACCCATACGTACTTTGCTGGTTGTCTTGACTATGATTATGAGAAGGTGCCATGGGACTCTTTGGAAAACAGGATTCTATCATTCAAGTTGTTCAAAGTAGTGGAAAGCGACGTCCAGACAATGATATGTAAGGTAGTATGTGCTTGGGAGCGTGAGCTCAACATGGTGAGTGCCCAGGATCTGCGAAAGGATTAGATAGCACTTTTAATCATAGGCATACCACAGTATGGTTTGCGTGATGGTCTGTGAAAAAGTCTCTCATACAAGAGCTGGGCAGCATGGTTGTCCTATTCAAAATATAAGAATGAAAGCGGTATATGAACAAACAGGTAGTAGCACTCACTGAGCATAAACCACACATTCAGGTACGGCCTGTCAAAGTAATTGTATGATACTTCTCCAACAGCTCATTTGCCAATGACGCATGACATGTTGCTACACAATTTTGTAAGGAAAGGATGGGTGCGAAACCATGCACACATATAAAGGTCAAATCAGATGGGCCAACAAAGAGTTTCAGGCAGGATATCGTAGATGACCTATCTTCAGAAAGTGGGAATGCGCCAACAATAACATCAGAGCATGGGCTTCCACCTGTACTTCCAGGAAAAGCACCATGGCAATGATGAATGCTTGCAATACATGTAAGTGAACATCAGGACGTGCAAGATACATCAAATGAAACATGAATACCGATTTGGAAGCAGCTGCACAGACCATTCTTGTCAATATTCACTCTGGCGAATCACACCAAACTAGTGCTTACCTCCAAACACTGTGGCTGCACTTTCCTTGATAATGCTCGCCTCATGGAAAAAAAAAAGAATTTTTCTGCCAGTCTGTCTGAGGGCATTTCAAACCACGAATGGCTGCGCCGTCCCTTCAAACTTTGAAGACATGTTAGGTGTCGCAAATGAACAAGGAGCCAACGACATACCATTCTTTGAAGTACATGCTGGAAAGATCATCATCCGCTATTGAACCCAATCTCCTGACCAGGTAGCCTTCTTCCTGGTTGGCATACCGTGACACCATGCTGGTAGTCGCAGAGCTACAGAAACAGCATTTAGTCAAACTCAGAAGATACGAATGAAGATTCACACACCGGAAATGTACCAAGCACAGTAGCTGCCTAGACACGCCAAAATTCGGAAGTTTGACATCAGCTCCTGCGGCAAGAAGTATGTTGGCAGCTGTGTGTAATATGAAATAAGGATTAGATGAATCAGAAGTGAAGTAAAATGACCTTCTATGTCTGATGTGCAGATAGACGGTCAATAAGGTTGCCTACTGTCGCATTCCATTGTCAGCGTGAAGGATAGCTTTGGCCCTGGTATTACATTAATGATCTATAAATGTCTATGTGCCGCTGTCAGAACATGTTGCTTCAACTCCAGATGAAACATACCTGCGCAGGCCATTGGCTCTGCCCTTGAACATCGGAGGAACGAGAAAACATTGCGAAGTTGATCTTCTCTCCAATAGCACTGGCACCATCAACTGTGACCGTCTGACATTGACGTCTATGGAAAAACAGTGAAGTCAATATACAAGTCCCGAGATTAGTTGGACATACCCCAAACGCCCTCATTGCTGAATCCAAATTGACCAGAGGAGCCAGATGGGATAGTGAGTCCGTGCACCATAGGTTGAATGCAAGAGTTGTATACTCTTATATACTGTAATGAAGGAGGAACTGATCAATATGCCGTGGTCAAACATCAAAGGAAACGCATGTCAATATCCTACATGTCACCGACATGTTACACAAGGCAGCATGACTTTCGCCACTTTGTACTTGCCTCAAACGTCTGTCCAACTAAATGGTATGTTAATGCAAAATATGTCACCAAGTAGAAATCACAACTCACAAAGCAGAGGCGGAAAGCTGTGGGCAGCCATGCCATCAACATTGACGATCGTTGCCACGGCACCACAACTGGCAAATATAATGCCTGGAGACTGAGTGTGAACCAGTACTATTGAGTAAAGATCACAGAATAAAACAAAAACATACCCAGGTAAAAGTGAGATTTCCTGGAATCGCGTGAATCCGACGGACAATGTCGTGGGCGGCAGAGTTGTGATAAGTGTGACATGTCACAGAATCATATGTGACCAAAGGCTTCGGCAATTGCCTATCACACCATCTTTGTCTCCATTTACCGTGAAGTAATTCTGCATACGTAATAGATATCCGAAAGTAAGCTATATTAGACGTATTACCCCTGATCAACGATATAACACAATCGAGCAGATGGGATCCGATGTCTTCAACGCAAACGGAATGATGGGAACGATGCCCAGGAGGATCATTGTAAGGTCTCACAACTTCAATTAATTCTCGCTAACAAAAAGTGATAGAGCCAGGCTGAATTTTATTGGGTGAGTGTAAGTAACTTAGTAGTAATGTACGGTGGACCATTAGCTAATCATCGGTCACATTTGTAAATTTCTTTCAACGTTGCAACGTTGAACGTTTGAACATTCAACGTTCAACTTTAACGTTCAGGCCCGGGCCAACTTAAACGCCGCTGCCACCACCGCTACCACCACCACTCCTCCCACTGCCGCTGGCGTCGGCATCAGACAACAGATCACAGCGCTTGTGAGAAGGGCAACTCAAGGTGTGATAGGTGCTATGAGAGATGTTCTATGCGCAGTTTGGCACGCAGTGACAAGGCTTGCAACATTACTATCATGATCTAGAAGGGTGTGTTACTTGTAAGTCTACTTGAAATGCGCTTAGGCGCGAGTCTAGGCGTGATGCGTGAAGGATACCAATTTTAGATTCACATGATTGTCTTTTACATGCACACACTGATCTTTTCCAACAATCTCATCTCATCTCGCCCTACATTGGACATTATAAAGTTGTACCATGCACTCATTCCCCACTTAGTGATATAATTCGTTACAT
This sequence comes from Suillus subluteus, assembly GCA_016647755.1. Classification (NCBI taxonomy): domain Eukaryota; kingdom Fungi; phylum Basidiomycota; class Agaricomycetes; order Boletales; family Suillaceae; genus Suillus; species Suillus subluteus. The sequence goes on from JABBWI010000006.1 coordinate 492,877, forward strand.
AATTGATCTCTGCGATATTGAAAAACACATGGAAACACGTGGTGATGAAGTGTGAATAGTGAATGAAAAAAAAAATCAACCTTGTCAAAGCATTGCATCCCAGATTCCATCAGAGCATTGCATACCGAATTCACATCAACACATCAAACCCAGATTCAAGTTGAAGCGATTCATGTCAAAGTGTCTCCATTCACATCAAAACATCATGTATCACATTACAAAGTTACGTCAAAGCGTCTAAACATGAAGTGCGTAACAGAGTTGCATAACCAACACAACAGCCTACAAAATTAGCGTGATTGAAAATTTGTTAAAAAATGAGGACATTGCAACACTCACCAGGTTAGTGAAAGTGATTGTTGGCGGCCCATCCATTGTACCCCTCCTTCCACTTATCAAAGCCTCTGTCAGTATGGCAGACAAAAGACGCCCTCATACCCTCATAGTGTAGGTTAAAATGGGTGGTGTCAGCAGAAGGAAAGATGACAAAGTCACCACACCGTAGTTCCAACACTAATCCCTGTTCAAACTGAACTAAAGCCCCACCTGTAAACTCGCCTATGGGCAGGACAAGACACAGGTCCTTATCAAACCTGTCTCGGTGAGCTTCTGTTGTCACATTAAGGTTGATGACCAACAATAGAAACAGAGCGACCGGCAAACATTCTCCACCTGGGAGATTCTGACTAAGTTCAACAATGACTTCATACTCCTCTGGTAAATGCGTCTTCATCTGGGACAAAAAGTTAGTGTCAGGGTGACACATCCCATCAAGGGCACTCACCACATGTTCTAACCATTCAAAGAGTTCACAGAACACAGCCAGAACATTACTATAGAGTTGCTGATGCTCTAAAATGTCTTTTGAAGCATAGGGCAAACACTGAGTATGATTGGTGTGGCTGACATCAACTCTAGCCATCTCATGTGGGTGAATATGCGTGGGCACATCAGCTCCCTGTAAGATATATCATCTTCATACTGTATTTTCAAAGGTATGGGTGAGGGACCCACCGTAGTTGAGTATCGATTCCAAATCGAGAAGTGCAGGCACTGGAAGGGACGGCTAAGGGTTTGCTCTGCCCGCTTTTCTAGATCATAGTTAGCATGATGCTCCACTTCTGATGCATCATCAGAATCTTGATCATCAAGATGGTCTTGCTTGTGTTGCATTTGCAAGGCCTCCTTGCCATCAAAGCACGCGAGCAAGCTGCTGGTGAGGCCACGGCGAATGACCTCAGGTAGGGATGGACAGACAAAGGCCATGAGACTGTTGTCTGAATTACGCAGATCAAGCCCGCTACTAAGACCATGAGTTGCTAATTTTCATTCTGCAAAAGAAGCACCACTTACCCTTGCAGAATGCTCATTGGTATGCGTAGATACCTGTCTTCAGTTCTGCAGCCATCAATGTAGAGTTTATCCAACTTGACTCACGTATCAGTGGGTGTACCATTGCAAAAATAAAGCCCACGTACCTTGCTATGCAAGTCATCAATGTCCTGGACAACTTCTCCTGCCTCTGCTTTCACTCGCTCGCCTTCAGTCCATATGACATTCTCCCTCCTGTCCATCTTCGCAGGGAAATAAACATTGCTTTTGTGTTTTCAGTCGTACAAGGTTTGGATGACAGTAACGTCAGCTGGGGTTATTTCACCATGACATTCATTCATTGAACAGAGCATAGAAGGTAAGCAGCTGGAGATGCCCTTACTATCAATGGAAAGTCGCTGTTCAGTCACAGCTGGGACACAAATGCCCCAAGTTGCTATATCCCTAGCAGGAAGAGAGAAATTTCTGGTAAAAATGAGGTAAGCATTATGCATTACAATCACCTAGGTATGCCATAGAACCCACTGTTGTTTGAATTCATCAAATACTCTATCAGTGAGTGACAGGTCCATACAGTCCAGTGTTTCACCAACCCCAACACTTGTTAGAAATGACGAGCAAAATATATTTTGCAGACAGATAGGCATATCTGATCCAAGCAATGGTAGGAATAATATGATCGGTGATTAACTGCAACGTCCCTTGTGAAGATGTGATCAGTGTCTGAACAAAGAACACCAAAAGCCGACTCACCACTGGACTCAGGATTGCCTGTGGTGTTTTGAGGATTGCAATCAGTGCGTGAAGAAAGAGCGTAAGAAGACAACTCACCACTGGTGGTCCCTGGCTGCCTCAACATCTTGGCCGCTTGATAAAGAACAACAAACCTCATTGATGCGACTTTCCATTGAATCTCAAGCCCTGCTATGAGAACAAGAAGGAAAAATGAACCACCTGCAGTTAGGATGATAAATTTGCAGCTGTATTCATGCCAGCGTTGAAAAGTGTGCTCTGAAGGCGCATCCTTTAGCATCACAACTCAGTTGTTGTAAATTTGGCGAATGCTGGACTTTTTTGTTTCAGTAGATGCATTGATGATGCTACAAGAATGCCGGTCAATCAACAGCCAAAAGAACACAGTAGGCATGTTACCTTTGGCACTGTATAGCCAACCGCATATAGGTAATCATGGCGACCAGGCTGGAGCCAGTTGTCTGAATGGTAATCAAGTGACAGCGTGCTATCATTTCTTCTATTGAGCCTCCAGCTAACTGTATACTGTCTGGTGCTGTGAAATGCGACATGCTGCTCGCGACCCACAATTGAACGTCCAAAGAAGATGATGTAGAGTCTACTCGAGGACTGGCGAGTGTTGCAATGAGAGCATCACTGGTGATAAAGCTGCTGGACCTGATGGACGTGGCTTGTGCCTGCCACGTTTGAGGTGCGGGAAGCCGTTTTCCATTATGTGGGCAGTGCGGATCAGCTAATGCCACCCTTGGATTGATGGCAAGTCTGATTGGGGCATAAGGATGTCCATTGAGTTGCTGAAGTTTCCTAGATGTTACCCGCTGTCGGTGGCCATTGAGTGTATCTTCTTCAATATTGGCGTCGTCATCTGCATAGAATTCATCAGTACAAATAGTATAATCAGCTAGGCCAGTATATTGGGGATCTAAAGCCATTTCCTCACCAGAACTAAGGCTTGCATGAGATACAACACCTGGGGAGGGTGGAGTATTGTTGCGGTTGGTGATACCGTACGGGACCTTATAGCATGCAGAGTAGGAGTGGGACGGATAGTCTTCATCTTCAGAGGATGCGCTGACTTCACTATCCGAAGAGTAATCGTTGCAGTCACCCAGGCTGAGTATAATAAGGTAATTCAAGGTGGAATGCATTATGATTATGTGACAATATCTTACCTGTCTCCAATCAAAGGTGTCCCATGAGAGTTTGAAAATGACGGTAAAGACAGCAAGTGCCGCACTCTACAAAGCAAAGGTAGTATGTCAAGATTTTTGTTCACCTGCCCTAGTAGAGCATGCTCAATGGACACAAGTTCAGCTGCTGTCACTTCTAAATTGAGCTTGTCTGTTGAATGAGCGATATGTGTTGGCTGAGCCATGTATTCCTAGTAGGTGAGGCGGGACCCGGCGGTGGTGCAAAACAACTGGTGCAAATTATATAATAATATTTGTGCTATGCTAATCAGGTACAATGTGAGCTCACTGTTGTCAGGCGCCTGACAACAGTGAGCAACAACCAATTAGACGTCATCAACATGATCATAGGGCACCACCTACCACTCACCCATTGACATTATCGTAGTCTCATGCAACTTGTCTTCCTGCTGGGCATCACAGACCTCATCCATAGAATTCAAGATCGAAATTGCCATACATATGCTGGTAGGAAACCAGAAGGCTTGTGAGTATAAATACAACATCTCACAACCTGCACCCGACTATTGCTCGATGACATCACCCAAAACCGACCACGAGGCATCCAGTGTGCAGTTGAGAGCCTCAGAATCGTATCCACGGAAGATACAATAGATCTGTGGGTGCAAACAGCGACGTCAGCCAGTCCTGGGCCAGACATCGACTCATATGATGACAATCGGAGGCCTGTAGACTGGATGAGAGCGTGGCCGTGTCACAAGGGTATGCCATCTGCGTCGCTGGTGCAGGTGAGTTGATTCTAATTTCCTGCTCAATATCATTGAAATCCCACTCTAACTAAGGAATGTCAGAATGACTGCATGAGGCATGTGCGCTACCACCTGTTGTGTGAGCATGATGTGCTGCATGGTTGACGATATCAATGAAACCGATGCACTCACTTTTAGAGTTCAGAGCTCGAAACGTTAGATATCATCTGAAGATTGAAGGCATTAGATTTTGATCTCCAAACCAGCATTTTGGTGATGTGTAGGAAGGACACGCATCCTGCGGAACATTGATGGATTTTGGTCTACTTACCAGAGAAGACCTCACCAAGGACTTTAGGAATGCACAAGACAAGGACACCTGCCATAAGTGAACGACGGTGAAGTGACCAGAGGAATAGCACCTTCTGGAATATGTGCAGTAACAATAGTTTGCCTGTCTGATATTGGATGTCACTTGGGATGATCTGGAGGTGAGAGAGACGAAGAGGGAAAGAGGGAAAGTACCTTACTGGTAGTCAGTTTTGATGGTGCAGCTGTATCAGAGATAGTATGGGTTACAGTTTCTTGAATTATAACTAGCCACTGCCGAGAGAAATTGAGTTCAAGCCAGGATCAAAGGAGATTATGAGAATGACAGTATCTTAGCAACAGAACACAAGTACTTACCTTCACCCGCCCTTTGAATCACCATACCACAGCACCGTCCATTGGTGTGTCTCAGGAGAGTGACAATGAAGAAGATTCGACTGCATCGGTCCAGATTTAAAGTGTGCACCCCAACAAGCAATAAGTACCTTGACCCATACACTAGTGCAACCTAGTTAGTTATGTTAATTTGATTGTAACACGCGAATGGGTTGCGATGTAAGGGCACAGATTAAAAGAACAGACCGCTCGACATCCAAGAAAGATTCCCGAGAAACACTTTTTAACGCCTTCTGCGCCATGCACGATCGCCCCAACCATTTCGTCAGGCCGTATCACAAACATCTTCGTCTGGCCAGTTTCCACGAGGTAAACTGTCTAAGCATGGTCCTCCTGATCAACAAGAATGAGCTCAGCAGGGGATGCAACAGATGTCACTGACACAGATAAAAGGATGGGGCTTCATCGAGCAGGCAGTGAAATCGTCTGTCTTTAATATCTAGCTGGGAATCGTGGTGGTCATCTAAATCGTCTTGAAAATGACAGGGCACTATATCTCTCAAGAGATTCGTCAGCGAGTCCTTTTTCGACATGAAAAGAAGATTGCAAATACATTCTACTATCTGTGACTCTGACACGCCTAGACTCCAGTAGCATCAGTTTCCTAGCAACTTGTTCACTCCGCGCTTTGTGGATATCACGGATGACGTGACTGTCAAAAATCAATGCTCGTAAAGCTTCTTGAAGGAATGGGCGCACGTCATGAGCGGTGACGAGGGGAGGAAGAAGTGGAATTGTTTCAACAGAGTCTAAGCGAGGACTATGCTGGCTGTAACAAATTCGGCGCTGCTTTATCAGTGGGGCAGAGGTAGAGCCTGAGAAGAGTCAAGAAGATGCTTCAGGAAACTCCGTTTGTATTATATATATGCTTGCAGTATCTACGTCAGAGTCAACTTGAGATCGTGGCTGAAAGAAGAAAAAATGTACTCTTCAGCCTTGGCATAATTCTTGAGCTTGTAAACGTAGAGCTCCAGAGCATGTTCGTGCCTTCCCATATGGCCCAGCAACACAGCTCATGCTTCGTAAAGATCTACAGAATGTAAGCATATATTCATGGTGAGTGTTATTCTGTAACTGACTCTCCGACAGTAAACCATACAAACGATCGGGGCGGTAATGATCAGTGGTGTCAATGAAACGAAGGAGCTTTGAGTAAACCTCGAACACTTTTGCTGCAGGAAATTGGTCAGAAAAGTTATCGGCCGGTATAAATAACGACTAACCCTCGTCCCCTCGTTTGTGAGCACTCAATGTCATGTTCAGATAGACCTCTGCCAGCCGATCATGGAATGCAAGACTCTCTTCACCTTTCTCATCGATCAGATACTCGATGTAATGAGTGGATATGGCAGGGTCAATCTTCTCCAGGTGATCCGTTACTTGAGTTCGAGGGAGTTCAACGTCATCAGATGTGAATATCTTGGATGAGACAGATGATTATCAGCAACGAGCCAGACAATAATATATATGAGAATCACCTCGAAAGCCATATGATGGTCCTCTTCAAAGATCCAGCGGGAGGATTCAAATACTTGGTTGATGTACTCAGGACCAAGTTTTCACAGGTAAAATATGGAAGGATCAAGCTTGTCTCTCATGTCCGTTTCCTTCTCACTTAGCCTAGGCAAGGTTGTTAGTCCGCAGTGACACCAAATTCACATCTGAATTTCCAGTGCGGATGAGCTGATGTCTGGCTTGACCAGGGGGGCTTATTGTCGAATCCCTGCCAGCGTCAGTTGTATGGCACAGTGACGAAGGGAGAGCTCACCTTTGAACGCTTCTCAAGAATAACTTACCCACACTACTTCACGGAGACGCAGACATGGCTTCTACGGTGACGAAGACAGCTGCCACAAAATCAATTCTGACACCATCGATAACTTTGAAGGGTCTCAGAGATTGGATTTATTCCATATCTTATTTTCCAGATGGCCAGTGAATGATCAGCGGATTTGAGGACAAGATCGCTCGGCAATGGGATCTAAAGGCGGGCAAGGAGATTGAGAAAGCGCGGGGTGTTTGCGAGGGGGATGTTTGTGCAGTGGCGGTATCCAGGAACAGCCGATGGGTTGCCACTGGTGGCGGATATGATGATCGCAGGGAGCTTAGAGCTTGTGAGGTTGAGACGGGGATCATGAAAACATTCAAAGGACACTCATGGAGGATCTACTGCATTGATATCTCCGCGGACAACATGCTGCTAGCGAGTGGGTCAGACAATCAAACACCACGGATATGGAACTTGGACAGTGGCAAACTCGTGGCTGGTCCATTCAAGAGTGTTGAAGATCAAGGGGGCACAATCCGATTCTCCCCAGATTCGAAGAAGCTGGCAGTCAAGGTTGGGGAATTTGGTGGAACAGGATGAACTGACGATTAGCCCTACTAGGAATAAAATACTCGTCAGTGATCTAATCGACTGTGTTATCAGTCCTACAACACATGAGGAGAGCTCACCGCAGGTCCTGCAAACACAATCCCTTGCTCGTACTTTGCTACTTCAGGATTTCCATTTGCAGAGACACAGTCATGGCCTCCACTTCGACGAAGGCAGGCATCATGGAATCGATTCTGGCACCGTTGATGATTTTGAAGGGTCACGGAGAATGGATTAGATACATATCCTACTTTCCAGACAGCCAGCGAATGATCAGCGGATCTTCAGACAAGACCGCTCGGCAATGGGATGTAAATGCAGGTGAGGAGAGTAAGGAAGCACAGAATGTTTGCGAGGAGGAGGTATGGGCAGTAGCGGTGTCAAGAGATGGTTAATGGGTCGTCACTGCTGGTGGGGATGTCGATGGTGGGATGTTGAAAGCCTGTGAGGTTGAGATCGGGACTGTGAGAACATTTGAAGGACACTCACGGAGGATCAACTGCGTTGATATCTCTATGGATAACACACTGCTGGCGAGTGGGGCAGAGTCCAGACGATCTTACAGCGCGGATATGGAACTTGGACACCAGCAAACTCATGGCTGGTCCGTTCGAGAGCATCGGTAAGGTGCGCACAGTTCGATTCTCAACAGACTCGAAGAAGCTAAGTCAGATGTGGGGAAGTGCATTGAAATCTGGGATATCGAATCACAGAAATTGGATGTGAGGGTGGGGGGATATTGTGAAGTGGCACGCGTGCCAATACTGATGTTCTGGACAAACAACAACAAAACCATCCTGATTGGTTGAGAACCCTCAGAATGCAGGTAACTCGTGTTCCGAACCCTAAATTAGGAGTCTCACAGTACAATTCACTGAGGCTCTGCCTAGCGACAAGCACATTTCACGAGTGTCAAGACGTCAACGTCTCATGCAATATAAACAGTAAGATATTAAGACTGACCATTAATCAAAGCTACCGCACCCTACCACATCCGTGCCACAACATACCCAACTTGTTCTCTGGGTTTTAGACTTTCTCAAAGATACGACCATGTGTGGTGCATAATTGATGGGTTCGACGGTAAGTCAGTTACATTGAGCTCGTCAACAGTGATTATTGAAATTGAGAATGAAATGGCTTGGTTTGGTGCGGGTGCGGCAGTGATGCGTTAGTGGTGCGGCAAGTTGCGGCAAAATACCTGAGCCCATCCTGTGTTCAGCTTTACCAAGGATGCCCCCGCTCATACAATCTATGAGTTCAATGCATTGACACTTGAAACTATCGGAATTCCTTCTGAAGGACACACCAAGGTTGTTACTTTCTAGCACCTTCATTCGATGGAGCTCTCCTGGCGAGTGCTGGTGAAGATGACACCATCAAGCTCTGGGCTTGGGAGTCTCGCCAATTCCTTCTTTCCACATTCAGAAACCTCATATCCTTGTCCTTTCCCCCGACTCGCGCAAACTAGCTTATGTGACAGAAACCGAAGACGATCATAAAATCTGCATTTGCGATACTCCACCCGACGTCCTCGCTCAGGCCCATGTTCGCATGCACCGCAAACGTCTACTGTCAGACAGACCATTGTATGCAGAAAGATAGCTCTCCATGATGAGTTTAATTGATGTGTGTATTATATTTTTCACTCATCACACCTCATTCATCACCATCATCACAGTCTCATCATCCTGCCAGGCACTACGAACCACTAATACTCCACTAATACTATTTATCATACCTATGGCACTCCGACCTCTACCTACAGTCAAAACACAGAGATCTGTGTTCCTGTGCTTCAGTAAGTTTCTTTACATCTCTCCTTGCACAAACGCAGTACTCCCTGGTCAGAACAATCAACCTTGTGATCCCTTAGATGTATATCAATTTCTTTTGTGGCTTTCATGTTTGACCAGACATTCATGCTACAAATACTGCATGCCCCCTGTGGTCTTATTCATGATCCCGCCTGCCTCTGCACGCGCAAGAACCACTTCTGTGCCCGCCCTCTGACACTGTTTTTGCGACAAGCACATGACACGTCCGCCTGGATGCTGAAAATTAACAACTTGAATCCCCTGCTTGTTCATTTCCACGACGCCGGAACGCGGTTCCTGCGCTAACCTAGTACGGCAACATGGGGTCACACTGAATGTGTAGCATTCCAATTCTTTTCGTGTGCTCTGGAGTTATGGGTGTCATGTCAGCATCGTTCATCGATTTCATCTCTCATACCATAGCTCACGCTGGTTCACACAGGTTTGTTGTTGTTCATAGGATACTCAGCTCTTGTATTTAAACTTGCGATCTTCGACATGTGTATGGTGATCTCGACCTTGCAATTTATAGATGGGCGTAACAACAGAATGTTACAAAGGCTACCAAACATCCTGCAATGTCATACATGCGCATCCTCAGAGCAAATTGATACGATGGGGCGAGAAAAGGTGGTCTCCATAAACGTTTGTGTGTCCAAAGTGACACCGATAATAAATGTGGAGTATTTGTTGGGTGGGAGGGAGAAAAGAGCTTTGGCGCTTTAGCCATGGCTGTAATTGTAAGGGCTGAAAAACCAGTAGAAGCAAATCTGATTTGAATGGAAAGATTCAGGGCCCAATATTTGCACATGGCCACCATGCAGAGGACGCGCGTTAGAGTATATATATGTTAGAATATTTAGGCTATGCTAATCAGGCACAATCCGGAAAAATGTGAGCTCACTGTTGTCAGGTGCCTGACAACAGAGAGCAACAACCAATTAGACGTCATCTACATGGGCATAGGGCACCACCCCTGCTCGGAAACCACACCATGCCAATGGAGCTAAGATGCCCAGCACAAAAATGAGGCAGCAAGCGCATGTAATGAGGGCAACTTTGGAGTGCTCAGTGTCTACAAAGGCACTTGTGAGGAATCCAGTGCTGGACCATACGATACTTTAGTAGGTCTTATGTGAGCATCTATGGGTGAAAATAAATGTAACCAAACGACTTGCCTCATAATACAAAAGAATCTTGGTGCACTGAACACACCAAGGACAACAGTCATTCCCTGATCCAGGTAATATGCCTGGTCAGTTGATAATGTCAGAATCAAGCTGCAGAAAGCAGAAATAAAAACAAACCGCAAATCTCAGGGATTTCAATTTCTCTCCAAAATGCTGTGCAAACATGCCTGCAAACATGCACCCAACACAGAAGATAATGGATCCCTTCAAGATAGACTCAGCAATCGTCCCTGTACCTACACCTTGAACAGCAAGGAAACCAGCATCAACCGCCATGATAACCCCTGCCTGTAAGTGCACATTTCTGCAATCAGTTCTCATTCTGAATCCTGAAATATCACTCACCAGGGTAATTTGTGCTGTGTTCTGGGAGCTGAAATCATCAACAAACGTCTTGATGTCCAAAGCATTGACAGTGCCATCAACATAGATTTGGTTGAGGCGCTCACGGACCATGATGGGAAGGCAGAACATCACAATCATTGCTATGAAGGGGAAATAATCTATCTTCCTGCGACGGCGACCCATTGAATGGCTTCGCAAAAGGCGTGCTTCAGGTTGTCCATAGTAGTATAGGTATTGATGATGACCTAGATTGTGTAATTAGCAACAACACCTGGTAAGAGAAAGAGACACATACGTAATGTATGGTATAGTCTGCCTGTCGTTGATGAGATGAGTATTGAAATCGTCTGATTTTCGAAACTCGTACTCACCAAACAACACAACACCTGGCTCCGTTATAGTACCATCAGAACCTGAAAGGTAGTCTACTCATTGATCATGAATATGCGTGCAGGGGAATGTAATAGTACTCACCAAGGCTGGCCAATCTATTTATGATTTTCTCCAACACGTCCTTGTTGGAGAATATGGTAGCTGAAGTTGAATTGTCCAATGTTAAGGCATCTGTTCATTGCTCAGGTCATTCGATTCAGTATCGCGATACAATAAAACCTGCCTGTGTGAAACCAATCAAGTTCAATCCGAAGCTTCCTTACACAACTATGATCAAGCTTAAAGTTGTGCGGAAAAAACTCTACATGCTTCCTGTGTGGTTTTTTGAATCAATGTCAAAATCAACATTGATCTAAATAACTCACCAAAACTGCGCCTCAAGTTCCAGCCCTGCAATAAGGTCTAAGGGTTAATGTCAAGACATGAAAGGGTGACATACTTTTGTGGTTCCATTGCCGGGTGGAATTGCATTCTCGGAAAAGATGAGTGCCGTCCAAAGGCTCTATCCAGCCAATGACTTCAGCCTCCGGTGCTACCAGGTAATACAGATAGATGTCTCCATCTACATTCGGAATCCTCGCTGGCTCGGCGACAATAGTGCGATCTTCGGTTACTCTGCCTCGCATTGCTTTTACCCAGGCCTCAAATTTCTCCAGTCAATCTGTTGGACAGTCCCTGATGTTCAACCCAGTGTATGTATTCTATCTTGACATGAAGTAAGTGTAACATGTGCACAGAGATGGCGCTTACCCTTGTCTCATTGTAATAGTAAACCGCTCCTGATGGGTGGACAAACATTTCCCATTCCCCATACACTTCATGGCTGCTAGTGATATTAGCGTAAATTTCAACTGTCAGGAAGGGCAACTAACTGAGAAGAATGAAATTGCATTTCTTGCACTATGTAGTCAGGACCCAATGTTGGCACCCTTATGCAGGGCTCAAATTAAGTATCATTAGATATCCATAATGATGGATGCTCACCTTTTTGTCTTTTGAGCATATCGCCCCAGCTGCGTCGGCCAGGCAGGGGTACTGTGGTGTAGTGGTGGAACAATATTGTGCTACAAGTGGTCAGATAGCATTCAGTGCTGTGTGGCGCATAGTAATTCACTTCAACGTACCAACATTGAGATGATTGATGTTTTGGAAGATTTGAAAAGGACAAAGATAGTATTAATATTGGAATAGGGATAGATCGGAATAGGGATAGATTTCTAATACATAAATTGTATTGAGATTTGTGGAGGCGGGCGTGCTGTGATAGCCTGAGTACTGTAATGATGAACAATTGCTGACGTAATTGCAGCAGCGCACGTTCAACGATTTCCACTCCACAGCATCAACAGCACTTTGGATTTGTGCAATTCCCGGAGATCTCACGTAGATCGATTGTGTTTTACGTTCTTGTCATCTTCAGCTTCTAACTTTGCTCAGTACTGGTGTCATGCCCAGTCTCACCATCCTCGCCAAGGCGCTGCTTGCTACTTTGGGATTTATCTGCTGGTATCAGGTGCGCTTTTTTGAGTTCTGGTGATGATTTCCGGTCTGAGTCAAAATTGCAGGCGTTCTTAGTCCAGTGATCAATTTGGTCTTTTCTTTTGTTCAGAAGTTGATAATATGGGTGTATGGTGAGTCACTGTTTCTTATAATGTATGTACTATGCACAGACTTTGACCGTTTCTTACTACTAGATGTGCTGCATTGGCCATTCATTGTGCTGTGTTGGCTGCTCTTTGTGCCGTATTTGCTGCTCATTATGCTGCTTTGGCTGCTTGTTACACTCAAAAGCAGTAGGACCAAGTTCTATAAAAGTAATATTCTTAGCTATTATCACACTGGACATCCAGTCCTTATTTTTCTCTACAGATCACGTGCTTACAGTCTGCTCATTTTTATGGCACTGTCTTCAGACATTATTTAGTGCCCTCCGTCGCATCGCGCCCTGGCTGCATTCCTTGGTTCACCGCACCTCAACAAGTGTCGTGGACCCGGAAGCACAACCTCCTGACCAGAATCTGGACGCTGGAGCCACAAATTACTATTTCGTTAAGCTCGAGCTGCAGGACACACTTACCAGCTCTCTTGAGGCACCTAGCACCAAGTGGTAGCATGTGTGCCACAGCGGCTGCACAGCATGACTGAATAACAGGTGTTGCAGGTGTTGGGGATCTTGGATAGGATGCTCTTTCAAGCTTCTTGGTTTGTGCTCAATATCTGCACGCTTGCGGCTTGAGCATCTGAGCAACAAAGTTACCATGCATGTTGGCACCTAGCAGGGGGGTTTCAGTAGATATTGTTGATGCTTGTCACTTCATGGTTGGGTCGCCTTCTCTAGCATGTAGATAGGAATCAGTATCATCGTTGCCTTCTCTCTTTATTGAAGCTCTACTGGCATCCCTCATGTCATCCTTACTGTCTCGGTCCTTGCTGTCTTCTCATCCCTTGACCACATGCCAACAGTGAATACATGGTGTTGGTGTCAGATGCAGCTTGGAAGGGACCTTCATCATGCATGCTTACTTTTCTACTTACAACTTGACATCAATATTGGGCGCTATGATTCAAGTTAGGGTAGGCTATGTATATAATTGTCCATTATTCATAGCCGAGACATCTAAGTGCCACTAGATGGCCAAGTCTTCCAAGGCCATGACCAAAAGAGAGCGCCAGATCAGAGGAGATGACGAGATGATAGCCCCAAGCCAGAACATTGCCCAGGAGGTCTGTGATGGCAGGAGGATATCAAGGGTCATCAATATTGCAGCCATATTCTAACCTATGGGCATTGACTATCTAAGTGTTACTGCATTGTCAAGAACTAACAAGGTTGATCCTCACATGCCATGTTTGGTTGCGCTGACCACATACAACTAGAAAAACCTAAGCCTCAGCGATTTCCTGATGACTTATCCTTGTTGAGATTTCGTACCAGTACGATGTTTTGATCGGTCAATCGCATCACATTGCTTTCTTCAAGGACACGCAGAGCTCTGCCCACCTTGCTGAGTAGCTCTCTTTGGTGTAACCGGAGGGTGAAAAGCATAACAAGGCGGAGCTAGCTAGAGTCTGGGACTTGGCACATTCAGCATACAACATCTCAACATCTGCTAATACTGCTGCTTCATGCGTCTTTGCTTGCTGCACCATCATGATCGCTCCGTCTCTTGGTCCATCTTTTCCAACCTCTCATCTTCAATTCTCATCAAAATCTCGCATGCTCACTGAACATAAATATGTTCAGTCTGTCTGTCCACAATGCCGCTTGAGGGGCTGATAAGGTGTTAGTATCAGATGTTCGTGCTGAAGGTGTGTTTGAGGCCATGGAAGGGACGATTGGTGTGCATACTTGTTTTGTCATCGTCTATTCATTCAGTCATGCAAATTAAGGTTCTCTAATTGATATTATTTTCTCTCATTACAGTCGGTCGCACTCTACTACTCCGCTCTCATTGCCTCCAACACCTCCCTCGTTCACGCTCTACTTTGCGCAGGTCCTTCAGGTGACTACCACTAGTCCTGCTCGAGCAGCACGCATACGGTAACCCACGCATACTCTGATGGTGTTTGGTAGATTTAGGGCGATTTGAATGTAATGGTTTTGTTCAGACCCCTCCCTCGTGGATAGCATTATATTTTGGGAGTGCAAGAAAGGTAACATGATACTAAGAATATGTGATAATGATCAATTTGAAGCATGTGGTACAAGGTTTAGAATGACACAAGAAATATGTTTGGTTTGAATGTCAAGATACAAGGTCAAAATTGGTGGTGAATCACGATCAGTACGAAACTTTAGGTACTATAAGGTTGCAAGCCAAAGATACGACAGAATTTGTTGCACTTATGCATGAACTTGAAACCGTTGAAAGCAGAAGTCGAGTTCCCGCTACCAAAGTTGTTCGTGAAAGCTCTGGATTGAACTTGTGTTCAGTATGATCGTCTATCAGTAGCACTAATTCCAACTCACGACCCCGTCAGGACTTGGCACTCAGTGAGAAGGTCACCAGAACCTATGTTAAGTATAATAAACCAGTCAGTCTTCAACTATCTGCGAGAAGTTGAACTCACCCTGGAAATTGGAGAGGTAGACCACATTGTTGGTAAGATGAAACTGAATGTGCTGCACAAAACATAAAAAAAGTCCAACAACGGCTTCCCTGCCCTCTAAACTGTCATCAGGAACAGCGGAATTGTTATTAATATACTTGACAAATTTCCCGCTTATGCGCTCCTCGACAAGATAGGTTGCACCAAGATCATTAGTGGAGTCATCTGGAATGGCCAGCGCAGCACAAACGAGCCTTAGATGTGGCAACTGACCCTCGACTTCTTTGCTCACATTGTATATGACGAGTCGGACTTGGTCCAGAAAATTCAATCATAAACCCTCCTGCAAGCCACCTAGCAGCCATAGACACTATTTCAAACGTTTACCAGAAATATTTCGCTCAGTCAATGCTGTGATCATATGCATTCTGGTTGGTACCTTCTGCGAGTGCATCGTCCGCATGCAACATAGTGATTTCCCCTTCCATACCTTGATAGTGAAATGAGAGGGTGCGGTCTCAAAGTTCATATTCTAGAATGTCAACAAATTTCTACTCGTGTGATGTCAAGCTATCCAAATACACGTCTCGACAGATAGAAACATGTAATCCTCACCAGATATTTTTCATCTGTTGCCGAGACTAGCCAATGCTCTGGTCACATTACTTAATGTTTATGCTGGGAGCTAATGTGTAGTTCAATTGTGACAAGATGACTGTTCCTTGTAAGCCATGTATATAGAATGAGAGAAATGTAATCTGAGAGGTTGCATTTTATAATGTAAAACATAGATTGCTGGAAGTGCCCTCAACTTTACAATGCAATGTCGAGTCATGTAACCTAGATGATGTTATGTAATCAACATCAGGCCATAGCGAGCTACCTTCCATTCAGTGATGTGGATATGGACTTAAACTCATACCTCCGAGTTTTTCGACAGCATCACAATACCAGCTACATATCAGGTGCAGATTATGGTTAGTCCACCATATCTTAAGCCAGAGAATTTGACCTGAGAATGGCTCAATACCGACGTGTAAGAACAGCTGAAAACGACGCCATTTATCATGCTGATCAAAGACCCAAATGTTGTGAACACCAGCGGTCCAGAACGTGCTGCACTTGAGTCGGCGACTTTTCCGACGCTGAACTTCATCTGGATGATGAGCATTCATGTACTGGAGTATTAAGGTTCTGAAAATTTCGCAATGAGTGTAAACTCATTGAAAGAAAATGATATATACAACCTCGGAACCATAAGCTGCTCCTCCTGCAGCAGTGTTTGCTTCATGTCGTGAGAACCTTGCTTTTGGAATCGTTGGTGAACACATTCAATTGCAGGTCCGATGCTCTCGATTGTGTGTGCTTGACCACAGGTAGACTTGAGTCCCCATTGGGAGCGGCGCTTTTTCAAGAAGCTAAGTCTAATTCATTCGAGTATCAGATACTCCACTTGAAGGGATTTAAGTAGATGACCTGCGATATGTTGAAATTACTGGTCTCCTTGTGTGCTCGAAGACGTGATATAATCTCTGGATTGCTGTAACCACTAGCAACATATTGCTCTACTAGTGGTCTTATTGTTGCGTCCGGAGCTGCAGCACAATATCAACACGAAGTTTGAACTCATGAGTTCAACTCAATTCCAGTTTAAACTTTCAATGCACTTACGAACAGAACCTGTCCCATTTCTGCCTTGTGGGTTGGGCATTAGAGCAATATGTTAGTGCTGGGCTCCAGCAATGGTACACTGGTACGAGAAGATGTTTCTGTACTAATGGTAGTACAACGGAGCATGAGACACTGCACTCAGGCTTACAATGTGGCACCACTTGCAACTCCTCTCGACTGTGGAATCCGTATTGCCTTTGCTGGTATCTGCGATGCAAATGCAGGCTTCGATATTCAATCAAAGATTATCAAACCAGCAGTAGAATAAACCCAGGGTATTCATCGAATAAAACCAAATCAACAAAACAAACAACAATTGGATATTGAAAATCCATTCAGCATAACGGCAAATCGAACCGTAACCAAAAATCCACCATAAGTATGTAATGCAGTAGTAAGATGAGGAAAGATGACGGTGCTGCATCATTTATACATAAAATAACAGGCCATTATTAGTACAGGCCTCAAGCAAACCTCGAGGCAATATTTGTTGCACTGCTGGCTGCAAGCGCTACGTAAGCAACACCAATCAGAGTGGAATGAAGAATCTAATCATCCAATAATCGTCCACTGACTTTTCACTCTCGCCCTCGAAGGATTCTGATCGGTATCAAAGAACCAAGATCAATCCTCAGATGAAGCAGAACTTATCTCATTGGTCAGGCCCTGGGTGTTATCCAAAGTTCATATCTGTAGCCAGTTAAAAAAAACTTACACTAGGCATGGCCATCACTGGAATACTACGTAGCATCCAGAAGCCTCGAGGGTTTTCTAAGAATGCCTGTGGCAGAAGAGAGGTCTCCATTGCAAGAGAACTGGACGATGTGATCTGTGGAGTATCAATTATTAACACTCACAATAAGTAAACCTAGTATAACATGAACCTGAAATTTGAAAGCCTGATCGATAATGGGAGGTGACACAGTCCTCAATGGATGGTGAAGTGTTGACACTTAATACTGATAGCTTGATCTTCACAAACGTGATACAGAATCCAGGTTAAGCCAGCATTTCATACAAATAACAATATACTTCTCGTCTGCGTTAGCAACATATTGAATCCAAGTCAGCTGCAGCTAGCATGGGAGTGGCTTTCTTCTTGCTGGTCTTTGGAACAACAGATTTCGAAGCTGAGTGTGATGTCAGCCGCTTGTGTTTTGCCATGGTTTGATCTAAGTAAAGAAGACGGCTTGTACTAAGTCATGTTACACATGTTTCAGAGTCCGATGATCTCTGCTCAAGCGCTCACAGAATCCCAGTGCACGTGCTATTTTGCTCATTGTAAAACACCTCGAGGCGTCCCATTACTGACATCTTTCAATAACCATAACCAAAATCCATCGACTATTTACTCTTGTACTACTCTAAGGGTTCTGATCGGTACCAAGATCAGTGCGCAGGCCCTGAGTGTATCTAAGGTTTATACGCAGACAATCGTCCATGCCATATTGACTTTGCTGCGTAAGGTAACAATTACATATGCTGCGCAACAATCTAACGCGTACTCCTGTTGTTTGTGTGCTCACATTCTACACCACTCATCGATCACCATGATCCCCAGCAACCCATGTTTCATTCACCTCCGAAAACTTCTGTGCTTCCGATGCCCTGTTCGGAACTATCAGCCTTGTGATCCCTCAGATGTATGTTTGGACGTGCCGGTCCTGGAATGCTTTCTCGCGAGTATCAACAGCTCATAAGCTCCATCATTAATTTCTTAATTCTCACCCTTCTCCTCCCCGTTCTTGTCACACCCCCCGTATGTGATATACGCATCATCAATTAATGTCGTCAACCTTTTCTACGCCGCCACCGCATCCTCTTACTCCACAACATCACTATCAGTTCCTCCCAAACTATGACACGTCAAACTTCACAGATATCAAAACCCCCATATTCTCTCCTCCAACTACAATCAGACCTACATTGACACCACTTTGGAGCTGAAATAAAGACACCCTTACCCTTACCACTCTGATTTTTGCATTAGAGAAGATAAAGTGGGCCACGGAAATTGTCACCCAATAACTACGATTTACAACTAAGGACTCCGGACCTGTGTGTGTTGACTCAGAGGCACATAGTAACTGTATTATGGACACCTTCCCAACAGCTTTGTGAGTCACAGTCTACTTCTCCTAGTCTCATGCAAAGATTCGCATTATCACATATCTATCACTAGTTCAATGCAGAGCTATGGAACTCGATTGTATGCAGCTCTCAGATTCTTGTTGAGTCTCCTGAAAGCGATTATCAATGAGCTTTTTGACGAGGACGCCCATTGTGACGACAGCCTGGTGTACCTGCATCGAATATCAACCTCAATTCAACGTCATCTATTGTGCCGGAACCTCCACTACTCTTCGCATTGCCTCATTTTCATCCCCCATTCACTTGTTCTTGCCCAGTGCTTTTCCCGGCAGCTATTTGTTCATGCCTCACAACTCACATCATCCTTATACACATCGTTTTCATGGTGCTCTCATCCCCGCCCCCTTTGTCGTGGATATCGCAATTACATGCTGTACTGTACAGCGTACACAATGAACTACAATTTTCGTCCCATCCTATTTTAGCCCACCTCAAACTTGAATGTATTTGGTGCAATGGGAACTTGAACAAGCGCAAATGACCACAACAACGATGTCCTTCTGTTTACCTTCTCAGTCCGCTGTGAGGAAGCACTGATGTTATACACTTCAACACAATCCACGGTGCATGCGCATCTGATGGAAGTTACATGGTCTCACAAACCTGAATGAATATTATGAGTGCCCTACAGTCAGCTCAAGCTGTTCGCTTGAACAACTCCAAATTTGAACTAGGTGCTGGGCATAGAATTGAATGTGAAGCACAATGCATTGTATGTTCGGTCACATCTAAATTTGGCTTAAACTTGTTCATACGGAGCACAGCCGGTGCACACCAGCAGTGCTACAGGTCACTTCTAAGCTATATACTTATATTCTTTTCATAGGGAGCACCGCTGGTGCACATCCGTGGGTGCTAGTCTGTGGAGCTTTTGGAAGCTCTGTACAGAGCAGTACAGAGATATACAGAAATCGGGCTGTCTGTCTAGTGGGGACCGAGCTAGGGAGCTGGGATACTGTACAGCTCTGTACAGAGCATTGTGTAGTGTACTATGTCGGGACACTAGACCAATGCAAGACTATAGTTATAAGTTTGACAGCTAGAATGGCGGAATTGAGTTCCCTAACATTGTCCGACATTGAGGACTTGTACAATTGTGCCGGATGGTAGCTCCAACATGGCCATGTATACCCATGTCTGAGTTGAGTAATTTTGGTGATGAATATCAAGGACTCAGGCGTTCACTGATGACTATGCCAGAATTTATAACCGAACAATCTTTACTTCTTTTTTCGAAGTCGTGTCGTGTTTGCAACTGTCATATCCCGTATTCCGGACCTATGTCCGATGATGTTCCCACGCTTTCCGGACGCCTTCCGGATGCACATCCGGACCTCCAGACCCTTATCCATGCCTCCAGACCCTTATCCATGCCTCCATACCCTTATCCATGACTCTAGACCTCCAGTCCACTATCGGTTTGGATCCGTACACCTTTGTACATCCATATGTCCATACCTCCGGACCTCCGCAGTTTAGCCTGCTTCATCCACCCTTGGTCCACTCGGATCCGAGCTCATTCCACCTGGGACTTTACCTTCCCTAGACTATCGGACTATATCCATGATTCATATCCTAGTCCCATCTTCACCTAGATCTCTGGATCTGCTCATCTGATATCCAGATGCCTCATTCAATATCTCCAGACCTCCGGATCCGACCTATACTCATATCCTAAGCTCAAACCTTAAATCAGCGTCTATCTCCTTATGGTAATCCCCTTGACTCCGGACTTCGGTTATCTGTGTTTCCGTCTTGCTTATTGATCCTTGTACTTTGTTCATCTCCGAGTTCATTTACTTATGTTCCGTTCATACTTACCAATCTGTTTCCACATGCTCGTACATAGCATTAGTCTTCAGCTTACTGATCCTCTCGGATCCCTTCCAGTATATAAACCTCTGTACAACTCCTGTAAAGTTTCCTCAGTTCGAATATCATCTTAGATTGCACTCATCTTAGATTCTGCTCTCTCTCACATCTGTTCTCGGACTTCGGTCCATCTTAGTATTGACTTTCCTTAGGCCTAGGAAATCCTTCCCTAGGCCAACTTTCCGGTCCTCCAGATTTGTCTTCCGTCCCCATCCATGCTTAGGGATTGATTCCCTAAGCTGGACTTTTGCCTTTCCGGCACTTCCTGTCTTTCCAAGACTTCTGTCTACTCCCTGTCAACTCCATCTCTACTTAAGTGTAGTCTACCTCTGTCTGTTTCTACTCCGGACCTTGTCCGTTGTAGCCATCCTTCTCTTGTCCTAGAATCCTGTCCACTCCTCCGGTCCTCCTAACCTTCGGACATCGTAACCTTCGGACATCGTAACCTTCGGACGTCGTAACCTTCGGACGTCGTAACCTTCGGACGTCGTAACCTTCGGACGTCGTAACCTTCGGACGTCGTAACCTTCGGACGTCGTAACCTTCGGACTTCGTAACCTTCGGACGTCGGAACCTTCGGACGTCGGAACCTTCGGACGTCGTAACCTTCGGACCTTCGGACCTCTGGATGTCCTGTCCTTCGGACCACTCCTCCTATCCTATCCTGCTTTGGACTCTGTCCTTTGCAGCATATCCTCTATGTGTTTCTATCTAGGGAACTTACCTTGGGAAGTCTCACCTTCGGACCCAATGCAGCGGATGAAACTCCTCCGGAGTTTCCTGTACTCCTCTGGAAGTTTCCCACGCTCATCCGGAAGTCCTCCGGCACTCAACCAGAGTAGCCAGCCTCCGGAAGTCCTTTGGACGTCATTGGATTCTATCCGGACTTCATTCTGAAATTAAGGGCACATACTCAGGTAAGGGGCACAGCGCACGAGCTGAGGCCAAGCCCTTCGGATCCGACACCTCTTGAGTATGGTCTTAACAGCAACGCACCATCAAAATCTTTGTCCATAACCTCCCAAATTTTGCCTACTAGCTTACCTTAAAGTTCACCTTGTACTAACACATCAGGATTATCAATATATATTTGGGAAAAGTTTATATGTTGTACAATTTCATCTGAGGATTGATCTTGGTTCTTTGATACCGATCAGAATCCTTCGAGGGCGAGAGTGAAAAGTCAGTGGACGATTATTGGATGATTAGATTCTTCATTCCACTCTGATTGGTGTTGCTTACGTAGCGCTTGCAGCCAGCAGTGCAACAAATATTGCCTCGAGGTTTGCTTGAGGCCTGTACTAATAATGGCCTGTTATTTTATGTATAAATGATGCAGCACCGTCATCTTTCCTCATCTTACTACTGCATTACATACTTATGGTGGATTTTTGGTTACGGTTCGATTTGCCGTTATGCTGAATGGATTTTCAATATCCAATTGTTGTTTGTTTTGTTGATTTGGTTTTATTCGATGAATACCCTGGGTTTATTCTACTGCTGGTTTGATAATCTTTGATTGAATATCGAAGCCTGCATTTGCATCGCAGATACCAGCAAAGGCAATACGGATTCCACAGTCGAGAGGAGTTGCAAGTGGTGCCACATTGTAAGCCTGAGTGCAGTGTCTCATGCTCCGTTGTACTACCATTAGTACAGAAACATCTTCTCGTACCAGTGTACCATTGCTGGAGCCCAGCACTAACATATTGCTCTAATGCCCAACCCACAAGGCAGAAATGGGACAGGTTCTGTTCGTAAGTGCATTGAAAGTTTAAACTGGAATTGAGTTGAACTCATGAGTTCAAACTTCGTGTTGATATTGTGCTGCAGCTCCGGACGCAACAATAAGACCACTAGTAGAGCAATATGTTGCTAGTGGTTACAGCAATCCAGAGATTATATCACGTCTTCGAGCACACAAGGAGACCAGTAATTTCAACATATCGCAGGTCATCTACTTAAATCCCTTCAAGTGGAGTATCTGATACTCGAATGAATTAGACTTAGCTTCTTGAAAAAGCGCCGCTCCCAATGGGGACTCAAGTCTACCTGTGGTCAAGCACACACAATCGAGAGCATCGGACCTGCAATTGAATGTGTTCACCAACGATTCCAAAAGCAAGGTTCTCACGACATGAAGCAAACACTGCTGCAGGAGGAGCAGCTTATGGTTCCGAGGTTGTATATATCATTTTCTTTCAATGAGTTTACACTCATTGCGAAATTTTCAGAACCTTAATACTCCAGTACATGAATGCTCATCATCCAGATGAAGTTCAGCGTCGGAAAAGTCGCCGACTCAAGTGCAGCACGTTCTGGACCGCTGGTGTTCACAACATTTGGGTCTTTGATCAGCATGATAAATGGCGTCGTTTTCAGCTGTTCTTACACGTCGGTATTGAGCCATTCTCAGGTCAAATTCTCTGGCTTAAGATATGGTGGACTAACCATAATCTGCACCTGATATGTAGCTGGTATTGTGATGCTGTCGAAAAACTCGGAGGTATGAGTTTAAGTCCATATCCACATCACTGAATGGAAGGTAGCTCGCTATGGCCTGATGTTGATTACATAACATCATCTAGGTTACATGACTCGACATTGCATTGTAAAGTTGAGGGCACTTCCAGCAATCTATGTTTTACATTATAAAATGCAACCTCTCAGATTACATTTCTCTCATTCTATATACATGGCTTACAAGGAACAGTCATCTTGTCACAATTGAACTACACATTAGCTCCCAGCATAAACATTAAGTAATGTGACCAGAGCATTGGCTAGTCTCGGCAACAGATGAAAAATATCTGGTGAGGATTACATGTTTCTATCTGTCGAGACGTGTATTTGGATAGCTTGACATCACACGAGTAGAAATTTGTTGACATTCTAGAATATGAACTTTGAGACCGCACCCTCTCATTTCACTATCAAGGTATGGAAGGGGAAATCACTATGTTGCATGCGGACGATGCACTCGCAGAAGGTACCAACCAGAATGCATATGATCACAGCATTGACTGAGCGAAATATTTCTGGTAAACGTTTGAAATAGTGTCTATGGCTGCTAGGTGGCTTGCAGGAGGGTTTATGATTGAATTTTCTGGACCAAGTCCGACTCGTCATATACAATGTGAGCAAAGAAGTCGAGGGTCAGTTGCCACATCTAAGGCTCGTTTGTGCTGCGCTGGCCATTCCAGATGACTCCACTAATGATCTTGGTGCAACCTATCTTGTCGAGGAGCGCATAAGCGGGAAATTTGTCAAGTATATTAATAACAATTCCGCTGTTCCTGATGACAGTTTAGAGGGCAGGGAAGCCGTTGTTGGACTTTTTTTATGTTTTGTGCAGCACATTCAGTTTCATCTTACCAACAATGTGGTCTACCTCTCCAATTTCCAGGGTGAGTTCAACTTCTCGCAGATAGTTGAAGACTGACTGGTTTATTATACTTAACATAGGTTCTGGTGACCTTCTCACTGAGTGCCAAGTCCTGACGGGGTCGTGAGTTGGAATTAGTGCTACTGATAGACGATCATACTGAACACAAGTTCAATCCAGAGCTTTCACGAACAACTTTGGTAGCGGGAACTCGACTTCTGCTTTCAACGGTTTCAAGTTCATGCATAAGTGCAACAAATTCTGTCGTATCTTTGGCTTGCAACCTTATAGTACCTAAAGTTTCGTACTGATCGTGATTCACCACCAATTTTGACCTTGTATCTTGACATTCAAACCAAACATATTTCTTGTGTCATTCTAAACCTTGTACCACATGCTTCAAATTGATCATTATCACATATTCTTAGTATCATGTTACCTTTCTTGCACTCCCAAAATATAATGCTATCCACGAGGGAGGGGTCTGAACAAAACCATTACATTCAAATCGCCCTAAATCTACCAAACACCATCAGAGTATGCGTGGGTTACCGTATGCGTGCTGCTCGAGCAGGACTAGTGGTAGTCACCTGAAGGACCTGCGCAAAGTAGAGCGTGAACGAGGGAGGTGTTGGAGGCAATGAGAGCGGAGTAGTAGAGTGCGACCGACTGTAATGAGAGAAAATAATATCAATTAGAGAACCTTAATTTGCATGACTGAATGAATAGACGATGACAAAACAAGTATGCACACCAATCGTCCCTTCCATGGCCTCAAACACACCTTCAGCACGAACATCTGATACTAACACCTTATCAGCCCCTCAAGCGGCATTGTGGACAGACAGACTGAACATATTTATGTTCAGTGAGCATGCGAGATTTTGATGAGAATTGAAGATGAGAGGTTGGAAAAGATGGACCAAGAGACGGAGCGATCATGATGGTGCAGCAAGCAAAGACGCATGAAGCAGCAGTATTAGCAGATGTTGAGATGTTGTATGCTGAATGTGCCAAGTCCCAGACTCTAGCTAGCTCCGCCTTGTTATGCTTTTCACCCTCCGGTTACACCAAAGAGAGCTACTCAGCAAGGTGGGCAGAGCTCTGCGTGTCCTTGAAGAAAGCAATGTGATGCGATTGACCGATCAAAACATTGTACTGGTACGAAATCTCAACAAGGATAAACACAAGGTAACTCAAGGGTACACATCGAATAAAATCGAATCAATTGCAATACTCGAAACAAACAACGATCGGATATTGAAAATCCTTTTGGCACAACGGCAAATTGAACTGTAACCAAAAATCCACCATACATACTGACTCTGATCATCAACTGCTATTCACAATGAGGAGAGGCAACTTGTCAAGGGATTCGCCTCGAGAAACCTGCACATCTAGCAAAGCACCACCCCGTGGAGGCTTGGTACATGGCTTATGAGGATTACTTAGTTCACTCCACTCTAAGCACTGACATTGATCTAGCACTGGCCTTGTGGCAGAGTCTGTTGGTTTCTGGAGAAGATCAAGGGCGGCGTTAAGGACAGTGCGAACAAGTTAAGGATATCGGTGAGTCTATGAGCATGCATAATGAGTGTCCTGGAATACGACTATGATTGTCATAAGCGCTCGAAAGATTCCCCCAGCCGTAACCCTGTTCCCCCGGATGTTTGTCATCAATGTGCTTCATTGACCCCAAATCTTCAGGTACGCAGGTTCTCATACTCACCCTTCAGTCTCTGTCCTCTCTCTAAATTTTGGTTGTCATGCAGGTTCAGGCTGATATGCCTGGTGTGGAAGTGGAGGCTGATACTCAATCAGCACTTCGAGATGCACAAAAAGCCGCAAAACGCATGCATCCATTATCGGGACCTGCGATAACTGTGACGTCTGGTGGCCAAGACGCACCAGCGGATTTCGATGCTACTGACGGTCTCTATGACACCTATCTCAAGCCCCTCAGGATATTCGACGCTGTTATTGGAGAGATCGCGGATGTATGGACCCTCTTCTCGATCAGAACCGAACTAATTTAGTTCCACAGGTACATCCATATGCAAAGATAGCACTGGGCATGTTGTCTTATGCAGCCAAAGTATGTTCTCATTTTCTCTCTTCCTATCTCCCACCGCTCAGCAATCATTTGTGCAGATTATTCTAGCTCAAGCGGATCGCAATGCAGTGGTACTCAAGCTTCTCGGGAAGTTGTGTCAAGTTTACGGCTTCATGACACAGGATCAGATGCTTGGCCAAATCTTGTCAATGCGCGTTATCCTTGGACAGATCTCTCAGCAGACCCTTGAATGTGCTCAATTTATCAAAAATTATTCAGAAACCAAGAACTTTTGTGAGTCTTAACAAGCTGTTGCGCTTTGCACCATCTCAATTTTCCAACTGTTCTCACAGGGAAGAGACTTGGAAAGAACATCATCTCAGAAATGGACGATACAATTCAACAGTACAGTAATGTGTTGGATGTGCTCATGCAAAACTTTCGGGACCAAGTCACTCGCGATGTAGCCATACACGTCCACCATATGGGTAAGGGTTCAGGTGTGCTGGTGACTTGACATATACTCATACCTTTTCAGGAGAAATACTAGATCTCAGTGGCATGACTTATGCAGAGGGCGCAGGACTAGATACCAAGAAACAATGCCTTGAAGGGACGCGCAAGGAAATCCTTTCCCAGATCATGGATTGGGTCAACAGCACCGGGGACAATGTTCCACGTGTGCTGTGGCTATCTGGCCCTGCAGGCAAGGGCAAATCGGCCATAGCCCACACCCTTGCTAAGTGGTTCAACGATGTGGGAGGGCTTGGATCATGTTACTCTTTTGACCGCCAGCGAAAAGCAGATCGTCGCCATGAAAAGATCTTTTCCACGATTGCCTGCGACCTGGCTGACCGTGATCCAGAGATGAGGCGGGCATTAGCAGATACAGTTCAGACTGCTATTTCACTCAAGAATACGGCGGATATCACCCAGCAATGGCAGAAGCTTCTTATCAAACCACTGGCGAAGTCATCTAGGACCACTAAGGAACCCATCGTGATCATGATCGATGCACTAGACAAGAGTGGTGGAGTAGAGACACGGAGGGATCTTCTCCACATTTTAGCTGGCAAACATCAAAACCCTGCCATTCCCAAAATCACAGACCTCCCAAACAACTTCCGCTTCATCGTTACTTCTCGCCCGCTTGATGACATCAATGACCAGTTTCATGGTGTTCAGCATATTCGACAGGAGTCGATGGATAATATTCTGCTAGAATTTGCAGAGTGCGACATCTGTGCTTACGTATCCAAGGAACTGGAAGGGTCCAGTTTTCAGGACAGAGAGTTTGCAATCCTCGCTGAGAAAGCTGATGGACTTTTCGAATGGGCACATCTCGCTTGCGGATACATCAAAGGATCCCATGTGGGGCTATCTCCAGCGGATTGCTACAAGGCTGTGGTATCACGCGATCCTTCCGAGAAAAGCCCGCTGTTGCACAGCATGTATCACCTCATTTTAAAAGATATCATGTATGGGGATGCATCTCTGCATATGCAGAATCAGCATTTGACAAAGCTAGCAAGATTTTGTTCAGTGATGGGACAAATACTAGTCACAGCTGAACCCCTTCCTTTAGCTTCGCTGACGGCCATGAGGTCCCATTTTCCAAAGGAAGAGGACCATTTCAACGTGGAGCTTGTGGTAAAAGGCATGGGCTCCCTCCTCAGTGGCACCACCAACCCAGATTCCCCAATCCGACCCCTTCACACATCCTTCCATGATTTCTTGACAGACAAAGCATCCAGTAAAGAGTTTTTTATTGACCTGTCAAAGGCGCAACACGATCTTGCATTCACATCACTTTGAGTGATGGAACACGGTCTTCGCTTCAATATCAGTGATTTAAAGTCGTCGTACATACCAAATAGCGAAGATCCCGGGCTACAAGACCAAGTTCAAAAATGCATCTCCCTACATCTGTTATATTCCTCTCGATTTTGGACGTCGCACGTATGGACCACGGTCTTTGACAAGGAGCTCGCGAAAGAAGTGAAATTGTTCTTCAACCATGAGCGGCTGTTTTTCTGGCTGGAGTTACTTGCCTTGATAAATGCGCTCGGCAGTGCAGTTCCTGCCCTCTCACTCATTCCCCCGTGGCTGAAGGTGAGTACACTGCTACTGAGTACCAGATAAAGCGCTCACACGCAATCACAGGGCCATTCCGAATTCAAAGATGTCTCATTGACTGCAATGGATGTACAGAGGTTCATTCAAGTCTTCGGTGGCTTGATTTTGCACAGCACTCCACATTTGTATGTATCAGCACTCCCATTCTCGCCTGCCAACTCTCCGCTATCAAGAATTTTTTCTGCACGATTTCCGAATACTCTTTATGTGGCATCTGGGCGTGATATGAACTGGCCGGCTGTTCAGACCGTGCTCAGGGGGCACACTGGTTCAGTAAGGTTGGTCTCGTTCTCACCGGATGGCACTTGCATCGTCACTGGTTCAGAGGATGAGACTATTCGGCTGTGGGATGCAGGGATGGGGGAGCCAATTGGTGAGCCCTTGCGGGGGCACTCTCGTTCAGTAATGTCGGTCTCGTTCTCGCTGGACGGCACTCGCATCATCACTGGTTCTTCGGATAAGACTGTTCGGCTGTGGGATGCAGGGACAGGGGAGCCAGTCGGTAAGCCCTTGCGGGGGCACACTGATTGGGTAAAGTCAGTCTCGTTCTTGCCGGATGGCACTTGCATCGTCACTGGTTCTTCAGATGGGACTGTTCGGCTGTGGGATGCAGGGACAGGGGAGCCAGTCAGTGATCTATATCTCTTGTGGGGGCACGCTCATTCAATTAACTCGGTCTTGTTCTCACCAGACGGCACTTGCATCGTCGCTGGTTCATATGGTAACACTGTTCAGCTGTGGGATGCAGGGATGGGGGAGCCAGTCGGTGAGCCCTTGCAGGGACACACTGGTTCAGTAAGGTTGGTCTCGTTCTCGCCGGATGGCACTCGCATCATCACTGGTTCAGAGGATGAGACTATTCGGCTGTGGGATGCAGGGACGGGGGAGCCAGTCGGTGAGCCCTTGCGGGGGCACACTGATTCAGTTAACTCAGTCTCGTTCTCCCCGGACGGCACTTGCATCATCACTGGTTCTTTGGATAACACTGTTTGGCTGTGGGATGCAGTGATGAGGCAGCCATCAGTGTGCCCTGTGTCAGATCCTTTCCCATCCTCAGATGAACATCACACGATTGAGACCACCACTACCATGACAACGAACACTTGCAACAATCACTTGATTCGCTTCTCGTCCAACTCTACCCATGCCCTCCACAATACCTCTGAGCTAACAGAGGGAGCATCCCATGACGACCGCACTTTGACCCCCTTTTTCTTGAATAGTGACAGTGGATGGGTGACAGGGCCCAGACATAGGCTGTTATTCTGGGTACCACCTGCCTCTCGACACTCATTCTATAGCCCTGCAACCACATTAGTGATACCCAGAGGAGGTCCTGAGCTTGATTTGAGCCACATGGCACATGGACAACACTGGCAAAAGTGTCGAGAGGAGTGAGTCTCTTCAAAGCTGTTTCTGTTCCTGGCACTTACTAAAACCACTGCCTGCAGATCTTAACATTGGCGATGACCGCAGCAATGAATCCATTATGGAGATTTCAGATACAATTTAGATGTGACTGAGTATACAGCAGATCATACTTCGTATTCTATGCGGTCTACATATACCCAGCATCCAGTCTGAATTCAAGGTTGCCCGAGCGAACGACTTCTTGAAGGAGTGACTGTGTGACTCAAGTGATGTTCGTGCTGATTTGTGAGAGCACATAATGACAGACAAGGCATGCCAATTCCATCAGAGATGTAGTTGCGCATGCACCGTGATTGTTTGAAGTGTATAGCATCAGTGCTTCCTTTGAGTCATAGCGGACTGAGAAGCTGGACAGAAAGACATCGTTGTTGCGGCTATCTGTGGTCGTGCACCGAGTACATTCAAAGTGGGCTAAAATAGGGTGGGACGAAATATGTTACAAGTGTTCAGAGCTTGAGAATCTTAACTCGCAGCTTGCCCGTACTAGTATCCAGAGTGTCGTGCACAGCTTCCTTAGGCAAGCTTTGACCATCAGGTCACCGAACATCTCGATAGGTGAGTTTTTTTTGCTTCTTTCATCAGCTGCATAATATTGATGCTACTACTACAGAGTAACCACTATGAGGAACACAACCCAAATGACAGCTGAAACCCTTGCAATCGATTTCAGCCCCAACCTCCTTCGTGCACCACAGAATGACTTTGCCCTGATCTTGTTGAACATGGGACATGCCCACGAACTTGTGAAAGCCCTGATCACTCATGTATGTGGTGTTACACCACTCTTCATTGATGCTCGCTGCAGTTCCATGTAATCTTTGACAATGAACATGAATCCGACCACAATGTAGGAGAGGATGAAATGGAGGAGCCTATCCTCAGGGAGGACAAAGACTCTCCAGCCCCAGGGGGTGAGTCATAACGATGAACGCTTATGCATGTGGTCATGCATAACCTCACCATCTACAACAGACTCCTTGTTGTCGTCACAATCCTTGTGCATTCCGTTCTCTAGGTCACCTACAACCGTTCGCAACACAGTATTCTTACTGCTCATCCTAATGTTCTTTTTGGCTTCATCTATTTTTTATTCCCATCACTCGTGACTTTGATCTGCGCGAAATTACTGTAAACTAGTCTAGATGCTCCTGTAGCACTGTCCTAATCTTCATTCCAGTTACTTGCTTGTTGAGGGACTTTGGGTCCTCCTGTGGGTTTGCTCACGATGATGCTGTTGACGCTGGGTATGAATACAGCAACTTCTGTTGTGAGCGTGATCGCCCACTGTTTTGCGGCTAATGGGTCGAGAATCTTGGAATCGGTAGCTAGCAGAGTGCCATCTTGTTCAGCTTGGAATGTGATCAGTCAATCAATGGATGATAATATAGAGCTGGTGAACTTTACCTCGATATCGATGCTCCAGGCTTCACCGCCCTTTTGTTTGTGCTTGACTACAACCGACCGCGAACCTCGTTATGTTCAGCATCTCTCAGTGCATTCTCAGCGAGCGTTCTCAATATGACTTCAAGTGCTGTGGCATACCGCCTCACAGCAAGCTGTGCTAGCTCCCTCATCCCGCTTCCGTTTGCCTCCATACACTTGCCTAGCTCTAGTTCCATCGCACCTGCACCAGGAACTAGCCATGGATCTTTGATATGATCATGCTGATGCCACTGTCGATCACACACTTGAGGTGGTCGAGATGGTTGGCTGTTGCTCCCTTAAGCACTATCATCACCATGCGTGTCTTCCGTGTCCGAGCCCCTTCAGTGACAAATCCCGTATTATACGGGTCACCCGACCTACATAATATCCCGTGTAATACGGGCCAGTGGATTATGGGCCGATGTTATGTATATTCCCGATGTTGACGGGTGGGCCAGGAGAAATATTATTTCCGATGGAGACGGGTGGGCCCATCTATGCTGATGTTATATATATCATCGACGATAGCGGATGGGCCGGGAGAAATATTATTATGGAGATGGGTGGGCCCATGTGGGTAATATGTAGAGTAGGATTGACATTATATTATAGACCTGAGGAGAGATATATAGCAAACAGTATTATATAGACGGGTGGGCCGACGTATTAGTATTATTTTGTAGAAGGATGGGCCGAGGGAGCGGTGAAATGTTTATTAGATAGACGGGTGGGCCGAGGGTGAGGTGAGTTATATATTAGCTAGACGGGTGGGCCGAGGATGAGGTGAATTATATATTAGATAGACGGGTGGGCCGACGTGGGATCATGTTAGATAGACGGGTGGGCCGAGGGTGAGGTGAATTATATATTAAATAGACGGGTGGGCCAACATGGGGTCATATTAGATAGACGGGTGGGCCGAAGTGGGGAATTTTAGATAGACGGGTGGGCTGACGTCGGGCAATATTAGATAGATGGGTGGGCCCAGCTACATATCATATAGACAGATAGGCCGAGGTACAATCCCAAGTACCGAGTACCAAGTGCCGAGTGCCAGCACTCAGTACTCGGCACTCGGCACTCGGCACTTGAGACGAAAGATTCGACAACACTTGAATGATTAGTACCGACTACCGAGACCCGCCACTCGGCACTTGAGACGAAAGATTCGAGACGAAACTCGAATGTTTAGTACCGACTACCGAGACCCAGCACTCGGCACTCAGTACTCGGCACTCGGCATTTGAGACGAAACCTGGCACTCGGCACTCGGTACTCGACATTCGAGTTTTGTGTGGAATCTTTCGTCTCAAGTGCCAAGTACCGAGTGCTGAGTGCCGAGTGCCGGGTCTCGGGGTTCGGGTCTTGGTACTCGAGACGAAACTCGAATGTCGAGTACTGAGTGCCGAGACCCGGAACTTGGCACTTGGTACTCGGCACTCAGCACTCGGCACTTGAGACAAAAGATTCCACACAAAACTTGAATGTCGAGTACCGAGAGCCGAACCCCGCGACCCGGCACTCGGAACTCAGTGACTCAATCAATGGACTGGCAGAGGTTACATTCATTCAAAACTTGTATATACATCTACCACTATGCAATTATGTAGCCATGTCAACCTCCCCAGAAGACTCTTCAAGCTTCACCTCCACCTCAACATCCATGTTGCTGGAAGAGTCATATTCTGGGACAAGGTTGCTTGGATCACCTGGGTCCACAACGTTGCCGGACGCATCTGGGTCCTCTGGGTGAACGACTTGGTTGTAGTCGAACAGGAGACCCTCAATGGCAGAGGCATCCAGGAATGTCGGGGCTGCAGGTGTGGTAGCCATAGTTTCTATACTGAGATCAATCAGAGGAGGGAGCGTGGATTCTGGGGGTGACATGGTGTGGGGGCCAGATTGATCAAGCAACAAGGATGTTGCAGGGGCAGGAGTGTCTGGAAGTGGGAATGAGGGGTGCCGGTCGATGATTTCGTGCCTAAGGCCTTCATGGAGGCGTTGCAGGGTATCAATCTTACCATCCTGCTCTGCCACACGAGCCTCGAGAAGAGCGATTCGAGCTGCGCCATCTCAAATTGCAATGGACATGGCATGGAGATCCGGCATGGGCAACCCGAGCGCTGCAGCAGGGACTGCCGGGCCGCGTGTTGCAGCAGGGACTGCCGACCTGGAAGACGGAAGTGCTACAAGGGAAACTTAAGGTCAGACAGTGAAGAATGAAAAACTCAGGTGACTTATGAGCTGGTGCAGGTGCAGGTGCAGGTGCAGGTGCCTTGACGGCAGTGATGGTCTTGCTGCGACCATGCGTCTGGGTCTTGGGAGTAGTCACAGCAGTGACACTGGAAGTTCCAGCCGGTCCACAAGACTGACTGCGAGTTTGGGCCCTGGACTGGGAGGCACGGGACGCTTTGGAGGGGGCAGGAGTTTGGGATGTGGGGGGAGCCTTGGAGGGAGTCTTGGACGAAGCCCTGGATGGTGTTCGGGACCTCACCTTCCGGGGAGTAGAGGAAGCACGAATGCGAGGAGGCAGGGATCCCATAGTTGTGGGGGTGCACTTGATCTTTGTTGTGCAGTAGATGCACGACATACATGGAGCCCCAGTCCTCTTGTCCGACCAAGTTGCGCAAGGCCATTTTTGCTTGTGGCAAGCATAGCATGGGTTGTTCTGTTGGTTGTATTAGTGTATGGACCCACTTGATATATTTAAAAGTACTCACCAGTCCGGGAATGAGAATGTCAACTGCGGGGATGACTGGGGGTGCCTGCACCGGAGGTTCGGGAGTTGGCTGGGCAGGCTCGACAACTGCTTTGTGACTGCCGGCAATCACCTGGTATAATGTAAGCAAATGCCTGAGGCCCGGATGAATAAATGACACTTACTGTGGCAGGGCCAAAAGGTTTCTTCTTGGGTACCCGGGGCGAGCGAGGCGAATCAGGGGTCCTTGCGACAATTGTGGAGAGCCGGGGGAGGACAATCTCCGGCACTCCACCCGAAAGTGGCTACACAAAAATGAGAGACAAAAAACAAATAAACAAGACGACATACCTGCATAACCGAGTCTTCATCATCTTCCGACTCCACGATGGGCTTGGACTTCACAACATGAGCAGACCTCTGACGCTTGCGAGTCTTCATCGTGGATTTCGGGGGTTGGGAGGAGGATCCAGAAATCAAGGGGGACTTCCTCTTCTTACTCCCTTCTGCCTCGGGATCCGGGTCAGCAAAGACGGCCTTACCTTTCCCCTTGTCCTGGGACTTGGTGGTGGGGTTGGTGGAAGGGCCGGTGACATTGCCGGCAGGGATGGCTGGGGAGGGAAGGTTGACAGGAATCGGACCTGTGGATGGGGGGGCAGCAGTTGGGAGATCGAAGGTCTGGTCGCCTAAGGCGTTCCAGGTGAGCACCTTGGGGTGCCAGGGGTGCCTCAGAATGCGAGGATCGTCATACCCGATGGAGTGCCAGTCAGGCCAGACCTTGGGAACCATGTTCCGGATGCGCTGGAGCTCTTTGGAGTACGAAATGATGAGGCCGGGAATAGGACCAACCCCAGACCCATGCTTCTTGGCTACATCAGACTACCTAGATGTTAGAAAAGAAAAAGCACCAAAATAAAATACATACCACCAGTGTAGCAACCTGTTTTCCCAACGCCGCGTGGCTGGGACCTGGGGGAATCTGCCGGGCGGCGCTGATGATGGCCATGATCTGGGCAGTGGATGCCTTGAGATGGGTCAAAGAGTCGTCAACTGGAGTGGACATGATGAGTGGGTTGAGAGATTGAAAGATCTTGAAATCAGATTGAAATCAGTTATCAGAAAGATGAAGTTTCAAAACAAACAAGACATTTGATGGGCGATCCACAAAATCGTTGATTGTTTGTGTTTGTTTGGTTGTGGTTCAACTTTCGGCAATCGCCGGCTGTGTGTTGAACTTCGAAGTTTTTTAGATCATCAGTCAATCAGTCCACCAATTCTCCACACATGAGTTCCCATCCAGCCGTTAGATTTAATGACCCCCCGGTGACCGACTGTAATTCTATGGATGTGGATGACTCATCTATGGGCCGGGTATCACTAGGTATGTTGTATTCTTATCATGCCTTATCTATTCACCGGGCATCCCTTAGATGACTTAGATGACTTATACCTGGGGCCAGATGATGACATAGAATATGATTCTACGTCATCCGGACCCCCGGATGCATTGGCTGCAATACCCGGTATGACTATACATTCCTTATCATCGGGGATCCCCATGCATGCTAACTTCACCCTTGAAGATCAATCACATCCGGGTCAAGCTGAGGATGCCAGCTGTCTCATTGATCCAGACTTGTACCTCGGGCCTGAGGATGATGTCATTGAGGTTGATGAGTTGCTGGATTCTGCCGATCCTCCCACTTTTGCTCCGGCCACCTCAGAGGTGTCTATTTCATGTGGGTCATTCATTCCAGACCATTATTGATACTTATCCTATCTCCCAAGCTGACAGATCATCTACCGAACCTCATGCAGACCAGCCGGAGCTCGATATTGAGGATGTACGTTTGATGGTCCGGGAGCTCCATCCTTTCAGACAATACCAACACCCAGCATGTGAGTATCTCAAAGGAGAGCATTTATATTTTTGCTAATCTTTCTGGAAGACCAATCCCTCCAAGATCAACTACTTGATTACAAATGCCATACTGGAGGTCTTCCTGACCCTTCCATCCAACAACTAATCGAGGCCAAGCGACCATTCCAAACTGCTTGGGCAGAAACATCCGACAAGCTGAAGAAAGCTGATGCAGACCTGCAGAGGTTGCAAAGAGTTGAACAGATGAGCATTGAAATGCTCAAGGTAGTAGATTCCATGATTGAACACTTTGAAGAACAAATGACCATGTAAATTACTGTATTGCAACCTCTGAAGTTTCATTGACATGCCCACATCATGTACACTACCAAATTGTTCAATACATGTCCCCGGGTGTCGAACGGGACTGGATACACGATGGTTGGGAGTTGATAATTGGGACTCAACACTTAGCACTCAACGTTCGGGACTCAATTTTCGATGTTCGGGACTCGCCACTCGATAGTCAGGACTCGGTGTTTAAAGAATCTCGGGCTTCGGGTTTCGGGACTCGAGGTTTGATAGTCGGCATTCGATGGCCAGGACTCGATGCTCGCGACTTGATGGCCGGGACTCAATAATCGATGTTAGACGTTAGGATTACCATACTCGATATTCGGTAGTTGGGACTTGGCATATAATATTAGGTCAGATATATGATAGTTCCACATTGACATTTAAATACAAGCAGGTAAAGGCAGGCAGTTTATGATCAGTCCATTACTTCTTTCCCCTTGCTCTCGTCACTCGAGCCCTTGTGTCCAATGGCTGTTGTGTTGACTTACTCCGGGTTGTCCTTGCCGATGGCTCAATCACCACTTTCTTTCCCTGCATGTTCTTTGGTGCCGGCGACCTATTGACTCTTTCGGTTGCACCATCCTCCTGAACATGTCCAGTGACTTGCTCAGTCAGCCCAGTCAGGAGGTCGCCCATTCGCGATGTCAGCAGCGCACCAGTCTTCCCTGCATTGACCGGGCGAGGCATTGGAATTGCCCGTGGGACGGCTGTCCCTTCATGTGCTGTTGAAGGACCAGGCTCCGTTCTGGGTCTCTTTTGCGGGGATCTACCTTCCTCTGTGTCATCATCAGCATCATCCTCCATGTGATGAGTGTCGCCCTCGGGATTGCTCTCTGGATCACTCTTGTGATCGGTCTCAGGATCACTGTCAGTTTCGGTCGCCGAAATACGAGGCCTTTGGATCATAACTCATCTGACTTTACGAGTCCGATGAGAAGGCGAATTCCCAGATACAACCGAGGCTACCATGTCCCCATCTCTGTTCTTCCATGCTTTGAACAGGAATGTCGGACCTTCGCCTTTCTCCTGCCGAGCATACCAGAAATTCAGTAAGGCGGTCGTGTCCCAATGTTGCAACTTCGAAGGCTCCTTCAAGTCCACATCCACCGGAACATACTTTCTTGCCACAAAGTCAGCCTGACTTTGTACGATGGCGCTCCATGGCACAACTGCCTTCTCAATCCCGGAACAGATACCTGCATAAATGCATTCAACAAATGTTCGGGTGTTGCGACGATGGACTCACGATAGTGCGATGTGAGAAATGCTCTCACGATGGTTTTCTTCTCCTCGAGTTTAGTTTCGGTGATGTCGGGAAGCACCGGCATCCCATCCCCATCGATTTTGAGTTTGAAAGCAGGCTTCTTGATTCTCTTTCGACCTCCCTTCACCTGTCGCCCGCCATCTCGTGCCCCGGCACCTATCATGATGAAGTTCAACAAATTAATTCCAGTAGCCAGTGATCAAGCACTCACCGAATTGTTCCTGTGCGTACTCCTGCCAAACCGGCTTGATATCCTCCCAATCCTTCGTCTTCATGAAACTTTCCCCATCTCCTAATGCCTCATTATCATCGTGCCTGCATGAAATGTATTGAGATTGAAGATCTCCAAAGATCTTTGATGACCAAATTGACTTACATCCCGAACAGAACCTCTCCCTGTTCATTCTTCCACGCCGACATCACAAACACTCTCATCCCGCATTGCCTCCACATCTCCTTCGAAAAGTGCTCCATATATGCCGGTCCCTTCTTACGAGCCACTTGTGCTTGTATCTCGGCAGGAGGAAAGTTGTTGGACCATTCTTCGGCCGTGTCTTTCGCCTTCTCCAACTCGTTGTCGGACAATTCAGCCATGACTCTTTTTACAGCTGCCTGATAATGCTTGAACATATCGGGACCTCCTGGCTTTGCCCCGGACTCGTCCTCAATCCTCTTCAGCACCTCCTCCCGTTTCTGCTGGTAGATCACCTGCCTAGGAGTCCATTTCCTCCCATACTTTATCATGTCCTTCCTTTCCTTCTTTTTCTTGTTGTTGAACAACCATGTCTTGTACATCTGAGAGTTCATGGAAGAATAAGATGTTAAAATTTTAGTTTTGAATGAAGCATGGATGAATCACCTGCTTCCTCTTCTTCCATTGTGCTTGATCGACCTTGGGAGCAAATAGCCTGGCAGCCCTAGCTATGGCAGTGAAAACGGCCCTCTTCTCATTCCTTTTCGCCGAAGTCCACTCAGGAAGGTAGTTCTTCAACTGTGAAATTTCATTATCCGTGAGCTTCTGTGTCTGTGGTTGACGCGCCCTATGCCTTCCAGAAGTGGAAGTCAACTGAGTGGAATGACCTGATCTTGCCATGGTGAATGAGATTGCAGAAAGGGCTGAGGATGAGCAAGGTGGAAGTAATAATGGTGACAAGTTCAACTTTGAGCAATGCCTAACAGTTGGTTAATCGACCCATATTGGACGCAATTCCATTGTTGGAAATGAATTTGTAATGACGCATCCAGACTGCATAACATCACATTGCAATAACAATTTATTCACATTCCTGAGCTGATGCTTTGCTTGCAGCCTTAGAAAATAACATGAAGATAGGTAGATGTACCCCACTGCAAAAATCCCACAGGGTTGAAGCAAGGGGCAGCAGAGGTAGGAAAACTTGGGTCAAGGTCCCACTTGCAAGCACAAAAAGACGTGCCTACAGGTCCATGCCTAGCTCTCCCCCAGAATCACCAACAATTCGGCCTGTTGAGGCACCACCTCTTTGGGAAGACATTCCTGGCAACGCTTACGAGCAAGACCAAGGCTCATTTGAGCCTTTGCAACTCCCAAAAACTATGGCAAGTTCATGTAAAATGTTGCATTGCAATTCAAATGATAGCTAAGTATAACAAATGCAGAGTCAAAATGACTACCTCAGGCAATGGCTGCCAAGGCAGGAATCATATCTGCATCACCTCCTCGATCGAGAAGCTCCACCAGAAGATAGGAGATGCGTCGTCTGCGACCAGGATGGGGTCTACAAATGTCAAGATTGTCTTGGGGAGCCACTCTATTGCACTGGCTGTTGCAGAAGTCAACATCTTTGCAATCCCTTCCACTGGATCAGTCAATGGAACGGTCAATTCTTCGAGCAAAGTTGTCTCGCTCATGTCGGACTCATCATACACCTTGGTCATGAGGGCAAACAATGTCCCGTACTTACAGATAGGTGGGATTTCTTCAAAGAGGACGAACTGGAAGACCAGCTTGAGCCTGAAGATCTACCATCTGTGTTGGGACCCGAGTTCCAGCCGAAGGAAAACACCATGGTCATCATTGACAAGTCCGGAGTTCATTGCCTCCGGGTTCAATGCTGCAAGTGTCCAAATGCCATGAGTCCAGACCTTCAAATGTTTCGACATGGATTTTTCCCCGCTTCATTTAACAAGCCGAAGACTTTGTTCACCTTCAGGGTTCTCGATGATTTTCTATTGGACAACCTTGAATGTGGGACCTCGGCGATGAACTATTACAGCAAGCTCCGGCGAATGACCTCGAGCATGTTTCCACACCTTGTACCGGTAATGCTATATCTCTGATCTCAAGGACAATATTTTGACAAAGAATGTGGCAAGGACTGATATCGAGAGCTCATGAGAGTCGCCTGACAGTGGAGGCAGTTGAAGACGATGAAATGGCATGGCTTTGGCCATTGTTCCGACAGCCCGAATGCAGGAGATCTCGCATTATTTTGCCCGGCATGTCCTCAGCCTGGGATTAATGTGTCCTTGTCAGGGGATGAATCACTTGATGAGTGAGTCTTCCTTGATACCGAAGTCACTGTGGCGATAATAACAACTCCAAGGTGGAAATACACCCGGTCATTTGTTATGGACGGAAATTTCAAAGCCGAACACCTGCATCCCATGAAGCCATTTGATGAAGTTTGGCTGTCGGATGGGTTGGGATTCATGGTGGGAAAGGACAGGTATAAAACGCATCTTGCAGAGGCTGCCAACACTTTAGAAAAATCAAGCTGCAACAATCACCGGGCAGTAAATCAAGCAAATGCGGCTCGGCACAAGCTGGAATCCACGGGCATTGGGGGAGTAGCCTGTGCTCGACACGGTTGCTTTGTTCCTCACTTGATGGTAGATTTTCAGAAAGGCGAAAGGCAAGCTGACCCAGCCATTCGACATTCACGAGTTAACCATGCATCATTCGCAGACAAATGAACATGGACTATGCCCTTTGTGAGGCTGCCTGGCACAACATGGAAGGCATCACTAGGGCGGTCACCTTCTATGATATCAACTGTCAATACAACAAGCACTTTTGGGTTCGGGTGGATCGAAGCTGATTTCTCAAAATGGTTCCGGAATTGACCATCATTCCCGGAATCGGGTTGTGGCACATCCACAGACATCAGGACAGCTGCTATGTCCGTTATGCATCGAATTTTATCGAAGGCATCGGTCGGATTGATGGAGAGATCATGGAGACCCTATGGTCACGTCTCAACCTGATTTCCCCTGCTGCTCGGGGAATGTCATCCCCGCATCGAAAGGAATGTCTCGATTATCAGATGAACGATTCCAATTTCTGCAAGATGATCCGCATGAAAAGGACCCTTTGCCAAAAATACAAGCAGGCGAAGAATGGCATCGCCGAAAGTGAAACGGCTTTCGACAGACTCAATGAAGCAGCACCCGGGGATTCAAAGACAGAGTGGTTAGCCAGGGAGAGGATCGCTCAGTCCGGCAGAATAAGTGATCCCGCAGCCATGGATGTATATGAGATTAATATCAAGAAGGGTTAGTTGACTTTGTCTCCATCAAAGTCTGAATTAATTTTTCACTCAGCACCGAGCAAAAAGGAGATCAAGCTTAGACTACTAGAGGAGGGCAATGCCTGAAATGCAGCACCTGCTCGCAGATCTGTGGCGACATGGATATCAATGGGGTTGGCGATTGAAGAGGCTCAAATCGCATTGCTCATCGAGGTCCGAAGAATTGGTAGAAGAACTACCGAGACACAGAGGTTAGACATCGCCCGGCAACGCGATTGTCTCCAAGGCCAGATCAATGGATTCACTCGGTCTGCTATTACACATCTCGGAGAGGGATTTGATGCAGATGACGATCCCAAAGACATGAACTTAGACATTCTTGATGATCTCAATGATGACTTGGCAGACTTCACCGAGACATCTGACACATGGGCAAACTCCCCCGAGCTCACTGTAATCCCATTGCCATCAAACCTCAGGGTAGATCGATGCAGACGCTGCATGGCAGATGATCTCATTCCGCTGGAGATGTCTCTTCGTGAAGGGCAGGCCAATGACTCCCTTCACAACCTCCGAATTCACTTGTGCAACAAGGCGATTCTGTTTTGAACAACAGTTAGGCAAGCCAAATCCCAGGCCCTGAAAACTCGAGCTTGGTCCCAGGTGACTTCGGTGCAGCAGGCAGTGTCCCTCCATGCCAGTATATATATGAAGACGAGGAAGAAAATGATGCAACTGGAGCCAGGGCAAGACCAGGTTCAGAAATACAAACCCCTGCTTCACGAGCAGCTCAAAATCAGCACTGCCGTCGGCAATCCAAATGCCCGGGGTCAGCGAAACAAGTCCCTCGCTTGGTTCTGGTCAGTCGAAGTTGACCTTGGGGGTCCCGATCACTCATGGAATGAGGAATGTGAGTTCGGGCATGCTTGACGTGTCCCGCGCTCAGCTGACGGACCCGTCCGAAGTTTACCAAGTTCATTGGCTCAGGGCAAAGGCACTAAGGGATTGATGGAAGGAAGAAATGATGTTGGTCCAATTGGAGATGGATTGGACATGTAACTTTTTCTTGTGGAAAGCAACCCAATGGGGTGACAGGATGCGCAAATCATTGGTGAAACACCTTCCGGGTCATGCATGCTACTCGGGAAGGCAATCCCAAATGTATTCATTGCTTGCACAGGATGCCCAGGCAGCATTTCAAGACCTGAAGAGCGGGTTTATAGAGGCTCGAGATGAATGAATTTTTTTGCCAAAGATATGAAACAGCTACTTCGACCCAAACATTTTAGTCCCGGGAATTGGCCAGGTTGACCCATGTCAGAGTTTGAAATTTTTTATCAATCAACCAGTGGCTCATATCTTCACTTCCAAACCAACTGCCATTGTCATTGTCATTTCCAGCTTCAAAATCCTGCATTCACCATGTCTGTATTGTATACTCCTCCCACATCCCCTTCTGATTCTCAGACTTCCGGCAATGAGTTCCGACCCCTCACACTCACTCAGGCAGATATCGCAGCCACAATGTCAATGGCTGCATCTCGCATCCGAGCATCCATCTCTCAATATCAGATGGAGGCTGCCCACACCAAGGAGCCTTCTGCTGCTCGGATCATGCACTTTAAAGCCGGGCTGCAATGGGAGATAGCTGTAAGAGAGTGATGACTGTGGTGGTAAATGCTGACATTTCCAACAGACTTTTGTGACTCCCATCCTGCAGTACTCAGCTGCAAGGAACATCATTTTCGTTGTTCCGAGCCCAGTTGCTCATATTCTTCAGTTGATTCCCGAGCTCACCTGGAACATGGTTCCGGACCACATCTTTTCATCCCACCTATGCCAGTTTCAAGATGTTGCAGATCTGGGGGATCCCTCCCGCATTGTATCCACCTATGGTGCTCAATGGTGGACCGGACCAACTGCCATCCCGAATGAATTATGGCCATGGGATCAGGTATTCGCTAATTGTGTCTGTCACTACCAGCATTGGCTAGTAAGACTTTACAGAATTTCCTTGAGTGATGACTAATCCTTTCTAGTCTGGCGTTGAGGACGAACGTCTTGTTGTTCCCGAGCAGGTGGATGAAAGCTCGGTTGCAACACTGAAGGCACTGAAGTGGATGAGGGAACGCCTCCTGACAGTGATTGAGGATCAACAAGCTGGGATCCGTGAAAAGATGGCAGAGATTCAGATGTACACCGCCGTCCTAACCAAATTGAAACCAAGGGGACCAGAGTAGTTCTAATGCTTCAGTTCACAATGTTGAAGTCTAAATTCTGTACATGATGCAATCAGCACTGAAAATTACATAATGACTTTCAAATACCTGACCTATTGCTATATGCAGAGTCCTGCATACCAAATTTCGAGGCCCAAATATCGAGACCCGAAGTTGTCTCCACTATCAACCATCAAGTCCCGACTACCAAGTCTTGAAACCTGAGTCCTGACAATCGAGTCCAGGAACCCGAACCCCAACCATTGAGTCCCGACAATCGAGTCTCGATTCCCAAATATCAACACCCGAACAGTACCAAGTCCCGAGTAGTATGGAGTCCCGAGCAACGAGTGCCGACACCCGACACCTGACACCCACGAGCACCGAGCACCGAGCACCGACTGCCAACTACCGAGCACCAAGCACCAAGCACCGACTACCGACTACCGACTACCGACTACCGAGCACCGAGTCCTGAGTATCAAGTCCCGACACCCGACACCCGGAATTCGGCACTCAGGCACTCGAGACTAATGATTGGAAACAACAAAACAAAATTCGAAACTCGAAAGTACTGACTACCGAATACCGAGCACCGAGCACCAACTGCCAACTACCGAGCACCAAGCACCGAGCACTGACTACCGACTACCGAGCACCGAGTACTGAGCACCAAGTCCCAAGTCCTGACTACCGACTACCGACTCACGAATACCGAGCACTGAGTACTGAGCACCAAGCACTGACTACCGAGTACCGAGTGCCGAGCAACGAGCACCGACTACCGACTACCGAGCACCGAGTCCCGAGTCCCGAATATCGAGTCCCAAAACCCGAAACCCAGAGACCCAAAACCCGTATCTCGAGGATAGAGTGCCTGATATCTAGTATCATGTATTTGAAGGTGGGTACTAACATGGGTCACTACCTTTTCTACTTCTTCCAATCCAACCTTGCCCATCCACATGACGGAATCCCGGCATAAATATGAACAGCATCCCTCATATACCATGCCCAGGCAATCCGATCCCCTTCCACTGCATGAACCCCATGTCTGACAATCCTTCCCGAAAACGCAATCATGCACCCCGGATCGTATATGAACTCCAGCTGAAGGCTTGGCATACTCATCCAAGCATTAGAATAATTCCCAACGCTAGTGAGAATATCGAAGCATTCAGGAATCGATGAGTGGTCTTGGTGATTCGGGGTTTCCCGATTGCATATGATGGTGAGGCTGTTAAACACCGTTGCCCAGTACTGGAGAGTCTCTGACATCTTCGGCAGTTCCTTGCTTCGTGCCTTTTCTCCGAGGCTCGCAAAGGCTTGCAACCCTGCCCAGTACTGCTCAGGATGCATCACCCTGAGTGCCGCTGTGGCAATGGCTGCTGGCCTCGCAATGGCTTTCAGGATGTTCTTGGAGGATGGTCCCTTCAATGATGCAGATACCTCCGGATCAGACTGATTCTATGGGATTGGTGAGTTTCACTACCGAGATTGCCATCTCATCAGATCCTACCTCGTGCCCCTGTTGAAACCACGCCGGAGATAAATTAACGCATCCAGGTGTTAGAACATCATTTTCCGAGCTTGGTGTGAACCACTGTTGATTAGTATGCCAAATCCCATCGAGCTTGATGCTTTTTTCGAGCATGGGAGCTAGCAAATCAGAGGCCGCCCAAATTTCCTTCTGTATGTACCATTTGATGTTCAATATCCATTCAGTAACAATATATATAACACACCTGGGTGGCATCGGTCAAGGCGTCTGGGAGG
The DNA here is from genome assembly GCA_016647755.1 of Suillus subluteus. NCBI lineage: Eukaryota > Fungi > Basidiomycota > Agaricomycetes > Boletales > Suillaceae > Suillus > Suillus subluteus. The sequence continues at coordinate 537,568 of JABBWI010000006.1, forward strand.
TACCATGTGATGATGACACTGGATGCATCAATAATTGTCGCAGGTATGTCGATCAACTTTGTGCCCTCATGGCCGGGAGGACACCTCTCGAGCAACTTTGCCTCTCTCTCTTCATTATGCCCCGTGTCCTTCGGGGAGATCAATTTGCTATATCTTGCAATATCAATTGGCATCTGAACTGTGTTGAAGCAATTTGACTGATAAAATGAAATTTCCGAACCTGCAGTAAGACTCACTGGGATTTTTATATGTGTCATATACCATATATCCGGTTACAGATCCGAAGATCCGGATCTCAGATCCGATCCAGATCCGTTGGACACATCCGTCGTCCGGTCCACAGATCCGATCCGATTCTCATTTCATTTCCTGTTCATATAACTCTAACTACCTTTCATCTCCTTTCGGTATTCCTGTACACCGGTAATCCGGTTATCCTTTACTTCCGCTGTTCTTACTGATCCGCTTTAACTTGTACTTCATTTCCGGTTCATGATTAACCCGTTCCGACTTACCAATACACTTTATGTATACTTTGCTTATACTTCGTACATAGCCTCATACCTTTGCTTATTGATCATTCCGTTAGTTATCCGTAGTATATAAACCCTTGTACTTGCGCTGTAGAAGATCAGTTCGAATATCATCTTAGATTGCACTCATCCTGTCTGGACTCTAAGTCCTTCCGTTATCCGTCCGGACTTGAGTACGATACTCTTGTCTACTCCGAGACTTAGGATTGAATCCGATAGTCTATCCATCCGCCTCTGTCTTCGGACAGTCTTACTCGTTAGTTTCTAGTTCGGATCCAATCCGGATTAGCCGTTACCCTATCCGTCTGATATCCGGAAGTCTTACCGGATCCGTTACGATACTTATCCGTCCCTCCAGACGCGATATCTTGGTGCTCTGAAATAAGGGGCAATACTCGGGAAAGGGGCACAGCGCACGAGCTGAGGCCAAAGCCCTTCGGATCCGATACCCCTTGAGTACGGTCTTAACAGTATATTCGAACTCATACCTTTCCGAGTATACTTACACCTATCATGCCTTCTACTAAGACACAAGCAACTCTACACGCGGTCGGACTTACATCCCTCCATCGTGATCCAACACCCATAGTCAACACCTTCACCAGTTTCTCTCAGCGGCGCGTTAGTAACCGCGGACCCGCTCAAACCATATCCGAACTCCTTAATCGTCGACACCCGGAAACTCCTACGCGCACTCCTGCCGGAGGGCCTCCGGACGACGAAGATCCTGATGATGGTGATGATGATGACTTTCCCGGTGGAAACCCGCCGGATGACTTCGGTGGTGAACCGGACGATGATCCGGATGATGATGACGATGAAAACGACGGCCTAAACCCACAGGACCGCGTTATGCTCCGACTCTCAGAAGCCATCGATAACCTTGCTCGCAATAATCGTCGCGTACCCACATCCGAAGATTCCAAGGTCAAGGTCCGAGAACCGGATACCTTTGACGGATCCGAGCCACGAAAGCTCCGTGCGTTCTTCGTCCAGTGTGAGCTGAACTTCCAAAGCAAGCCAAAGGCTTTCCGTACCGGACGGGCTAAAGTCAACTTCGCCCAATCCTACCTTAAGGGTATGGCCCTCGAATGGTTTGAACCGGATCTCCTGTCCGACGATCCGGATGATCGTCCGGACTGGGTAGATGACTATTCCGCGTTCATGCTTGAACTCCAGACCAATTTCGGACCTCACGACCCATCCGGTGATGCAGAAATGCAACTCGAGCAGCTCCACATGCGTGACGGACAGCGCATTAACAAGTATATTGTGGAATTCCAGCGTCTCGCTTCGCAAGTCCGTAGCTGGGGCGACGGAGCCTTACGACGCCAATTCTACAATGGACTTCCGGCTCGCATCAAGGATGAAATCAGTCGCATGGGTAAACCCTCCACCCTTTCCGAATACAAAACCCTCGCTCAGACTATCGACGCCCGATACTGGGAACGGAAGGGAGAGATCTCCCGAGAGACTAAACCCGCTTCATCCACTACCCCTAAGCAACCCGCTTCTGACCGGACGAATTCCAATACGTCCGGATCCGGAAATCACAAATCCGGAAACAATAACTCCAGTAACCAGAAATCTGCCAAGCCATCCGCGTCCTCGAGCTCGTCCGCTCCTAAGACTCCGGACCTTACTTCCAAGTTGGGTAAGGACGGTAAACTCACGTCCGAAGAGAGGCAGAGAAGATTGGATAAGAAGCTTTGCTTATTCTGCGGCGGACCCGGACATACTGCTCGGGAATGCACCAAGTCTACTTCGCGCGCTGCCAAAGGCCGTGCTGCAGTAGTTGCTCCGGAAGCCAAACCGGATGTCTCGGTCGAGACAAAAAAATAGTCCGCGACTCTCCTAGCTCCGTGCAGGAAGAGGGTCGCGTTGACTCTGCCTGCACAAAGGAGTTAAGACTCAACGCTGTCGCGCTTTCGGATCCGACTTCTCTCTGTCCATATGTTTCACTTCCGTTACTTCCATCCGTATCCGAATTTCCAGCTCTTGTAGATTGTGGTTCTTCTCATTGTTTCATAGACACTGCGTTCGTCCGAAAACATAAAATCCCTACATATCCGATACCTCCGATTCCGCTCCGCTTGTTTGATGGTACTTGTAATAACACTATTTCCGAAGCTATAGATTTGTCCGTCCATTTTCCGTCCGGTGTAGTTACCTCTGATACGTTTTACGTTACTCCTTTGGATTCATCTTGTTTTATCGTTCTTGGATATAGCTGGCTCACCCGACACAATCCGTTGATTGACTGGGTTTTGGGCAGCATCGAATTCCGGACGACTTCTCATGGAATGCCATCGACACCTCCGACGTCACTTCCGTCTTCGGATCCCCTTCCTCCGACGGAAACCCTTCCTCCTCCGACTACATCTGGACCATCCGCTGATAATACCGTTCCTAACATATCCTTAATCAATGCAGTTGCCTTTTGCCGAGCCTGCAAGCTGGAAGGTTCGGTCCAGTTCAGTATTTACCTTCGTCCATCCGGTGTCAATCTCCGGTCCGCATCTCTCTCGTCCGATCCTCCGGATCTATCCAAAATTCCTTCGGACTATCACGAATTTGCGGATGTCTTCGACAAGGGAAAGGCTAGCCAACTTCCTCCCCATCGTCCTTATGATCTGAATATAGATCTGGAAGAAGGAACTAGTCCTCCCCTCGGAACTATCTATTCTCTATCCCCGGTTGAGCTTGCAGCTCTCCGGAAGTTTCTTGATGAAAATATTGCCTTTGGGCTCCTTCGCTCCTCTTCCTCTCCTCACGGAGCTCCGGTCCTATTTGTCAAGAAAAAGGACGGATCCCTCCGCCTTTGTGTGGATTTCCGTGGACTCAACCAGATCACTAAGAAAGACCGATATCCATTACCCCTCATTGCCGACCTCCTAGACTCTCCGAGCCGCGCTAAAGTCTATACCAAGATCGATCTCCGATCCGCTTATCATCTCGTCCGGATAGCGGAAGGAGACGAATGGAAGACTGCCTTCCGAACGCGCTATGGCTCCTATGAATGGTTGGTGATGCCGGAAGGTCTCACTAATGCCCCAGCAGCATTCCAGCGCTTTGTCAATAGCGTGTTTGCGGATATGCTGGATGTATGCGTTATCATATATCTGGACGACATCCTCATCTATTCCCATGACCTCGCGTCCCATAAGCAACACGTCCGAGAAGTACTCCGTCGACTCCGTAAACATCGTCTCTATGCCAAACCCGAAAAATGCGAATTCCACTCCACTTCCGTTGAATATCTCGGATATCTCCTATCTCCGGACGGATTGACCATGTCGTCCGAGAAGATCCAAGCTATTACTGACTGGCCAGAACCCCGGAAAGTCAAGGATATCCAGTCCTTCCTCGGATTCGCAAATTTCTATAGACGGTTTATCTTCAACTACTCGGATATCGTGGTTCCATTAACACGGCTTACACGCAAGGACATTCCGTGGAACTTTTCCGAGGATTGTCGGAAATCTTTCGAAGAACTCAAGAAAGCCTTCACTACGGCTCCGGTGCTTACGCACTGGATGCCGGATGTTCCTATAGTTGTGGAAACCGATGCCTCTGACTATGCTATAGCTGGAATACTATCCATTGTATGTCCGGACTCAGAGCTTCGTCCGGTAGCGTTTTATTCCCGTACGCTAACCGCTCCGGAACTCAACTATGACACCCACGACAAGGAACTCCTAGCTATATACGAAGCTTTCCGGACCTGGCGACATTATCTAGAAGGCTCGGCCGAGCCTGTAGATGTTGTCACGGACCACAAAAACCTTGAGTACTTCGCCACTACCAAACTCCTCTCTCGCCGTCAGGCTCGCTGGTCCGAATTCCTTCACCAGTTCAATCTCATCATCCGTTTCCGTCCCGGAAAGCTCGGAGTCAAACCGGATTCCCTTACTAGACGCTGGGACGTCTATCCCAAAGAGGGGGATAAGGACTACGCCCGAGCTAACCCTCATAACTTCCGTCCGGTATTCACGTCCGAACAGTTAGCTTCGTCCCTACGAGCCTCAACCTTAGCAACTCCGGTGCTTAGAGCAGCTGTTCTAATGGATATCGATAACCTTCGGAAAGACATCCTGACCGCACTCCCTAATGACCCTATTGCAACCAACCATCTTCCGGTACCTTCGGATCCGAGATGGACAGTGGACGATAGTGGTTTCCTCCATTGCGACAATCGTATATATGTTCCGGAATCCAATGACCTCCGACTTCGCGTCCTCCGTAATACTCATGATCATCCTCTATCCGGTCACTTTGGTCAAAACCGAACCTTAGACCTCATCCGACGCGAGTATACATGGCCAGGTATACGCACCTATGTTAAGGACTACGTCCGATCCTGCACGACCTGCGCCCGGGCCAAGGTTCCGAGACACAAGCCTTACGGATTGCTCAAGCAACTACCCATACCGGAAAAACCTTGGAATTCCATCTCTATGGATTTCATAGAGCAACTTCCGGACTCCTCCAGCTTTACAGCCATCCTCGTTATCATAGATCGACTATCCAAGCAAGCAATATTTGTTCCGACTCACGATACCATTACCTCTCCTGACCTCGCTCGCCTATTCCTACTTCACGTGTTTTCCAAGCACGGAGTTCCGTCCCATGTCACCTCGGATCGCGGTACAGAATTCGTATCACACTTCTTCCGGTCCTTAGGAAAAGCATTGGATATGGTCCTCCACTTCACATCCGGATATCATCTGGAAGGGGACGGACAAACCGAGCGTGCCAACCAAACCCTAGAACAATACCTTCGGATATATTGCAATTATCAGCAGGACAACTGGTCGGAATTACTCCCCTTAGCAGAGTTTGCATACAACAACGCTCCGAGTGCTACTACCGGAGTATCACCCTTCTTTGCTAATAAGGGTTATCATCCGAACATATCCGTCCATCCGGAACGCGATCTATCCTCCATCCGTGCCCGAGACTATGCTATAGATCTCGACGACCTTCATCAATTCCTCCGAGAAGAAATGGCTCACGCCCAAGAAAGATATCAAGGACCTGCGGACGCTAAACGCAAACCCGCTCCGGATCTCAATATCGGAGACCAAGTCTTTGTCAAGGCTAAATACTTCCGTTCCACTCGTCCGTCCAAGAAACTCTCGGAAAAGAACCTAGGTCCGTTCGAAGTCATATCCCGTCCAGGTACACATTCCTTCACAATCCGACTTCCCGAATCCATGAAATCCGTCCACCCCGTTTTCCACGTCTCGCAATTAGAACCATCCGTTCCGAACACCATTCCTAATCGTATCCAGCCTCCTCCACCTCCGGTCGAAGTCAACGGAGAACCAGAGTATGAGATATCCGAAATCCTAGACTCTAAGCTAGACCGTCGTAGACGCCAGTGCCAACTCTTATACCTCGTCCGATGGTCCGGATATGAGGGAACGGACGAGGAGACCTCGTGGTTATTAGCCACGGAACTCGGAAATGCGTCCGATCTAGTCTCGGATTTCCACACTGCATATCCAGACAAACCCGGTCCTATTGCTATACATTGAGTACAAAATCGGATATACAAGTACATTAGTAGCAGAAGAGACAGATCCGAAATCCTTTAGCCATCCGTCTCCATGTCCCCTCCGGATCCGGACTCTTCAGCTCCCTTCTCAGAACCCTCAGAATGGGCCGCCTCAGTAACTCGGATTCCGTTCCGGATCCCCTCCAGAAGGATGATCTGGAACTCCCTCTGCTGCTGCATAAACGCCTCCAAGTTAGTATTCATCCGATCCAGGGCAGTCCTACTCCCTTCCGCCGCTCCGATGCTCTGTTGGAGCAATCCGTTGGTCCGAGCCAATTCCGCTACAATGCTATTAGCAGCAGCAACCCAAGCCTGATCATCATATTCCACTTCCGCGTCATCCGCTCCGACGACCTCCATATCCGGATCCGGAGTCGGACTCTGCTGGCGCTTCTTACCCTTGCCTTTCGGAGATGGAGTCCCAGCAGCGCGCTGCCTCTTCTTAGACTTGCGCTCTTGGACAACTCCAGGCCTTCCAGGACACGTGACCTTGTCCTTCCGGCATCCGTTGCAAGCCTTGATCTATCCGAACGTTAGGAGTCACGGATCCGAAAAAATCAGGACGACTCACCAAGGAATTGCTCTCAGCATCGGTCCATAGACAAGCCCGACCCTTCTTGGTGCAACGAGAACAAGCTCCCTCCTTATCCGTGGAGATCGCGCGAGTCTACGGATCCGATATGAGACGGATCCGATGGTATAAACACAAACTCACCATTTCCGCTACAATCGCCCTGCGCCTAGTCTCCTCCGCTTCCCTTCGGATCTCAGCCTGCTCAATCTTCCTAATTCCATCCAGACGTTTCCGTTCCGCTTCCTCCTCCTGGCGCTTCAGCTTTTCAGCCTCTTCTTCCTTCCGAGCCGCGGCCTGGGCTGCCAGCAGTGCTGCCTCTGCTTCCGCTAGTTGTTGTTTAGCGGTCTTCTTGGAACCGGATCCGTTATCAGCCATGGTTGAGTAAAGCTAGTGGTAGTGAAGAAGTGGGGAAAGGAAGGAACACCTGCGACGCTTTGACATCCGTATATCTGTCGAAATCCGAACTCAGACACTTCTCCCATCAACTTCTCCATCGTCTCGCACTCATATCTTCCGGTCCGGATCGCTGATTCTCGTGCCTCTAGGGATCGGCCCTAAGGGGGGGATACTGTCATATACCATATATCCGGTTACAGATCCGAAGATCCGGATCTCAGATCCGATCCAGATCCGTTGGACACATCCGTCGTCCGGTCCACAGATCCGATCCGATTCTCATTTCATTTCCTGTTCATATAACTCTAACTACCTTTCATCTCCTTTCGGTATTCCTGTACACCGGTAATCCGGTTATCCTTTACTTCCGCTGTTCTTACTGATCCGCTTTAACTTGTACTTCATTTCCGGTTCATGATTAACCCGTTCCGACTTACCAATACACTTTATGTATACTTTGCTTATACTTCGTACATAGCCTCATACCTTTGCTTATTGATCATTCCGTTAGTTATCCGTAGTATATAAACCCTTGTACTTGCGCTGTAGAAGATCAGTTCGAATATCATCTTAGATTGCACTCATCCTGTCTGGACTCTAAGTCCTTCCGTTATCCGTCCGGACTTGAGTACGATACTCTTGTCTACTCCGAGACTTAGGATTGAATCCGATAGTCTATCCATCCGCCTCTGTCTTCGGACAGTCTTACTCGTTAGTTTCTAGTTCGGATCCAATCCGGATTAGCCGTTACCCTATCCGTCTGATATCCGGAAGTCTTACCGGATCCGTTACGATACTTATCCGTCCCTCCAGACGCGATATCTTGGTGCTCTGAAATAAGGGGCAATACTCGGGAAAGGGGCACAGCGCACGAGCTGAGGCCAAAGCCCTTCGGATCCGATACCCCTTGAGTACGGTCTTAACAATATGCCTTTATGAGCTGATGAACCAATTGATCACAAGCCATCACCAGATCAGTGTCTAGTTTCGGAGAAGGTATAACTGGGTCTCCTCCTGTCTTCTCTGCATTGAATTTCTGTTCCGTGTAATCACATGCCACATGAGTGACAGTCAGGGCCCAAGTGCACCAGAGGGTTATTTCATCATCAGAAGTGGAAGAAACATCCATGATTGAATTGATCTTGTGAGATCAGAAGCTGAATCCTGAATGTCCGCACTTTGGTGTTAAAGGGGGTGGAGATAGAGAGGATCAGATAAGGGAGCCTTGGATGATCTTAGCTTTCAAAGATCTATTATCTATTATCATCTATTGCTCAATGAAATACCAGATGATTGGAGGTCTGTTGGATGTCAGATATTTGTTTGTCGAGACCTGGGCCTCGGATCTCAGTACACCTCTCTCAATTTTCGATACCTGGGACTCCATAGTCGGAACTCGAGTCTCGAATCTCAGGTGTCAGGTGTCGGGTGTTGGGTGTTGGGTGTTGGGTGTCGGGTGTCGGGACTTGATTCGGGACTCGTTGGTCGGGACTTGATACTTGATTGTCGGGATTCAATGGTCGGGCGTCGGGTTTCAGGACTCAAATCTCAGGCTTAGGGACTCGGGTTTCAAGACTCGGTAGTCGGGACTCGATGGTCGATTTTCGGGATTCGATAGTTGGGGCTCGGATATCGGTACACTTCACTCGATTTTCGGTAGTCGGAACTTGGCATTTGGCATTTGGTAGGCTTGGATGATGTTGGCTTTCAAAGATCTATTATCATCCATTGCTTGGAAGTGTGCTGGACATCACATATTCGTTTCTCGAGACCCGGGTCTCGGAACTCGGTACCCTTCGCTCGAGTTTTCACTTCACCCCTTTGCAAAGCTCCGTGCCATACCACATCATTAGATGACATTGAATTATTACCTCCTTTGATTTGGATGATATACAACTAGCTGAGCTCCATGTCTACAATTATCATTCTCCTGGGCCCACCCGTCCATATTATATACCCCCACGTCGGCCTACCCGTCTATGCAATATATGTCTACTGTTGGCCCACCTGTATATAATAAATCTTTCACCACTCCCTCGGCCCACCCATCTACAACATAATACCAATATGTCGGCCCACCCGTCTACAAAATAATATTAATTCGTCGGCCCACCTGTCTAATATGATATATATCTGGGCCCACCCGTCTGTGATAACAAGCACCCTTGATATACCTGGCTATTTGATACATATCTACCTTGGTACACCCACCTACATAATATCCAACTACCTCGGCCGATCTGTCTATTGAAAATTCACGTCCATCGGCCCACCCATCTACTTCACATATTCCCCACCTGGGCCCACCCATCTCCATCGGGAATAATAACACTCCTGGCCCATCCGTCACAGTCGAGGACATATCTACCATCGGCCCATGGTCCGCTGGCCCGTATCATACGGTATATTATGCATGTCCGTTCACCCGTATAATACGGAGATATGTTACTGCAATATGTGCGTGTCCCTGATACCCATGGGAGCGAGCTGATGAAGGACGCGGTCTCCACCAATCTTCATTGTGTCATGATGTCGATGTAGCCTGCTTCCCCTGGGTGGCTGCACTGATGCAGGTGAGATGTGTGGCATTGATGACATAAGCTATGCGGCAGAGGCCAAATTTGGAGAGGACTTTGAGCACGGCGATGTTGAACCAATTGAGGTAATGTAGGGCGAGGTCACTGATGGATGAGCCTGCGATGATGACTTTTATGCCTGAATCAGAGATTCTTTGAAGATCTGATGATCGAGTGATAGATAGTAGATATAGTAGGTAATTAGATGGAGGAGAACATACTCTTTCAAGTTTTTGTTCCTCAATGCGAGTGAAGCGGGTTTGAGGGCTGTTCCTATGTGAAAGGAGATGGTACGCTATATCTGCGTCACTTCATAAAAAAACATAAACAGGATGAGAAAGTGACTCACTTTTGAGTTCACTGAGGGCTTTGGCACACATGAATTTGTATCCCCTGATTCAGATTCGCTAGGGTGGAGGCCCATCATGAGAAGGTTCTCTGATTTCTTGAGGAGTTCTCCTATGAGAATGATGACCATAGTTTGTAGTAAAACACTCATCTGGATTAAGTTAACGAGTAGATAAGAAATGAGACAGAGAAGGACACACCTCGCACCCTTGAACTTGTTAAGGCCATGACAAGGAGCTTGGCTGCTGGGTGGATGACTTCAACCTCCCTGATTATGGTAACGGCATCGGATGTTACGGAAGTCGGTCAAGGTGATTTATTCTGCCCTCACAAAGTCAGGATAGACATATCTAAGCACAGGACACATACCATTGCTCTGGAAAGGCATTAGAAGAACAAGGACGTGCAGCATGGATTGCATAGCGGATGTGGGGGATTTTGTGAGAAGGTGGAGGAGGGGGTGGGGGAATGTATCTCTGAGGAACCGTCAGTATCCATGTAATTGTCTGTCTTTTGTATCTGTCCAAAGGACACACTGAAGGTAGCAGTGGGTGCGATGAGTAGAAAAGTGTGGATTAAGATGCTAATGAGGTTGGTTCATAGTATCCAGTCTAGTGCTCAAAATGAGAAAAGCAGCTGGGCATGACACATAAACCTTAGATAACAGTCAGGGCCTGAAGATGTATGATGTTCTGCTCACGATGTGGATGGCGGAGTTATCTGTCTTGGGTATCTGTTCGACTGACGGGAGTGTGTCGAAGATATGCTGGAGGTGGCGAGTGAAAATGACTATTTGAAGGGAGCGCCAGCCTTCTTGGAGGAAAAGCAGAGATGTTGGAGGTGGCCTGGAGGTTTGGGAGTAATTATTAAGAGGGTGCGGTGGCTGCGTGTAGCGTTAGCAAAAACCTTCGTTATGGTCATCTGACCAAGACAGCATCTTGTCATTTTTCCTTCCCTCATATTCTTTAGTGTTCCTTACTGTACAGTATTTAAACCGCCATTTATCTACTAGTACAGTAGTTGATCCTTTTCCCCCCCAAAATAAACGCTTAGTTCAGCCAGTTTCCCCTGCTCGATTCCTAAGTTAACTAAAGTCAACTTCCCTCTCATGTGAACATTCTATGAACACCACATATTTTTAAACTCGAATACTAAGCCTTACCTTTACCCTCCACCCACTACGGTCATTGTCGAGGAGGATTGATCACCCTCCAAACCTTCGATCCCTCTAAACCATTCAAAATAAAATTTACCCCCCCTTCTTCTCGATATTGAACCTAGAATGTCTGTTAGTGCACCAGACGATTTGTCTCCTCTTACCATGCCTCCAGCGAGTGTAAGGAGTGTAGATGCCGGCACTTATGAACTTGGAGTTCAAAGCACCTGGACCCGTAACGACGCTGTCATCACCAGTATAGAACAGAGCGAGAGCATGTGTGCTGAACCTCCCTCCAGTGGGCCTACCAATCAGTCTGGATCTGATCGCATAGCCACTGACCCTATTGAAGAGGCATTGGATGCCCCAGTTGAACCTAGTACCCCACTAGTAAGCGAAGACAGGAACGGACTTAAGAACTCACCTGAAGCTGGTGACAGACTTGGCTCTGCTGAAATGAGCTTAAGCCCCCCCATTGTCTCAATCGCTGAATGTGAACGTTTAGTGAACGACTACCCAAGGATGGGACTGTTTGATAGTTTAAGGTACCAAAACCTGAGCACCTCTAATAGAATGAGTGATGCCCACCCCCATGGACGATCTGAAACTGTAAATTGGGCCAAATTCCCTGATGACAACGAAATTGGAGATGTACCTGAATTTAGGTCAAGCGAGTCTCTGAAGTATGATGACTTGAGGCCCTCAACCCCCCAGATCCCTTCTGAACTAAAAGGGAAAACGGTTGAACTGGCTGACAGGAAAGAAAACACCAGAAAAGACATACCCACTGATTGGCAAAGCCACCTGAATGAGCTCAACGACCTGAAGAACCAGATCTGCGAATTGCAGAAAATGGTCATCTCGAGCCAGACCAGCGCTGAAGATGCCCATCAACGACTTAGAGAAGCTCACAGAGCTCCTATAGTTAGCAAACAAAACCAATCCCAAAAGGCAATAGTTTAAATGCCAAGCTCGAGGAAGAGCAACCAACCCCGTTACCACGGGACAAATCGGCTGACAAAACACGCTATCAGCATGCATCGTCGATCCTTCCAACAGGGAGCTCCATCAAAAGAGCCATGACAGGTTCAGGGCTACAGCATCCTGAACCAAGTAATTCAGACTCGTTGGATGACGAAGACCACTTGTCCACTGAATCAGACAATGAGCATGCACCGAGGAAGAAGTTAAAGAAGAGAACTGACCCTCCTGAATGCCGTGAAAGCTCACCCTTCACCTGCCAGAGTGGAAATGAAACTCGAAGAGAATGGACTCACCCTTTGAATGACTTTGGTGCTGACTTCTTGACGTTAGAGCCTGAATCAGACCATGATAGTGATTTGGCAGACACCAAACGAGTGAAACAAATCACTCATTGGGAATACTGGGCGAAGCTGAATCTACTCAAGTATCAGCAAAGCTTCATCAAGAATGACCCACCTTTTACCTACAATGGTGAGGCAAATGCAACTACGTTTAAGAAATGGGTCAGAGAGGTTAGAGACTGGAAAGATCAAGCTAGGCTCACCACTAACCAGTCCCTCCACATGCTTGGAAAGTACCTGGGAGGTCAGGCTTATCGATTCTTTGAGCAAGATGTCCTGGACCTCCAGAAAGACTATTCAATGACTGAATTTTTTGAACAACTCTTCGACTATGTCTTCCCCCCTGATTTCCGCATGCAACAGCATCAGAGATTTCTCAAGTGTAAGCAAGATCACAAACATACCGTGCGTGATTACTTGAGGTGCCTACGAGACCTTGCTGACACTGCCGGAGATGTGAGTGAATGAGAAATCATTAGACAATTCTGGATGAATTGTAAACCCTACATCAAAGTGTCACTAGTGGACAAAGGGTACGAGCCGAATTCCGTTAGCCTCGATACCATTGAAACGAAAGCCCTACAGACTGAATGCGCCTTCTTAGAGAACTCTCGTGACCCTAATATCCTACTTGCCCTGAACCTGACAGCTGCAGCCAGCATTGCTAGCCACGGACACTGCCCTGATAGACACGATGAACATGAGTTCCATCCTCAAAGAACTAACAGACGAGACCGTACCTCATCGCTATCAGCAAACACGGTACACACCCCAAACGGAAGACCGAGACCTGGTAACAGGCCATCGTGAGGGCCACCCCAAGTAAACCACCCCTGGAACACTCACGATTCATCTAAGAAAAGTGCGGAAGTGATCAAACGTCTACAGGACAATGATCAATGCTTTGAGTGCGAGCAGAAAGGACACTTAGTGAAAGATTGTCCTAAGCATCATAAACTGCCCTACAGACCCGGACATCAAACCAGTAGCATACAAGCCAGGGCTGTAGGCATCTCGGACGCTGCTATCTGTCACGCTGCAATCAAAGAAGGAGTCGCGAATGGGCTCTATGGTATGGCTGTTAGCCTATCAGAATCCACTGACCCTAGTACAGACAATCACTTACCAACAGTTGAGAAGGCCCTAGCCTTGTTAAGAAGGGGAGTACCACTCTTGACTGATGAGATCCACAATCGCCTATACAACCCCTACGCCGTAGACCGGTTCACGCTAGAAAACTGGGGAGGATCTGAGACGTACCTCCTTTTGGATAAGCATAACTACGATTTGTACATCATCTACTATGCTCAGATTAGCGATCCTGACTTTGATGCAGTAGCCTGGTTAACCGACCTCAAACTCAAGAACTACAATGACCTAATCATTAAGGGCTCTACCTTTAAACTGACGTGGAAAGGCCAGGTTGTTGAAAAGACACACACGGGGTCAGGAGAGTGTAATCCAGGTGCCGCACTCGCTCAACCTATGAATGCCTGCAATATAGAAAAATCAGGGACTGAATTGGTGGTGTATGACGAGTGCCCTGACTTACTCACCTGTGAGTCAACGTCAGAAGACGAAGACCCTGACCACGACTGGCATGAACCTTCCATCCCAAACTGCCTGGAAGATGCAGTGAGAGAGAATGAGTCAGTCGACCATGTATATTGTGGAGGGTCTCGACCTGAACTTCCGGACGTTCGATCCCTGCATCGCAATGCAGTGCGCCCCAAGTCTTCTAGCCAAATACTCCCTAGAGCACTGGTGGTGGTCGTCCACATCAACGACTGCCCTTGCAGAGCCTTATTGGACTCTGGCTCCATGATGGACTTCTTGTCAACAACCGTAGTCGACCAGCTTAAGTTAAAGTTCGACTTACTTGACAAACCAATCCCTTTGCAACTTGCCGTGTCCAGATCTCGCAGCGTAGTGAAAGCAAGTATGACCGTAGACCTGAAGTATCAGGACGTCTTGGGCCCGCGAACGTTTGATATTGCTAACCTAGAGTCCTATGACATCATCCTAGGGATGCCTTTTCTTTACCAACACCAAGTGCTATTAGGCTTCAATCCGTCAGAGATAAAGATTTGAAGCCTCTCACCTTTGCCAATTTGCGGATCCCAGACTCAGATCCTGGAACTGAAGGGTTCCAGCCCTGACTACAATCTAATCGACTTGTACCGGAAGGAACTAACCAAGTACGCTCGCAATATCTGTAAAGAAGCTAATGAGATGCCTCTGCCCCCACTAAGAGCTATAAACCACGTAATACCTTTGATCAACGATGATCAGGTCTATGCATGGCGACAGTCGAAGTGCCCTGATGCTATGCACCCACTTTGGAGGGCGAAGCGCGATGATTATATCCATACAGGTTGATGGGAGTTCTTTAGCAGGAGTAACACCATCCCTATGATAATGATGAAGAAGGCAACAAAAGACAGCACCTTGAAACTACGTACCATTCTTGATACCAGGCAGAGGAACAAGAATACAAAGAAACTAGCATCTCCTCTCCCTGACATCGACACAATACTTCGAAATGTATCGTCACACCCTTACCGATCACTACTCGATGGTAAAGACGCCTATGAACAGATAAGAGTTGTCCCCAAGGATGTCCCAAAGACGCTATTTGCCACCCCTGACGGCACTATGATTAGTTATGTGATGCAAATAGGCGACTGCAACACAGGCGCAACTTACCAGTCACTAATGAATCATATCTTCAGCCCATACATTGGGACTTTCATGGACGTATATCTAGATGATATTGTGATCTACTCGGACAGTCTAGAGGATCACACTAAGCATGTTAAGATCGTTATCAACACGCTTCACAGGAATCAATTTTACCTGGGGATCCATAAACTCCAGTTCTTCAAGAGTAAGCTGACCATTCTAGGTCATGTCATTGAGGACACTGGGATCAGGTTAGACCCACACAAGGTGGACAAGGTGGTGAGCTGGAAAACGCCCACCTCCAAGGAACTCTTGATGCAGTTCATAGGGTCCGTTGGATACTTGGCTTCCGGGTGCGAAGGTGTTTGAGTCGACATGCAGCACCTTTCGAAGATAGCCGCGCAGATGACAAAATGGTCCTGGTCCCCCACTGACCAACGGGCGTTCGACCTGGTAAAAGCCTGTGTTGAGACACACAGAAATATCAGTTGTAAGGCAATTGAATTACCCTCAGCAATCAACGGGATGCAACCCGTGAATCTCACCACTGATGTGTCCTTGACCAGCGCCAGTGGAGTTCTCTCCCAGGGTGCTGACAGGCAATCCACCATGGTCATTGTGTTCTGGTTGGGCAAGTTCAATTCCACGCAACAGAACTACCCTGTCCACAAGCAGGAACTCTTAGCCATAGTGGAATCTCCAAAATGATTCAGACACTTACTAATTGGCTTTCGATTCCGGATTTTCACCGACCATAAAGGTCTTGAGTGGATCTCGTCCCAGATGAAACTGTCACCAAGGCAAGTCAGATGGCTAGAGGCCTTAAGTGAATTTGACTTCGAGGTAATCTACATACCTGGAGCCGAGAATACCCTCGCAGACGCATTATCAAGAATGTATAGCAATGAGCCTAAGGGAACTGTTAGGTCAGCGAGTGAGTACATCAGTGCAGAAGAAGAAGACTCACTGTGTAGTCTCCTCCTTAACTTCGTCACTGCCCCACTGTATACTGGTACTCCCCTGTTCTTGGGCGCAACTGAGGCCCGACACTCAGCCTGGATCGCTACTTGACACATGATCGGCGACCTGCCGGCTGACCATTCCACCATTTCCGTGGCTAAGACCAGTCCTGAAGGACGTGACGCCTCAACAGGATTCCATGGTACTACCCCTGAGGACACTAGAGTGGGAGTGCCACTATCTACAAATAGTCAGCGTGCATCGGTGAGGACGACACTCACCGAAATGGCACAAGTGCCTACCAGTGCAGAACCACCTGTAGCACCGCCCAAAGTTAGGCGAGTTATCTTAAAATTAGGAAAGCCTTCAGCTTCCCTAGAGGGTGGGAATAGTGAGAAAGCAAAGAACTCACCAAAACCTCCCAGCCTAACACCTACTACACCTGCACCAGACACAGACTTAGAAGAGAAGAGTGACATGCTGATCGAAGGCACAGAATCAATGCGAAGTCCTGTGACAAACACAGACCCACAAAGTCACGTGACGTCAGAAACAAACAACTCACCATCAACTAAGATGCTCTCACAGCAGGATGAGGTAGCCAATGACTTACTGGAGATGCTGCCCCACCTCACAGAAATAATCTCACTAGGAGAACCCTCAGTTGACATCCATGAGCGCTTGATGAACCGGTATGGTGAAGACACCTTCTTCAAAAAGATCCTAGAGAGTCCAGGCACCTATAAGAACTTTGAGGTCAGTAATGGGTGCATATACCTGAAGGACTCGCACAAGCGAAGCTTATGCATCCCCGACATCAAAATAGGCGAACAGTGCATCAGGGAGATCATTATATCCCATGCCCACTCCATACTAGCTCACTTAGGACCGTCAAAGACTCTACTGTACCTGAGAGAGAACATTTGGTGGAAATCAATGGCCGCCAATGTTCAAGCTTTTTGCGAATCCTGCCCTACTTGCCAAGTGTCCAAGCCCCCTAACCATCAACCCTATGGCCGGCTTGAGACACTGGATGTCCCCACCAGACCCTGGGAGATGATAGGAGTAGACTTTGTAGGCCTGCTCCCTGAATCGAAAACCCTCCACGGGGTCTTTGATATGATTCTGGTCGCTATCAACCACCTGACCTCCATGGTGCATCTTGCAGCAACCAAGCAGACCTACCATGCCAGGGATATCACCAAGGTCATGTTTAACCTGGTCTATAAACACCATGGTATGCCCTCGAACATTGTCAGTGATTGTGACACTTTGTTCACGAGCATATTCTGGCAGCACTTTAACAAGCTGACTGGAGTTGAGCTTCGCATGTTGACATCTTTCCACCCTCAGTCAGATGGAGTGACCGAGAGGGCGATGAAGGTGAGTAATCTTCACTGTGGGTGAAAACACTAAAAGAAAGGGGGCTCTACAGCAAGACCTGGATACGAGAATACAACTCGACCCAAAGGACAGCTACTGAGAGAAGTTCCTCGCGAATAAGGTGGAGGGAAACTATGTCAACTAGACGGGCGCTGGTAGACGCGGGAAAGTAACGCGCGCGAAGGCGCGCGTAGGCGATGCGAAGGCGCACGAGATGCGCGCGTGAGCGAGAGATGCGGAGGGCACACGCGTAAGCGGACGCGCGCTTGAACGATGAAGGAGAGGAGTCCTTAAGAGAGTAGCAAGGGCACAGGTGTCAACAGTGGAGGAGTATAATCAGATTTCTAGTATTGGAGGGAGAACTCTACACTTTGCAGTATATCAAGATCCGGGGAAAGTAAGTACCAGAACCGAAGGAATCCTCCCTCTATTTAAGAAGGGAGATTACGCTATGCGGTGCGCTTCCGAGCGCGCTCCCGAACCGAGTAACCATATCAACTTCTAAATATATTCTAAGTTTAAATAGACTCTCTGTATGTAAGCGCAGAGGTCGGACCGAAGGTTTGTTAATTCAATGAGAGAGATAAAAATAACGCACCAGTGAATCAGCAAGGACAAAGGACAGAGGGACGGACAGTAGGAGCGCGAAGGCCTATGGAGCGCGTGCGTGTGTGATGTGCGAGTGGGGCGCGTACGTAGGTGCGCGCGCGAGAGCGCGAATGACTGGTCCTTAGGATGTGAGCTGATACAGATAGGGAATTAAATGGGTAAGAAGGCCGCATATCCGGCATCGAGAGGCGCGAGTCTCTACATCTCCTGGGAACTTACATTCTGAGTGTCCCCACTCAGAGCTATAGCGCGGGATTTTGGACTTGGAGAAATGGTGATAGACAGGGGTCATGTGATCGCGAGAGTAGGGCCGCTCCTTTGATGATCGCGAGCATCGCTGATCTAATCAATGGGGTTGTTGATAAGAGATGGAAGTGTTCTCGCGATCTCTTGTCTTCCTTCTTATCATTACCATCATGCCTCCTTTCACTGCCGCTATGCTGAACTCCACTCCCTCTCCAGAACCTGAGCCTGTGGCGCCAATTCACCCTGAGGACGCGCCTATGGCTGATGCTAGCGCGGAGTCCGATACCGACCACCTTGTCAGCGCTTGGGCGGCTTCCCTGGTCGCATTGGAGGCGTGTGTCATGGTGACGCCAGACCTCAAGCCGGAGCTCCTCGAGGATCAAGAGATGTGGATGCGCGAGTGGCTCTCTGTACTGGTGAGTGCGCTTACATGGCTTGCCTTTTGTGATCTAACATTCCTAGGCAACCATGAACGGCTGTTCCGAGCGTGCGGGTGCGTTGAGCGTGGAGCTGGATATGGACAATAAGAGCGCGGAGCTCCTGAAGCAGGGGCGCAAGGGTTACAAGGAGATTGAGGTGCTGGTGAAGGGATGGAAAGCAAAGGCGATCGAGACTGTTCCAGTGGCGCCTCCCAAGCGCATTGTTCGCGCCACTGAAGCGCCAGGTACCGAGGCGCGCGCCACCGACGTGTCTGGTACTGATGCTTCCATGCAGGTGCGTTTCTCTATGTCGTGTGGGTGTGCTACTCTACTGAATGTTCGTCCGCATTAGCGCAAGGTTGGACGTATGTCTGTTCCTTTGGCGCCTCGCTGCACCAACTGCGCCAGCAAGAATCAGGTTTGTGGAGGCACGCCTGGCAGGCGCTGCCCTCCTTGTGACGTTTCTAAGCGCGCTTGCTCCTTTTGTAAGTTGCGTCTTGTCGGATTCTGTTGGTGCGCTACTGACGCCTTTGGGATTAGCTAAGCGCAACAATACAGACGGACCCAAGGCGCGTCCGCGCAAGCCTATGCCCAAGCGCCCCACGGTTACTGAGTCTGCCAAGGAGACTGCCTCCTCTAATGCCGTTGAAGAAGATGGTTCTGACGGGTCTGGTTTAGATGTGATGATTATTGATGAGCGCACTGTGGAGGATAAGGTTGTGCGCGCCTCGTGCGTTATCCCTGTGCGCGCCGAGGGTCCGTTGGCATCTGGCTCTGCGCCTAAGGGAAAAGGCAAGTACAAGGGACCAGAGGAGGAGTTGAGAGAGGTGCAAGCTGAGACGGCACACTTGAGGGAGGAAAATGTGCTTATGCGCGCGTCTGCTTTGAAGACTCGCCAGTATGCGCGTGCCCAGCAGGCGGATCTCTTGGCGCTTTCCAACAAACTTTTCGCCATGTCCCAGGAGTGGTCTGACCTGGAGGAGCGCGCCAATGCTTCTCTGAACTAGATACAACCTGTTTTTCTCCTAAGCGCCAATGCGCCTTTGCAATAGATCCTGATTTTGTTGTCCCATGTCCATGTCCATGTCCTCGTCTGATTCACTGGGCTATGAGATTAAGATTATAAGTATGTAAGTAAGGCTCGAGCGCGAGACGAGATAAAGGTACTGCGATGGACTTTACTAGGTTTTCTGCAGGGTGCGCGCCCGTCTTGTCTTCTTCGCGCACCTTCCTTCATCTATCCCTGCCTTGTTGCGCCGCGCGCGCCGAGGTGATGACACGCGCATTTGAATGAAAATTAGAAAAAAAAGAAAAAAAGGTGCGCGGCGCCGCGCGCGCGTTAGAAAGTGAACGTCTATGGGGGTGATTATGCGCGCGCTATACAAATATGGTAGTTAGTATTATGTACTTGCGGAATATGAGCGTTTCGGTGGTGCGTTGATGTATTCTAGAGTCTGTGGGGTTTATGTGCAGGCAATGCGCGTTATATGGACGAATGATAGAAAAAGATATCACCGGACGAAACCCAGGGTAAAACTGAGAGTATGTACTTCATGGAATATGTTTGTGTTTTTCGTATTATCTTGTGTTTTTGTTTTATGTTTTTGAGGAGCGTGTGGATGTGCGAATTGATTGGGTGATGTGCGGGTGAGAATTGGTTGCGCGCGCTAATCGTCTTGTGCACGCTCAGGCTCGTCTTCTTCAGGTTCTACGGTTTCATACGCTTCTAGTTCGTCGATGCTCTTGTCGTCCACTCCAGTCATTTGGGTTACCGATACGCGCTCCCCGCTATGTGGGTAGTAAGGAATGACGCGGAACGCGGCGAACCGGAGTTTTGAGATTGCGCCATCCAACTCGGCCAGCATATACGAGCCTCCCTTCGTGCGGCGCACTACGATCATAGGTCCCAAATAGCGCGGCTTCGTCTTCTTGCTCAATTCGTATTCGACCCTCGAGTTGCGTACCAACACTAAGGCGCCGGGTTCAAAATCGTGTGATTTGATAGTCGCGCGGAAGCGCTTCTCAAAATCGCGTATCGACTTGAAGCGCGCCACGACTACTCTGTCTCTGATCGCGTTAATATCTTCTATGCGCTTCTGTAATTGACGCGCGCGCCATGCTATAAGGTCAGTAGTGGTGAACGCGCCTCGGCTTGGTAAGGGCACGAGGAACGTCGCTTCAGCGAGATCAAAGGGAAATATTGGCTCTACACCGTGCATCATGAAATAAGGCGATAAGCCCGTCGCTTTGTGAATGGTAACGCGCTCTGCCCAGAACACTGAATGAACCACCTGATACCAGTGGGAATTGTCTCCGTCGCAGGTTTTAATGATGGCCTCCCGGACATCGCGGTGTCGTCTTTCGACTATACCGTTTGCCTGAGAATTATATGGCGAGATGCGGATCGGGTGGATCCCATATTTGCGCGCGAGTTCGTCTACTGCGAGCCTATATGCGGGCGCGTTGTCCGTCACTATTTCTGTGATCGGGCCCCACCTACAGAAGAGCTCTTCGAAAATAAAAGCGGTTAGCGCGTTAGTATTCTCTTTGCGCAGCATGCGCCATTCAGGATACGATGTTAGCGCGCATCGCGCTTGCACAAGGTATTCAAATCCACCTGCTCTGGGCATCTTCATGGTGTCGATGTGCGCTTTGCGGAATAGACCACCCGGTATGGGTACGATTGGAGGAATATGCAACCTCCGCGTTTGGCGCACTTGGCATTCGTGACACGTTTGCGCGTACCATTTGATATCTTCAATGATGTGTGGCCACCAAAAGCGCAGGCGTAGGCGCGCGCTGACCGTATAGATACCCTTGTGCCCTAGATCATCATGCGCCTCCTTCAGAACGCGGTAGCGCTTGTTTGGAGGCAACATGAGCTGATGTTTGCCATGCGTCGCTCTGCGCCATAGGTTGCTTTCCAGGACGAAGTAGCACGCTGCGTTGTTGACGAACTTTTCGAATTCTTGATCTGAAACGTCAGTGGGTCTTTCGCACGAGGTAAGGAACTGTTCTATTGTGGTCATCAGCGCGTCTTGCGCGCGCACTGTGTCCAAGCGCGGAATATCAGGCTCCGATTCTTCCGTCTGCGCGACATCGAAATATACGCGCAACGCTGGCACGCGCGCGCTCTGCGAAATGAAACATGTGTGATGCGCTTCATGGCGTATGTCTGCCGAGATGCCTGCTACGCGGCGCGCGCGATCGTTCAGCAGTGCAATAGCGAATGAGTATGCGCGATCAATCCAATCTTCATGATCGTCGTCCTCAATGGGATCTTCCTCAGCGGGTGGTCTCCTTGAGAGGCCATCCACGCCTTTGTGCTTTTGTGCGGGTACATGAACGAGTTTGAACGAAAATAAGAGGATACCCGCAATCCATTGATTGATGGTCGCGTTAGGTTGCAAGTCCGGGTTATTGATCATACCTTTGATATACTTCACGTCTACCTCCACCGTCAGATTCTTTACCCTGAATATGTATACGCGCACCACGCGTAGCGCGCGGAAGAGTCCAAAGAGTTCTAGCTTCGCTTGAGAGTAGCGCCTCTCCACGTCATTTAGCGCGATGGAGCCAAATCGATTTGGATAGCGCTTCCCGTTTTCACCTACTTGCAGCAAGATGAATCCGACAGCGATATTTGAAGTATCGACTGCCAGAATGACTTCGCGTTCGCTATCATAATCGATGCGCCTTAGCGCGGGCGATTCTAGGATTGCGTCCTTGAGGATCTGCATGGCTTCGCACTGTTCAGGTCCAAATATAAATGGCGCGTCCTTTCTAGTAAGATTGATTAGCGGGCGCGCGATGCGCGAGAAGTCGCGAATGAATATGCGCAAGACTCCGCAAGTCCCTAAGAATCCGCGCACTTGCAATTGATTCATTGGTTTGGGCCAGTCGCGTATCTTCTGGACTTTAGATTCTTCTGGTACGCGCCCTTCAAACGTGCATTTGTGCCCGACGATAATAGCCATGGGCGCAGCTAGAATGAATTTCGTCGCGGAGACGGTTGCACCTACGTTTTCTAAGCGCTGGAGAATGTGATTGACGACGATGCAATGTTCCCATATGAAGCGCCGGATTCCTGGGTTTTCGGGTATTGTCTCGTATGAACCGTCCTCGCGCTGATAGCGCGTTCGTACTGATTTGATTGGGACATCATCCACGAATGGCGACGTGAACTCTGGAATCTCGTGTTGCAGGATGAACGCGGTATCGCCTTGGTAAACCTGTACAGCATTAGCATGCCCTTGAGGAAGGGTGGTCAGCCGGTGAGGGCCCAAAGGCGTTCCAAAGGTTGTCAGGTCGCGCGAGTCTACATGAAGCGCGCGCTGGTCATAACCTGAATATAAATCCAATATTGCATACACTGCATAACCGGCGAATGCTTCTGCGAGAAGTTCGACAAAGGGAGGAAGCGAGGCGTCGCAAATTGTTACTGCGTTAAGCGGCTGCAAGTCGTGAACTAGGCGCAAGGATTTTCCGTCCTTCTTGACGACACAAAACCAGCGCGAGCGATACGCGGCCGTTGATGGCTCGTATACTCCTGATGAGATCTTTTCCTTGATGATGCGCACTACTTCATCTATGGTGGCTGGTGGAATCGGAATATTGCGCTGAGACCACAGGGTGTGCGGAATGGTCGGAATCTTGTACGGCGGAAAATAGGTCTCGTTGAGACGCCCGCGCTCTGAGGCGCCCCATGCAAAGGCGAGTTCGTGAACGCGAACTAGCCAGCGCACTAACTTGAGTTCCTCTGGCCACAGCCAATTTGCTGGGTCGAGGTCTAGCTTGTCTGCGCGCTTGCGCGTGAAGCGCGCGCCTGGAGAGAAATCTGGGGGATGGGTGGGTAAGTCTGGTAACCCTGCTAACGGGTCTTCTGGCAACTGGCGCACTACCCTATACTCTGCTGGCATAGTGGTAGGCACGGTCCGCACCTTCTTCGCGACTGGTTTGTAGACCAGCGTGTGAAGGGCGGGATCATAATAATAACATGAATTGAAGGCGTCAATAGTCGCCTTCTCTATAGCGGTCTGTGTGGATGTTAGATGCGCGTAACGCACTGAATACTGCAGAATACTACCAGCGGAAAGATGATGCGTAGAAACAAAAGACGATGCGTTGTTGCTCCTTAAGAGCATAGAATGAGAAACGCCTTCAGCGCGCGCGATGCGCGGTGCGTTAGGCGCAATACGAGAAGACGAGACATGATGCGATAATGAAAATGATTGGGGAAACGAATGCAAATAGGCGTCTCCCCGCGAATGCTGCAGATCATCGATACTTAAAAACCCTGTTCCTCCTCCTTGAGCGCGTGCGAGTGCGCGTTGTTAACGCACTTCGCGTCTCTTGCGAGCGAACGCTTGACCCAAGGTAGGGTTGGAATGCGCAATTCCTTGCGCACATTAGGGTCTGTCAGTATAAGATCCTGCTCCCCGTCAGGGAGATCAAATGTGCGACATGAAGTAAGCTTAAAAAACGGGCGCCCTAGCAAAACCTCGAAGGTCGCGCGCTCGATGACCTGGACTTGAAAATACATGGGTCCTGCGCCAAAATCAAGCGAAACATTCTCCACGACTCCAAGTGTCGCGTCGCGTGATGTGTTCACTGATTCCATGTTGAGGCTGTGGTCCGATCTGAGCGGTACTCCGAGCGCCTTCCACACATCTCTTGGCATGACTACTACCTCTGCGCCTTGGTCTAGGACACACGTGAGAGTGCGCCCCTCTGATGTCTTCGCGCGGATACAGCGCAGGGGCGCGAAGTGATCCGCGACGATCCTGCCGTCGTCGCTTCGCATGCGCGCGTCTTCGTATTGCCTTAACCATTGATCGGTCGCGGGGTGTCCTGATAATTCGTGTACTGATACTGCGCCTACCGTGACACGCTTCTTGGTCGTAAGTTTGCGGAAATGTTGGCGAACATCAGGAGATACAGCTAATAATTCCCTTACGGGAATGTTGAGATTGGAATCGAGAAGACGCTCGACAATGCGTTTGTCGGCCTCTTTGTCCTTGAGCGCGAATGCATAACGATACGATGATGATTGTGATGGTGCTGGTGACGATGATGACGATGATGGTGATACCGATGCTGATGCTGATGACGATGCGGTCGCAGATGGTGATGATGATGATGGAGAAGGCGCGGACGGCGATGGCGCCGCTCCTTTGGGGGGCGCCTTTGCGCCTATTGGCGCGCTTGACGGCGTAACTTTCGCTAGCTCCTTTCCTTTACCTTTGTCAGACGAGGCTTGTATTTCGGGGGAGATTATCTCCTCCTCTACCGTGGCTTGTCTAGATGCGGGCCTCGGGCGCGTGCGGGTTTCGCTGGGTACTTCGACACCGTCAAAGCGGACGTTTTTACCTTTGGTGTTGCGCTTCTGCTCGCGCTTCGCGGCTACGTAGGCTAGCGCCTCGGTCATGAGGTCCACCGTGTCATCGTCTCCATCAAGTTCTGTTCGCGCGACTGTGTGCACAAACGTGGATGACCCTACTTCAATTACCACATTGATCTCCTCAGACGCACGATAGAACAGCCCTGCTGTGGTGCTTGCGCTAGCGGTCGTATCTGAGGTAGCGCGGCTCGCGTGGTGTCGGTCTAGTCGTTCCTTGAGTAGTCCTCGACCTGGAATCCACTCGCCATTTGGCAAAACAAGCTTGCGCGTCTCTTCGTTAACCTTACATTTGCCCGCGTCGATGTACCTTTGTCTCTCCGTGCAACGAGCATAATAATGTTCAAGACTGCCACAAAAGGAGCAGTCGTTGAATGCGGACGCCTCGCGCTTATATTCACGCTTGGTTACCGTTCCTTGCGCGGGCGATTCCATTGACGTGTTAGCTGTGACCAGGTTAGTGAATGATGCCGCCTTAGGCACGCTAGCCGTTGCGCTTGGTGCGGGCGCGTTCGCTGGTAGTACAAACTGTCCAGCTGCGAAAACGTTCATGAACGGATATGGATCTTGCGGGTAGTGGTCCGGGAACTTGATCATGAGGCGCGTGCGGATTTGCGCCTGAGTGTCCTTAGGAATACCTTCCATGAATGTGCGGTCGCGCTCAGCTTTCCCGATTCGGTCCTCCGCCAAAAGCGGTTGCATGATCTTCTTGAATGCACGCAGGTAACTGCTCAGTTCCTGGTAAGAAGGCATCGGTTTGTTAGCATACTCGTGCGCGATGGCTTGTAGGTCCGCAAGCGCGTAGCGCCTTTTGCCATCCTATCCGGGATACATTACTTTGACCTCATCTAAAAAGGCATCGTAATCACTTACTTGCGCCTCAGGCATTCCGCCCCATAATTCGCGATCATCACGCTCAAGGTAGCGGATGATGCCTTTGATGCGGTCGAGTCCTTTTAGACCTACTTCATCAGCGAGCTGCTCGTATAGGTCTATAAAGTCAGCGAGGTCGTCCGCGGTGCCATCAAATTTAGGCGTGTCCGTTGTCCCACGGACGGGCATTCTGGTTCTTGTGGTGGACATAATAGGCGTTTGGGATGTTGTAGGCGCGGAGGTCTTCTGACTGATTGGCACTTGGCGCGCGTATGCGAAGGGAAGGTTTGCTATAACAATACTGCCTGGAATTGAAGGCGGCGCGCGTGGGATTTCGAACACTTCTTGCTTGATTTTCGGAATTCCCACTGTAGGAGGCGCGTTCTCGCACACGGGGAATGCTAATGCGTTAAGCGGGGTTTTGCTAGAATCGGTCAGTTCGGTCAGCGCACTTAGCGCTGATAGGTCAGAAGAAATAAAAGGAGGTTGGTTGGGCATATGGAGGAACGCTCCGGGAACTTGGCTTCTTGGGTTATCTATTGCTTCAAAGTCGTCGGACGACTCTTCTTTGACAGATTCTTCTGGTGATGGCGTGACTGGCGATATCGGCTGTCTAGGCACGCGCACTAAGAGCGCTAGATCTGGTCGTGGCGGTTCTGAGATGTTGCGCGAGCGACCGCGCGCGGGTTGAAGGAATAAGGGTCCTGGTAGAATTGATTCAATTGCTCTGTCGAATGCGGCGATGGCTTCTTCTCTAGCTCTGCGATGACTGTTGGGTCTGAGTACCCGACCGGTTGTCTCAGAAGTGTCCCTCACGGTGGGCTCCAGTTGAAGGTGAGTAATCTTCACTGTGGGTGAAAACACTAAAAGAAAGGGGGCTCTACAGCAAGACCTGGATACGAGAATACAACTCGACCCAAAGGACAGCTACTGAGAGAAGTTCCTCGCGAATAAGGTGGAGGGAAACTATGTCAACTAGACGGGCGCTGGTAGACGCGGGAAAGTAACGCGCGCGAAGGCGATGCGAAGGCGCACGAGATGCGCGCGTGAGCGAGAGATGCGGAGGGCACACGCGTAAGCGGACGCGCGCTTGAACGATGAAGGAGAGGAGTCCTTAAGAGAGTAGCAAGGGCACAGGTGTCAACAGTGGAGGAGTATAATCAGATTTCTAGTATTGGAGGGAGAACTCTACACTTTGCAGTATATCAAGATCCGGGGAAAGTAAGTACCAGAACCGAAGGAATCCTCCCTCTATTTAAGAAGGGAGATTACGCTATGCGGTGCGCTTCCGAGCGCGCTCCCGAACCGAGTAACCATATCAACTTCTAAATATATTCTAAGTTTAAATAGACTCTCTGTATGTAAGCGCAGAGGTCGGACCGAAGGTTCGTTAATTCAATGAGAGAGATAAAAATAACGCACCAGTGAATCAGCAAGGACAAAGGACAGAGGGACGGACGGTAGGAGCGCGAAGGCCTATGGAGCGCGTGCGTGTGCGATGTGCGAGTGGGGCGCGTACGTAGGCACATGCGCGAGAGCGCGAATGACTGGTCCTTAGGATGTGAGCTGATACAGATAGGGAATTAAATGGGTAAGAAGGCTGCATATCCGGCATCGAGAGGCGCGAGTCTCTACAGCGAACTGAACACTCACGCAGATGCTACATTCGCTCATAGCCCCCCACCAGCGAGATTGGGCTATCAAACTCCCCACCATCGAGTTTGCCATTAACTTGGCCTGTTCGAGCTCGACAGGTTACTCCCCCTTCCTCCTCAACAACGGCCTACAACCCCCGCCGTTCATATGGAATACAAACTTGGAGTACCCTGGTGTTAGGGTCTTTCTTCAGATGATGAAAGATGCAACAATGTCCACGCATGACACCGTCATTGCAGCACGGGTAAAGAGCACTACCCTAGCTAATAGTAAACATAAGGAGGCCCCATTCATCGAGGGTGACCTCATGTACCTCTCCACTGCCAACCTGTCCCTACCCAAAGGTAGGGCTCGCAAACTAGCCCCTAGATTCATTGGCCCTTACAAGATACTGAAAGATTACAAGAACAATTCGTTCTTGCTGGATCTCCCCTCGGAGCTTAAGCAGCGCGGGCTACACCCAGCCTTCCACGCCAGCCTACTTCGCCAGCATGTTTCTAACGATGACAGGCGGTTTCCTGGTCGCCAACTCAGACAGATCTCGGATATTGGTATATCCGAAGACTGGTCAGTCTCCCGCGTCTTAGATCACCATGGTCAAGGGACCAATGCTCTCTTTAAAGTTGAGTACACTACTGGCGACCATGTCTGGTTACCCTATCACGCTGTCTCTCGCCTCAAGGCCGTTGGCCAGTACCTGGAGTCGTTAGGGGTCATAGGTATCAAACACTTACCTAAGAAGGTCTCCCCATCGTCTTCTGATATTGCATTTGCAATGGTTGACACCTTCAGTGAGGCAAGCAATTTAGTTAATTCGGTGGTCAACTCACTACTCGAAAATTTAGCTGAAATCAGCTCTAATCCCAATGGCCCTGACCTTAAAGACCTTGGAGGAACCCCTTCCTTCATTCATACCCTCCCTGTGTCCAGTTCCCCTCCCTCCTCTCACATGTCATCCTCTCCCTTTGCCTCGCTCACGAATGACATGGTCGTGGACTCACCTGTTCCTGCCCGTGAACCTGGGGAACTCTTCACCCCTGCCCGGCATCAGGGATTGTCCTCTCGAGGGCGAGGCAATCGTCGCTGCAATGGTCGTGGAGGCAGAGGGCGTCATTCCTCACTGTGCGAGTCCCAAAACTCTGATGCTATGGGTGCATTCACCCGGTTCTTCCAAGCTGAGGCCAAAGCTAGTAAGCTGTGCCAGACCCTTTCTGAGATCCATCATTCTAAACCAACGGGACCCCTTTCCTTAGAGGAATTGGCCATCCGAAAGGAGGCCCACACCTTTGACGAGTTGCTATGCAGCGAGTGTCGACTCTGGCACTCTCACTCTCGTCCCCACACTCCCACCATCTGTCTTTGGACAATCGTGGTCAGTGACATTCCACTGACGACTCCCATGGAAGGCACTCCAGGACTCCAGTCCGAGGACCTTCCCGGCCAGCAACTCATGTTGCCAACCATGTCGCCCCATCCCACAGCAGCACTGCTATTCAAACACACCCTGAACCTCCCCACACCGCGACTCAGGTCATTTCCGCTGCCTGCACTGACACTGCAGTCAGCACCCCCTTCACCTCTGCTCCCACTTCCCCTGACATGGCTATCGACCACAGCTCAGATGTCGCTGAGCTGATCGCCGAGGCCAAGCAGATGGACCTTGAAGCTGAAGCTCAGCGTGCTGGCTTCTCGAGCACCGAGGAGATGTTTGGTAGAGTGCTTTTAGCGTGCTCACTGATGATGAATGCACTAACCTTGCTTGTGCTACTAGCCGCCATGAACATTCAAACTGCCCAGGCTGCCCAGCCTTAAGCACTACATCCATGCTACCAAGAGTTCAGGTCCCCAGTTGTGGACCTGGAGGGCATATGTAGCGTTAGCAAAAACCTTTGTTACGGTCATCTGACCAAGACAGCATCTTGTCATTTTTCCTTCCCTCATATTCTTTAGTGTTCCTTACTGTACAGTATTTAAACCGCCATTTATCTACTAGTACAGTAGTTGATCCTTTTCCCCCCAAAAAATAAACGCTTAGTTCAGCCAGTTTCCCCTGCTCAATTCCTCAGTTAACTAAAGTCAACTTCCCTCTCGTGTGAACATTCTATGAATGCCACACTGCATAGAAAAAGTTGACAATGTTGACAATGTGTATTACATTCATGTTCAGTGGGCGCCATGACAAAACACAAGCGGTCGACATCACACTCAGCTTCAAAATCTGTTATTTCGAAGGCCAGCAAGAAGAAGGCCACTCTTGTGCTATAGAGCTGCGTCATGACGTGTCATGAAATACTGGGTTAACCGTGAAGATGAATCTATCAGTATTACATCGACGCTTCACCAGGATCCATCTTGGAAGACTACATCTCTGCACCCATCAGGAGGAGTATCTTGAAGCGATGCCCATTTTCACTGGCAACATTGTTTGCATTACCAATCAAGTACTTACAGGCCAGGGTTCCTTATCATGAGTGTTAATTGTTGATGCTCAGCAGCTTACATCAATTGGTTCTCTAACTTCTCTTGCAATCAAGGCCGCTCTTCTTCCGCATGCATTCTTAGAGAACCCTCAAGGCTTCTGGATGTTATGGAGTTCCCTCTCTGCGCACATTCCCTCGTATTCCCGGTGATGGCCATGCATAGTGTAAGGTCTTTTATGTTCTAATTGGTACCACGAACTTAATGACATCAGCAAAATCTCAGATCTGCTTTATGTACTTTTATAACTTAATCAGCACAAATAAGCAGAAGCGCTGAAGCGCGCTGGACAAGCAAAAAGTCACTTTTTCAGACCAGTCAATCTCTGATTTTCATCTGAATTTCACTTATCCCTCTGGCAGTAAGTAGAAAAAGCAATCATTGTGCCCAAACAGTAGGATAAGCAAAGTAACAAAATAGTCAATTCATCAGAGCCAGAAAACGGTAGTATAGTCAGATGACACGGTAGAAATTACAAATAAGTGAATACATGATGGGGACCAATAGTACGAAGGCAGCAGGGAAATTGGTGGCATAAGGGGTGGGCAACGAGATAGAATGTTTCTGTTGAGATGTTAACAAAATGTCAGTGATATTGCCGGCCAGGGGAGAAAAAAAACATTACAAATGAGGGCACACTCATCAATGCTCTCCTCATCATCGTCGTCAGAACATTCAGCCTTCATTGGAGACTTCTTCATAAGCTTTCGCAAATGCGCAATGATGGCGGCCTTCGATTCGTTGCTCCTGCTGCTGATTGACTTCATGTACAATTCCGTCTCCTCATGGCAGTTGGCAAATGAGAACTTGTAACATCCGCTCAACATCTTGCCTGTTGCCTTGTTGAGTACCATTGGGAGCTTGACGGCAAACTTGCCGGTTGCCATAGATGCGAGAACCTCTTCGACCTTGATGATGTTGTCTCGAACAAACTTGAGCGCACGTTCAAGCTGGAAAAAAAATCAGAACAGCAATTTTCAGATCAAACATGAATCTCACTGCGACAACGCAGAGCACAATGGCACCATCCATGCCTTCCAAGGAAAGCTCATCAGTATTCAGTGCGGGAACATCAATGTGGTTGGCAATCACAATGAGATGATTGGTTGCCATCAATTGGAGTATGAACGCTGACAGGTAGGCCATCTCCCGCAATATACTGTCCAAGTCTTCATAAATAAACGCATATTTTTTGAGGAGTTGCTTGGCAACTTCGGCATTTGGTGTGTCTTTGATGCAAGAGCAAAAATCTACGATGATAGCAAGTGCTGCAGAGCCAATGTTGCTCCTCCACTCTGAGAGCCACTGTTGCGTCTAGAAACAGTATGAGAGACCCACACAGAAATATTTAAACTGAACTTACCACAGCAAATACAGCGCTGTTCGGATTCACCTTGTATTTGATGCCAGGGTAGACCACATCAAAAATGTCCTGCAGTGTGTCCACCATCACGGACTCAGACATCTCCCATGGATTAGGCTGACTTCCAGCCCAGAGAACTGCTGTGGACAAAAAGGCCTTCACCCACTTCGAGTTGGCAGGTACAGGAAGGTCAGTGTTATGGTATTGACCATGCGGCTTGATCACCTCCTGCGCAGCAGTCGTCCAGTGGCCTGGTGGGACTTGGGTGCTGGGGGGAGGCATAGTATCGTCATAATAGCCTGCTGGAACTTGGGTGGAGGGGGGAGGCATGAGATTGTCATCATTAGTAGACTCAGAGCTTTCTTTCTTCAACTTCTTTGGTGGTGGAGGGGCAGCGTTCTGAGATACAATGGTAGACACCTAAAATACATGAATTGTGTCAGTTATGAGTGAGAGAAAAAATACACACACTGATGTAGTCTTGCGAGGAGCATATTCCTTCTTCTCAGTGGTGGGAATTGCGGTAACCTCGGGCATGAAGCCTGTCCACATATTGCAGTAACATATCTCCGTATTATACGAGTGAACGGACTTGCATAATATCCCGTATGATACGGGCCAGCGGACCATGGGCCGAAGGTAGATATATCCTCGACTGTGATGGATGGGCCGGGAGTGTTATTATTCCCAATGGAGATGGGTGGGCCCAGGTGGGGAATATGTAAAGTAGATGGGTGGGCCGATGGACATGAATTTTCAATAGACGGATCAGCCGAGGTAGTTGGATATTATGTAGATGGGTGTACCAAGGTAGATATGTATCAAATAGCCGGGTATATCAAGGGTGCTTGTTATCACATAGACGGGTGGGCCCAGATATATATCATATTAGACAGGTGGGCCGACGAATTAATATTATTTTGTAGACGAGTGGGCTGACATATTGGTATTATTTTGTAGACGGGTGGGCCAAGGGAGCGGTGAAAGATTTATTATATACAGGTGGGCCGATGGTAGACATAAAAATGATGTCCTAACTCCCGGATGTGTTAATTTATCTCCGGCATGCGAATCTCGGGCTTCAGGTTTTGGGTGTCAGGTCTCGATATTCACGACTCAATATTTGGGACTTGGTACTCAATGGTCGGGACTTGATGGCCGGGCCTTGGGTGTTGGGACTCAAATCTCAGGCTTTGGGACTCAATTGTCGGGACTTCATAGTGGAGACTTGGGTTTCAAGACTTGGTAGTCAGGACTTGATGGTTGGGACTCAATGGTCAGGACTTGATAGTCGGGCTGCGGGACTCGATTGTCGGGACTCGATGGTTGATAGTGGAGACTCAAAACTCGCAACTCATCGCAATGTTTGAGTTTCAAGTTTCAAGTCTTGAATCTTGGGCTTCAGGCTTCGGGTCTTGATATATGGGTCTTGATGTTCAGGACTCAGCATATAGCAATAGGTCAGATATTTGAAAGTCAGTATGTAATTTTCATTACTTATTGCATCATGTACAGAATTTAGACTTCAACATTCTGAACTGAAGGACTAGAACTAC
This sequence comes from Suillus subluteus, assembly GCA_016647755.1. Classification (NCBI taxonomy): domain Eukaryota; kingdom Fungi; phylum Basidiomycota; class Agaricomycetes; order Boletales; family Suillaceae; genus Suillus; species Suillus subluteus. The sequence goes on from JABBWI010000006.1 coordinate 570,658, forward strand.
TCTGGTTGCTGTGGGTTCAATTTCATTAGGATGGCGGTGAACATCTGAATCTCTGCCATCTTTTCACGGATGCCAGCTTGTTGATCCTCAATCACTGTCAGGAGGTGTTCCCTCATCCACCTCAGTGCCTTCAGCATTGCAACTGAGCTTTCTGCTGAGTGCCGAGTGCCGAGTGTTGAGTTCCGAGTTCCGAGTGCCAAGTACCCCGATGCTTCCGGGCATTAACACCCAGATAGCCCACGCTCTCAGGTGCCCATCAGAATTTAGATCATCTCAAACGGATGTGATTTGAGTGAGATATGGACAAAATAGTATATACCGGGTGAATTTTGGCATCAGAAGCTTGATGCTGTCCATGTTTTTGATGTCGGGTCTCGATGTTTTTGGGCATTGACATGCATACAGCCCTAGATCTCAGGAGTTCATCAGAATTTAGATAGTCTTAAATAGATATGATTTGACCAAGATATATGCAAAATACCATATACTGACTACCGAGTGCTGAGTCCCGAGTGCCGAGTACCGAGTACCGAGTCCCGGGTCCCAAGTCCCGAGTGCCGACTGCCCGATGCTTCCGGGCATCAACACCCAGATAGCCCTCACTCCCAGGGGCCCATCAGAATTTAGATCATCTCAAACGGATGTGATTTGAGTGAGATATGAACAAAATACTATATACTGGGTGAATTTTGGCATCAGAAGCTTGATGCTGTCCATGTTTTTGATGTCGGGTCTCAATGCTTTTGGGCATTGACATGCATACAGCCCTAGATCTCAGGAGTTCATCAGGAGTTAGATAGATATGATTTGAGCAAGATATGTGCAAAATACCATATACTGACTACCAAGTCCTGAGTACCGAGTACCGACTACCGACTACCGAGTACCGAGCACTGAGTCCTGAGCACCGAGTGCTGAGTGCTGAGTGCTGAGTGCTGAGTGCCAACTGCCCGATGCTTCCGGGCATCAACACCCAGATAGCCCTCACTCTCAGGGGCCCGTCAGAATTTAGATCATCTCAAACGGATGTGATTTGAGTGAGATATCAGCAAAATACTAAATACCAGGTGAATTTGGCATCAGAAGTTTGATGCTTTCGATGTTTTTGATGTTGCATCTCGATGCTTTTGGGCATTGACATGCAGATAGCCCTAGATCTCAGGAGTTCGTCAGAATTCAGAATGTCTGAAACAGAGATAATTTGAGTGAGATATACGCAAAATACCATATACTGACTACCAAGTGCTGAGTACCAAGTGCCAAGTGCCGAGTGCCGAGTTCCGAGTTCTGAGTGCCCCGATGCTTCCGGGCATCAACACCCAGATAGCCCTCACTCCCAGGGGCCCATCAGAATTTAGATCATCTCAAATGGATGTGATTTGAGTGAGATATGAGCAAAATACTATATACCAAGTGAATTTCAGCATCAGAAGTTTGATGCTCCTGATGTTTTTGATGTCAGGCCTTGCACCAAGGGTAAGCACATAGCACAACAGGAATAAATCCTGTTGTCCTAGTATCCTTATATATTGCATATACTATTGAAGGGATGTTGGGGATCATATTTTGCCTCAAACAGACATGATTTGAGGGAGATATGAGCAAAATACTATTTACTGGGTGTGTCTGAGCTTCGCAGGTTCAATGTTTTTGTTGTCAGCCTTGTGTGGGAAAAATTCTAAAACATCAGGAGAAACATAAAAACACATCATCAGGGACTGCATCAGGTTTGCTATGATAACACCTATGTATAATATGATAGATTGGCTTCCAATGTACTGTTCCAGTCCCTGAAGCAGTATCTGTCAGTGGTATGTATGTCTAAATACAAAAAAAAACTCGAAATTGGTCACAACTGCATAGAACCTCAAGGCAATCACTGTGCACTGGTGCAAGAAAGTTACAATCACAAGACATATACATCAGCAAAATATGATTTTGCCACACGGTTACCAGAAGGTCACAAACTTTGACAGTGCTTACTAGATTAAGGATATGATTGTCTTAACTCAATAGTCTTAACTTGCTAGTCATAATATAAGCTTTCTTAATAACCATAACTGTCATATCTTCCATCATAATCCTAACCCTCACAGCTTATGTATTATGTAGTAATCAGCTATCATATTAGACTATCAAGTGAAGACTATCGTGTAATGACTATCAAGTTAAGACTATTAATTTAAGACTATCCTATTAAAACTATTGTATTTGATTCTAAGTCTATACAATAGACCTGTGATGCTTGATGAGTGTCAGCCTGAACAGTATATTAGAGATCACACTATCCTACTACACATAGGTATGACTATTGAAGACATGATGTAGTGCCTTATGATGTGTTTTTATGTGTCTCCTGATGTGTTGAGAATGTCCTACATTACATCATATGTCCATGTGAGGCCATATGAATTCTGTGACACTCCTGACATTAAGGGCTATCCACATGTCAATGAACACAATCATCTAGGCCTCACATTGAAATCATTGAAAGCATCAAACTCCTGATGCTGAAATACAACCAGTATGTAGTATTGTGCATGCCTGAAAGCATTGAGGACCGACATCAAAATCATCGAAAGCATTGAACTTCCCATGCTGAAACTCACCTGATATATAGTATTTTGCTGATATCTCACTCAAATCACATCCATTTGAGATGATCTAAATTCTGACGGGCCCCTGGGAGTGAGGGCTATCTGGGTGTTGATGCCCAGAAGCATCGGGCACTCGGCACTCGGAACTTGGTACTTGGTACTTGGGACTCAGGACTCGGTACTCGGTACTCAACACTCAGTAGTCAGTATATGCTATTTTGCATATATCTTGCTCAAATCATATCTATCTAAATTCTGATGAACTCCTGAGATCTAGGGCTGTATGCATGTCAATGCCCAAAAGCATCAAGACCCGACATCAAAAACATGGACAGCATCAAGCTTCTGATGCCAAAATTCACCCAGTATATAGTATTTTGTTCATATCTCACTCAAATCACATCCGTTTGAGATGATCTAAATTCTGATGGGCCCCTGGGAGTGAGGGCTATCTGGGTGTTGATGCCCGGAAGCATCAGGAACTCGGCACTCGGAACTCAGAACTCGGTACTCGGTACTTGGCACTCGGCACTCGGCACTCAGCACTTGGTAGTCAGTATGTGGTATTTTGCATATATCTCGCTCAAATCATATCTATTTAAGACTATCTAAGTTCTGATGAACTCCTGATATCTAGGGCTATCTGCATGTCAATGCCCGAAAGCATCGAGACCCGACATCAAAAACATCGAAAACATCAAACTTCTGATGCCAAAATCCACCTGGTATATAGTATTTTGTTCATATCTCACTCAAATCACATCCGTTTGAGATGATCTAAATTCTGATGGGCCCCTGAGAGCGGGGGCCATCTGGGTGTTAATGCCCGAAAGCATCGGGGCACTCGGGACTTGGGACTCGAAACTCGGAACTCGGAACTCGGCACTCAGCACTCGGTACTCAGCACTCGGTAGTCAGTATATGGTATTTTGCATATATCTCACTCAAATTATATCTGTTTCAGACATTCTGAATTTCTTTCATCTCGAGTGCCAAGTGCCGAATTCCGGGTCTCGAGTTTCGGGTCTCAGTACTCGGTATTCAGTCCTCACTGATTCGAAACAGTTACGAGTTTCGAGCTTCTTGTTGAGTACTGAGTATCGAGTACTGAGACCCGAGATTCAGCATTTGGTACTCGGTATTCGGTAGTCAGTACTTTTGAATTTCGGATTTGGAGTTTTGTTTTTTGTTTCCAATCTTTTGTCTCGAGTGCTGATTGCCGAATTCCGGGTTTCGGGTGTCGGTACTTGTACTCAGTACTCGGTTGTCAGTACTCGGTGATTCGAGTCTCAAGACTTGAGACTTGTGATTCACAAGTCAAAATTTGAATCTAATGTACTCGGCCTATCTGTCTATATGATACGTATCTGGGCCCACCCGTCTATCTAATATTGCCCGATGTCAGCCCACCCATCTATGTAAAATTTCCCACTTTGGCCCACCCGTCTATCTAATATGACCCCACATTGGCCCACCCATCTATCTAATATATAATTCACCTCACCCTCGGCCCACCCATCTATCTAATATTACCCCACGTTGGCCCACCCGTCTATCTAATAAATAATTCACCTCACCCTCGGCCCACCTGTCTATCTAATATTTCCCTGCATCGGCCCACCCGTCTATCTAATATTTCCCTACGTCAGCCCACCCATCTATCTAATAAATATTTCACCGCTGCCTTGGCCCACTCATCTATATAATACTATTTGCTATATATCTCTCCTCAGGTCTATAATATAATGTCAATCCTACTCTACATATTACCCACATGGGCCCACCCATCTCCATAATAATATTTCTCCCAGCCCATCCACAATCGTCGATGATATATATAACATCAGCATAGATGGGCCCACCCATCTCCATTGGAAATAATATTCCTCCCGGCCCACCCGTCAACATCGGGGATATACATAACATCGGCCCATAATCCGCTGGCCCGTATTACACGGGATATTATGTAGGTCGGGTGACCTGTATAATACGGGATTTGTCACTGAAGGGGCTCGCCTGTCATTTCATGTGAATCATCTATCAGAATGTCAGAATTATCTGTGGCCTCAGACGAGGCCTCAGACGCAGTCTCATCAACAAAATCCTGAACGTCATCGCTAGCAGCCTTCCGCTTCACACCACCAGACTCAGTGACATAAGTCATCTGCTCAGGCTCAGAGTCACTCTCGCTAGCGGGAACAATTATAGTAGTAGACTTCTGGAATTCAAGGTAATATGTGAAGTGAATCGATGATGAAAAACAAAGACTTACTCTAACTGCCTTTTTCCCTTTCCAGCACAGTGCAGCTGGACGCTGTTCAAGACCATCGGGACGGTCATCGAGACTATCGACATCACTAACCATCAGGACATCATCGGATTCATGAATGTCAGGTTTGATTGCCTTCTCCTTGTTGATGCTTGCAGATGTGGCCTTGGAACTAGTGCTGGTACTAGTAGTAGCAGCGGACAAGATTGATTGGGGTGGAGTAGGAGCGTGCGATTCAGATCTGGAACTTAGTGTGTTGGACTTCAGGTAAGCTTTCTCCAGGACATCGTTGGCCCAGTTTTTGATATAACTGCCAAGTGACAGCTTTTTGGTCGTACTTGAAACCGCACAGTCAAGAAAGAATAATGTTGATTCGGTGAGTAAAAATGAGTGCGTTGACTCACGAAAAAGCTGCATTGTTGCCTTTCTTGTCACTGATGGCATGTGTATCGATATCTGAGTTATTATTGCTATCAGTTTTGATCTCAGAATTCCGGGTGTTTCTGATGGCTTCCTTAAGTAATGTCTTCGTCTTCTCTACTGTCTGTTTCTTCCCAGATTTCTCAGCAACCCCATCAGCCTCACCAGCACTCAGTAGCATGTCCTCTGGCCCATCATTGACAGTTGGCGTATCTGGTGTAAGTGTCAAGCTCTGTTACTACCCTTGATGTGAGGCTCATACCACTGGCAGCATCCTTAGTAGACACTTGCTGGCTTTTGCCTTTAGCGCGAGGGCGGGGGCAAACAGGTTTTGGCTTGTTTCCAAGCGCTTTCGCCTCCAGAGTCACCATATCGTCTTCAATTCCTGCAATTCGTTCAGCAGCCTTCTGGATTCGCGCACTCTTCTCCTCAGGGCTTTCGTTTGCATGTGGGTCATTGGCGACCTTTGATTTCTTGGTACGAGGTTTTCTCTGTGCATTCTGGAGGCGCTCCTCAGCTTCAGCCTCCAAAACAGGCCTCCCAGGATGAGCATCTGCATTCGATGGACGAGTCCGACACGTGGACACTTCTTGTGAAGCTTTGGGTGCTTTGGGTGCTTTGGGTGCCATGCCTGACTGCTGGAGATGATGGGAGGGTGGATGAAATAGAGCGAAGAGCTTGGGGATGAAAATCACACAGTACTGGCCCCGTCAATTGAGACAAACATGCGCTCACATTTCTGTTACGTTCAGTACGTCTAGTTGGGCAATGGGTCAATTTCAACATTGCTACCCTAGTGTGTCTAGTCCCAATTAAGTTACTATCTGCCAAGGTTCGCATCCGCATTTCTGTTTTGTTCCTTTATCCTCTCAGCTGCATTCTAGTACACCATGGTGCCCCACCCTGCTCCTCAGCACTCTCGAAGGAACCACATCCCATATCAATTCCCTTGCAGTTATCCTCGATGCAACCAGCACTTCAAATCTCTTGGCGGACGAACAAGACACCGCACTGCAATGCACCAAATTCGAAGTTGCGTGGATGCGAATCGACCCAAGTCAAGATCTTCGGACAATCAGGACATGGACATTGATACTAGTATGAATGGTGAGTCTGTTCGGCATCCGTCCCACTCAGTAGTTACCACATCCCTTCTGACCTTGACACCTGAAGATTATGTTCCAACTCGTTTGCCGTCTCCTCCATCAGCAGATACTGACCCACACCACTCGTCTCCGCCGCTGGTGCCAGAAGTGGATGCCAACGTTAATTGTGAGTCCCAGCAGTCTGAATATCTGTGCCTCATTTCTAACTTTTCTTTCGCTCTGGAAGTGGACTCTGAATTCTACGGCCCAGGCAAAAAAATGTATCGCAATTATCACACTGGTTTGAACGGTGATTGTGCCTTAATCTCGTAGCGTATCTGATGCTAATGAAGCCCCAGCTCGACCTTGTGATGAAAGTGGCGATTTTTTGCCCCTTGGTACTCCACCATGCCCTCTTGCAGAACAGTCACCCGATGACTGGGCGCCATTTCGCAATCGCACAGAATTCAAGATGGCCGAGTTTTTGTTCAGTCGCGCACAAATGTCTGCACCCAACATTAACACTCTCCTTGATCTCTGGGCCACATCACTACTCAAACTCCATGATCACCCACCTTTTGCGGATCATAAGGATCTCTACAAGACTATTGATAACATCCCAATCGGTGGCGTCAACTGGCAGTCTTTCAACATCCAGTACTCCAGAGATAAACCTGCTGAGCCTGATGTGCCTCCATGGATGAGTGAGCAGTTTGATGTTTGGTATCACGACCCCCGTGAAGTTGCACGGAACATCCTGGCTAATCCTGATTATGTCAACGAGTTCAATTATCGCCTGTTCCGCGAATTTTCAGCCAACAAAGACGAACATCACTTCCAGGACTTCATGTCAGCTGATTGGGCCTGGCAGCAAGTGGTATGTCCCTACTATCTAAAATTAGCCTCCTGGTCATAATCATTCCTTTCAGGATATCATCGCCACTGATCCCAGCAATCTCGGAGCAACATTTGTGCCCATAATACTTGGAAGTGACAAGACAACTGTGTCGGTTGGCACTGGAAACAACGAGTACTATCCATTGTATCTGTCTATCGGCAATGTGCGCAACAATGTGTGCCGAGCACACCAAAACGCCCTCTGTCTTGTTGGGTTTCTTGCCCTACCAAAGAGTAAGTTTTTTCAAGTCGCTTCATACTGTAACTTGACTCTGTCCTGTAGCAACCAAGGAACATGCAGAGACAGAAGAATTTCGCAATTTCCGGCACCAGATCTTCCATTCTTCACTCACGAAGATACTCAACCCACTCAAAGATGCCATGTCAAAGCCTGAGATTGTGCGTTCTAGAAATAATAAGTAAATGACCGTGGTTAGGATATTGACAGAAACAAGATAAAATAAACTGGGCGGGAGTGTGTTGGGAGAACTGCGCACATACTTGATGGCACTTCGGTTGGAACTGGTGGCAGCTTTCTTGACGGACACTACATCACCCAAGTCAAGCTTGACTTTGGGCCTCCTGGCAGCCTTGGCCTTGGCAACAAGCAGTTTCGCAGTCAGAAGTTTGCTGGGCGACAGTGGCGGAGAATCAGTGTCCTTCCTGCGCCCTGATTGAGTGCGGATGGGCACTATAACCTTGAAGCGCATCACTGCAGCGCTCGACTAGAACTAGCGGTCCAATTGGGGATTGAGTGGATTCAGACTCCGACGGAGCATGCCGAAGTTGCGATTTCTGAGCCGTTGGCCACTGAAGTGACCAAGGTCCAACAGAGGTGAACAACAAAGCGACACATTTGGCGAAAAACACCTCGCCAACGCAACTGTGAACTCCCCTAATGCCACTGTGAAAAAGGGTAACCTATCGAGTTTGAGGCGACATCCAACCATGGACAACCATTTGAAAAACTTCAAAGTCCAATGGTTACTAATCAAGACGCATGCCCCGGATCGATTCCCACGGTTGAACTTTTCGACATGCAATTTTCAACATGTTTCGCTTGCCTCTTGCAACCACTGTTGACATGACTTACTGGCATTTTGCTTGTCCTCTATGTACTAGTAGCTTCTGATTGATATTGTGGTTGTTTTGGCTTGTCTACACTTGTCTCCTCGTCCTTTGACCTGCTTACTTGACGCTGATGGAGCCACAGTGAATGGTGTTGGTCCGTTCCACTTCGGGATGCACAATGGGCATCCACTTTCAGGACTTGCGATAACTGTAGTGCCTGAAGTCCAAGACGCACAAGCGGATCTTGATGCTGCTGACAGTTTCCAGGATACATCTCAAACCCCTCAGGAGATTCGACAATGTTATTGGGAAGATCATTGATGTATGGACCCTGCTCTCGATCAGAACTCAACTAATCTAGTTCTACAGGTACATCTATATGCGAAGATGGCACTGGGCGTGTTGTCTTATGCAGCCAAAGTATGTTTTCTTTTTATGTCATCTTATTCTCCCGCCGCTCAATGATCATTTGTCCAGATTATTCTGACTCAGGTGGATCGCGACGCAGTGGTTCTCAAACTTCTCATGTCGAGCGCATTTACAAGGCAGTCAGGTGTGCCTTGCTTGCACTATTTTTCATTGTCGGTCTTTGATGGTAGTAGAAGGAATTACCATGCACTGATGGCACGACTTTACAGGACAGTCAGGTGTGTCTTGCTTGCGCTATTTTTCATTGTCGGGCACTCTGACTAACTCAACACCAGTGCAATCGAGAACTCGGCGTCCACAGGCTCATCAAGCATTTGTGACTATCTTGATTTCGGCGCAATGGTCGAAGAATAAATCAAGCTTTGAATATGGCACCGAGTCAGTCACTTCTCTGCATCTGATGCATCATTTGTACATACTGATGCCCATGCTTAGTTCGAGTTTGGTGATCTTCTCATTTCTTTCCACGTCTTTTGATGGTGATATTTTGTTTAATTATGATTTAATCGATGTTCATGTATGTCGACTTCGACTGAATTCAAGATAATTTGATGGTATTCGAGGAATAATCACCGAAAATTCAAAGAAATTCAAAGAAATTCAAAGAAATTCAAAGTAACTGCGACTGAGCTTGAGAAATCTGGTCGTACTCGATTTCACTGAAATTATGCGGGATTCTCAAAAAATTTCTGAAATTACCTTGTTTTTGTGAAGGAGCTTTTCCCTGATGTAGTACTGCCGAATATGATATCAGCAGTGCAACAAACATTTGCCTCATGGCCTGTCATTTTTATATAAAAGATGTAGGACCCTTCCAATCATCTTACTTTGCTTCACAATGCGCAAAGGCAATCCATCGAGGAATTTGACTCAAGACACCGAAACAACAGCTCGTGCAAGCAAACCACTCAGGATATTCGACGCTGTTATCGGAGAGATTGCAAATGTATGCAGGCCCTCCTTTCGATCGGACCCGAACCAATCCCATTCTACAGGTACATCCACATGCAAAGATGGTACTGGGTGTGTTGTGTTATACAGCCAAAGTATGTTTTCGTTTTCTCTCCCCCTATCTCCCATTGTTATTCAGCAATTCATTTGTGCAGATTATTCTAGCTCAAGTGGATCGCGACGCAGCGATCGTCACTGGTTCTTTGGATATCACTGTTCGGCTGTGGGATGCAGCGACGGGGAAGCCAGTCGGTCAGCCCTTGCGGAGGCACACTGATTCAGTAAACTCGGTCTCGTTCTCGTCGGACGGTACTCGCATCATCACTGGTTCGTCGTTCAAAGGAGATGGTGGTCTCCCTGGAGGGGGCGATGTAGCCGCAGTGCTGTCCAACAGCCCCTGTTCAATATCTGTTTCGTCACATTTCTGTCCAGTTCTTAACTACTCTCACCTACCTGTTATTTCTGCAGTTGCTTGATGTCGCCAGAGGCCGAGTACTTTGCTACCTAGTTCTTTATCCCTGTTTCCCCGCCCCCATGTTTGCCTGACACTCGCTGTTCATTGGGCCTTACATACCGTTGTTAGTCGTAGAGTTACACTATTGTTGTTGGAACCACCAGACTTTGATATTGTGATTTTGAACGCACTCTTCTCTATCGTACCGTTGTCTTCGAGCCTCACACGTAACGTCACAAAGAGCCTTTAGTCATAATATCTCTTCAGTCTCTGCGCTTTCATTGCAAGTCAACCAATGTATCCAAGGAGTTTTCCCATCCTCGCAACCGATTCCCGTGACCGGATATCCCAGACCTCAAGGCAGTTCCACATATCCAACTTCACTGCAAGCTTGTTCGAATCAGTGGAGAATCGAACTGCATCCACCGAACCAATATCCCCGGACGGACCAGCCACCAGTTTCAACTTGCCACACCAGCAGTGACAACCCATCGACTATCCCTTGATACTGCCACTGCCAACACCTTCTCCTCACAAACACCCTGCGCTTCCTTAATCTCCTTGCCCGCCTTCAGATCCCATTGCCGAGTGGTCCTGTCCCCAGATCCGTTGATCATTCGCTGGCCATCTGGAAAGTAGGAATCCGCTCTCCATGCTATTGATATGTCAGAATCGATTTCGTAGCGGCTGTTTTCGTCGACGTGGAAGCCATGGCTGCATCTCTGAGCGAAACCGTAAAGTAGGCAAGGTATTCTTTGGATGCGTTGAAAAGATGCCAAGGTGAGGATCTCCGGTGTCAATCTGCTATGTAACTGATGGTGGCAGCGATTCGAAGATGGGCCGTCTGGTAAGGCCAAACATCAATTTATCCACGCTGGAGATATGTATGAGGATTTGGTATTACCAGAGGTTCCGGTTACCAGCGGTGAAATTCTGGAGCGATGAACTAGATGAACGATGAATTCCTGAATGTGAGTGCAACCATTGGCCTTATGTGAGAACACAAGGCATGCCGATTCCATCAGAGATGCAGCTGTGCGTGCGCTGTGGATCGTGTTGAAGTGTATACATCGGTGCTTCCTCATAACGGACTGAGAAGCTGAACAGAAGGAGTCTGAGGACATTGTTGTTGTGCTCATTTGTGGTCGTTCAAGTTCCCATCGCAGCGAGTACATTCAAAGTGGCCTAAAATCTGAGAAAATAGAGTGAGACGAAATATGTAATTCACTGTGTTCACTGTACAGTACAACGTGTAATCGCAATGTCCATAACGAAGGCGGTGAGAACGTGGGCACCATGAAAACGATGCATGTAAGGATCGTGTGAGCTGTGAGGCATGAACAATCAGTTGGAGGGAAATGGCACCGGGCAAGAGCAAGCGAGCGGAGGATGATCGATGAAATTGAGGCAATGCGAAGAGTAGGAGCTAAGATGACCAGTTCCGGCACGATAGATGTACAATCAAGAAGTTCTTCGATAGTCGATTTCCGGAGACTTGACAGGAAGAGTCTATTGAGTCTGCATTGAACTCGTGATAAATATTTGTGTGACAATGTGAATCTTTGTAAACGAGACTAGGAAAAACAGACCGACTCACGAAGCTGTTGGAGGGCGTTATGATGAGCCTCTGAAGAACTGTCCATGGGTGAATGTCAAGGCTGCGGAAGGAGGTCATGAAAGCATGCAAGAAACCCCCAAAGGTGGGTGTATCGTACATCATTTGCAATCCCTGCAGTGGGTGATGATTCAGCAGATGGCTGGAAATGGTATGAACAAGGGCCAACCGAATGATCGCAGTTCCAGACGAAACGCCCCTTCCATGAGCGCTGTATCATGGAGAAGTACTATAAATATCACAAGACGGAGAAAAAGAGCAAGTACCTCATTATATCGCCGGAAGAGATCTTGGCCAACACTCCACCTAGCCTCAGTACTTTACAGTGCATCAGAGATGGCCTGTATAGATTCTAGATTGAGGAAAGCGCATCGGTAGCTGTATCAGCTTGGCTCGTTTTTTGAGTGTCCCAAAATTTGCTGCTCAGATGGAGCTCAGGCGATAGGATCAATGCACCACCGAAGGCATGCACCTCTTGTCGAATGCCAACAGGCGTTGAAAAATTGCTGGCTGATTCTGGTGAGACGCAACAGCAGCACACATTAACTTAGGGATCTCACTTGGAAATGATACACATACCTGAGGACTCCGTTTTTTGCGAACGAAAGGTGGAATCAACAGGGAGCCGGGTACCTGTCACATCTGTCTAGATGTCTTGACAGACTGACGCATCGAGATGACGAGCGCGTCAATGAGTGCCTTCGGGCAGATGTCGGAACGAACGGTACGAGGTTACAAATGAGTACAAGACATCGAAACAAATCAACAGAAACAATGGCGCTTGCAGAACTGGTCCAGAAAGAGGTACGAAAAATGGCATAGATTTTCTACAGATTGGAAAAAGCTCTGAGGATTGATGACGAGGCGGAACAGGTTGACAGGACCAGAATCGTTCAAGATAAGCCTAATCTGAATCGTGCCTTCAATAGCATTAATCCTGCAAATGAGAAAGGCCCACCTCGCTGATACGCAGATGAAGCCAAAATGACATACTGCATTTTGCTGGCCGTCCCTCGCTAATGCCAATCCGTCAGGTCTGGCGCCAGCTTGTTCTGAGCCTAAATTGGTCCCACACGCGTGACTGGGATGATCAGAGCTTGAGTTAAGGGACATTGCACAGTGATGTACCCACCTAGAATCTAGCCATATGGTAGTCTGTGAACAAGTCCCATACACTGAAACAGTAAGCCGACATCTGACACAACTGAAGGGGAGTAAAGAAACAAGAAGTAAATCGCGAGCGAGCGCACACATAAACGCACAAGCATTTGCGACCCGACTAACCACGAGAGTAAAGGGGCGTGCTTAAGGAGACAAGCAAGCTGGTTGGGGAGAAGGCAAGAGAAAGCCAGGAGAATGGGCAGGCACAGCTTAGACGCATGGACCTGCAGCCTTCTCGAACATGTCCGAGTTATAAAACACATCTACTGATTCCACCTCCCGCCAATGAGATTCTCCAAGAATGCCTTCTTGTTCAGCGACGCTTCGTAAGAGATGCGCCAACCTCAATTTAATCATCGTTTGGGCGACAACTTGGGAGTCCGCGATCACACTTGAGTGAGGTGTAGTCATGATATAGAGGCAGTGAGATTTGCCCAGTGCGCTGCTTTATGAGAGAGTAGATACGATACTTACCTCCCGGTCGCCCCAGAACACGTATCTCTCACTTTCAACATAACAACTCTAATATCATGTCCATCAACAATTGCACTATCCAAAATCCTTCTCACAGACGATGTTCGAATAATACCCAAGCCAACAACTACAAAGTCAGTATGCGTCGGCAACACGAGTAGCGATGGGTGAGAGTGGGTAGGACCAGAATAAGTGGCTGGGGATTGGGATTGGGAGCCCTGGAGAGTGCTGGATGCGCGCTTGGAGGGTTTGGATGATGTGGAGGTTGTCAAGGAATTCAGTTAATGCTAGGCGGATGAGGGTGTTGCCTATCGCGGGAAGGAAGGAACCAATGTGGTTGTGGTGCGCTTGCAGTTTATCATGTTCTCTGATTTCCTTGCAAGTTTGGTGCTGTTAGCCCTCTATGGCTCGATAAGTTCATGGAATTTGGTCGTCTTATATGTTGCAGACTCTGTCGTATACACCAAGTCCGTGGCCTGTGTGTATCCCCGTCATAATCAACATCGTCAACAACCAAGTAAACTGACTCACCTAGCTGTGTGTTGGCAGCGTCTGTTATCATAGGACTTGGTATCCGTGGGTTAACAATATCATACTCACAGTAGAGTGTACCTGCCTTGAGCACTTCTTCTGGAGCAACAGTGCCTTGAGGTTGGGAGAAAAAAGACATTTAGTACAGATTCCATAGCAAATGTTGTGGATTTTGTAAGAAGGTGAACATGCACCTGAGGAATAGTCAGTATCTGTGTATTTGAATCAAATGAAGAATGATGCACCCTTGGAAGTTGGCAGCACTTTGGCGATGTTCACACGGTGCGTTAGACCCTATTTTTATGTTGTGAACAAATGGTCTGTGAGACCACTAGTTCCGTCAGGATGTCTCTCCCTAGTTTCATAGGGCCGTCCAGAGTTTACTTGTGAAACCTCTTACAGAGGGTGAGGCTATCCTCGTCTCCAGATCCTCCGCGCCTGAGGCCTGATGTCCGGTCCTTCACACATTGCAACCTCCCTTCTTTTCTCTCTCAGTATCTGTCTGTATTGAACCTGCACCCGTTTATGTTTTCTTAGGTCCATTCAAGTGAAAGAGATCACTCGGCAAATGTTGCTACTCAGCTGTTGTGTTTCCAAATTGGTGATTCCTCGACAATGCCAAATATTCCCATGTGGAAGCAGTCAGCAGATATACGAAGATTGTTGTGATGCTCTACTATATATTGCTCATTTGCTCATCGGTTCTCTGATGAGCGGCTTGAAGCCAGGCCGTGCACATCACCACCTGAAAGTTGAAACGAAGGTGTCGTGTTTGTTGACCTCACTAGATGAAAGGGGTTATATATATGGTGATGAGTACAAGTTGACGATCCGATTATCTAATGAATTGGTGAGATCGCCTTAGTGGATGCTACTTACTATCACTCCTGGGGTTCTGCAACATTTTCAATAAATCTTTTGTAACTCCTCGACCACATCACATTTTATTCTACGGATTTGCACCACTATATATTCATAGCTGCTCTATACGAATATGATTTTTTCTGATTTTAAGGATTTTGTGGTGGAGTGTCGGACGATGGCCGAGAAAATTCAGGGTCTGACTGGTATTCTGCAAAACATGGTCACGTCGTGTCACACATCGGCACAGCGGCGGCACCATCAATTTTCACTCTCCGAAGACTGTCGAAGTTGTGCAATCACTGCAATGCGCGTCGTTGTGCAAAGTTTTGAAAACGAATACTATTGCGGATCGTGGTTCATATAGTAATTATTGGGATTATAATGGTACTGTTGATACAGTCCTGACTCGTACAGCTAGCCTGCATTTAACATTACTAGAGCCCCCAATGTCATACATCTGCGCTCCACCACCAACTCGAAAATCCTGAGACATACTAGCGAGAGGTCTACCAACCAGTGCGAAGTGAGGGTGAAGAACAGATGGAGACCGAGGTACAGAATGGTGCATTGGATGATATGGAGGTGCATGGCTGGGTGGAGGTAGACTCGGATCCATGCCTAGCATTGAGGAATGAGCGACAGGCTGCGGTGAATACCTGGATGGTTGGTGAATCGAATTTGGGGGAATTATATCTTGCGGGAATTCAGGAGCAACATTGTCGTTTTCGAGGCGGCGCCTGCGAGACCGAGTGAGATTAAATAAACCTTCATAGCGTTGATTTTTCTTGAGTTCCGGGTGGTCGTTAAAGTGCTGTAAAATTCGCTGTAACAATTCAGCTTTCTTCTGAAGGCTACACCGGCGGTTTGGAGGCATTGTAAGGATGCGAGAATGAGATGACACGACGTGATGCGACTGGATGCTATGTATCAAGCCGAGTTTGCCGCTAGAGGAGATTGAATTTCTTACACACTCTCCTATCTGCTGTCACACTTTCATACATGTCGTCAATTATCTGTCTATAGCATCTTAAAACAAGAGAATGACCTCTATCGAAATTGTGTTCTGATACTCTGACGAGGTGTTTGATGTGCTCCAGGTGTAACTTTTTGAATATCTCTCTAGGATCTATGGGATCTGGATCATTTATGATTATACAAGGTTGCAAATCACCACTATTCCGTCTCTCGCAGCTGCAACACTGGAGAAATTTTTGTTCTACTTGG
This sequence comes from Suillus subluteus, assembly GCA_016647755.1. Lineage (NCBI taxonomy): Eukaryota > Fungi > Basidiomycota > Agaricomycetes > Boletales > Suillaceae > Suillus > Suillus subluteus. The sequence continues at coordinate 586,700 of JABBWI010000006.1, forward strand.
ACAGTACATCATATATAAGTATCCTACATGCACCTGAATTTTTTCGAGGTGATTCAAGCAGCGCATTGAGGTGTTTTGAACATTTTGCATATTACATACCAGTTGCAGATTCCCAGGAGTGATAGTATGTATGACATGGGGATGATTCAAATATTCAATATTCAGGTAGGGAGAGGGGCCTTGGGAAACTCAGCGTTCGGGATTACTAAGCAACTAGTGCCGACGTTGCCGCTGCGTTGTCTTCCTTGCTTACGCCCCGGCCTCAGCATGGTCGCCACAAAATCATTCTGACCTTTCTTGCTGACGTACTCGATCCCGGGCCCCGGCAGTACTTAGCAGTCACATCCCAAAATTCTCCTTCTTCCAGATCTAGAGGTAATTGTAGGCTATGATCCGACACGTTCATTTATTTTCTCCGGCCGCACCGGGATAACCTATGACGGAAGTCGATCAGGTTAGCAAGCAGGCCAAAGACACCAACTGACAGTAACGACACGGTGTCGATAAATTTATAACTGGGTTCTCACTTTGAGCTCACTCTTGGATCTCGCTGAGATCCAGGATGCGATTTGAAGACAAGGTTATCCTTGGACGTTGAATATTGGCTTCTTGGAGTACGGAATGCGACACGTAGCCTAGGAGGCATGACTGGCAAGACGGGATAATGAGGCCAGCGTAACACGGGAACTAAACGGTGAGAAATTTGCACGGCGCGGCAGTCAGAATGACGCTATGACGTAGCAGGATATGGGTTCAAACAAGGTCACTGTGAAGTGAACGGGAAACATGGAAGGCATGCGGTGAATTATTGTCAGTTCGTTGTATATTCAAGACAATGACTAACGGAATGCACTCCAGACGCTCAGTCTATACTGTATATAAGCTGTGGCGGGAAACGCATGCAGAAGCACATTCGGATAAGCAAAAATTCCAGTGCACTTCAAGACTGAATTGACTGGAAAGTCCATTGCACCCTGGTGAATGCGCGTCGGGTCCTGTTGAGAAACATCGAATCGTAAGTGATGACTTCGGACTGCCATGGGTGAAAAGCCTTGTTGGCATTGCGCTTGGTAGTCGTTGAGTATGTTTACATTTATCGCTCCGTCACGCTATGACTAATTATTCCGAACCGTACGTTTTGAACGATATGACACAGTTTGACACTTACTCGTTTATTCATGCATACCAGTCCGAAGGCAGAGGGCCTATTTCGTCCAAAAATCAAATTGAAAACGATCACGCTGGGTCGCTAGCAAGGTCACCACGCTGGCATAGTACCCAGGGGTATACCCTATGTATCATACTCGAAGCTACTTCAGATCCAAAGGTATGTTTAATGCCACGTAACTTATGCCGCGTCGCGACCGCGTTATTTCACCTGGCCCAATCCACGGACCACAGGTATATCAAAAAGGAACCTGTCTTCCTTCGTCCGACCACTAGTAAAGGAGACTGGTAGGGCGGATGATCCGACATGGATATGAAATTTTCGTTTGCGGATGTGTGCGCTCCTGGCGGTTTCAGTTACTGACCTTAGTCATCGAAATCAGAACCGGATTGAACGGTACCCCGAGCCATATATTGGCAACGATGGTCGCAAGCAGGCGTGCAGGGCTGTCCCGACCCTCAACACGGCCACTGTTCACGAGCCAAAATGGGCATGAAGTGCCGCCTGCGAGTCATCAATTGGTCTTCCATTTGCGAACGATATATATTTATGGCCAACGTCTTTCTCAAAGTGCTTCGGCCTATTTGCTGTGCTGTTCTTATAAGTATATCTTCCTATCTTGATCATACTATGGTCACGTCTCACGGTCCAGCTATTCCTCAGGCCTCGGTTTAAGTGCTATGTATAATTCATCTGAGGACTGCCGCATCTGATGCACAAGTCCGTTCTTCTGGCATCCAATCACGTTTCGTCGCCTAGAAAACTGTACTTTGTGATCCTTTATCCAGAACCTCCGAGTCATGCATCCTTGTTGTTGATATTCCAATCCAATCGTTCGATTTGGAGTTCACTTACTTTCCTCATTGGTGGGCTTGCAAAATAAGTACTGCCATAATTTTCGTGAGTCCTGCACGCCTTAAGAGCGATTTAACCTCAGTCCTAGCGCTACGCCGCGGCTGTTTCTGACATCTTCATTCTCTTGATATCACTCTAGAGCGATACCAGCTCACTTTTTCCGCGGCTTCGAAGAGTTTGCGGTGGATGATGGGATTGAACGTGCAGCGTCCCTTTGTAAGGTACTACAACTCAGTACTCCCATGCCTACTACAAAGGCTAAGGCGGCGATATAAAGTGTTACCGTCGCTGCCTTAGCCTTTGTAGTGGGCATTCTATGCGCTTGTTGTCAAACAAGTTCCCTACATTGGCACTTGACGGTGAGTTTACGCCACTTTTATCCCCAGGGTCAGTCGTGACTGCGGATGTTTGTGAAAATCAAGTTTGTATATCAGGCAACTTCGGTGACATCTATGTTGACGTTTGGCATTAGGTATCATCATATTTGTAACCGAGGATAGGTGGCAGTCATCTTATGATTTTGTTCATCTATGAACTCATGACGCCCACCTCGGAACTTTGATGCTTGGGTTCCAGGCAGTGCTCCTATTTCTATTTGAATGCAATAGTTCGGCTCCGCTGGCATCCTGTTAAAGCTCTTGTACTACCGCTCTAAAGCAGCTGCATACTTGACTTTCGATAGTTTGAAGCTATACTCGCAGACCTCTTTACGTGGTGGCACGCAGTGTGAAATTTCTAATCAAGCGATGTATGTCATAGGCTGTATTGCCTGGGAAGCTCACTGTGTTTAATGACATCTGGTGGTCGCCGATGCCGTTCACTCTTTCTTATCAGCAGACCTGAATTGGTGTCGATGCGGTACCTGGAACAATTTCTCACCTTCCCGAGGCGACTGGCCGTGAAGGCTCCTGTCACCGAGGAATCATAGTGCCTACAATCTCCACCCATGACCTGCACCCACCCAACCTTCTTCAAAGGTGTGAGCGGGACATGTCCGAGAAAGCATACCGCCCGCCATCGCAGTGGAGCTTGCTGCGAGTCCTCGAGGCTGAGGTCTGCAAACTGCCTATGTCGCTACCCTTTTTGGGTGAGCCCACTTCTTGGTCTTGACTGGCGATCTATCGTGCAGTCCCAATCCGTGAGTTTTCCTGACTATAATAAGGATATTCTCCACACGTCAGTGCTCTTTCTCCGTGTTTTTCGCTGCTGATACGCTGTGGGTACAGTCCATCAGAGTTATTCCAGGTCTTTGACATCAGCGAGAACTCCCGAAGAAGTAACATTAGCAAGCAGAGAAGGAACATGGGTGCTTATGTGGATCACGCCAGATTCGACAAATCTCGATGGGCCAGAATACATTGTGGTAGTTGGCCACTGTCAGTCAGATATGGAAAATTTTGTTACTTCGCACCGTAAACGCAATACAATTGTCGCAGGTGCTCCGTCACAAGGAGAACAAAGACCGAATGTCTAGACGGTGACCAGCTATGATCGACCAACAGGCACCGAGCGCCAACCTGCGCCGACTTGCTTTTGGAGATGAGTCGACAACGAACTTATCAGTCACTCTTGCAGACTGGTAATCACAGACAGCTTCATCATAGTCTCGTGCTAGTAACAACTGGAGCACTGACTCACAATTCAGGGTATATCAACTCATCAACTGGATGCTTTGACTCGAATATAGCGATCGGGCTCGGGATTCGGGAAATGGCATACGTTGCCACTTCCGCGTTTGCGGCATCTCATGCGATAGCATCGGACAACTCGAGGGTGACTCGAAAGGAGGACTGCGTATTATTTATGGTTGCGGCGCGTTAAGAGGATGGTCCATGATGAAACTTCTGGAATTCCTGACTAGCTTGCTGGGTGAAGTGAGGTCCAGGGCTGCCAGAGCTTGTGGAAGCATGTGGGCACTCGGCAGTGTCATCAGAATTACGTGTGCATGTGTGAAGCGTAGCTAAGCCAAATAAGGCTATCGGATGGTGGCGGTACAGGTTAACGTTTGTGATTTCCGGCATTCGGGAAATTATTTCAGTGGAGTGCCTATTAGGAGCACGCTTGTCAGTAATATTAGTACTAACGTTCAATGCGGCTTGATGCGTCCGCGTCATGGCTCGGGTATTAGTTTTTTGTACCACCATATATAAAAACCTTCCGTTCCTTCCTGTATACTGCCAGTATCTACTCCCACCTTCAAGTTTCCCCTCAGCATGCCTATTCCAGGCGGCTCTGATGACCCCTCTCCCCTCAACCACACCTTACAGCCTCATTCCAATGATACAAGTGCAACTTCATCGATCGATAAGGTCTACCCTACCGGCGACAACCATCGCACTCTGGACGTTAAGAACACCCTCGAAATAACTCCTAATGAATCCGAGCATCGCAATTCTACTTTAACCATAGTTGGGAATGAAGATTTCAACTTCGAAAAACATCTGAAGGACATCATCAGGCGGTGAGTTAGGACGATTTCATGAACGTCTGGCTATGACCTACAATTAATTGTAGACGTGATGAGGAAGAAATAAAATGGCGCGAGCTCGGTGTCGTGTTCAATGACCTCCGTGTGGTAGGCATTGGTGCGAGAGCATCATTGCAACCGACTATGGGGTCATTATTTAGCCCTACCTCCCTCTTGCGCACAATTAGTGAAGCTCGTCATCCACATGTGCGGGATATATTGTCAGGCTTCGAAGGCTGTCGTTGCACCTGGCGAAATGCTACGTGAGCATTTCCCATTTTCACCGCATGTACTTCATGAAACATGATTCTTTCAGTCGTTCTTGGCAAACCTGGATCAGGATGCAGCACCTTCCTTAAGACCCTCGCTAACCAGCGTGGGGAGTATCATGCTGTTGAAGGAGAAGTAGAGTATGATTCATTTACGCCTCAAGATATCCATAACCACTACCGCGGAGACGTCACTTATTGCCCAGAGGACGACATTCACTTCCCTACTTTGACGGTTGAGGAGACATTGTCTTTTGCCATCAAAACCCGTACACCTCAAACCCGCTTCGCCGATCAGTCAAGGAAGCAATTTAATTCCGAATTTTTGGATGTTCTCCTCAGAATTTTCGGCCTTCGACACGCTCGGAAAACCGTTGTCGGTAATGCCGCGATTCGCGGTGTTTCTGGTGGAGAGAAAAAGCGTGTTTCCATTGCAGAGGCACTGTCTTGCAGAAGTATGATTGGAGCATGGGACAAGTAAGCTTCTAATATTTTTTGCTGCTCTGACTTTAACTGAGAACTTTTAGCTCCACTCGCGGTTTAGATGCCTCTACTGCGCTTGAGTTTGTTCAAGCTTTGCGTCTGAGTACTGACATCGCACGTCTGACAAGTATCGTGTCCATTTACCAAGCCGGGGAGCAATTGTATGAGCTCTTCGACAAGGTATGTGTCATCGCTGAAGGCCGGATGGCCTATTTTGGGTCCGACCAAAGCCGCCCGTCAATATTTCATCGATATGGGCTATGAGCCTCATAATAGGCAGACTACGGCAGATTTCCTCGTTGGTGGTGCGTTCTATCGCCTTTATCATGTCTCGCTCGCGTCCCTGATCATCGATCATCAGTCACCGACCCAATTGGCCGGAAGATTAGGTCAGGGTTCAAAGGCACCGTTCCTAGAACAGCAGAGGAGATGGCCGCCCATTTCCGGGCGTCTCAGCTTGGCCATCTTAACCGTCAGGCAATTGACGAGTATCGGGCACTTCATGTTGGCAAACCTGACCGGAAAGCTGCATACCGGCTGAGTGCAGTTATGGAGCATTCTGATCATGCACCTAAGAACAACTCGTATACTATATCTATCCCTATGCAAGTTAGGGCTGTGATGGTTCGCCGCATGCAAATTATTAAGGGCGACTTGTCCGCGCAGGTGGTACAACTATGGTATGTTTTGATACGATATTCATCATATGACGTTCTGATTCCACTTTATCAATCAGTGCCCAGATCTTCCAAGCCATCATCATGGGCGCAGTCTTTTTGCAATTGCCTGATGCAACCTCGGGCTTTTTCTCTCGGGGAGGTGTTTTGTTCTTGTGAGTGTCTTATTCGGCCATGCCAAGGGACGATCTGATATCATGCAGCGCCCTCTTCTTTGGCGCAATATCTGCAATGGCAGAAATTCCCGCTCTGTTCACCCAACGCCCTATCATATTACGTCACCATAAAGCAGCGATGTACTACCCCTTCATTGAAGCTTTTGCTCATACAGTGGTAGACATCCCCATCACGTTCATAATTCAAGCTGTTTTCTGCGTCGTTCTTTACTTCATGGTTGGCCTTCAAAGATCAGCATCCCAGTTCTTGTGAGTGCATGCTGCGTCTCTCGATATGAAGCGCCATCGACTGATATTGGTCTATAGTATATTTTTCTTGATAGTCTTCACCATGACTATTACGATGAAGGCGTTCTTCAGGATGCTCGCGGCCAGTTTCAAGGAGGAGTCCGGTGCAACGTCCTTGGCTGGTATCTCCGTACTACTTGTTGCTCTGTACACCGGTTACACCATTCCTCGCCAAAGTATGCCAGGCGCCCTCAGATGGATAACATATCTTAATGTGAGCATGTGTTTCTCTCTGTTCATGATCTGAGCTAAACCGCTTGATGAAGCCTCTTCGTTACGGCTTTGAGTCGATCCTGACAAACGAGTTCCACACACTGAACGCTACTTGCACCACTCTTGTTCCTCAAGGTCCAGGATACGAGAATATTTCTTTGGCGAACCAGGTTTGCACGACTGTCGGATCACTGCCTGGCATGAGCACCGTAGATGGCAATAGTTTTGTGAACCTGTCGTACGGCTACTTGTATAGTGATCTCTGGAGAGTAAGTTGATCGTCTAATCACAATTGTGCTCGCTGAGATCTTATACTCTGCAGAATTACGGCATCATCATTACCTTTGGAGTTGGCTTCTTCGTGCTCTTGCTCATCGCCGCGGAGTACAACACGAACTCCGCGTTTGATACCGCGGTGACCCTCTTTAAGCAAGGGAACGCGTGCAATGGAAGTGATTGCCACCACGGAAGATGAAGAGAAATCGAGCAAGCTGTCCACCCGGACCACCATCTTTGGACAGTGGCGCACCTGCATCCTATAGTCCACTCGAAAAGCCAGCAACCAATGATGTATTTACCTGGCAGCACATTCAATACGTCGTATCGGTGTCAGGCGGAGAACGGCGCTTGCTCGACGATGTCTCTGGGTACGTTGCACCTGGAAAGTTAACGGCTCTCATGGGTGAATCCGGCGCTGGAAAGGTTCGTCGCATATATTGTTTTAGGATTCTTCGTTCAACTTCTTATGACAGACGACGTTGCTCAATGTTTTGGCTCAACGGGTCGATGTCGGGGTTGTCACGGGAGATCGGTTCGTCAACGGGCAGCGTGTTCCCGCAGACTTCCAGTCTCAGACGTGAGTGAACTTCCTACTAGTCAAGATCTTTCGTTGATATTCCTTGCAGCGGCTATTGTCAACAAATGGACACTCACTTGCCGCAAACAACTGTTCGCGAGGCTCTTCTGTTCTCTGCTCGCCTACGACAACCTGAGTCTGTCCCATCTGCGGAACTTGAATCATAGTATGTTCATATTTATTCACCACACACGTACAACTGAGAGTTGTGGATAGCGTGGACAAGTGCCTTGTCATGTGCGGCCTCGAAAATTATGCTGACGCTATCGTTGGATCACTGGGTGTTGAGCACCGCAAGCGTACTACCATCGGGGTTGAGCTCGCAGCAAAGGTACATCCTTTGGAGCTACATTTTCGATGTCGTGCTGACAGTTTTAAAGCCCAAACTACTTTTATTCCTTGACGAACCAACGTCCGGCCTCGATTCGCAGTCCGCCTGGGCAATCATGACGTTCCTTCCGTGAACTAGCAAACAATGGACAGGCCATTCTTTGCACGTGAGTATGCTGGATTTGGGATTTTAATGCACGCTTAATTGTTGTAACCAGCATTCACCAACCCTCTGCCGAACTCTTCCAGGTGTTTGACAGACTACTGCTTCTGCGCAAGGGTGGTCAGACCGTTTACTTTGGTGATATCGGCGATAAATCCTCGATTATGCTGGATTACTTTGACCGCAACGGAGCTACTCACTGTGACGCAGAGGCTAATCCGTAAGTTGCTTCGTCTGCATCTCTGAAATGTCTTTCATGTCGTTATCCAAGTGCTGAGTACATGCTCGGATACCATTGGGGCCGGCGCAACCGCGAATGCCTCTGTCGACTGGCATGACATTTGGAAGGGATCTCCGGAAGCTGCCGAACTTCAAGCACAGATCGAACGGATGCACGCTGAAGGTCGCGCACGGCCATCGGTTGAGACGGAACGTCACTCTGAATTTGCCACCTCCTGGATTCACCAAGCTGTTGTCCTAACGAACCGCAACTTCGTTGCCTACTGGCGTAACCCGACATACCTCCTCGCGAAGATTATTCTCAACATCGCGGGCGGTTTACTCATCGGGTTTACTTTCTTCAACTCTCAGGACACCTTGCAAGGGACGCAGAACAAACTTTTTGTGCGTTTATTCCATGCTCGCTCTAAGTCATGCACTAACTTCAGTGCAGTCAATTTTCCTAGCAACTGTCCTCTCTGTCCCCATAACTCAGCAACTCCAATCTGTCTACATTGATATCCGGTCCATCTATGAAATCCGCGAGCGACCAAGCAGAATGTACAGTTGGACTGCACTTGCTACGTCGCAGATCCTTGTCGAGATTCCCTGGAACATCTTTTGCTCCTCGCTATTCTTTGTCTGTTGGTACTGGACGGTCGGTTTCGCCACCGATCGAGCAGGCTACACATACTTGATGTATGGAATCGTGTTCCCCCTCTATTACACCACCATCGCAGAGGCGGTCGGAGCCATGGCACCGAACGCAGTGATCGCATCGTTGTTGTTCAGTACCGTATTTTCATTCGTGGTTATCTTGTGAGTTCAACTTGCTCTTTTTGCCGGTCAAATCGCTAACGCCTCTGAAGTAATGGTGTTTTGCAGCCTTTCCGTGCGCTGGGTTGGTGGAAGTGGATGTACAGGGTGTCCCCGTTCACCTACCTCGTCGAAGGCCTCCTGGGTCAAGGTCAGTGCACACTCTCTTCCGTTTGACTTTTACTAAGGCTTCCCTCAGCTATTGGTGGACAGTTGATCAATTGCGCGTCAAGTGAATTAGTGCAAATTAATCCTCCCAGCGGACTCAGTTGCGCGACGTATATGGATCCCTTCATATCTTTTTCCGGGGGCTATGTCACAAACCCCGATGCGACGAGTCAATGCCTATACTGTCCTTACCGAACCACCGATCAGTTCATGTACAGCAGTTTCAACATCTTGTATTCTCATCACTGGCGAAACACGGGCATTGTACTGGGCGTCGCCGTGTTCAATGTGCGTTCCTTTTATTTGACTGCCCTGCACGCGCGCTGATCAGTTTTAACTAGGTATGTGCCGTGTTCGCGTTCACATATATATTCCGCATCCGGAAGGGCAGCATATTCAGTCTTTTCAAGGGACGACGATAGAAATTATACCATTGCTTTTGCGAGGCTGTGTATTTAGAGTTTATATACGAGCGTTTGTAATGTCTTAGAGGCTATTGCTATTTCAGCTGAAGAAGCATTAATTTTAATGAGCAGTTTGAGATAGTCATATGTTCAGAACTGGTTCATGTGAGCAATGTAACAGCTTGGGTATGTAGGTAAATTTCCATAAGAGAATGCATAACACAGCGCTGATCACCGTATCGACAAAATCCCCGACCTCGTCGTCGAACTCGACCTCTCTTTCCCCTCTTTCTTTTTTTTCGCGCCCACCCCCTCCCATATCCTCCAAAACTTCAGATTCTCATCTCCGGCACCCGTGCACACGACGTCGCCCGCAGGCCCTACCGCTGTATATAGCACTCGCGAGTCGTGTGCATCCCGTATCTCTGCGATACGCTCGAGCGACGGGTACGCGTGCACCATAATTGCGTTTGTAGGGTATCCATGCGTCGTGAGGATTTCTTTTTTATGTGGTGACCAGATGATGGAGGTGACTTGGGACGGCGTTTTGAGAGAGTGTAGGCGGGCACCAGTGCCACTGTTCCAGACGTGAACAGTTGCGTCGTTTGTGCCACCGCCGCTGGCCAAGAGGGAAGATTGCCAGGGGCACCAAGCAATTGCCTACATAGTGTGTTAGATACGCCAAATATAATCGAGAGAATACGGCTTACCTTTACGGCTGCGGTATGGTTCCGCTTCGTCCACTTGGCTTGCCCGCGCGCGCCCTCCGTAACATCACCTACGCGTCCATCCCAAATATTGACAACATTGTCGTTACCTCCGCTCGCTAGAAGTTCGCCGTCCGCTCTCCACTTCAATCCGCAGACTTCTCCTGTGTGTCCAAGCAGCTCCATGACCTTGTGCCGAGGGACACGGACATCATGGTGCCATATACTTCCGTCCCCACATCCAGAGCTAAGTATGTGGGCGTTCCAAGATAGCACGGCAATTTGACCCTGGTGACCACCCATCGTCCGGAGCTTCTGTCCGGCTTCAACATCCCACAACTCAACTTCGCCAGTGCCGAGACCAACACCGAGGTAAGCACCATCATTCGAAAAATCAACCGAAGATACATATGTGCCCTCAGGCGCTTCACCAAGGTGAGAGACGACCCCCGTATCGGCTCGCCAGACGTACGTGCTCTCAGCAAGGGCGACAGCAACAATGTTTTGAATAGACCATGATACCAGATTGAGGTAAAAGTCATCAACCATACCTGGAGCATCGAGGACGCGCTCAGGCTGGGTGGGAATGCGGCGGGACTTGTTGGTTGTAGAGCTAGTTGACGAAGGGAGTTCACCTGGGCGTCCGTAGAGCGGACGAGCTAGTTCACGCTGCTGGGAAAGTGTGGAGTCTGAAGAAGACGCTGGGGGGGCCTCGTGGTAAGCTAGCACACGGCGATTGAGAGGGACACCTGTGGCAGCTGCAAGACGAGCTGTATGTCCTGGTGATACGGTTTTTGGGTTGAGACTCATGAGTTCGAGCGTGGCAGCGACGTCGTCGGCTTCGCGAGTAGTGATAAAACGATCACGGTTGTCACTGGTAGATTGTGTGCGCTCCCGAGTAGCAGGGGTTGATCTTGAGCGCTTGAGCTCTGGTCTAGGCTGTGATGTAGGGGGCAAGTAGTCGCGTGAAACGACGTCCAAACGAGTCTCAATGCCGCCTTTCCGGATGACTCCTCCACCCGCTTGTCGCTGAAATGAGTCTGAGACGGCAATGCCACCTCCAGTTGCGCGTTTTACGGGAGATGCTTGTCGCGATTTGGTGATGAATGGATTTGAGAGGTCAGCAGGATGAGATCGTTTCTGCGGGGAGATGGAGATACTATTGAAGGCAGAGATGATAGATGGAGTGAGCGGCGTCTTTGCATCTGAACGTGATCTATAGCGAGATGGTGTCTTGGGTATCGAGGTCATTGTGACGCACAGCGAGTACCACAATCAGAATGACAGAGCAAATGGAAGGCGCGAGCAAAAGAAGACAGCAATTGTGTGATTGACGCATGGTTTGAACTTTGTAGTATTTTGAACGTGTAGGCACGTGTATGTCACGTGCTTTGTTTTTCGGCTTGATTTCTGTCCACGTGCTTTGATTTTCGACGCGTGTCATGTGTCAGCCACTTTGGAAGTCCTTGTCAGCCAGCTTCCACTGAACATGAAAACAGTCCATGTACGAATAAGATACTTCCTTTTCTCTCTCGCAACCACGATCATTTTTATCTCCGTCGTTTTCACGACGATACCACGTTCATTACACTCAAGCGCCCGAATGACGTCCCTCAGAATCATCTTCATATCGTTTCTTCTCCTTATCAGCATAACCCACGGTAGTCCTATCGAATCACCCAGAGATGATGCCCAACAGGTAGAGACCGTCCCATTCACCGGGGTTAATCCTACAGATCCACGCCCGGCGCAAGGCCCTGATGGCCTCCGTCCCGCCTCAGCTGCAATGGCAATGATCATTGGCGCTGCCCAGTCCAAGGGGCATGATGCTCCCGGTACCATACTCACACCCTACGAGCAGTCTCACACAACCCCTACCGCTCCCACCGCTCTGTTCATTTCCCCCGCGACCCATGCGACAGCCTCGCCGACTCCCAGCTTCCGCGCCTCCGGAAGTACACCTGGGATCAGCCCCGCGACACAGTCAAATACCTCTCAGCGCAACGTCCTCGTCCTCGCTATCGTTGTCAGCACTGTCCTCGGCCTCCTGGTCTGCGTCACCGTCGGCAAGTACACTCTCGAGTACCTCCGGAAGGCGAAGCGCAAGTTACGGTTGTCCCAGGAATCTTGGGGACATAGGGAGAGGCCGTTCCCTCCTGAAGTGCCCGTGCCAGACACAGAAGCAGAGCGCCAGAGCTTGAAGACATTCTCGTTCCCTGGGCAGCCGGCCCGTACGGACGTGCATCTGTATGACCCCAACGAAGCATCATCCAAGCCCACCATGCGCACCCGGTTCAGTAACCTAATTGCATACACTGCGTTCAGGCACCGTGATCACGACAGCGTCACCACGCAAGACACTGCTTCCTCCGCGCCGTACCTTCTCAATGTCCCGGGCCATTCAGATCACTCTCGTACCAGGAGCGCACCCATCATCACTCACAATGACTCCATGGCTACTGTGAAACCTGCCAGGTCCACGGAATCAGATTGGGACATCGCCAGGTCGTCCTATCGTGTATCACATGCAAGTGCCAACATCCCAAGCTCCTTGCTTCCTTCTAGAGGCAGTAGGTTGTCCAGACTCGATTCGACGTGGTAATCCTGTCAATCCATTGTATTTCAGAAGCTGCTTCTACTATGGTCAGAATCACAGAAACAATAGCATGTAAAGGATCACGGAGACGTGGTATCTAATTACACAAATTATCGGATATATTGGATGAGAAAACGAACGAAATAGGTATGTGTGCAAGTGAGGGTGTATGAAATCATTAAGTTCAGATAAGCATGATGAATTATTTCCGGAGACTAGCAAGCTTCTGTTGCAGACCGGCTAGGGGATTGCCCTTGCGGATGCGGCAGATGTACGTGAGCATGAAAATTGCAAAAACCTACAAGGCATGCAGTTAGCTCAATAAAAATACTCCACGACAATGAGAACTTACGTTGAAAGCAGTAATACCGAGCATGATGCCCAAGTCGCGCCAGTGGTGAGAAGCCTCAATGTTGAACGCGGCAAACATATACTCGTCAGTCGTGCGATAAGGGCAGAACAAACACATGGACGTGGCGTTGGGGTCAGCGACATAGCCCCCGGCATATGATATGAATGGATCCAAGTATTCCGCACAAGTGGATCCACTGGGAGGGATAACGGGGACGAACTCTTGCTGGGCACAGTTAATGACAGTGCCACCAATAGCTAAATAAAATGTTATCAACCGTGTACAGACTTCGTTCAAAAGACGCACCTTGACCGAGCAGACCCTCGATGAAGTAGGTGAACGGGGAGACGCGGTACATCCACCGCCACCAACCAAGAGCGCGGTATGGTTGCAAGACACCGTTACTATAACACAGTTAGGAACAAAATCATATCACGCGCATCTGCAATACTCACAAGATGACAACAAACGAAAACAGTGCACTGAACAGGAGTGAAGCGATCACAGCACTTGGAGCCATGGAAGCGACTGCCTGCGCGATAGTGGTGTAGTACATGGGGAACACGATGCCGTACATGAGGTATGTGTATCCCGCGCGGTCGTTGGGGAACCCAACGGTCCAGTACCAGCAGAAAAAGAAGAGCGAAGAGCACATAATGTTCCATGGGAGCTCGGCCAGAATCTGGCTGACAAGGAGTGCAGTCCAGTTGTACATCCTGCTTGGGCGCTCTCTGATTTCATAGATAGACCGAATGTCGATGAACATCGTCTGAAGCTGCTGCGATAGCGGGACACAGAGCACCGAGGCCAAAAAGATTGCCTATCAAACAGGTTAAAAACTTCTGTGATGTAATGCAAAACACCACATACAAAGAGCTTGTTCTGGGTACCCTGGAGCGAATCGCTGGTCTTGTAGAACGTGAAGCCAATAAGTAAACCGCCGGCAATGCAAAGCGCAAACTTGGCCATGAGATAGGTTGGATTCCGCCAGTATGCCTGGAAATTACGCTGTGTGAGGGCCATGAGCTGGTGACGCCATGACGTCGCGAACTCGGTGGGGTGTGCTGCTTGAACGATGGGGCGAGCACGGCCTTCATTGTGGATGTTCTCGATCTCCTCTTGGAGTACGGCGGCCTCAGATGAATTCTTCCAGATGGAGTGCCAGTCAACCGAGGTCGACGCTGTTGCACCTGCGCCAATGACATCAAGCATATACTCGGCCCTGGAGTAAGCTGTCAACTCGAGAAGGGAAAATACAACCAGGAAACACATACGGATTAGCGTCAGGGTGACACCGAGAGGCACCGTTGCGCTCGAAATAATTAAGCATGGTAGAAGACCCTTCGCCGATGTCACCGAAGTACACAGTCTGACCTCCCTTCTTAAGGAGCAAGAGACGGTCAAAGACCTGGAACAACTCTCCAGAAGGTTGATGGATGCTACGCCAGGATTGAGTAAATGCGCTATAGTACTTGCCACGTCAGGCTTACGTGCAGAGAATGGCCTGGCCGTTGTTGGCAAGCTCGCGAAGGAACTTCATGATGGCCCAAGCAGACTGAGAATCAAGACCTGAGGTAGGCTCATCCAAGAACAAGAGAAGCTTGGGCTATATCACCACACCATTAGCACATCGTTCGACGGCGATACATAACAAGGGCGAACCTTGGCAGCGAGCTCAACGCCAATAGTTGTGCGTTTGCGGTGCTCAACGCCCAAAGACCCAACAACGGCATCAGCATAATCCTCGAGGCCGCACATGATGAGACACTTGTCGACGCTGAAACAATATTACGAGCCAGTGGCAAAGGAGCCAATGACAACTCACTATTCTGCCAACTCAGCCATAGGAACAGTCTCGGGTTGGCGAAGGTGGGCGGAAAACAGCAGAGCCTCTCGAACAGTAGACTGGGGAAGGTGAGTGTCCATTTGCTGGCAGTAGCCACTAGTAAATAATTTGCTTCAGTACTTAGAATCACCCGAATTTTCAAACGGTGCACGCACGTCTGTGCCTGGAAGTCCGCAGGGAGGGGATGACCACTGACTAAACGATCACCAGTCACGACACCGACATCAACACGCTGCGCCAAGACATTAAGGAGCGTAGTCTAGAAATATGTTAGACGGTAATGACATTGGGACATCAAAATGCCTTACCTTTCCAGCACCCGATTCACCCATGAGGGCTGTCAGTTTTCCAGGAACGACAAAACCAGAAACATCGTCCAAGAGTTTACGCTGTGTTCCTCCGGAGATGGGGACCGTGTATTGCAAATGCCTCCAAGTAAAGACGTCCGTTCCTGAGGGCCTATCGAGTTCTACAGGGCTGGCACCTGTACTCGAAGGTCCAGCAGGTTCAGGGTGAGCGCCCTTCTCTTCATCTTTAGACTCATCAACAGCCTCAGCGGCGCGCGTACCCTGCTTGAAAAGCGTGACAGCGGTGTCAAATGCAGAAGCGGTATTGAATTCAGTCGCAGTGAATAGAATGACGAGGAAGCCAACAAAGAAGACACAGACGACACCAAAATCCTTGAATAGCACAAATCAGTGGATCTTTATGCCGGAGAATCATTTACGGACTTACCCTCCAAAGGTTGCTGTAGTAGTAGTCATAGGACAATTCCGCGAAGAGGTTGCCGTTGACATAATCCTGACCTGGCTGGGCACCGACCGTAGAGCACACCTGGTTCGCCAACGAAATATTTGGATACGCGGGACCCGAGGGGATGAGCATTGAGCAGGTGCCATTCAGAGTGTGGAACTCGTTCATCAGCAGAGCCTCGAAACCATAGCGCACGGGCTACACAATAGCTGTGAGCACGCAAACCTATGATTAAAATCCAAAAACGCACGTTGATATACATAATCCAGCGAAGAGCAGCGGGAATGTTGGGCTTAGGAATGGTATACCCAGTGAAGAGCGCCACCACCACCACCACGACACCAGCAAGAGACGTAGCTGCAGATTCAGTCTTAAAGCACGCGGCAACCATTCTAAAGAATGCCTTCATAGTTGTAGTCATAGCAAAAACGAATAGGAAGAAGATGCTGTATCTGCATTCAGCGAGGCTCGACAGTTGTATCAAATGCAAGACTCACAAGAATTGAGAAACCGTTCTCTGAAGGTCGACCAGGAGATATAGAATAACCGCGAACACAGCTTGAATAATGAACGTGAACGGGATATCGACCATTGTGTGTGCGAAACTTTCGATGAACGGGTAGTACATCGCTGCCTTGTGGTGCCGGAGCACAATTGGACGCTGAGCGAAGAGAGCCGGAATTTCTGCCATGGACGATAGTGCACCGAAGAAGAGAGCGCTGACGACAAGTTAAATATATGCATAAGCAAATTTGGAAGCAAAATACTCACAAGAACAAGACACCACCACGAGAGAAGAAACCAGAGGTTGCATCAGGTAGATTCAAGAACACAGTGCCCATGATGATGGACTGGAAGATTTGCACACTGGAGCAAATCTAATGGTCAGATGATTGATGGACTAAAATTGGCGGCACACATACGCAAGGTTAACGGCTACAGTGCCCCAGTCTCCCTTGATGATCTGCACGCGGCGCACCATGACGGCTCTAACCTGCATAGGAATAGAGATTGTATACGAGTGGCTCTTTGGAGCTGTGTCAGCGTGCTCCATTACGACACTCTGCCTGTATGCATCCTTGCGCTCGGGCTTCCCGACATTGTGGAAGCGGTAATTCTCAACGGAGTCGCGGTTTACCTGACCAAGAGAAGAAGCGAGGAATGCAGCAGCCATCTCCTCTGATGTTCCGGGAACTTTGCCCTCGAAACCGTCACGAATCTTACGCCCGCTCGGGTTAGTCACTGGAAATCACTGCATAAACAACGAAATCTCTTCTAAACCAAACATGGAACATACCGGACACGAGGAAATCAGCAGTGGTCTGCCTGTCTTGCGGTTCGTATCCCATATCGATGAAATACTGACGTGCATCCTTAGCCGGGCCAAAGTACGCCATCTTGCCCTCTGCAATGACGCATACTTTGTCAAAGAGATCGTAAAGTTGCTCCCCTGCTTGGTAAATAGACACAATGGTGGTAAGACGAGCTATATCCGTGCCGATACGTAGTGCTTGAACAAATTCAAGTGCAGTGGATGCGTCGAGTCCACGAGTGGAGCTGGAATAACATTGTTATCAACACCGTTGCCAACACAAAACAAACACATGAGAACTCACTTGTCCCACGCGCCAATGAGGGCACGGCAAGACAGTGCTTCTGCGATCGACACACGTTTCTTTTCACCTCCTGAAACACCACGAATGGCAGCATCGCCGACAACAGTGTCTCGGGCATGACGAAGACCGAAGATGCGCATAAGAATCTCAACCACGTCACGATTATACTGTTCACGGGATTGGTCTGTGAACCGGGCGTGTGGAGTACGCGTTTTGATGGCGAAAGACAAGGTTTGCTCGACAGTCAGGGTCGGAAAGTGGACATCATCCTCCGGACAGTAAATTACATCTCCACGATACTGCCTTGCGATGTCTTCGGAGGTGAAGGAATCGTAGCAAACTTCGCCCTGTACAGCATGGTATTCACCACGTTGGTTTGCGATAGTCTTGAGGAACGTGCTGCAGCCGGAACCAGGTCGTCCGAGAACCACTGTCACAAACACGTGATTAGCGCGAAATTTTAATTTTACGTTAGTTTATTAAAGTGACTAACGGAGCATTTCACCAGGCTGAACGACACCCTCGAATCCTGAGAGAATATCCCTGACAGGCGGGTTGCGCATCGCAGAAATGTTTCTCAAGATGGCGGTAGGATTAAACATAGAACCAATGGTGGGCTGCAAAGAGGCGCGTGCGCCAACACCGACGACACGGAGATCCTTGAACATAACGCCAAGTTCCCGGCCCTTAATGGACTCCTCGCCACGACTAGTGATACATATCAACAAAGGCAAAGGATTTTTATTGCAAAACTCACCGTCTGATAAGGTCTTTAAGTGTAAGTTCAAAATCGAAAGTATCATCACCGGGCAGAGAAGATACAGAGGATGAGCTTGGGGTGTCAACCTCCATAGGTGGGGCAGACATAGAAGGCTTGGATTTGGATGTACTTTCCCGACGATTAATTTGAGAACGAGTGGAACGTGTTGTCATTGTGCGTTTGAGTTCGCTAACACCAACTGGGTCAAAAAAGTTGACTGGAACGCGTGAGGGAGATGAGGGAACGGCTTCGTGAGCCTCATCTTGGTTTGGCTCGTCCTGAGGAACATTAGTTTCCAGCTGGAGGCCAGGAAGACTCATGATGAGGAACACAAAGGAAGGGAAGGGGAAAAGTTGATGATACTAAAGACGACAATGGCGAACTGGGAAACTAAATAGTCTACCGGCAAGGGCATTATTTCGGCCAGGGTGATCAAAACGGTGCTCATCCGACCGAAATACGACACCTTCCACGGAGATCACAATACATTTACCTCATGAAACCGAAGAACATCATATCTCGCGGACTTTTAATATCAACGGCATCTGAACGGTAAACGGTAAACCCCGACGAGCACTGCAGGGTACTGCGCCATATCCATGCCCGACATCATGCCCGACCCTCACCGTGGGCACCCCGAACGCATCCCCGAAGACTGCGATGACGAACGTACTCGGCATGGGGAGCGACGTGAACCATGAACCTGACGAGCCCAGGCGCAACCAAAAATTTCCAAAACGTCGGTATAGATGCCTTCGAATTCTCGGATCCTTCCACTTCTTCTGATCGGGAAGCGATAACTCGGTCAAAACATGGCGAACCTCTGCGATACCTATATATCTGATAACGAGCATATTCAGCTATCGATAAGTAGCCATGTCGTCCGTAACTGATTCTGTCATCTTTAGAAACATATTCTCTACTCCAGCCATCTCCTCCATCTGGTCAGACACACAACGTACTTCCTATTATCTCCTCTTCGAAGCATCCTTGGCATCTGTCCAGGCAGATATCGGAATCATTCCTCGCCAGGCTGCCGATGCCATCCTCGCCTTTTGCCATGTCACCAACATAGACTTCGATGAATTAAGAATACAAACAGAAAAAATAGGTTATCCCGTCCTAGGGGTAGTCAAACAGATAGTCCAGAATGTAAACAATCTCCAGCCTGGTCTGGGCGAATGGGCTCACTGGGGCGCTACCACCCAGGTACATCACATGCGCTCTTATCATACTGGGTTTCAGAATTTTTTTGTCTCAGGATGTCACCGACACCGCAACAATCCTACAACTTCGTGATACTCTCAATCTTATCTCAGAGGCATTGGACGCAATTACCTCGGACCTCCGCAGTCTCTGTCAAACTCACAAAGCAACCCTCATGGTAGCTCGCAGCAACCTTCAGCAAGCCGTACCCATGACCTTTGGCTTCAAAATGGCCCGCCTCCTCGCCACTTTTGAAAGGCACAAACAACGCCTCGCTGAAATAAAATCCCGTCTGCTCGTGCTCGAGTTCGGTGGCGCTGCTGGGACACTCGCCACTATCAAAGATGGTCGGGGTCTCGAATGCCAAGCAGCCCTCGCCAAGAAACTGGGTCTATCAGTTCCAGAGATCGCATGGCACACAGAACGTGATCGCATCGCTGAAGTTGGCGGCTTTTTCGCCCTTCTCACCGGGACCTGTGCTAAATTCGCCATGGACGTCAAGCTCATGATGCAAACGGAAGTCGGAGAGGTCTCAGAGCCATTCTATCCGCACCGCGGTTCCTCCTCGACGATGCCACAGAAGCGCAATCCCATCTCCAGCGTGTATATCACCGCCATGGCTGCGACTGTCCGTCAGCTCTCTGCAGCACTGTATGATGCCATGGTTGAGGACCACGAACGCGCAACGGGGCCTTGGGAGATTGAGTGGATCGTGCTCCCGCAGATCTGCACTCTCACGCACGCTGCATTATTGAAAACATCCGAGCTCATTACGGGGCTGGAAGTCCATTCGGGCGCTATGAAGAAAAATTTGGAAATTACAAGAGGCGGCGTGGTAAGCGAAGCTGTCATGATGGGCCTTGCTCCAAAATTAGGACGACAGTTTGCGCATGATTTGGTTTACGAACTGTGTAGGCGGAGTGTCCAGGAGGATCTCCCTTTGTTGACACTGCTCTGTGCGGATGATAAAGTCCGGGAGAGTGGGCTATCGAAAGAGGAGCTTGAGGGGCTCTGTGATCCAGCTAATTACACGGGGTTGTCCGTGGAAATGGTCGATCGTGTTTTGGCAAGTACCCACCCCTGTCAGTAAATAGGACTTTGCTCACTATCAGTTAATAGGCTGCAACGAGTTGAAACAAGTTTCATCAGCTGTCGTTTATCACTTTCCACGTTCGTCAATCATCACACTAGCTTGTACACGTACTAGTATTGCAGCAAAGTTCCATGATGTCCTAAGTACATGCCCGGGGTGACGCCAATCTCGGCCGGTCAGTGCTAGGCACCGAACACACAGCATCAGAGCCGCACGTCCCAGGTCATCAGACCATGTACAGTAGTCCTCTCCGTCTTATCTACTGCACTGGCCCAGATTTAATTGAACCTACCAGAGTCTGATGAGATCGTCTGACGGTTGACACATCCCAGACTAATTAACTGATAACATCACGCATTGGTGCAACTTTGGCCATGGCTTTGAGGCACTGCGAATGATCAATCAGAAGATGATAATCGACTTCATGATACAGCTGATTATTATGAAACGAGCAAGTATTAGTTAAGGCACTCATTCTTGACAACAGCACTTCATGCATTATAAGCCATTCGCAGCTTCTTCGTCTGATGTCTGGCAATCACCCCTCGTCATGGCATCTGATTGAGGCACGTCACATGCCAAGACACAGTCGAGCAATCCATCTCGTACAAATCTCGTAGACTGGATATTTTCATGGACTGGCCAATTACCAGTTAGAAGTATGACCTTGTGGTGCTTGAAGTAACAAGCGCCCAGGTGGTGTCAATGAGCTCGAGCTTGCTTTCCCACTTCCACGGGTGTGCTCGTAGATGCCCACCTTGGGAGGAGAATACAAAAGTAAGCGCGCAGGGCGGAACAGGCTTGCTCAGGAGTCAGACTCCCTAGGCGATGTTCTCCGAAGAACGGAGAACAAACATTCAGGCAATAGATTGCCAAATAAGTGTACATGAGGGACGGTAAAGATAAGAAATGACCTTATCAACACGGCGAAAGAAAAGAAAGAAAAGATAGAATATTGCATAAATAAGTGAAAACGTCCTGGAATGTGAATAAAATAATTCATCACATTATCCATATCCCAGGGAGTTTTACTCACTGGATTTGCATGTAACACATAACAAGCATTAGCAAGGGCCTGTATAAAGAGGGAAGCGGATACAAGAGAACGAGACGTGGGCTGAAATGGGAGGAGTGGCTGAGAGCTTGTTCGCATAGGCAGGGTCCTCAAGCGAAGTATTGCAATAAGGACTTCTGACACCACTGTCACACACGGTGCGAGATAACCTCAACTTGGCCTCGACATATGGATTAGTCAAGGCGAAGTAGCTCATACGTTTAGACGAGAAGGGTACGTCAACTGTGCGCCACGGTCGTGCCACCTGTCTACCTTGATGGTTTTGGAACTTGAGCCTGCAACGACTCCAAGTCGTCGGTAGCTAGGCGAGTCGCACGGAGCACCGTAGCAAGGTTAACCTCGTCCGACTCTACGCCCAGTGTCACGAACTGTGATACGGCTCTTTGCGGCTTTAGTTAGGCACGAGCCAAGGAACGAGGGGATTTTGGCGTGCGAAGGAGTTCGTCAGAGGGCGCAAATGCGTGTCCTAATGCCGTGTCAAAGGAACGCGAAGCTAACTATTTGGGTGGCCGTGACGCTGTGGAGCAGGCATAGTTTCTGATGGAATAGAAGTAAGAAGTGATGACCAGTGACCAAGCGTACTAGAGTTCGTATGTCATGTACTGGGTGTGTACCGGAGAGTCGGAAATCGCTTTGAGTCACGACTAAGCAGAGAATATGCAACTTTGCCAAGCTTGTACTTAGTACTACCACTACAATCGGCACCCACAGAAGTCGGCAGTCACGCAAATGTCACCCAGTCACGACACGGTTGGCTGGTTTCAAAGTCAGCTCAGTAGTCAAGCAAGAGCGCAATGTCAGTTACTTATTAGACTTTAGTATTCAGCGTGAACGAGCAATTAGCCAGACCACCCTGGTACAGCGGATTCAAAACTTGCCGACGAATGTCTTATCACACCCTGGCATTCACTCATGGACATTTCTTGAATTTTCTTCGGAGGTTCACCTCAACTTACGAAACGTCCTGGCCAAAGTGATTACAATAGAATCGAAATCTATTTGTTCTGGACTGTGCAGGTTCAAAACCTGCCAACGATAAGTCTTTTCTCTCTCGGAACACACCTCGACATTTGTTCATGGATGGTTTCATCGGAGATTCATCTAACTGGTCTTAGCCAAGTGATTATCGTAACAGAATCAAAATCTGTTTCTCTTGGACTGTGCAGGTTTGAAACCTGCCGAACCACAGGTTTTTTTCCATCAGAACACACCTTAAAGATTCGCTTATGGATGATTACCTCGGAGGTTTCAACTTTGACCTGCCAAAGCGGTTACCACAACAGAATGTACGTCTGTCTCTTGGACTGTGCCAGTGCAGGTTCGAAAGCTACTGACGGCAAGGTTGTTTTTACTATTAGAACACACCCTGGACAGTCGGTCGTGGATGGTTTCCTTGGAGGTCCATCTTAACTGGTCTTATAGCCAGGTGGTTACCACAGCGGAATCA
The DNA here is from genome assembly GCA_016647755.1 of Suillus subluteus. NCBI lineage: Eukaryota > Fungi > Basidiomycota > Agaricomycetes > Boletales > Suillaceae > Suillus > Suillus subluteus. The sequence continues at coordinate 609,703 of JABBWI010000006.1, forward strand.
AAATCTGACAAACCTGCCGACGACAGTTTTTATGCCTATGGAACACACTTTGACATATTTATGGTTTTGTCGTATGTGTATCTTAACTGGTCTTAGTCAAGTGGTACTACCGCAACAGAATCCAGATCTATTTCTCTTGGACTGCGCAGGTTCTTTTCTATCGGAACACACCTTGACTTTGACTCATGGATGGTTTCCTCGGAGGTCTATCTAACTGGTCTTAGCCGAGTAGTAATCACAACAGACTCAAAATCTGTTTCTGTTCGAGTTGGTTCGAAACCTGTCGACAACATTCTTGCGGTGTATAGATCTTCGGAGGCCCATGCTGACTAGGCCCAGTCATTGCGTCGAAACCTCCTTTTGATGCGATAGTCTGTCCATGAAAAAGGATTCACCTTCACGCCCCGCGATGGCCTCGGAAAGGTTTCTAGTTATCATCCTTGACTTATGGGCGTTCGAGAATATGATTCGACAAGAATGCGATGTCGAGAACTTAAACACTATTCATATACTGTAGGTGTCGATTCCATCACGCTCGTTACTGTTTATTCACTGTGAATTATTCTCATTCATCACTCTCGATCTCTTAATGCACTCACAATCTCATCTGACTTTGGTCAAGTGAAACCAACCTTCGCAAGTTGATCATGTTACGACCACTATCAAACATGCATTGCCGGTTGACTAAAATGACGCAAACTTGGTGATGGTCCTTCACTAGACTGTCCGATGAAGGGCCACCACCAAATTTGCGTCAGAACAGATCTCTCAAAGGAAAGGAATGTCAGGGTGCTCGAGTTCTGACTACTGGTAAATCCAACCCTCTAAGTTGTGCTTTCTGGGAGTTATATCCATCCCAATCATTTGTCAGAAGGTGTCTATTGAGATGCACTCATTCTCATCATACATGTTGCATTGTAATTGTCCAACAGCGAATTTTCCGTAGCTTTTCTCAATTGTTGCTCTGGCTCGCTACATTCCAAAGGATATCCAAGTACTGATGATTGCTGAGCGCTCAGCGCTGAGGCAGTACATACGATTGTCAACAAACAAACAAATTCAAATTTTGACCAAGTTATCTGGCCTATCTCTCTCCTAAAGACGCCAGATCTGCTTTCAATCATGAAAGCATTCAGCAAGAGGAGCATGAAATTGCTCCGTGAGGTCTACACACTTATATCCTTCTCTCGTTCAAGTTCTCCCGTCAAGTTAACGCCGACATACATACATCGGCTGCCAGTGGAACTTCTGCAAACAAGTCTTCTTGCTCATTGTTCAGCGACATGCCATGGCCAGGCTGTCCCAGTATCTTCTTATTAAAATATAGCATCTATTTCGCTCAACGTTGCCAACCCTCCCCTAGTCTTCACCAGAGTGTGCCGTTTTTGGCGAACCATTGCACATTCAACGCCAGAAGTCTGGTCGCGCATCCTGGTCACGCTCCCTGGGAAAACTAAACCATGGAAACCATTTCTTCCATATTTCCTCCAGTGTTGGCTTGCTCGCTCTGGCAGGCTGCCCCTCACCATTTGCATTGTTGACGATTCCCATACCCGCAGACGCAGTTGGGTTAAAGAAGTGGCAAATTCCCGACTTCTCGATATCCTCCTTTCTGAGAGCCAGCGTTGGGAAACGGTGTTTATGTCACCCGCGCAAGGCTGGAATCCTGACTTCAACACACCTCGGTTGAGAACCTTGTCGTGCAATGAGTCAAATCTCAGGAGAATCAATGCACCAAGGCTATCCTACCTACACATCGATGGTAGCTTTCGTTGGACCGTCCCAGACCGGCAGCCCGCCCTTACTTGCAAATATTTACGTCACATCCACCTGGAGGCCGCTTCTGCGACTGCTATGTGCTCCACTATAGCCAGTTTCCCTCATTTGGAGACCATCGTGGTTGATTACATTATACCCTTTCCTCCTGGGTAATAATCATTACCCCTATAAGTAATTTGGTGCTTGAATCAATGACCCTCCCCTTCTCCTTTTCTGGAGGACACCTGGCGAGAATTCATGAAGATATTTACTCGACCTCATCTTCCCATGTTCCAGAAATTGACTCTGGTGGGAGCGCCGGCAAAACCACGAGTCGATTATCTTTTGGCGATACTAGCAATTGCATCTTTCCAGGTGCCGGTGGTAGACTTTCAGACGGGCACACCGCTGAGCACAGTTCATATGAACAATATTGCGTCATTGCTCTCAGTTGTGAGAGAGGTTACTTATTATGGGTAAGTACTCTGCTATCTCGCCCCATGCGCTTGACCATGCAAACCTTGCCTGGTCTAGACACTTGCTTCAGATCAGTTGAGTATCGGAACTCGCGACAACTGGGGAAACTGAAGCTACCTTTCTCGACAATACACCGATGAATTTTGTCATGCCTTCGCGACAGATGCGAATATGTGGTCCTCAGATTACATGATTCTGAGTACAGAAGTACTACGCCTCACTACAGATTTCGGCCTTCAAGCTCTCTCTCGACTTGTTCATTTTCGCCAGGATGAAGTGATTACCTAGTATGTGGGTGTAATAAGATTGTGATTTGGCAGGTGCAGATACATAAAGGTGGAGCTTTATCTTATAGCGTGCAATGTCATGATAACGTTGAGACGGATGGGTCACAACATTAGTGAATGACCAACCGCACGCCCAAAAGTCTTGAATCAGGTGCTGTTGAAGGGTGCGGGCACGGTGTAGGTGGCGCTGCGCAGTTGTTGATGTACATGGTTGGTTGGTTGGTTGGTTGGTTGGTTGGTTGGTTGGTTGGTTGGTTGGTTGACTTCTTGAACGTGCTTGTGCTATCAAGTATCAGGGTACGAATTAAATTGATAAGTTAGAGTGGAGACCACACCCAAGTGGAGCGTGCGCGTGAATGACATTTGGAGAAGTTCGGTTACGTTACATCTACCCAGTGAAGTACTTAGTCCAGTAGATCAATTATGAAAACTAAAATATTTCCCTTAGGTGACGACGGTCACTGCAGGCTCGTTCCCACCTTGCTGGAGAGGTAAGGGGGCGGTCTCCGAGTACGCCTACACCGTGCCCGCACCCTTCAACAGCACCTGATTCAAGTTGGGTGTGCGGTTGGTCATTCAGTGCTAATGTTGCGACCCATCCGTCTCCCTCAAAAGGTATTGGACATGCAACTCAACGTTATCATGATATTGCACGCTATAAGATAAAGCTCCACCTTTATGTATCTGCACCTGCCAAATCACAATCTTATTACACCCACATACTAGGTAATCACTTCATCCTGGCGAAAATGAACAAGTCGAGAGAGAGCTTGAAGGCCGAAATCTGTAGTGAGGCGTAGTACTTCTGTACTCAGAATCATGTAATCTGAGGACCACATATTCGCATCTGTCGCGAAGGCATGACAAAATTCATCGGTGTATTGTCGAGAAAGGTAGCTTCAGTTTCCCCAGTTGTCGCGAGTTCCGATACTCAACTGATCTGAAGCAAGTGTCTAGACCAGGCAAGGTTTGCATGGTCAAGCGCATGGGGCGAGATAGCAGAGTACTTACCCATAATAAGTAACCTCTCTCACAACTGAGAGCAATGACGCAATATTGTTCATATGAACTGTGCTCAGCGGTGTGCCCGTCTGAAAGTCTACCACCGGCACCTGGAAAGATGCAATTGCCAGTATCGCCAAAAGACAATCGACCACCGGCACCTGGAAAGATGCAATTGCCAGTATCGCCAAAAGACAATCGACTCGTGGTTTTTCCGGCGCCCCCACCAGAGTCAATTTCTGGAACATGGGAAGATGAGGTCGAGTAAATATCTTGATGAATTCTTGCCAGGTGTCCTCCGGAAAAAAGAAGAAGGGGAGGGTCATTGATTCAAGCACCAAATTACTTATAGGGGAATGATTATTCCCAGGAGGAAAGGGTATAATGTAATCAACCACGATGGTCTCCAAATGAGGGAAACTGGCTATAGTGGAGCACATAGCAGTCGCGGAAGCGCCCTGCAGGTGGATGTAACGTAAATCTTTGCAAGTAAGGGCGGGCTGTCGGTCTGGGACGGTCAAACGAAAGCGACCATCGATGTGTAGGTAGGATAGCCTTGGTGCATTGATTCTCCTGAGATTTGACTCATTGCACGACAAGGTTCTCAACCGAGGTGTGTTGAAGTCAGGATTCCAGCCTTGCACGGGTGACATAAACACCTGTTTCCCAACGCTGGCTCTCAGAAAGGAGGATATCGAGAAGTCGAGAATTCGCCACTTCTTTAACCCAACTGCGTCTGCGGGTATGGGAATCGTCAACAATGCAAATGGTGAGGGGCAGCCTGCCAGAGCGAGCAAGCCAACACTGGAGGAAATATGGAAGAAATGGTTTCCATGGTTTAGTTTTCCCAGGGAGCGTGACCAGGATGCGCGACCAGACTTCTGGCGTTGAATGTGCAATGGCTTCGCCAAAAACGGCACACTCTGGTGAAGACTAGGGGAGGGTTGGCAACGTTGAGCGAAATAGAGCTAATATTTTAATAAGAAGATACTGGGACAGCCTGGCCATGGCATGTCGCTAACAATGAGCAAGAAGACTTGTTTGCAGAAGTTCCACTGGCAGCCGATGGATGTATGTCGGCGTTGACTTGACGGGAGAACTTGAACGAGAGAAGGATATTAATGTGTAGACCTCACGGAGCAATTTCATGCTCCTCTTGCTGAATGCTTTCATGATTGAAAGCAGATCTGGCGTCTTTAGGAGAGAGAATAGGCCAGATAACTTGGTCAAAATTTGAATTTGTTTGTTTGTTGACAATCGTATGTCTGGCCCACCCTCAGCGCTCAGCAATCATCAGTACTTGGTATCCTTTGGAATGTAGCGAGCCAGAGCAACAATTGAGAAAAGCTACGGAAAATTCGCTGTTGGACAATTACAATGCAACATGTATGATGAGAATGAGCGCATTTCAATAGACAGCTTCTGACAAATGATTGGGATGGATATAACTCCCAGAAAGCACGAACTTAGAGGGTTGGATTTACCAGTAGTCAGAACTCGAGCACCCTGACATTCCTTTCCTTTGAGAGATCTGTCCTGACGCAAACTTGGTGGTGGCCCTTCATCGGACAGTCTAGTGAAGGCCATCACCAAGTTTGCGTCATTTTAGTCAACCGGCAATGCATGTTTAACAGTAGTCGTAACATGATCAACTTGCGAAGGTTGGTTTCACTTGGCCAAGGTCAGATGAGATTGTGAGTGCATTATGAGATCGAGGGTGATGAATGAGAATAACTCACAGTGAATAAACAGTAACGAGCGTGATGGAATCGACACCTACAGTATATGAATAGTGTTTAAGTTCTCGACATCGCATTCTTGTCGAATCATATTCTCGAACGCCCATAAGTCAAGGATGATAACTAGAAACCTTTCCGAGGCCATCGCGGGGCGTGAAGGTGAATCCCTTTTCATGGACAGACTATCACATAAAAAGGAGGTTTCGACGCAATGCATCAGGCGGGTTTAATTGTGCCACAGAGCGCTCCGGTGCACTCTGTAGCACTCTGTAACGAATTACGTTTTCCTGATGCTGACTGGGCGTAGTCAAGATGGACCCCTGAAGATCTATACACTGCAAGAATGTTGTCGGCAGGTTTCGAACCAACTCCAAGAGAAACAGATTTCGAGTCTGTTGTGATAACTACTCCGCTAAGACAAGTTAGATAGACTTCCGAGGAAACCATCCATGGGTCAATGTCAAGGTGTGTTCTGATAGAAAAGGACCTGCGCAGCCCAAGAGAAATAGATTTTGATTCTGTTGCGGTAGTACCACTTGACTAAGACGAGTTAAGATACACATACGACGAAACCATAAATATGTTCCATAGGCAAAAAAAACCAGGTTTGACAGATTTTGATTCCGTTGTGGTAACCACCTGGCTATAAGACCAGTTAAGATGGACCTCCAAGGAAACCATCCACGACAGACTGTCCAGGGTGTGTTCTAATAGTAAAAACAACCTTGCCGTCAGTAGCTTTCGAACCTGCACTAGCACAGTCCAAGAGATAGACTTGAATTCTGTTGTGGTAACCGCTTTGGGCAGGACAAGTTGAAACCTCCGAGCGAATCATCCATAAGCGAATCTTTAAGGTGTGTTCCGATGGAAAAAAAACTGTGGTTCGGCAGGTTTCAAACCTGCACAGTCCAAGAGAAACAAATTTTGATTCTGTTACGATAATCACTTGGCTAAGACCAGTTAGATGAATCTCCGATGAAACCATCCATGAACAAATGTCGAGGTGTGTTCCGAGAGAGAAAAGACTTATCGTTGTCAGGTTTTGAACCTGCACCGTCCAGAAGAAACAGATTTCGATTCTATTGTAATCACTTTGGCCAGGACGTTTCGTAAGTTGGGGTGAACCTCACGAAGAAAATTCAAGAAATGACCATGAGTGAATGTCAGGGTGTGATAAGACATTCATCGGCAAGTTTTGAATCCGCCGGACCAGTGGTCCAGGGCTAATTGCTCGTTCACGCTGAATACTAATAAGTAACCGGGCTCGTTCCCACCTTGCTGGAGAGTAAGGGGCGGTCTCCGAGTACGGTAGTGTAAAGCTTAGTAAACCGGAAATATGCGCAAATATTTCAAACCCAGCACAACCTTATCGATTATCGATTATCCCCTAACCAAGGTTGTGCTGGGTTCCGGGTCTGTCTATAGGCTGTACATAGACCGCCCTCGAACCTCTCCAGCTGCGGTGGGTACGAGCCTGCGGTCACTGGTGAAATGAACGATAGTCATTTTGCATTTTCGTCCGGAGTCTCATTTGAATAATGATAATCACTAGTAAATAATCATCAACGGGTGCATGTCTTCTTTCATGTCCTCACCGCTCTGATACCATGCCAGTCAGTATCACTGTGTCACCAACACCTGGATGGCACTCGTACTCCCCGTCACGTACGATAGGCAAGCACAGAACATGACCACAAATCAGAGCCAGTCAATCCACACGCACTGGACGAGATGGCTCAGGAGACCGAAGGACGTGAGTTACAGTATCCTCTATTGATTTCCATCCAAGCGTTTACGCCGCTCAAAACTTGACACTCAGAAAGAAAGTCCGACCATGTTCATGCAAACCTTAACTCACATATTGTTGAGATCGCCTTACTAATTTACTGTCAAACCCTTGTCAACTTGCGATGAGCCCTCGTGAAAAGACCGAAGAAACCGCCCCAGTATCAGCCATTTCCTAGCCGCGCTCCTTCGTACATTCGTGTCGGAGTCTAGTTGAGATAGAGTCTTTGAGACCGTCGAAAAGCCTCCTCAACTGACTTGCCCACTGTTCCACAGCGCAGGTGGGCCGTATTCCATACCGGTGGTTGAATCATGTTCCCGGATGGCAGATTCGTCAAGTTTTTGGGATGAGAATCGGGATAATGGCGATATGAAATGCTCACTGCTTCACATCGAGTATAGCATATTAATAGTGGGGAATGCATGTTCCTCCGATGTCTAATCGATCATCCAGCGACTGAGAGCAGCCCGGCAAAAGTTCCCGGGCTGTTCATCTCAGTCATTGGATCTTGATGGCCCTTCGATACCTCGAGGTTGTAGTTTCTGTATCGGACCATACCGTGCCAACAAGACGCCTCATTCAAACGGTCATCAGAACCAATCGATTCCTCAAAGCCTCATCGTCTGAAATCTGTGCTTATGGTACCACGTACCTTTTTGGTTCCCCTCGTAATGCAGCACGATACTTCGTCTTCATATATAAATACTACAATTTGCAAGGCATCCTCCCATTGTCCTCATCATCCGCGCCTTCAGCGCTCAAGGAACACATGATACAGTCTCTAGTACACCGTCAGTCCTTTGTGTATCATCTGTCATCTGTACGAGCATCAATGCTACTAGTTTGCTGATATCGTGTGTAGGAGCTTGAGAAGACCATTCCTTGAGGAGAAAGAACTTGCCAGAATCATATTGCACGACCCCTGTCACTGTGGGGTCAACATTGGGACTGTCAGGTCAACTCTGCCTGGTATGTATCACCATGGTCTGCGTGTTGATCTTTATCAGCCAGAGTAGTAGAGGATGTTGGATATGCTCGTGGGGTAGAGCAACGTCATGAAACTGAACGAACAAAGGTGGGCTATTCTCAGCATATACGGTCTTCGGCGCTATTGATGGTCGTTGCCGTTGCAGGTGACGGCGGAAGTCAAGAACTTTAGCTGTGACTCCTCAAAGGCAACACAAGCACCTCTGATGAAGAGAATAGACCAACATCGTTGCCACTCTCACAAGAGCATCAAGCAAGTCGAGAAGAAGAATACGCTGCCGAGCTTGGGCATCACAATGGGATGCCCTCAGTGCTGGTATTCTGTGTGTTCACATAGCCGACAGACACTCGTCCTTGGGGTTTTTTCTTGCAGCAGATCAGCTTCGTTGACCTCATCTGCCCGGTGTTAGCCGCCAGATTACACTTGACAATACACGCAGTGAGGTAAGTTCAGGTTATCTGATTGTGTTCTTTCCGCACTGGAACAAACCATAAGCGCAGGTGACCACAATTATCTCCACATTTGACAACTGCTACGTTGACGTCATCCTAAGTTCAATTTTCCTCATTTCCGAGGTACATCCAACAGCTCGGAAGTACGCCACATCAAGGCAAACGTCGCACAGGTCGTGAGACATTATGGCAGTTGTTTTTTTCGCCGTTTTCCAATGACGGAAGTTGGGCGAAAGCACAAAAGAAATGTGAGTCGAAATAAGGAAAATACTACCCTAAACTATGACCAAGTGTTCAGGGACGTTATCTGTACGGCCATTTGACGTGTTCTTCTTTCGACGAACTTAAAGGGGTCAGTGACTACTTCGCAAAACAAAGATGGTAAGTGATGCGTCTTTTCTTTTCGACTTTGGTCAAAACGCACTGGATTCGTCCCCTGTATACATCCATGCAGAAGTGCAGTGGTTCGATAAGCGCCCACCGACTCAGGGGATCTTTATTAGCTACGAGTTCGACGTAGTCCATGGAACAGACCAAACGCAGAAGCCAGCAGGTACGGATGCGCATAAGATCCGGAAATTCTAGAGTGGACAAGAGAACTGGCCGAATGCATTTGTCGTTTGTGCCTAGAAATATATCCGTACTATGTATACCCTGCATGAAAGATAGCCAATCGCATCGAAAAGAAAAACACTTGCCGGATTTGCGATACAGTGAAGGAACAATCAGACAGGTGAATCGATCTAGGCATGCACCGAGGGGCAATCTATTTAATTCAGGGCAAGGGAAGCTCCCACAAAGACCAAGATGGGAGCTGCTATTGATAATGTGAGTACTACAAAGGGTCCTAGGGTCCTAGCGTTGACAACAGAATTGCGTTTCTAGCGGTCTATAGTACCTAGGACATCTCTTACGCGTTGTTCTACGGAACTCCAACGCACGTGATCAGCCAAGGGCATACGGAAATGTTTCACCGCAAGCATCATCTGCTGTGCGCACTTGTCCACATCAATGCCTCCGGTACCCGTGCCAAATCCTGTCATCAAAACTGTCTGAATCTTAACATGGCCCTCCGCATCAGAGGCTTTATTCCACCGGTCGAGTTGCACCAAAAGAGACCACATGGCATTATAAACAAGATCTTGGTGCCAACTGACATCATCTGGTACGCGCATCGTAGGTGATATGGCAAGGGCACGTGCGTCCCACGGGTTGCCTGCTGAGGTGATATCATCAGGCAGTGGCACGATCATGCAGGAACCAGGGGGGATATAACCATGCCAGACGTCTCGAATGTAAGTCTGGCAGTGATCAGTCAAGTGCCATATATCACCCATTCCCTTCAAAATACGAGAGAATTGATAATCGATTCTAGTATGGGTAAATGGGATGTCCATCTGAAAGGTCAGGAACGTACTGACCCGCCATCCATGATTCCAAATGAATTTGCGGGAGACACTACGCAATCGCAGCGCAAGCGTTTAGGATCTACCTCCTGGACTTTACCCTCTATGACGGTAAAGGGAGAGTCATTCGGGTCAGGAAAGTGTTCTTCGATGGCGCGCGACCAAGCATCACATAAAGATTCAGACGAGTTGCGTGACTTTGGAGCTATGAGTATGAAATTTGGGAAGTCCATGTGAAGCGAGTAAGTACTCTGATCAGACGCCTGTTGCGTGTACTCCGGCTATAACCGGATATTAGTAATTATTTAAAAGTTGCATCTCCTCGGATTAAACTTTGCGAGGAAGCTCAGGTGCAACGCTTTTACTGAAAATCGTGATTGACCGAGCAAGCCCGTCATGAGCAAGTAAGTACTAGTAGTAGTATTATGAAACAATTAATTTTAAATTTAAGCTGAATGAGGCTTGATGTACTGTTTTTGGCGGAGGTCGGAATACCCCTTCCATGTAATTTAGCTTCTCTGGTCCTTCATGTCGTTCGTCGAAGCACTCCGTAGACCACGGCACGTATATCCATCTCAATCGATCCTCAACTTATCTTTTATGCCCCCCTCATCCTCTCCTTACCCTTCCACCCCTTCACACTCCTTACATCCCCCAACATGAACGATACTCTCTCCGTCCTAGCTTCACATTTCATTGGTTAGTATCACATCACACCCCTTCATGACATCCTACTAATCGCCATCAGGAGTCATTATCTCTAGCATGTGAGCTCAATGCTCATTACAGTGATCCTATCATCATTTACCATTATCTTTTTACTAGGTTCTATGGCTTTACTCTCGCCCAGACCTGGCGGTATTTCCGGACTTATCCAAAAGACAGATCGTCTATGAAGGCCTTGGTAAGCACCGCATATCATCCCCAATTTGCAAATCTCAAACCTCTTTTTCAGGTAGCCTTTCTGTGGTCTGTCACATGAAACTCGTCGTTTTGCACTGTGACTCACGTTCCCCAGGGCGTTGGACACAGCACAGCTAGCCCTTGTCGCCGCATCAATATATCACTATACCATAGTTTGGCAAGGTGACATCACGATATCATCGCATGTATCAAAGTATGTCATTTCGCACTTGTCGTTCTATTCATATTCATTTTTGATTAGAACATTTGAGGTGGGCTTCTCTCGTTTCATCATATCATAGTGTCGTAACCACTCATTACAGGCGTCAATGGGCATTACTGTAGGTTGTTCGACGTCCATTTCAATCAGAAGCATCCTCACTCTATCATAGTCAGTAATGGCTTTTCTGGTGCAATTGTACGTCTGTTATTGTTCTTCGTGGCAATAAATACCTATTCCGCTTTTCAGGACATATGCACACCGTATATGGCGACGTGAGGTCTAAGCCAATAATCTCCTGAATCTACACTCATAACTCTCTAGTTAGCTTTGGAAACATTCTAGTCACATTTTTCATAGTAAGTCTGGGAAATCTGCATTCGTGTCCCTGTTTACTCATAATGCCGGCGCCGCAGGTCCTTTTGGCATTGGCTGCGCTAGGTAAAAACAATCTACTGTGGGTGTGACATGGCTGATTCGTAACTTACACACAGGGTCTGGTGCAGGTACGCTCACATTCCAATTTATGACATCTCTTACTCAAACCAGTCGCAGCAATGGTTGTCAAAACGTGAGTTTACTTGGTCCAACACCGGACTAATTGATGCTCACATTTCTCCCAGTGTCCGTGATCCCCTGTGGGATAGCACTCACGTTAGCAACGTAAGCTCGCCTTCACATCTCTGCCAACTTCCATACCTTACGCGACCCTCAGCTGCCCGCTTCTAGTTTTTACTTGTCTTCGATGGCATGTGACTTTCTCATTGCCGCTACGCAAGTGTACCTGTTTCACAAGTCCCGGACCGGGATAGGAAGGTTCGTCCCGTCCCTCATTTTTCAGTCTTATGGGCTCATTTCTGTCAAGACTCGGTGGTCTCATTACCAGATTGACTGTGCTTGTTGTCAATGTGGGCTTGATAACTACGTAATTGTGTCCTCCATACAGCGCTGTTCTACGACTGACTCGTCCTTCCAGCGTAGATGTCACACTATTTTTCATACTGGTACGCGTCTCGACGGGAGAAGCGATCCCACTCACAAACTCTCCCTTTCAGTTTCTCGTCTGCCCCCACAATGGCGCCTTTCTTGTACCATACATCCTCATGAGCCACTGTGCGCCCTTTGCTTTCTCTTTCATCATAAACTTATTCACTTGCATTGCAGGTTATCTAAATAGTTTCCTCAGTGTGTAAGTTCATTTTCCTACCTCAATAACCAAAGCCTCACCCCCACAAGTCTTAACTCTCGTCATGAGCTACGGGAACTGGTCGACAACGACGACGTAGGCGATCTTGTTTTTCCCTGGTGCTGACCGTACCTGACACGACGCCATCGCAGTACGCTTGTCCCAGCATTTACACCATTGCTTCAGAAGAACTGGCATGATGTAAACTCTAGCATGCTTCCCGCGCCACGCTGTGCGATGCCCACTGAGGCATGTTTTGAAACTAGCCGAACCCTCTTGTAGGACATAAACACTGCACTGTATATTATCGCACCAAAACACACCCATCATTTCATCGCGAGTTGAACTGCCAGCGAAATCAGTACATATTTGATGTTGGCTGGCATAAGCAGATGATGTTGAACTCAAACAAATACATATGTATACTGTATAGTACTGTATAGCGACTCGAGAGGTCGCTCCGTTTCATTGCGGCAAAGTCTGCCGCAGAAAATCAAACAAGTTCGGACAAATGAGTGCGAGTTGCCGCTATCAGAGGTTCCAGGGGATCGTTGAGATCGTGCTAGGATGCGCTGATCCAATTGGGTACTGTCTCCTGCTTCTGAAGGGGACGAGCGACATCACGCCCGTTGGTAATCAATGTGAAGACGAGGGCGGTTATATATATGTATGCACTTGCACTTTCAGCGAACGGTAAGACACCCTGACAGAAGTGATTTGTGAGTTTTGGTCGAACATTGGAAATTCAGTTTGAGGACCCACCCGAAAGGTACATATAAAACATCGTTAGTTACATTATATCGACGTACCACCACGCAGTCATCGCATATAGAATGAATGTCTAATTTCATGAGAAAGCGCTAGAGTTGACAGCAATGAAGTAGTCAGCGATTTCGTCATGACGTGTGCCATCCAAGGCATCGATTCCGAACTGAACACGTTCATACTATGCCTGATGTGCGAAAGTTATAAATATCAGCACCGATGAGAAAGCCAAGACAACTCTTTGACGAGTAACATCGCCTCCGAGTTTTCATTTTAATCTGCGCTGAAGAAGGTGATGGCGAATGAAGCAGAAAGTATGAGAGAAAAACTTAATATACCTTGATGAAGAGAAGAGAATGGACGGTTTCTGGATATTTGTTCGCGAGCGTGAGTCCAACGTCAAATGCTGTCCTTGCGTCCAGGAGGTGTCCTTTTACACAGATGGCAATGCCCTTGGATATATGACCAGTCAATGACGACTGAAGGATTATATCACGATAAAAGCCAGCTTTTCGTACTAAGGGACTCGTGATGCATCAGTACTTCTGGATCGTATCCTGAATAACATCGCCCCAGTCGCGCCCCCGCACGCCTAACAAACGAGCGATTGGCGTAGGATTTACAGTCGCTGGTATCGGTGTGGATATCTTGCCCTAGTAGTAGGTCTTCAGCGGTAGACAAGTCCAGTGCATTACCATGATAGCGAGAAGCATGCTCGAATTGGGTTATGAGCACCAAAGATGGAAACATGCCTTTAATTTCACGTCCATGGGTATTGCCAGCTCTGAAGTCTTATTATCACAACCTCCGCTGAGGATGTGCTTACCATCTATGATGAAGGTGACACACTGTGGGGGGGTGAGTGCTGAATTATATGGTTCATCGATCCGAGAGGCGGACTTGGTTGGTTGGTTATCATGAGATGCAGAAACGATGAGTGTACCAGCAGGATCAAGAAAGTATTAGTATTAGTATTGGAGGTACGCATCGGGGGGTGAGAGGAGGCCCGGAGAATTCGAACATGAAGGTGAGTAAGATGTGACAATGTGAAGAGTGGTGATGACGTATCAAATGACCGGTGGCTATGAATGCAGGCTTATACCAACTCAGTGACTTGAACCTCTATGTAACAATGCCTAGCATAAGTATCCACAACGGCTTCAACTTAATCCACCGTCTACAATCCACTTTAAATGAATTGTGGACAAGAGCCATGGTTTATAAACCCGGGTAGGAGATGCATCGTCATCACCTTTTGTCTCTTGCTTATTATGATCAACCTCATGCAGCCGGTCAGCAACAACTTGAAGGAGTTTATGCTCGTTGAGCACCACCCTGTACCACCTGAGCCTACCTCAGACATCCTGCGGGACGTTCAGTTCACCACGACCGTCCCGCAGACGACGATCGTGCCCTCTCAGAGCTTCATTGCCGAGTATCCATCTGAATCAGTGCTGAAGAACTTTGTGCCAGCATTCCTGACGCTCACGGACAGGTACGAGTTTTTTTCTTTTGGAATTGCATGCAAGCTGAACACACGGTACAGCCCCCGAGATATTCTTCGTCGTGCGTCTGTGAGTGACCTTCTTGATGTTATTGTTGCTCCAGATGAATTTTTATACTGAGAACGTTCTTGCAGGTACTTCGCCAGACATACATGTCATCCTCCGAGCTTCAGTACATCGTTTGAATTTGGTGGTCAACAGTCTCTCCCTGTCCCAAACACCATGACGGACAATCTCGCTTTCATTTCTAAACGCCTACAACTCATGAGGGACAGAGCCCACGCATGGTTCAAGTTTGACATCCACTCTTCCAAAACAGTCACCTGTCCAGAATATTGGTTCGCAGTGCAATATCCGTCACTAGTGCGCGCGATTATGGTACTTGGCCCCCTCAAGTCTTAGTATCAACTCCCCATTATACCCCAACTTCAGCCGCATCGAACAGGCCAGCCCTGCGAGCCACTGTCCCAACCCCAGCTTCATTCGCATCGAACAGGCGAGCCCTGCGAGCCAATGTCCCAACCACGGCTTCATTCACATCGAACAGGCCAGCCCTGCGAGCCACTGTCCCAACCCCAGCTTCATTCGCATCGAACAGGCGAGCCCTGCGAGCCAATGTCCCAACCACGGCTTCATTCACATCGAACAGGCCAGCCCTGCGAGCCACTGTCCCAACCCCAGCTTCATTCGCATCGAACAGGCCAGCCCTGCGAGCCACTCTCCCTACCCCACATTCCTCTACGCCAAAAGTTCGTCGATCTCCACGGCATGCCAATGTATCATCCGACACCTTTCTTCGATATGCCCGATACTCGGTTATACAATCAATTTAGCCACTTCTGCGAGCACAAGGACACTGTCACCCGCCAATACTACTCTAAAGTCCTTCGGAACCTGTGCTTCCCCGATGACCTGATCTGCCCTAGGATCTATCCATTAAGCTCTTGAAACAGCCTTCCACATCCACCTAACTGATTTGTGGGCATGAGCCATGCTATATAAAACGTAGGCATCTGCTCTCCATTATTATTACCTTTCATCTCTTACTTATTTTCACCTTTTGCAGTGAATTTAGACCAACATGGTCCTCAATGAGCACGGACTTCCTGAAGCTTGCAAGTCCCTGGCAGCCTCGGAAGTTCCAGGAAAACGTTGACGCGGAATCAACGTCTTCATCGTCTCCATGGATCTTCCGAGGTTTCCAGGGCTTGGACTGAAGGAACCTGCAGCAGCGTAGTGGTATAAAGGGTGCCATTATACTTAACATTATTTATGGCTCTACGGACCATGTTGGACCAAACTTTCTTTCAGAGGACCGGAAGATGTACATGTACGAGCGCGCACCTCAGATGAAATTCAAGGCAGGCTTGCTCTACTCCGATGTTCTCGTCTTATCTTGATCGAGCCCAGGCCTAGTAAGACTTGGTACGCCTCGAATATTTGTAATGTCACGTTGTTTGAACTTACCGGCCAGGCATGAAATTTGTTTCGGCTCTTTCAAGTTGTCAGGTGTACGCAGCGCGTATACAATATATAGATTTTGCATACATTTAATATGGCTGGGCCGCCCATGCACACGAGTCGCCTATGAGTCAGCGGTTCAACCTCTGCAACCAGTGTGTAGTGTGTACGGTAATTACATTGGTGAATATTAATTGAATCGCGGTCCGTAGCAGTCGCGTCACATGCAGAGCAACGCAGTACGTCCGCGTCATGATCGGAGCGGTAATACGAAAGATTCAAAGAATGGAGGCTGTAGTGCGCATACATGCCTTTTAATTTCAACCAACAGCACAAGTCAAATCGGTATCATACTGGCTAGCTATAATCTACATACACTACACACGCATATCCGCCGGCACAAGTGTAGTACTTGTTGTCCACCCTTAGACTGTCATACAAATGATACCCCAAAGATGTGGCAGCCACTTTCGACTATGTAATTTACTGAATTGCATACCCAGACGCTACAAGCGCCTGCACAAATGGTTGCACTACCTTTTCATCACCCGCAGCTAGCAGCCCTTTCACGCGTGGGTCCGCTTTCGCCAGTGCCTGCCCCAAAAAGTTTTGCGGATCGCGCACATATGCCACGGGGTCTACAGGCGCGCCGTCCGCCGCCGCGAGTCGGGAATACGCAGCCTGATACCCCGCAGTCTGCTCCTCGAAGTCAATCTCTGTTATGCCAGTGCTCTGTTCTTCGTCTTTAGACTTGGCGAGATACTGTGGCTCGCTAAAGAGCTTAATGACGGAGACAAATGCTGGGGGCCTGTGAAAGGGATGTGAGTTGATGGAAAGAAGGGGAGAGGGCGCGGCTCACCAGCTCTGCGCGCTCGGAGGCGTAAGCATGATCGTGCTCTGCGTGAGCATGCGAATAAGGCCGACAGCTGCAACTTTCCTGTCTTTGTGCGGCATCTTTGGCACCTGTGGGACGATAAAGTTGACAAGAATCTGCGACCAAAGCCTGCAAAATAAGACATATGAGCAATGTGGCAGATCTGAAGAGCAAGATGCGCCTTACTGTGGCTGAATCTCCTCGATAGCGGATATGACGTAGTCTGGCCCGAGCCCGTCAACATTGACAGCCATGGTGAAGAGAAGGAAGTGCGAAAAGAGATATACATATTTATCCGTTTTGCTCGTCTGCATCCTTGTGAGCAACGTCATGACGACTGCCTTGAAATACTGTTTCAGCTGCACCCTAACCAGCCAATTCTGTCAATTCCCGTTTCATCATAGCAAGAACACAAAAAACTCACGGAGGCACATGCTGCACGACACCCTGCAGAAGTTCAAAGCCCCAGCCATCGTTGATTTTGGAGGGTATTAGGCGTTGCTGGACGACGGCCAATACGGCTGCGATCTGCCCCGTCTTGATCATCTCGGTAGCGTCGCGAGCAAGGAATGCTTTGAGGAGCTTCACGAGACCGGGGATGCTGCCCTTTTGTTGCCAGCATGTGGGCGTCAGGAGGAAGGGGAGGAGGGAGCGATATTCGGATGGCACGCCAGTGTTGTGAGCTTCTAGCATCTGAGCGAGAATCTGGAAAACGTAAGGAATGTACTCTGGGAGATAAAGTTAGAGATGAGGGGACGGGTCGGATTTTGGCTCCTTACGGTCTATGTCCTGTTGAAGAATAAAGGTGAAAGGGCCAAAGAGCGCCTGCTCGAACGTAGGAAGAGTGGAAGGTGTACCGCTCACAACAAACCTACCAAGAGTGTCGGCCAGGATTCCTAGTATGAAACGAAGACGTACCTCAACAAGCGCTGATATACTTTCAAAGATGTACTGGTCGAAATTTGGATTGCTCGGGTTCTTTGCAATGACACCGAGGATGTTGACCAGTCGCTGAAGGACTTGTTGATAGACAGGGGTGAGGGTTTGACGTGCAGTGACGATTATGCGCATCGCGCCTGCACAAGGGAGTCAGCACCCGCCAGCACGGTACGTAATTGACTTACATTTCATCAGGTGGTCATTTTCGGCAACCTTTTCAGGAGCGCCGGCAAGCTTCTATCTTGTTCAGGAGTGCATTAAGTAAGTCAGCAGCAAGATCGTGGATATCGGCTTGAGAGAATCTGTGGTCAGACCGTGAGCACAAGGTTTTCGTCACACATATGCGAACGCACAACAATTGTGTCCCCTTTTTGATGAACAGTATGCGGTCAATCGTGATCGCAGCATACGTATACGTAACATAGTGGTCCGCATTCAAGTGCCGCACCAGCAGAGGGAGCACCGACAGAAGTTGATCTCTCGTCAGCTGGTAGAAGTGTGAGCAGTGCTGAAGCGTTAGTTCGTATCAAAATGAAGATACCTGGTTCCTGAAAGTCAAAAGGAATCGAATCGCATCAACATAGAGAATTTCATGAATACTGCCAGCCGATGCTTGGAGATCTTGATACACATGCTCAGAAAAGAACTTCACGACATCCACCAATGCATTCGTCGACGTGACGCCATGCTTTTGTTGCCGTCAGATTAGTGCTCATCGACAAAACTGACGCTCACTCACCTGCGTTGTCGACGGCCTCTGTTGCCACAGCAGTGAGTAGATATATGGCACTGTCCTTCGCCTTCCAGTTCTGCGCGGGGTTCGAACTTGTACTGCTGCAATCCTGAAGTGATCCACGACCCCACAATTTCCGTGGCCTCGGTTTGGTAACCCGAGCTGACTAACGCTTGCAACACGTCTGCGGCTGCCTGACGTCGAGTTGCCACTTCTGATGCACTACCTCCGAAGGCCAAGTCAAGCCGAATGAACTCAAGTGGCTCATCTTCAAATTGTTCCATTTCATGGTCGCGTAGTCCAATATTAGGGATGATGACACCTTGTACGAGAGAGGCAATGGTATCGCGCGAAGAGAAGAGCGATTTATAGTAACCCGACCGAATTGCGGTGGAGATAAAACGTAAAGATTGAGAGACAAGCTGGCAAGCCGGTGCCAATAAGGTCGTTAGAAAACAAAACAAATACTTGAAGACGTACAGAGTCATCCGCAACACCAGGAAGCTTATTCGATCCGATGAGCTCCCATACGCTCTGTACAAATCCCTCGACAGCAGGCGAGCGTGATAGTTGGTCTGGGAAAAGCTTGATGTAAAGCTGTTACGTATGTTAGTATTTGTTCGCTCATTTCCGGCAATGTTGCAAACCTCGCCAATCTCGAAAATCTTGGTCTTCAACTGCGCAGGCAGCGATGGCTGTGTTTCATCAGGCTAAATGACAATCAGTGACTGGCAATGGACGGCAAAGACGTTGCTCACATCGGATCGAAGTTCTGCTGGGTCCCATGACATGAAACGCTGAAAGAGTCCAGTTTGTGGAGCAAAAAATGAGTCGTGAGCATCTTCGATACCCGGGGGTAGATCTTGACACGTAAAGTCGTAGAATATATCAACGAGAATGATCTGAGCTTGTGTTACGATAGCAATATTAGGCTGGGGCAGGGGAGGAAAGCAGGAATGGTTGCAGTTTGATTGGAAAGATCAAGAAAGGGTTGCATGAAACGCGATAACACGAAGTTGATCTCCGTAATAGCTCAGTCCTGAGCGAACTTGGGCCCGCCATTGGTTAAAGATCGAGTGAGCGGTCTGCAGGACCCCGACATTGATGCTATAGTCCGTTTGTGAGAGTGATGAGATGAGTTGCTGTTGTGGAAGCGTCAGACAGCGAACCCATGTTTTAACTTGGATAACGCACATCAATGAGATCAGTCCATTTTGCTGGAAAGTCGAGTTCGGCGATTAGAGCGACAGACTCTGCAATTTGAGCACGAATCGCTTTATCTGTAGGATCCGACAGCGCAATCATGGCTGGGACGAGCTGGGATCGGAGGGCTGCTTTGTCTGCTTCCGGGAGGGGTTCATCGTCCTGTTTGAACCACAAATGAAATGAATGAGCATGATCAAAA
The DNA here is from genome assembly GCA_016647755.1 of Suillus subluteus. Taxonomy (NCBI): domain Eukaryota; kingdom Fungi; phylum Basidiomycota; class Agaricomycetes; order Boletales; family Suillaceae; genus Suillus; species Suillus subluteus. The sequence goes on from JABBWI010000006.1 coordinate 629,589, forward strand.
AAGATTATTGCGCACCTCCTCCCATCTTAGTTTAGCAACATTTTTGAGATATATTCCACCTGCTAGGCGCGTTGAGCGATCGTAGGATCCGTTCAGGATCAGCGTAAGGAGGTGTGCCAGAAATCCCTTCTGTGATGCAAGTGCATGTAGTTGCTGTTCTGCTTGTTTCCTGGAAGCAGGCTGGAGGGAAGCTTGAAGAAGAGAAGCGATATTGGACATCTCTGCTTTGCCCTGGACAATCTCGCCAGTTAGCTTCTCGCGAAGTTCGGTACAGGATGATCTTTCACTGGACGCGTGCTCTTTGTTTGGCTTTCCTTCGTCTAAATCCCTTTTAGGCAAACCCCTAAGTGTATAGCTCAATCTCATGCATTCTAACAACCCTACCGTACTTGCAATCGTTGGGGACAATTAGATACTCCAGCCGCTGTTGAGATAAGTAGTCCAATCCAATGCCTGTTTGCCTCCAGCTTACATCCCACACCTGTGGAATGAATTCACTGTCCGATGCACATCCACCCATCAATCTGTTCCCAAGTCTTCTCCCGTATAGTGGACCACACACGCCGCCTTTTATGGTGGCAACCCTTGCACCACCCCTCGTCTTTCCACGAAATGAGCATCAACGCAGACAGCCCGCAAAGCGGGTCATGCCGATATCGGTCGTAAATCCCTGAGTCATGCACGAGCCGAACCCATGCTTCGCACCTCGCCGCCATCGAGAGACAGGCGTTTTGGCCCCAAGGCGGGGGAAGAAAGCTCTGGTTTCTTGTCAAGGATATCACTGGAATGGTCGTTGACACGGTTTGGACAGGCCAAGGATGGATCTTCTCGGGCTGCTGCTTGCATCCATATACCACTGAGCTGTTCTCGCATCCGCATAAGGCGCCGCTCGTCCGCGCGACTTATTTGCTCAGAGTTACTGAATTCGTCCACATCATCCAGGCCGAACCCAGATGTTCGTGCCATTTCATAGAATGCAGGTTTCAAAATGCCATTAATCCCACACGCCCGCGAAAGGGCGGCAACCTGAGCAGCATTGGAGCGCAGTTCTGAGCCGGCATGCAGGCTTTCGAGATCAGATGGCCAGTCATCTGTGAGTAATTCTACGGCCCAAACCCGATCTGCTTCAAACCCCAGAATTGTGGTCGCACGGATGAGGGACACAAGGGTGGAAAATCGGATGTCACCGCGATACGCCCTACGCACTCATAACTGAGCTTACATCAAGTACAGGATAGCAGAGCTTACTTACACAGGGTTATCATAGAATAGAAGCAGTGCCTCTAGATCTTTTTCCTCAAGCTTGGTCAGCTGGTAAAGTTGCTCGTCTGCGTCTATCCCAGTGACGGTATCATACCCAATATGTTTGCCTTCGTCGTTGAAGATAGTCGCAAAGAGCTCTGAGTGTCGCACGAGCCATGATCGATGCACCCGGAAGAGTATTCCGGAGGCTTCAAGAGTGATATTCCCATCCTCTAGCCAAAACAATTCATGCCTGGGCATACGGTATAGATGCGTGGTCTTGCGCATTATAATTCCAGTTGACCATAGTATGGTCGAGGCGCTGGGTTGGTGCTCTTGAGAGGATTGGACGTTTGCGCTTTGCTCTCTGCTCCGGGACCACGTCAAATGTTTCAGGGGATGCATCGCGAGACTTCCTCTTGGTAGATACACTATCATGCGACATAGCGTAGCTCAAAGTTCATACCAATTCGTTCTACTCGTCGAAATTACGTACAAGTTACTATGTCACGTGATGATCTGATCCAAAAAATAGCCTCGGCCTTTGCCAGCCTCTTCGAGCTGAAGCATCCACGAAAATCACCTGAGACCTCGCTAACTCCAATAGAAGAGGTTGTCCATAGCCTGTGTCAGGCATATGTTTCAAACTTATCACTATTCCCTTAATGTATCAAGGGTGTAATCCGAACTTACGCACTGAGTGTATCAGACAGGACTGCTCGTCCTTGAGTGAAGAATGAAGTTGCGTTTCAAATTCATTTCTCCCGGTGCTAACGCTGCGCTAGCATATCTTTGGAATAACACATGTACAGGTGAAGTTTACTGACTCTGCCGACGACGACGCCGTGCCACGTCACTACGAGACGGGCAACCCTCGGGCAATACGCAGTTCTCCCCGAAGGTTCATCGGATGCTATTGAATATAGCGCATTGCCATTTCCTGATTAGCACTGTTGACATGTCAACAAGGTGAGTAATTGAACCGAAAGAGAGGTGTTCTTCTGATCGCGAGGAGCAGTTCAAGTTATAATTGATTCCTGCTGTGGGGCGCTCGGGAATGGTGTCGGGCATGATCACACTGAGTGGCCGAAATTACGGCATGTTCTGCATTTGAATCTGGATATCTGGATCCTTGCAAGGGTAGTCTACTTTGTAAGTCTTTCTTGTAATCAGTATCCCCAACTGAAATAAAGTTCCAATACCATATCATAATATGTTGTCGGTCTCCTGCGGAATACGTACATTATAGTATCGTCCCTTTGGACCGGGCATTGATTGTTCATCCGAGGAACCAATCAAATCAATCTTCTGCGAGTAGAAGCTCACACCAGCTTCCTGCTATATAGAGGGGCGCAGGGTTGCGCATTCGAATAACCCCACGGTTCTTCATCCACCCACCATGGATTTTCCTGGTCAAGCGCAAGAGATGGATGCTCCCGATCAGTCCGAGACTGGCGCTGCGTCGAAGGATGCACCCCAACCTCACCTACCCTTTACCTTCTTCGATCCAGCCAGTATGCAGGAGTTGGAACGGACGATGACAGCACGATCTACTCGGTCCCACCACCGTCCCGTAGACAACTTTCGCCCTCCTCCCCCTGTGCGGAAATCTAAAAAGGCTGATAATCGCAAATCCACGATATCTATCGCCATGGAAAGTGGCAGTAGTGATCAGGAAGGCTTTGATTTTGAGCAGACTTTGAAGGACCTCGTCCGACGGTATGTGATTTGCTACTATCTTACCACTGGCTGTAATGAGTTGCAGACGGGGTGAAGAGTCTATCAGGGCCCGTGAGTTGGGCGTGATGTTTGATAATTTACGCGTAGTTGGCATTGGAGCACGCGCATCACTGCAGCCAACAGTGGGCTCGATATTAAATCCCTCTACTGCGCTTAAAAATATTACAACAATGCGCAATCCCCCAATTCGTAACATTCTGTCGGGCTTTGAAGGTGTAGTAATGCCAGGAGAAATGTTGCGTAAGTCTAGGTTGTGTTTTACTCGGTCACCTGTGTACTGACTTTCACCAGTTGTCCTGGGCCGTCCTGGTTCTGGTTGTAGCACATTCTTGAAGGCACTCTCCAATCAGACGAAGGAGTACCACGCTGTCGAAGGTGATGTGTGGTATGACTCCTTTACCCCTGAGGAAATAGCCAAGCAATATCGCGGCGATGTCATCTACTGTCCTGAAGATGATGTCCATTTTCCGACACTCACAGTTGAGCAGACATTATCCTTCGCAATCAAAACCCGCACGCCACATGCGCGGTTTATCGATCAGTCCCGCGACCAGTTCAATCGCGACGTGGTTGACATCCTAATCAGAATCTTCGGACTGCACCACGCCCGTAATACTGTTGTCGGGAACGCTGCTATACGAGGCGTATCAGGTGGAGAGAAGAAACGTGTCTCTATTGCTGAGGCTTTGTCATGCAGAAGCTTGATCAGCTCCTGGGACAAGTTTGTTATCCTTTGATTCATTGTCTGCGATGAGCGCTGATGACTTGTAGCTCGACCCGTGGTCTCGATGCGTCGACAGCGTTAGAGTTCATCCAGGCACTTCGCATTGGCACCGATATTGGTCGGATTACGACAGCCGTCTCTCTTTACCAAGCCGGTGAACAGTTGTATAACTTGTTTGACAAGGTGTGCGTAATCTCCGAGGGCCGAATGGTCTATTTTGGGCCTGCAAAAGAGGCGCGCCAGTATTTTATGGATATGGGATATGAACCCTACCACCGACAAACGACGTCTGATTTTCTTGTTTCTGGTACGTATTGGTGTAATGGTCCTTGCCATATTCTAAGATTTTCTAGTCACGGATCCAAATGCGAGAAACTTCCGTGCTGATGTTGAAGCGTCAATACCCAGAACGGCTGAGGAAATGGCAGCTTACTTCCTCGCATCTCCGCTAGGGCAAGTTAACCGTCAATCGATTGATAATTATCGCAACCTCTACGTGGGCAAACCCGAACGCAAGGAGGCATACAGTCTTAGTGCGGGGATGGAGCATGCGCGTCATGCGCCTAAGAGTAACTCCTTCACGATATCAATCCCGATGCAAGTCAGGGCAGTAATGGTCCGCCGGGTTCAGATAATAAAGGGCGATATCACGTCCCAAGTGGTGCAACTTGTGTGCGTACCAATTATATGCTCATATTCGACATAACGTGTTGATGGCCCCTAAGTGCGCAAATATTCCAAGCCATCGTGATGGGCACCGTCTTCTACCACCTCCCTGACGCAACTTCTGGTTACTTCTCTCGCGGGGGTATCTTATTCTTGTTTGTTCTTCGGCATTCTTCTGTCCTGCGAAGTTTCTAATCAGTCCTATAGTGCATTGTTTTTCGGCGCCTTGTCTGCTATGGCAGAAATACCCGCCCTCTATGCCCAGCGTCCCATAGTTCTCCGTCACCACAAAGCAGGCGATGTATTATCCATTCATCGAAAGTCTGGCTCACACGGTTGTCGATATACCAATTACGTTCATCATCCAGGGCGTTTTCTCTGTACTTCTCTACTTCTTGGTCGACCTTCAGAGGACAGTATCGCAGTTCTTGTCAGTGGCTTCCTGTCTACAAGTTTCCGCTACAGATATCTGATATACCTTTCTGACAGTATATTCTTCTTGGTGGTATTCACGATGACGACCGCGATGAAAGGATTTTTCAGGCTGGTCGCTGCTGCTTTCAAAGAAGAGTCTAGTGCTACATCAGTAGCTGGCATTGGTGTTTTGGTCTTCTCGTTGTACACCGGTTATACTATTCCTCGGCTCAGCATCCCGGGCGCCCTGCGCTGGATCACTTACTTGAATGTAGGGTGACGTATTGTTCTTCAAGCGCTGCGCTGAAACATCTATCGCAGCCTCTCGGGTTCGGTTTCGAATCATTGATGATGAACGAATTCCACACTTTGAATGGGACATGCTCTACCTTAGTCCCTCAGGGTCCTGGATATGAAAATATATCGCTGGCTAATCAGGTCTGCACCACAGTTGGAGCTCAGCCTGGAATGTCGACTGTCAACGGTAATGTCTTCGCGTACCTATCTTATGATTACCTGTACAGTGACCTTTGGCGCGTAAGTCCCAATCTAATCTTCCGATCTGAGTCATGACAGCTCAATTTCTTTTCTATCAGAATTACGGCATTATATGTGCATTCGGTGTCGCCTTCCTTATGATGTTGCTCTTCGCTACCGAATTCAACACCGGCTCCGCATTTGATTCTGCTGTCACTCTCTTCAACCAGTCTAAGGGTGCAAAGTCTGTTGGACCCGTCACTGTACAAAAAGATGTGGAAAAGGGGGGACCATCGGCACCTAACGAAAACGCGCACAAGAAAAGCAAAGTATTTGATGAAAAGAAGAAACATGGGCCGCCAGATAACTTCACCTGGCACCATGTGCAGTACGTCGTTCCCATTTCAGGGGGATCAGAGAGGAGGTTGTTAGACAATATCTCTGGTTATGTCGCACCTGGAAAGCTCACTGCCCTCATGGGTGAATCTGGTGCGGGAAAGGTTATCGTCATTTTACTGCTCAACTTCGCTGTAGACTGACAAGACACGATAGACTACTCTGCTCAATGTCCTTGCCCAGCGCGTCGATGTTGGTGTCGTTTCAGGCGACCGTTTCATTAACGGACAACCACTCCCTTCAGATTTCCAAGCACAAACGTAGGTAAAAGCCACATTGTTGATCGGCAACACTAAAAACAAGTTCAGGGGATATTGTCAGCAGATGGATACCCATCTACCCCAAGCCACTGTTCGGGAGACCATTCTTGCTTCAGCTCATCTTAGGCAATCGGAATTTGTTCCTATGGAGGAGATTCAAGCCCAGTATGTCCTCCTGTTTTACATTGTACCATTGACGACTGATGTTATTCAGCGTGGACAAGTGTCTCCAAATGTGTGGCCTCGAAGCCCATGCAAACGCAGTTGTGGGTTCGTTGGGCGTTGAACATAAAAAGCGCACGACAATAGCCGTTGAATTGGCCGCGAAGGTACGTCCGTCTTTGAATATGTAGCATCCTCTTTGAACCTAGCGTGTCAACAGCCCAAACTTCTTCTTTTCCTTGATGAACCTACGTCTGGTCTCGATTCCCAATCGGCTTGGGCCATCATAACATTCCTCCGCGAGCTCGCCGATAGTGGACAAGCCATCTTGTGCACGTGAGTCTTGTATACATCTGATAGTGTTCTCATTCTGAGCTTTATTAGCATTCACCAACCTTCCGGGGAGCTTTTCCAACTGTTTGACAAACTTCTCCTCCTTCGCAAGGGCGGCCAAACTGTCTACTTTGGTGACATTGGGGACAAGTCTTCTACGATGTTGAAATATTTCGAACGTAATGGAGCCCCACCCTGTGATGAGGATGCCAACCCGTAAGTCTTTTGTTGGTTCAGTCATTCGTGGAGTTAAGCTATAGCAGTGCGGAATACATGCTTGATGTCATTGGTGCTGGAGCGACCGCGAGCACATCTGTTGATTGGCATAATGTCTGGCGAATTTCGCCAGAAGCCGCTGTGCTTGAAGATGAGCTTGGACGCATTCATGCTGAGGGTCGCTCTCGTCCCGTTGTCCAGACACAGCTACGCACACAGTTCGCTACTTCGTGGAGGCACCAGACCATTGCTCTTACACAGCGCAACTTCCAAGCATATTGGCGGAATCCAACCTACTTGGTGGCAAAGCTCGTTCTCAACATCGCTGGTGGTCTATTGATTGGCTTCACATTCTATAACACAAAAGACTCCCTCCAGGGCACACAAAACAAACTCTTTGTACGACTTGCGACATTTGATGAAGTGGCTTGGTTTGCTAATTGGTATCATAGGCAATTTTCTTGGCCACAATTTTGTGTGTCCCTCTTTCTCAGCAGATGCAGACGGTCTACATCGACATTCGGTCAATTTATGAAGTCCGGGAGCGCCAGAGCAGGATGTACAAGTGGACTGCTCTCGTCACCTCTCAAATACTCGTCGAGATACCTTGGAACATTTTCTGCTCATCGGTCTTCTTTGTTTGCTGGTACTGGACAGTCGGATTCTACACCGACCGTGCTGGATACACCTACCTGATGTATGGAGTCATATTCCCGCTCTATTACACGACGATCGCACTCGCAATAGCTTCCATGGCTCCAACTGCATTTATTGCTTCATTGTTGTTCAGCACGCTCTTCTCATTTGTTGTCATATTGTAAGTCAGATTTCTAAACTGATAACATAGCTGCTTACTAATTCATGGTGTAGTAACGGTGTTCTGCAGCCATTCAGCCAGTTGGGTTGGTGGCGGTGGATGTATAGGGTTTCGCCTTTCACCTATCTTATTGAAGGCCTGTTCGGTCAAGGTTTGTGCTTATGTTTTGCTTCCGTATCAATGAACTCAACTTGTTCTTAGCGGTTAGCGGACAGGCGATTGTTTGCGCGTCGACGGAGCTTGTTTCAATTGTTCCTCCTACGGGACTCACGTGTGCTGATTATATGGATCCTTTCATGTCTTATGCGGGCGGATATCTAACAGACCCCAATGCGACATCGAACTGCCTCTACTGTCCGTTCCAGACGACGGACCAGTACATGTATGCTGGATTCAATATCGAGTATTCTCACCGCTGGCGTGACGTAGGTATCATGCTTGGTGTCACCGTGTTTAATGTGAGTTACGTCCCTTGCTGTTCACTCTGGGTATTCACGAAGGAATCTATTTTTCCAAGGTCTTTGCGATTTTCGCTCTCACCTACATCTTCCGCATTCGGAAGGGTAATATTTTGCCTTCGTTCAAGCGCAAGCAGTAGCACAAGGGTTGTGTAGAACTGAGATATGGAATACCGGGATCTTACTGGTGTGTATGTATGTGCAGAGTCCGTGCAATGTGTGCTACCTTGTTGTAATTGACAAGTGGATTGCGACGGGCAACTTGGGCCCATCGCTTTCTGAAGTGTAATCATATCCGTAGACACTCGCTACATCAGAAATTAACCACCAATCGCATCCTCTTCATAGATTGCGTCGTCGAACTTCAATGCAGAAGAATGACCTCCTCTACCGCGAATTGAACCCAAGGATATATTGTTTTCCTGTGCCGTAGACTTCTTGGCCTCGATCCAGAAGGACTTGGAGTACTGAACAATCTTATAGCTGAGGACGAACGCAGGCCAAGCAGCCCTCCGCCACATACCTAGCTCCAGGCCTGTGGATTGTACTGTATGGTTGGAAAGCGAATGACGATCCATGTCGTGACAAAAGTCAGTAACAAAGACACCCAAACATATCGCGCGATCGTCTCTAGGGAGCCGGGATTAATTTCGCGCACGTTCATCCCAAAGACCGACTGTTCAATCAGTGAGCGACTTCAAGTTCAGTGTTATACATCCAAACACATACAGCAGTAAAGCTGGCGGGCAAGAAGATCATGGTTAGGTATGATATCTGCAGAAGGCATGAGCTCTATCGGTGTATATGTAGCTGCCATCGCACCTGTTTCATCGCTGCAGAGTCTCGGAAGGGTCGCCGTCGTTAACTTGAATGTTTGACGACTATCCTCAATGTTTACAGTCGCGAATGCCAGATCTGTGGCATTCTTTAATCGACTGATTAACATCGAACATCTCCTGTGCAACCTGTCGATTTCGGAAAGGAGGTTCTTGCATTCTCGTTGCATCAGCTCTTCTGTAGTAGCCTTATTTTCTGAATCTTCCATTGCAGGGTTTGGAGTCTCCATAACAAACGTGACCGAAATCTCGAAATCAGTGAAGGAGGGTTTGGTACTGGAGGAGGTGCGCCTGAAGGCTATGGAGGTCATAGTTGAGGTCGGTCATAGCGGTGAAGTCGGAGGCATTCAAGATTACCTTCCTGTGCATGATGAGCCTTCCCCACCACTCGAACAGATTGCATACACACCAAATCCTTGATGCGGTTATACAACACTTCAAATGCCTCATCCCACGCATACAGTGCGTACCACAAGATTGCCAGAAAGAAAAAGGTTGGATCTTCAGGACTGCCACGAATATTTTATTCCAGTAAACACTTCCACCTGCACGCTCCATAACCTGATGCAAGCGCTCGGCGGTAGTGCGATCACGCAGCGCAGGATGATACGTTATGATTGTAGAGGAATTCTTCTCGCGGATCATATGGATTGCCAGAAGGTCGATGAGAAGGACATATTCGCCTGTGAAAGGACTTAGACAAAACCGTGATAAAAGCAAGTACGGATTACCGTGTAGGTGAAGAGGTGACATGACATCTATAGTATTCCTCCTTTCATTCCGTTCTGTAAGTTTTGTGATAAGAAGCGGTCAACTATTGAAAGAATGACGAACTCATGCCCAATAAGCTAGAATGTGTCTTTGTTTTCTTCTCCGTGGTCCGAATAAAAGGAAGGATGACTGTGATATCTAACCAGAACAACAGATTAACAACCGCCGGACCAAAAGGCAGTGATCAGACGTACGATCCCCTACTCCATGTTGAACCTCTTCCCGGTATCGCGAAGGAATCCAGTTTGTGGAGGATGCAAAGAAGAATGGCTCGATGTTATACCTATGAAAGGAAATTTCAGTGCTGAATTGGCATTTAAGCTGGAGCACGAACTTCGTCCCCAACATCTTCAAAACGGATTCGGACATGTTATCCACGAATAACGCTCTAACGCGGACGTTTTCCCGAACCTGATTGTAGTCGTGATCAATCATTAGTTTGGCGAGATGAGGTAAAAACAATGCTTTCCTCCTGTAATTTCGACCAGAATTCGTTTTCCTTCTCTTCCAACACCGTCAACGCGATGCAGCCCTAGCTCGCGTGTTTTGAATCGACCGTCGCCTGTTACGTCAATGGTATATATGACGCACGGCTTTCGCGGTGCGCGTACATCGTGTCAACATCTGGCTTCGTGCCACTGGAATCGGACTCCAGTTGCCAAAAAGTTCTTGCGGGTATCCGCGCCATTCGTGCTCGTCCTTTTGAAATGGTGGCTCAGAGGATGAAAGGTCGGTGTTGAAATCTACCCAAGGCCATGGTCCCGAGGGTGCTGCATGTCGATATCTGAACCAAATCAAGAGAACACATTTTCCTGAATGTTTGAAAGGCAGGAAAAGATGAGAACTCTTACACTGGTACTGGAATTGAACACGTTTGCAGTTTCTAACGCCGAACTTAAGGTATTGTTGGACGACATGCCAGGGAACAGGAAGTAAAGGTCCTCTTGGTTTGTACTTACTGGATTGGAGGGGCGTGTATCATATGTACCCGTGGGCGAAATGAAATATCCGGCCTTGGGTCACACTTAGCCACTCAGTGCTCATTGACCAGCTCATCGACAACTCGAATTAGGATGGCAAGAACGCTCCGTTTTAGGTGACAGTCGAGGCCCACCTCCGTTATTGGCAGCAATCGATCCGGTGCTGCGGAAAGCCTCAAGTGTGAACGGAAGAAAGAGGCGCTCGCAGTAATGAACGTCGCTCTATCCGGGCCTTACCTATCGAATTAGGGATGGCAAGAACGCTCCGTTTTAGGTGACAGTCGAGGCCCACCTCCGTTATTGGCAGCAATCGATCCAGTGCTGCGGAAAGCCTCAAGTGTGAACGGAAGAAAGAGGCGCTCGCAGTAATGAACGTCGCTCTATCCGGGCCTTACCTATCGAATTAGGGAGCTTGGAATTATGCGAAGTCACACTTCTGACATGCTCCTGCCTCGCTCCGAAAGACGCTGGTTGATGCTGAGAAATTGGCTTCAGTGCCGCCAGTCTGTGCTGGAAGTGATATAGTGGCGGCCGGCATATAGTCCATAGTCTGCTCTCGCCGTACACATGGGGAGCAACATCATGGTGGTGCGGTAACATCAAAATTTGCTTTCGTCACCTGTAGCTTGTGTCTGCGGTGCATGAAGAAGGCTTTTACTGTCCATACCGACGTGCATTGGCAGCTCTTCCCTCGATAAGGTACACTTTCGTGTGACCCCTCATGAGCCCTGCCAGATCGAGGGAGAGCTTGGCTGCCGCGTGGACAGGGTCCAGTGATACACGTGGTTAATTCACGTTCGGGACTTTGCAAGCAGCATGAAAAGAAGTCTTTGCACCGAAGAAGGATGTATGGTCCGACCCTCGTGAACCATCACCAGTAATAGACAAGGGATTGGTTTTTGTTCGAGAGCTGCCATAAGCAATGCCATCAGAATCAGACAGATAATCATCGACATCATCAAGGTCATCATCGTTGGCGAGTTCATTGAGGAGTTGGTCTTGCCCTGCGAGATGTGCTCGAAGTTCAGTCTGTGTTGGTTGTACTAGTATGCTTGAATGAGTCGGATCCTGGTTGCGTCGGCGTGATCGCGGCAGCTATTGCGGACCTTTTCGACTCTGCGCTGAGCGCTCAGCCCGCGAACTCTCGCGAACTTCGCCCAAGAACAAGAATTGAGCGCTGAGCAGCTCTACTAAGTGTATTCTACCCCATGGTCAGCACTTCTTCCTTTCCCCCATCCTCCGTCTAGGCTTAGCAGCAGCAAGCTCCACCGACATCTATCGTGCCATTATCCCAACGAGCTCAACAGACATCTGCTATGGCCCGGGGCCCCTCCCCACCTTCGCCCTCTTGCAGTGTGCATCGTCCCTGTTCCATATCATAGCTTTTTCGTGTCGTCTATTGATGCATGTTGGTCTATTGCCTTGTGTAAACTGCTATACACAAAATATATGTATCTGCTCAACTATAATTTTAGATCTGTTCCTCATGCTAGTGTCGTTGAGGTTGTACTTGTGCACTCAATTCCAGTCAATGCTCGAGTTAACAATATCATATTTGAAAAAAAAGTTCAACCATATGATATGCAATGATAGATGAAGAATATGTATGGGCAGCGTGAAGGGAACGAGATGAAGAGCGCAGGACCATGTGCCAACCAGGGAAAGAACGAGATATTGCAGGCGGCCATGCGAGGCGTTGAGGGTGGCAGGAAGGTGGAGGAGGTTGAAGTGAGCAGCGGAAGACTGTAATAGGTCGTGGCGGCAGTGCCAAGCGTGTGGGCAACACCAGATTCATGGAAGGGCGAGGAAGTGCTAGGGTAGTGACGTTGCCCTTGGGGCGTGGGGCTGTGGACGTATGGGAGGTTGACCCAGGGCGGGGGATAGCGAGAGGTCGTATCGATAGTAGCACCAGGGCTGCAGGAGGTTGAGGGAGCAGGCAGCTGACGGTCGGGTGCGTTGCAGGAGGTTGCCATTGGCCGTGCATGCATGAGCAGCAGCAGGAAGTCACTTCTATGGCGGCACTGGCCGGGCTGTGGGAGGTTGTGGGGAGGTTGCGTTTGGGGTTTCTTGACTCTTGAGTCGGGTGCAGCTGTGCGTATGTCACTGCACCAAGTGCATTGGAAGAAGGGTGGGTGAGTGTAATTCTGTGAAAGGGGAGGCCATTGTCGTTGTCGAGGAAAAAAGATGGCAAGCCGAGAAAGAATGTTGAAATTACAGTTGGAATACCGACGCGATGCAAACGCGGTCGCGTCAATTAATGTATGTATCCGCTCTACAATTCCAATGATCATGACAGCAGTACAGGCTGCAGAAAGACCTTGTGCCTTGCTTCTTAGTTGCCAAAGACACATACATGCAATCACGATAAGTTGCGCACAAGTTGTGTTGTTGGCAAAACTGGCCGAGCCTGGTCCTCGGCAGAACTCACGCGAAAGGGGGGCGGCAAAACTTGGCAGAACTCCATGGTATCCGAAACTCATGGAGATGTAATTTAGATCTCTGATAACACATGGTTGGGATTCAAGAGAACATAAAAAATGACGATGGTGTATGCTGGAGGGCGTCCCCCTCGCATCATTGATCGACGACAATTTCGAGCGCCTGGAACGAGTTGACAACAGCTCGCATCGTTACTACTGGAAATGCAAACATTGCGGCGACACTGATAACTCATCAGGTGCTTTTCTCTCGTGAAGAGGTTGGCATTACTATCGAGACCGCCACACAGGTCTCAGTGAAGGTCCTTCGCGTGGGCACCTCTGCTCTCGACCGAACCTCACGATGGAGACGACCTTCTTGCTGGTCCAGAGAGTATCTCGCCTGACGACATTGCTGCTGAATTTGCAGCTCCTGAAGAGTTAAAAAAGGGCAGAAGAAGTTCAGAGCATTAACGAAGTTGAAGTGCTCGAGGGAAATGATTTCGATTTTGATCATCGAATTGGATCGGGTTGAACAAGAATGGATATCCTAGTGCTGTGTCAGCGGCTCGAAGGAGCATGTGGACATTCTCAGGACTCAACACACAACCCATTCAACTTGTTAAAGCAAATCCGCTGTTTCCGTGCCCACTTACAACGTGAGGAGCTACTTCACACGAGGCAGACTCGTATTTTAAGTAGATACAGTTATCTATCGGTCCTTGAGACACCATCACTCCTTGATACAAACACATCTCCTGCATTCACAACATACTCTATAGCTTCAAAAATACTTCCACAAGGTTAATTGACCTTGCCTCTCACATGGTATCAAAAATTTTATGAACTTCATTAGCAAAATTGCTTTCGAGATGTGTGTTTTCATGCCCGAAAGCATTATTCTGAAATTTATAATCTATCTTATTCAATATTATCCAACATTAAACTGCTTTATCATGCATAAAATAATCAAAAGTGTATTAACAAGTATCTAAGCTCTCCAGAACATGTATAATTAGCTGGAAAACATCATGAATTACATGTGTGGTGTAGAAAACAGTGTTGGCTAGTGTCGCCAGCTTAGACAGAGTGCGAGCCATTTTGCTATAGTTGGATAAGCTAAGATAAGCTAACAAGTCACGTGTCTCAAGGAACAATAATGGGCAAAAAGGAGGTCCCCTCACTGTTTTGGACGTTGTGCTCAAGTGGTTGGATATTTTTCCCTAAAACTTCAGATCTGGGGTGTTGAGGTAGACTACTTGTCAGGAAAAATACGACAGAGTCATTATCATGTGTTTTAGAGGTGTGGTACATAATTTTTCAATTTCATGTCTCAAATACCCATTGATAACTGTATGTACTTGAGCGCCCCAGGTTGAGCGTGTCACATGCGTTTGTCACATTTGGTCACAAATACATGACACTGGTCCTTCTGTATAACTTTGATAGTAAGTATACTAAGTGTGAGTAACAACTTAGGCTTGCCCCTTCATGCGGTCATAACAGCGTGCCCGACTCGGAGTCTTCTGTTTCCATGTCCTCTCAGTGCCTGTCTAGTAATCTAAGGATAGTGTTATATCTTCGCCAGAGGCCGGCACATCAGCAAACCAGTGAGACTCAGATACTGATCAGTGCCGATATCAATCACTGTGATGGCCCATTCTCAACTAGATATCTCTGGCTGTGCAAACTGATGCCTGTCACCACCGTGACCAAGTTCCAACATGATGCAAATCAAAGACTCCATGCTCACTTTATGATACGAACTTCGCCCGATAACCGAGGCAGAGAGCAAGAAGGTGCACATGATGTGACAGATTGCCCGAGGACTAAGAGCAGGCATAGTAGACATCAATCTATGTGCTCGTCCATGGTTAGAACACGAGTTATCTGTTTGGTTTGTGTGAATCTCCCCTATTTTTCACAGAGTCTGGGGTTGGCATGCCGACCCAATGTGCCTTCCATCTTTTACGTACGGTATTCAAGTTTCCGCCTGTGCGATTGTTTCCACCTGTGACTCCCACATAACAACAGTAATTATAGGTGATAACATATGGGTATCGCACCTATAAAACAAGGGGGTTACAGTGTTCTACGGCCTCCTTCAATATTGTTTGAATAAAGAGCGACTTTACTGTACTGCTAGTAGGTAAATGTCGGAAAATTCTATTTTTGGTTGGAATTCCTTAAAATGGATTGGAAGGCCTCAATTTGCCGGCAGCGTTACAACTTGCTTGGAAGAGAACCCGAAAATTTTGGAAGCCGCTTGGAAGCGATATAGGGGTTCTTGCAAGTGGGTTCAAAGACCGTTCCAATGCAAAGGCAAAATTTCGAGCATTTCAAGCGACGAGTGTCCTTCCAAGGTTTTAATAAAATTATGGAGTCTTTCAAGCAAATTTGGATCATTGTAATGCGGTGCTACTAATTTAAATAATATGCTAATTGTTCAGATTCTCAATTCCCTTCCAATCTCTCCCATTTCCCTTCTAATCTCTCCCATTTCTTTTTCAATCAATAGTAGAGTCGCCTTTACAATCATATATCAGTAGGAGCACCCGCTGCAGTATTATGCTGTAGATAATATATGCATGAGACACCGAAGACAGCGATCAAAATAGACCGAACGCACCTTTTGACCCTGTGCAAAAGGAACTTCAACGACGGGTGGCGCTGTGTGATCAGGTCGCCAGGTGAATAGGTGTCGTACGTGTAATGTGGGCTGTGAAGGTCGTAGGACTCGGAGTAGCGGCAAGTGGTGGGGCAGTTTTGTGGCCATGACATCCCATCGTAGCACACAAGACTAATAGTTTGTTGTCGTGGATGGTGGAATCTGCGCGGAAACACGCGTGTTTGGTGTCTGTCTGTAGCTGGAATGAGGATTAGAACTCTGAAGTGCAATATAAATGCTCACCGTGTGCCGTCCCTCATAGCACCACCCATCAGGAGGACCCATATCTCCTGTCCCTTCAATGCTCCCTCCACAACAACCCCACAACGTCTCATACGCCGCACAATCAACGAGGGCACTTTCATCATCATGTGGAATCCAGCAAGACATGTCTGTATTTGAAAGGTCAAAGAAGGAGGCATGGCAGCACACACAATGGAGTTGTGGTGGCGGGGAGAGCGCGCTGAAGAAGTGAGTTAGGGCGGTGAGTGTGCGTGGGGAGGGGGGTGCCTGTGGCAGATTGGAGGTGGGGCAGAGGTAGGCGAGGGTGTACACGTGTAGCGTCTGCGGAGGGATGGAGTGCACGAGGTCATAGAGGGCTGTTGGATCTGTTACCTCAGAGTTGGGCTCAGACTAGGTGGTGCAGGAATTGGGCGGTGGAGTGGGTGAGAGGGCTGCTGGAGAGTCAGGGTGTGAAATTGAGGGAGAGGGTGTGTGTAGTTGGTCATTGTGTGTTGGTGAGGAATTGGGCTTGCGAGTGAAGAGACCGAAGACCATGATAGAGAGGAACGTTGATCTGAATATTTCTCCTGGTCAGTTGGATGGAACAAAAAAAAACTGGTAGATAATGAGAACAAAGGAAGGACGGTAGATACGATATCTGAAAGCTATGAAATTATAATCTGGAGCGGCGGTGCTGGTGTGGGTACAGGTGGTGGAGAAATTGGACGAGGACTCCTTGTCATAGCAAGCCTGAGTTTCTTAAAGTGTGTGGTGATGGTGGAGTGCCAGACTTGTGATTGTAAGTCATGTACATCAAGTTGTCTTGGAGAGTTGTATGGTAGTGGTCCATGAAACGACATGGGTGGGTGTTGCAGATGATGAGATTCCTGACCCCGAGCGCTGCTGAGGTCATGGTGTGGAAATCTGAGACTTAGGTCAGTAGCGAAAATGTTGACGAAGGAAATCTAAGTACATGCGAAAAGAATACGGTCATCACGAGCAGCAAGACAGCAGCGGCGAAGTGGTCAATGGCTTCGTCATAATGCGCACCATCCAAGGCCTTGGTTCCGAGCTGAACACGTAGATATGCCTAATGTGTGAGTTGCAAAGATCAGTATCCATTATTGAGTGTAGTCTAAGGCGCATGATACTTACCTCCACGACACGCTGCGCGAGGGTATCTGAATCAGCTAAGTTTAAATTAGAGTCTTGACGTACCATCAAACCTCTGAACAAATAGCATAGTAGTAAATCAAAGGACCTGAATCAAGTGAGGGCAGCATTTGGCGTTGTCGGCAAGCTAAGGAGGTTACCTTAGACTGTCATGATGGAGGTTTTCCGTCAATGAATGAGAATGAGAAGAAGTTGGAACTGAGGGAAACCAAGTTCAATGTGCTTACATCAAGCTTACATAAGATTTTTGTCATTGGAAGACAATTGCATTGCGATGCTCTAAGTGTAAGCGCAAAATATGACAATGTATATAGAAGAAATGACAGTTAGGGCTGTTACAGTGGCCTATTTAAACTTCCTTGCCGTGCCTGTTAGACCTCTGAACTCCAGTATTGGCTGATATTAAGTCTCCATCAGCAGCAGCAGCATGCTTTGAATTCCCTTTCCATTTTGGTTTTGGTTTTGGTTTTGCGGCCAAAACACCAGAATCATCAGCTACTGGCTTGTTAATATTCTCTCGACTGTGCGCCAAATCAAGAGCTTCCATCGCAGTAGATATTGAAGGATTCATGATAGCAGCTGGATTCAGATCTGGTTGCATAACGGGTCCAGGACCTGCCGTGAGATTGGGCACGACAGATGATGATCTCATCAGAGAAGGGGGAGCACTTGCAGGCGGAGTATTGGAAATAGTGATTGGCGGCTCGCCTTCCTCATCTATGGCATGCTCAAAGTCTAATTCCCACGACTGAGCTGGGTCCCCTTCATCCAGAACAGGAGCAGGAGTGAGTGAGGAAGTAGATGGAAATAGGGCCTGGTTGAAGAATAAAAGAACCTGGCACGCCCAGGCACCTCCCGTCATCAGGCGTTCATGGTAAAAATCGTGGTAGGTGCGATATGGGATTTTAGTTGTCTGGCAAGTTTCAAGCAGTTCCTTGTTGCCTGAAAGCATGTAGATAGCCTAGGGTAAGAGAACATTGAGTGATGGATACTCCGACATGAAGCTGAGTGACTTACGACAATTGCGGCGGCAGCAATCATGCCTGGTGTTGTGGCTCGCAAATTCCAGATCTTGGCCTTCGTTTTAGAGCTTTGCACATTGGAGGACAACGAAGTCTTGCCGTGGATGGACACTTTGAGGATCTAATGTGAGGCATGACTTATTATTAGATCCTCGTAATAAGCACTAGAGAATATGAAAAAAAACATACCTTAACCAGCACGGCTGACTTCAGGAAGTCGTTGGGCAAGAGACTGTTTGGACAGGGGAACAATACAGGAGCGAACCTGGTGTAGGAACCATGAGGAGAACGGATAAGGATGCAGCATTCTTCTTGCATGCCTCGATCATAACCTTGAAGGAAGAACTCGGGATTCAATCCAAAGATAGCTCCAGCGCATGTCTTGATGTCCGAAACCATTTCAGAGCGAACATTACCAACACCTTTTGCAAACTGAAGAAGTCAGATATTGTCTTGAAATAAAGAATATTGACTGCACTGACATGGCTACCAAAGAGTTTGTGATTCATTGTTTCCTGATCCGCTTCAGGAACAAACAAGAATAACTCAGCTTTCACACCATCTTCGATTGAAAGTGGTGACAGCCAGCGCTCCTTACTGTTGACGTCAATGTTGGGATGTGCACGCAAGGGGAAAATCTGAGGGTTAATCCATAAGCAATGTGTGATTGAGTACTTGCGTCCCAACAGCCTTATCGCCTCTCCCTTGATGGCTATCTCGAGTTCATTGTGAGTGAGTTTCTTCTGACCTTTGGCTGCTGAAGCTTCCAGAAGCGCGTTCTGCTTCAAGAGCTCTCGCTGCCGGCCTCACATATTCAACAGCAGCTTCTGTGCAGTTTCTAGTGCCTGGATAGCCACCTTATTAGAGACTGTATACGCCCAGAAAAGATCAAGACAGTACTTGCCTGACGAAGGTCTGCAATCGAAGCATTGTCCCATGGAGGTGCAACAGCAGCATGAACCTTCAAGAGTTCCTCGTCTGAATCTGATGACGAGTTGTCGTAGTCGGAACTGAAGCCTGCAGTATCAGAGCTGCTCTCCATGACTTCGATATCCTCTGGTACATTGACATGGTGCCTAGACATGCTAATAGGGTAGCAAGAGTGAAGAAAGGTTTGATCTGTGCGTGCAGAATTCAGTTTACAAGACTGTCCCTTATATCAGTTCTGAACACGTGTCACACACCATTTGATTATGTAGTGTACTATGGTGCATTTGGTAGTGTGAACATGCGCTATCCTGTATGCGCAACAATGAGGCGCTGATGAATAATGAAGTCGTCGCTACTTTGAGGTAATAAATTAAATAGCTCACCTTTCAGCAGGGTCAAGTCTAAGGGTACCACATTAAGACGTGTACATTATTAATAAATTGTTGATGCGAGAATGGTGCCGGATCAAGGGCAAGCTGGTGTAAGAGACTCGTCAGATGGGTGTCTGAAAAACAAGCAATTCATGGGAAGAGTACATGATGACAGCCCCGTTGAAGAGTACATGATGACGGCCCCGTCGAAGAGTACATGATGACGGCCTCGTCAAATAGTACATGATGATGGCCTCGTCAAATAGTACATGATGACGGCCTCATCAAAGAGTACATGATGATGGCCTCATCAAAGAGTACATGATGACAGCCCTGTTGAAGGAGTAGTCTGCCGGTCTCCAACAAGGCTGTTGAATGGGCCCTGCTTGGTATGCTTGGTATGCCAGGTGCGCTGGAGAAGCTCATGAGCACTCCATTCATGGTCATGAGCACTCCATTCATGGTCATGAACGTGCCAGTGGAAGCTTACCTGCCCCGTATACCAGATGCGCTAGAGAAGCTCACAAGCGCTCCATTCATGGTTATGGGGTAGGGAGCTTACCTGCCCATTAAACTGGGCCTGAGTTTTGGCTTTGTGGGTGTGACCAAGCACGACACTGAGAGAGTTATTGCCAGAGAGCATGAGATGAAGATAGGAAAAGAGTCAAGGGGAGCATCAACATGGGGGCTAGTTGAAATCCAGCGCCTCCAGAAAACCGATAGCGCTATAGACAGTGATCAGTATGGGAAATGGTAGTAAGAGTAGAACAATTCAACTAACCTAAAAGAATTTCCTTCGAGAACGAAGGAACATATCCGTATCCATGTAGTCAACAACAAAAAAGTCTGTATCACTGTCATAGTCGGGGACAAGTAGAGCACCGCGAATGATAGAATGAATGGAAATAAATTCAGATAAAGCTGCAGGTCGTGCGCGAAGATGAGTGAAGCACAGATCCCAATCTGCAGTACGTCATGTACCAAGCAGGGAGTCCATGGACTGAACTAGAGCAAGGTCCAAAGTCTGCTCACCAACAACATACTTAAACATGAATAGCAATCGAACAAAAATGTTTTGGTCGTTGCCATCCTTGTCGTGGGTACGTATCAGTGCGCAATCGCGCTTTTCACAGCCGTAGAAACTCGGGTTACATCTAAGGTAATCGGTGGCTGTTTTCCAGTCAACGAAGGACTCGTAGTTAACTTTGAGGTAGCAGTATTCTTGAAGCTATCCAGAAATATGGTTAAAACTTGGTGAATAAGAAAAAAAGCAACTGACCGTGTCCTCCGCTGCTGGTCTTAGCCACGTCGAACCATTAGGCAGTGGTATATTGTTGGAAGGGAGGAAGTTGTTGAGGAATACGGTGACCTTCTTCCGGAAGTGTGCAAATGCACGATTCGAACGATATGCTTCCTCTACTAGGGCAAAACTAGTGAGAGACTGCGGGGAGCCAAGGTGAATGTGGCCCGCAAATACTTGATCATCCTTGGTCTCATCTTCATCGTCTTCGAGCTTGCTCTCTGATGCGATGCGTCTGAGGCGTTCTTCGTCGAGGTGGATGATGCGGCTGCGGATGAATTCAGAGACAAGGGAAATATGATTCAATTTCAAAAGCTGTAAGATCAAATCACATTGAGCAAAGACCTGATTGGAAACCTGGCAATATAATACCTGGTTAGCAACATCTTTGCGATTGGTCTGGCGTAAATACGCGCGCTTGATAGGGCCATGTTGCTTCTCATTGGGATGAGTGCTGAAGTTCCGGGAAGCACCTTTTTCCAGGACATCGCAAAATATATGCTTCCCGCCATGTACTTTTGGAAAGTTCCAATTTTTCATTCTCTCATCACCTTGTAGAACAAGGTACTCCTAGTAACGATGATTAATATTAATACCACTACAAATTAAAGCAAGTCAGACAGCGCTACCTCTAGGAGCTTTTGATACACCAGCAGTTCCGCTTCCCCGGCTGCAATAGTATCGGCAGTGTGCACGTCAAGTGAAATATACATATCGAGTTTGAGATAGCTTGCAATGCAGCGTAGTAGGGCATAGCTGGCCTCGTCTTAGTTGTGCGTGAGTACATTGTGAGAGGCATACAAAATTTGCTATTAAAAGTTGTCAATATGAACAAATGAAACTGATTGCACCGCAACTCTTGTTCACCTTAGAAATGTCTTGAAATTTGTTTCTGTCACTAAAGGTGACATTAGTGACACGACTGAAGTGGTTCAGATTTCGCCATTGTGGAAAGGCGTCGAATCTTCGATTCACAATTAAATGAAATGTCTCAGAAATACGAATGGATGACCCACTGATCATTGACCTTTTTCAGCGCTTCATGCCCCAGATTTCCAACGCGTTTCTTGAGGTCATCAAACTTGTGCCTACCGAATAATCCCATGTGCCACAAGTGGAGTGAGTCTTGCGAAATGATTTCATGTGGATCTGAGTTTGGGACCTTCCAAAACACATTCTGATAGTTTATATTAATAACATAACACAAAAAGTGGATATGAGAAACATGCACCTTGACAGGTCTCAAACCATGCTCTTTGAGCGCTTCTTCTCCAGCAACTCGGTCATCAAAATACAGCTGAACATGAGCTTGCGCTTCTTCAGCGGTCCGGAGAGGGTACGTCGTAACGTGGTCATATAATTTTGTCGAGGGGACAAGACAGACTGGGCATGGACAATTGCAGTTTGTCCCCCGTATTAGTGTCATCACACACCTGCCATTAAACACGTAAAAATGACTAAACATTAATCTAGAAAGACTTACTGCTCCTCGTAGTCCGCTGAAAGTAGAAGGATCAAAGGGTATAACCAACGTGTGATGTGATCATGGCATTCGTGTGCGAATCCCGTCTTCACATATATGATGATGGACTCGAGTAACTTGAAGAACGATTCATGCCAGATGACACGTTTGAGATTTGTGTAGGTTAGTTTGCCATCTTCACCAGAATCTTCAGGAACCTGTCAAACGGTCGTTTGTTAGTGATATAAGGAGCCGACTAGCCAGACAAGGCAGAAAAATGGCGAAGACTTACGATAGGAAGCCAACCTACCACTCATCTGCCACCAATACCGTCTCGGTTCCTGATATCGACTGGGAGGTTGGCACAGCGAGCGATAACAGGGTAGCCTTTGACTGCACCAGACGAGGACAGATGAGTCTTGTCCGTGTATAGAATGATGGCGAATGGGGCTCCGTTACTAGGTAACGATGACTTAAAATAATCAGTTTGGCATGGTCCATTATGATAGTAATAGACTAAGATATGAAGAACTACGTACCTGGATGCGCCACCAGCAGTCAGCTGTCCACGGTTCGTGAATGAAGCGCTTGAAATCGGTGCCGTCGTGTTTATACAAGCACTGCGTGTCCCATACGAAGTAGGGGGCCAATAACGGTTCATTGAGCAAATCCAACACCCAGTCCCATAATGGCCTCGTGTGCATTTCAAACTCTAAGGTCTCCTTCTTATGCTGGACAGGAATGATATGCTTCTCAAACTGAAACAATGGTTATATCACAGGTGGATACATGATTATACATGATTATGTTACACTTACTGGAGTCATCTGGCTCGCTGCAAGATCCCATGCTTTTGACAGATTAGCGTGACTTTTCAAAGTAAAATTAGTGTTGCCATCTACTATCCTCCAAACCAGCATCAACAGCCAGTCAGTTTGATCCTGGTTGAGAGTAGCTTGATGCGCAATCTCGGCAAACTCAAAGTCTGCGCGAGATCTGAATGGAGTCCATGGTGCTTCATCATCAACATGTGGCCTCATCTTGTCAGCTTCCACCTGCCCAAATACAGAAAAATGTTCGATTACAGGCTCACGATGAGCATTTGGATGATATTCTGTCTTGAAGGTATCGACGGGATCAGGATGTGTAGCGTCAGGAGGTGCAATGAAAGGCGCGAGGGGTGGAAGTGGATCATTGTCGTGCACAATTACTGGACCGTTGCTTGACATGCTGTGATCTGAATCTGAACCTAGATTATAAAAATGAGTAGTTTAAATAGAGTAAAACAAAATATCATACGTGGCCGGAGTGAATTGCCATCGATGCTCATTGCATCGCCGGGAGCATAATCAGCATCTTGTGATCCTATTGAGGCGAGATCGGCAGGTCCAGCAAGCACATTACCACTGGATGGCACCTGTTGAACCTTGTGACGGCCCTTTCTATCTCGGTGTCGTCGATTCTCTGATTCGAACGATTCAAGTGTCCATGCTTAGATTAGCGCTACCTTGATTGTATTATATACCAAACATACCTTTTTTTTTTGGCTTTGCTAGCTGCCTGTGCTGCAAGTTCAGCAAATTCCTTGTCGTCCCGCTTCTTCTGCCACTTCCGCAGGCAGCTGCTTTCGTGCGCTTTGATCCCGCGAGTCAAAAAAGTCTGAGTACAGTATTGACACTGTATTGTGTTGCTGGACTACGATGTGTAACAACGGCCTGGTTGTGCCATCGCAAGAATATATACAAAAATTGAACAACAGGGGGATGGTGAATGGTATTTAATCCAAAGTGTTATCGACAAGGTGGAAAGCGTCACTTGGAATCTATTGGAATACATAAGCCAGTCTCGGAAGTTGCCACAATCAGGTGATGTGCCTTTCCATTTCGGATGCAATACGGCTGGAAGGCGCCCTCATGATGTCTAAATATGGCAGTCTTCCAAGGCACCTGTACCTTTTTCCGACATTTAGTATGTACTATGTAGGACACTACTGCCGGCATGTCGGCAATGCTGTGGTGTGTTCTCGGCGCTGGCTATTAATAACCGAACTTTCATGCTCGCTGTGTCACACGATGAGCTCGCGTATCTCATGATGGTGTGGATGGATTGACATCGCGTTTCGACGAACAGTTAAGAGATAATGATTACGATATATAAGTCAGGCTGATGGGTAGACTAAGGCAAAACAAGACTACTACTCATCCACCTCCCCTTCTTCGTCAGACGATTCCACGAATTCAGCGCTTTTAGGCCCTTCCTGCACCTGGGCAGGGTTCTTCTTCGCTCTCTTTGACACCCTATGATTATCCTTGCTTGCGCGTCCAGCGCTAGGCCTGTCCTTACGTTTCCGAGATACTCCAGCATCTGAACGTTTTTTTTCGTGGCTTCTGAATGACTTCTCCGGCTGAACGGCACGTAGCAAGTTCAGATGCATGAGCCTTGACCTCTGCCGGTGAGAGAGTAGTCCAATAACATGTATGTGCCTTGAGGGCATCCCGGAGCTTGCGAATATCGCCAATGGTCCCAATATTCGAGGGGCTAATGAACTTGACACCATCGGGCCAGCCCACAAGGCGTACTCCATATGTTTCGACGACGGACATTTCATAATTGCTGTAATTCATCACGATATCTTTTTTGCCTGTCACATCAACTGTAAATGATGTCAGACGGGGACGGCATGTATAGAACAACATCATTGCTCACCTAGGCCCCGGAGGATCATCTTGCATACTTGCTTTCTACGGCTTCCAAAGAGTCACGTTCATTGAGATCTGTGGGGCATTGCATAAGTACATGAGCTCTATGAAGAGACAAAGGACTTACTTTGATTTTGGGTGCATGCCCATTGTTTGTACTGCCTGAGAAAGTCAGCCATGGGATGCTCATACACATCCTCCCAAAAATCTTCTGAATTATCTGTGCCATGCATCGCGCTTTGAATGGTGTCGTTGATGTGACCGCAGACGACGAATAGTGTTCCATAGACACCAGTCTGAACTCGCAGATCATCTAGCTTGAAGGGAAAAAAATCGAGTTCAGTTGATTCCCATCAAGATTCAGACTTACCTCTTTCACTATCCTATCCATCGTAGCTACAACATCTTGTACAGCTGCCTGATTGTTTGCACGAACACTAACGACTTTTCTTTCATGATGCTCCTCAAGAGCCACGATGTAGGCTTCCTTCTGTTTCTTTGTCAGATTCTTAGTTTCGGGGTCAGTCATAACCATCTTGCGGAGTTCGGCCATTGAGTATCGAGAGCCTGTGGGTCGATCTAGTTGATTCAAGGTAAGCTTTGTGATAGCATTGAGTAGAAAAATCATTCAACTTACCCGCATTCATCTCTTTTGCCTTGGCGTGAACAAGTGTGTGGATCAATTGACTCTTGCATGAGGTGCGATAATGCGTCTGATTACTGATGATGTCGTTGATTTGTTTGGGAGTAACGTAGTGAGCCCGTGACAGTGCTTCGATCTTCGTCTTCTGTGCGTCCAGGTATTCAGCGACAGCGTCATATAAGCACTTCATTCTCTCGATCTTCTGGTCCCTCTTGATTTTTCAAGATGCCTTTTGAGCATCCGTTAGTCGAGGTGGTGGCGTTCGAGGGCAGATAATCTTCCGGCACCTCTGCTTCAGTGGAACCCGGTGAGCCTTCATCATGGCTTGAGGTTACAAAGTGCTGAGGAGATGGTGTATGAGCAGGTGGGAGCTCTGGACTGAAAGGCTGAGGTGATGGTGTATGAGCAGGGGGGAGCTCTGGATAGGTTGGGATGTTGGTTTGCACATTCGAGGCTGCTACGTCGTAAGTAAGAGCTAAAAGTTTGTCCTTGGTGAGTGGCATCGTATACAGGTTTGGGTCATCCCAGTTGACCTTGTCGAATGAGGGAAACTGTCTACTGCCAGCATTGCTGACCAGAAAAGAACCATCGTCCGATGGGTTAGGTGGCATACCTTCACCCCCAGGAAGCAAATCCAGCCAATCTGTGGTCGAGATGAAATCACCATTGGCGTTGAAGTCATCAGCTTCATAGAGGTAACTCATACTGGGAGTTGTAAGTAGAAAAAGTGCAGGTGCAGACACAACTTCAAAATTTGGCGTGTAACGGATGGTAACGTGTCCTATCATTTCACGACATTTTGTTTTAAAAATATATTAGCTTATTAGCGAAGGCAGTGCAATGATCGAGGCATACCAGTATGATGGGTTAGCGGGAGTTCGGTGGATTCCTGAGTTAATGAAGAGAAATGTCACAATATAACTCCGATAATAAGAGGAAGACTACCTTTTCCTTGAGAGCCTTGTCTAACTTCATGACACTAACTAGAGGATTGGTATTGTCCTCCAGCACATCGACTATCGCCTGGTTCTTGTGGTTTAGTAGGACTGAGCACCCAGGCTCGATCCTGTCCTTGTCGACAAAACTCATGATCGAAACATATGACTCCAGGTCATTTGTGGTACTGGTGACAGAGTTGTTGTCATCAACAATCTCCTCTAGTATGCCCACCATCATGTTGAAGTATCTGCAGAAACGTCACAACCCGGGTCAATGTGACTCTGGAGGCACAAACCCATCACACACCTTCTGATATATCCATCCCGGTGAATGCTACTCTCCCCTGCGACCCCCAGGAGCGCCAATACGCAATCGATTGTGATAAAATATAGACGACAGATATGAGCACTGACCATAATTAGTTTGAGACTCATCTGAGTTCCTGCTAGTTTGAGACTCGTCTGAGTTCCTGCAGAGTTTAAATTCCAACAATGGGTCCGGGAAGTGATAGAGTCGGGATGTGCAGAGGTTAAATGCCAAAAATGGGTCCGGGAAGTGATAGAGTTGGGATGCCAGTATCTTCTTCGCCATGGCCGCATTTCTGTATTGGTACTGGGGCTGCTCAAACTCTGTATTGGTACTAGGGCTGCTCAAACTTGGACCAACAACTCAGATGAGTAAGCATGATGATCATTAAACTTCCGCTGCCAGTGCAACTGCCGACAAGCGCTTAAGTGTACCTCTGTCAGAACATATTATATCAATGATATTAGAATGTATTTCGATCATTGCCAGCTATCGATGTCTCACGACAGGTTGTCTTTCATTCCTTTCCCCAAAGACCATGGTAAGCACAATCCTTCACATTTGAATCTTCCCGTCTAATTTATGTATTCAAAGGGACATCTGATTCAGGGGAGATCGTGCAGCTCATCCAGGCAGCGCATGGCTACACAACATTGGCTTTCCAAGCCAGGGTATGTCAATCTGTTTGACTCACTGAAAATTTTGCTTACCACACCGCACAGAGTTCAAGAAGCCCAAAACACCAAAGCTCATGCTCAAGTAGCTTTGTGAGTCCATCCCATGCAACTGTACTGTTTGCGCTTACATTTTTTTTTAGCAATAGGGCAAGGTAGGGACTTGTTTATGTCATGGATGACATTCTCTCAATGGATCTACAGGAAGAAGAAAAAACTCGCCGAAGAGCAACCTCACACATCCACTGTTATCGAATGTATGCCATCGGTGGGCGATTACTTGGACGACTCGCTCAATCAAGACGTTGCTGCCATCGGATCACCCCAATCAGACAACAGCTATGGTCAGTTCGATCACGATGACAGTGTGCTCAGCATGGACAATGATCTGCCATGTGCCTGTCACGGTCATACTCCAACACTGCAAATGCTTGAAATTCTTGTTGGAAAATGGCAGAAGGACTGGGGGTCAGAAAGTACTATGTGGAATGAGGTATTCAATACTGAACTTGCATGCTCGCATGCAAAGGGAGAATGGGCCACCGCTATATTCTTTGATGAAGTCGCACAATGGGCTACAGATGGGAGGACTCTACTGGAAAGTATTCGGGACATCGTGCACACACACTGCCCATATTGCAGGGAGCGCCTTAAGTATGATAGCATCTTACTGTATGACTTACTGGTTTCTGTCATTTCAGAGGTAAAATTCTTCGAGGTCAAACTAGATACAAGTATGTAACTAGTTTTTCATTAATGTACAAGCCCTTCGAGTGCCTGAGCAAATGCAAATGTGCCATGAACCTATAGCCTATGGATTTCGAACGTATAGCAAACGTATAGAACAGATAGCGAATGGATAGCGAATGGATAGCGAACGGATAGCGAACGGATAGTGAACATGTATCTTCGGATGTCTGGCATCGTGAAGAATGCCCTATTATGACATTTTGAACAAGCAGGGTGCTTCAATGGTGAGAACTTGACATACATACACGAGCCAAAGCTGAAAGAAAGTGTTATGAGTGTTGTAGAACATTTACAACTACGGCGGTGATTCGAATGGTTGTTCAACTGCACAAAATTGGATGTCACCCTGACACTACTAGCTAATACTGCAATCAGACAATACACGGTGATCATCTGGGTGCTACACAACACAGTCACCTTATCACAGCAGGAGTAAGGTAAAAAGCATTTATTTGGTCTACTACATGCTACGGCTTGCAATCAAAACTAGATAATCCTATTTAAAGTTGGCTCATGGTCTCCATCAAGTCCTCAACCTGCGACCACAGGTCATACGAGTCTGAGCTTACAAATGAGCCCACAGACAATGTAGGTGAAGGAGGGTTGGAGGACAACCAGAAAGGGCCACCTGGCAGTGGAACTGCCTGAACCCTGCCTTTGTTATATTTGACCATATATGCGGTCAGTGCTTGCTGAAATGACGGGTAACGTTTCTGAACATTACCGCTAACGAAATTTGTTCGTTCAGCAACGTCGGCCCTAATGACAACATCAACAATTAGCCAACACAAGCCAACAGGTACCTGGGCACTTACCAGCGATAGAACACACCAACTTCCTGCCTGACTGTTATCGCCCAGAATCCCTCAGGTGTCTCACCAGCTTGTGGAGGATAGATTTCGCTAGGCTTTGGAACTGCCGTGACTTGGCAGGGCGTCTGGGTGGCTGTTTGCAAAGCCTGAGGCTGAGGGTGGGATGGTGTGGCAGTAGAAGGTTGGTAGCTCGGGCGATGCAAGCGAGTGGTGGTCGAAGGGAGAATGGATACTGGTTTTTTGGCAGGCATCAATGTGGACAGTGTGATGGACTCTTCGGTTGTCTCTTCAGTTGTCTTACGGGTCCAAGTGATGGTGTCAAATGATGAATCTATTATTGAGCGTGAACATGTTAGTTTTTGAATGAGTATAACACCCACCTGATAGTGTCATCCCTTGCAGCAAATTGCGCAAGTCCTGGATATGGTCATCCTGGGTAGGGCGGCTACTAGATGGTGTTGACATGGTAGGAGCGATCTCAGGAAAGACATGGTCAGGGTGCTACAGATTATGAGTCACGTGGAAAATAGATAAGACTTGACCCCACAGCTGTACAAATATCTGAATGGCACAGAAAGGTGGAGTATGCCAGCGAGTCCGCACAAACCTCTCTCTGTGATCCATTCGGCACATCAGCACATCAAGGGACAAGAATGGATTGCCAGTCAACTGCGCATCTAAAGTGCTCAAGCACACACAGTTGGTTCAGCAAGCGGCAAGTTCCAATGAGCGACGGCAAGCGCGTCTACAAGGTATTTAATGTTAATTTAAATACTTGGAAAAACCCTCACCTCTTGTAAAGCTATGAGTTTGGACGAGCATCGTGCTCTTGAAGCGCTGAAAGAGGACACTAATACTACCATTGGGGACTGGGAGGCAAACTGCGATGATATGAGCTTTGGTGATGTCTGGGATGGGACCGATGAGGCGATCTCAACCTGGCTGGGCTGATATGAAATATCTAAAAATGCTCAACCAGTATAAGTGAGTCTTGGCTCTGCCTAGCTGCTATACTCGCAGAATGCAAGAACGTTCGACCCTAAAGGGGACTGCTACTGAACACAGAACCAGATGAATGAAAGACCCTTGTAGTGCAATGGATGCGCGAAAGTGTGAGAAGAAAAGCGAAGTGCGAGAGAGTGCTCTAAGGTAGGAACGCGAGCATGAGAAAGTGCGCGCTAAGGCGCGCGTTGTGCGGGAGAATACCGGATGAGGAAATGGATACGGAAACGGATGTGCAAAGCGAGTGCAAATGCAGAGCGAGTGTTATAACGAGGTCGGATTAAGGTCTAGTATAGGCAGATAACGATAACCATTGGAAACACAAAGTGCACCCAAGTGGTGACTACTACTTTAAAGTAAAACCCAATAGCGAGGGAAGTACAGCAAAGGGGAGTAATAATGATGGAGTAGTAAGTCAGCAAACTTTATACTATGGAAATCGCATTGGAAGCGGAAGGAATAGGAGCAGTAAGCGCTATGAATATGTAATGACATGTAATAGTGCTGCAACGCTTGTTACAAACCACAAGGCAAGGGATATGACATACCAATGAGGTGGATGGACATAGACGGACGTTCCTGGATGATAGGCAATGCAGGGCGCTTAAGCGTGCAAGGCGCACACGCGGGAATGCTGCGCATTATGCGGGAAAGTAACGCGCCTATGGTGCATTTCACGGGAAAGCTGCACGTGATATGTGGAATCGACTGAAGACATAGTGGAAGTCATATGGATGATGGTGCAAGTCGTGCAGTGAAGGCCAATTGTCATGAGTTGTGAAAAGGTGCGAAATGTGCGGATATGCACCTGCAGAAATGCAAGTCTCTACACCGAGCTGCTCGCTATCAGTCATGCTGGTGGTGAGTTCACTGACCTTGCAAGAGAGGTTTTAGGGGATTTCTGGAAAATGTGAGTGTTAGTAAGTGTTGACCATTGATGCGACGTACCTTTGTGAGCAGTAACAATCGTGTCCAACACGTGGATAACCGCACTCGCCGTGATCATGTCCTCCGCAGGAACCAGGCATTCACAGAGCAGATGCCTGTGATGACCGATGCCTACCTTGCCTGGAGCCTTACAAAATCCAAGGAGGAGTTCAAGAGTTTTTTTGAGAGATTGCAGAATGAAGACCTGGAAAGGAACTCGGCTCGGGACTGTGGTGAATGGTCAATCAGCGTGATTGACATGTTCTGTGAGTGATCTGTTGTCATTTGCTTACTTTTAATATCAATAACGGCATGCTCATTGTAGACGCTGAGAAAGCGACTATTCAAATCTTACCAACAGACGCCACCATCAGCTCTGCACTGGTGCGTCAAGGTGTGATGCCTTGTTCACCTATATCACCAACTGTAGGCATAACCACAGAAGCACTTGACTTATATCGTGTAGCGCATCTCAGGAGTCCTCACTTGTCTATCCAGGCCTTTGTGAAAACTGTGTGCAACTTGCGAGGGGTAACTGTTTTGATTTCTCTAGTTATTGTGCTGATGATGTGCAGGTGGAATTTCATAGACATCTATCCCGCCAGTTTTCTATCACATTCGACTTATTCCTTCAAATTCGACACTCCGTGGCAGCCCTCGTAGCCGAATTGCTTCAATGCAACACACCCAACTGGCGCCTTAAACATGCGTGTCCTGCATGTACGTAT
The DNA here is from genome assembly GCA_016647755.1 of Suillus subluteus. Classification (NCBI taxonomy): domain Eukaryota; kingdom Fungi; phylum Basidiomycota; class Agaricomycetes; order Boletales; family Suillaceae; genus Suillus; species Suillus subluteus. The sequence goes on from JABBWI010000006.1 coordinate 661,126, forward strand.
GAACTCAAGGATGAAGAGGAACTGACATTCAGGCTGCTATATGCTATGGACAGGAACGACTCCTTAAAACGAGTCCTCCAGAGATCTCTAGATCATGATGCTGATGACTGTGTTGCTCCCTCATCTGAAGTGCCTATGGGCCAACAATTGACAAGTGATCGTTACCTACCTCACGCATTTGTAGATCAGTATTCTCGGGACTCGGCACAAACTGCTACTGCAGGTGATGAGGAGGATGCAGCCGCCGAAAACGCTTGCGCTGGATGGTGGAAAAACATGGACGACACCAAGATGAAGAAGGCTTGGGGGATATATGATGAAACAGGTGTATTCGTGGCTGTCTGCCACCACGGGTTTTCTCTACTTATTGCAGACATGGTACAAAGCGGTGAGCTGTAAGTACTATATCTTGTTCTCGATCATTGCACTGACAAGGGTCTAAATAGCGCGAAGTACCCGTTGGCTGTTGTGTCGAAGTTGATGGACGTATTTGGGAAAAATTTGGGCGGTGGGTATGATATTGGTTGTCAGTTCAAAACAACACTCGACCAGAGCTCCCTTGGACCACTTGCACGCTCGCTTCAATACACCTGCCTGGTCGGCGCCTTCCACGGACATGCCCACAGGTGCTTGTGCCAGTTGTTTTCGCTTACAATGTACATCAAGGGTCTAGGCCTCGAGGATCTCGAAACATGCGAAAGGACATTCTCAAAATCAAATTCTCTGGCATCCACGCTATGCTATGCAAGCGTGTTCCATTTGCAACAAGCCATCGACTCCTATTTCAAGCACACTGATGACTTCGAGGTCTATGCTCATCTTTGTAAGCATAGCTAAACACCTTGATCCAACGCTAGCTGACATAATCATGGTGTTAGCGAATTTTTTGCACGGGAACTATAAACAAGCACTGGACATCTTGAATGATGGTAACGCAACTCTACCGAGGCTCATGCAAGATCTAGGACTCACGGATGAGAGTGTTTTCGAGCGTTGGATAGAAGAGGAAAAGGTCTATCTTCAAGGTCTAATGTGAGAGCCTGAAAACGAAACCCTGCAGATGGAGTACTGGCAAAGGCTGGTAAATTTAACTGCAAGCAAGTGAGTGTGGCTCCCAAGGTATATCAGGATTCTGTTCACTAACACTTCGTTCACTCAGGGAGGCTCTCAAAGCTGCAATGGCAGCATTCCAGGTGTATTCTCATGAAGATGTTACATTGTATGATGTCCAGATGCAACATACATGCAAGGCCAAAACCGCACAGCATCATGCTGTCGAGGACCACGAGAGGAATTCGAAACTCGTTCAAGCACTCGAGTGTAAACTCGAGATCATGACGCGCTGGACTCCTGCAGATGCAGATTGGCAGAGGGTAGGGAGGCTCGTTGCTCACAGGAAGTACCAGCGTGCACTGGATTGACTCGAAGGTTTGGTCGTAGCATGCATATTTGAACTATCAAAGATGAACCGGGCAGGTACAGGTGAGTTTGTATAGGTGATGTCTTGCTTGCAACTGCTGATAATGTTACCATAGGCTACAAATTACATAAACACATCGCCAAAGCATTACAGACACGCTCTGTCGCCATCAAAACTGCCCTCAACACATACAATACCATCGCAGAAGCAATGCACCCTCCCCACCAAATGCTGAAGTGGGAAGAGGTCATGGAGTATGCGTTTCTCGCTGACTTTGACCTCCTATGCAACACACATGCGGACATCTCTGAACGGCCTTGGTCATCGGCTGCTGCTCGCAGTGCAATGGACCTGTACTTCAAGATGTGTCGGGCGCGGGAGGAAATTCAGCGCTTGAATGTGGAGGTACGGTGTCTAGTGACTTACATCCAAGATGAAGAGAAGTATTTGTGGATGTGCGAGGATCAGTTGAAGGTCACCAGTCCAGCCATTGCCCATCAAATTGCCATACATCGAAATGCTCGAGGACGATTCAATTCACACCACCTGAGGCGGCTCCATGAGATATTGAAGCTTCCTGGTTTCAGCAGGACAATAGTCCCCGGTGTAAGTACTAATACAAGTCTCGGGGAAAGCTGCAGCACACCAAATGCACAGGTCCCATTGTGACTGCTTGCTGAACACATACCTTTTAGTAGACCATCTACAGTAGACCCAGATACCCTGGATGACCTTGATGATGAGGAGCAGGCAGAGGAGGTGGAAGAGGAAGCATCGAAGAGCCTGCAAGACGTCCTCCGTGTCGCCGATGATTTCTCGCGACTCGACCTTCTTGACCATGAGGCTTATGAGGAGTAGATAGCTTAGTTTACACGTTCATATGACTGGTTTACGTATTGCAATCATTAGTTTTGCACTGTTCGTCGAAACGCGATGTCAATCCATCCACACCATCATGAGATACGCGAGCTCATCGTGTGACACAGCGAGCACGAAAGTTCGGTTATTAATAGCCGGCGCCGAGAACACGCCACAGCATTGCCGACATGCCGGCGGTAGTGTCCTACGTAGTACATACTACCTACTAGCAGTACAGTAAAGTCGCTCTTTATTCAAACAATATTGAAGGAGGCCGTAGAACGCTGTAACCCCCTTGTTTTATAGGTGCGATACCCATATGTTATCACCTATAATTACTGTTGTTATGTGGGAGTCACAGGTGAATGTTTCTTGACCAACATTTATTCGATGATCTAAGCACTAAATTGGGGTATGATTTGTCATCGTCATACGCGACCAAGTTCGCCTCTTACCCACACTCATTCTCTAACAGTATGACTATAATCTCAGATGATCCCATTTGGTGGCCGTCCATCAATTCAGACCGTGTTTCCAGCTATTTTGGAGGTTCGTGGAGAACAGTCGGATGTTGAAGCTGATGTCTCAATCTAACCTTTTCGCAGTTGCCGCCTTTATTGGAGTGACGTATGAATGGGGTGAGCATGATCATATCAAAGAACTGCTGATAGCCTATAAGTATTTCCAGCACTTACATTCGGACAAGAGGTATGTTGATGCTATGACCGGAACAGCCATGTCGCTAAGAATATTGGGTTTTATAGGTAGAATTGGTCTGGGTGAGCAGAGTTCTCATGTCATAAGAACACACATAAAAATACACTTAATTCCAGAGGCAACGCTGGTCCCTAATGACAGTTCTGTACCTCGGTGTATGTAGCTTACCTATCACGGTTGTTATGTTGTACTGACTTGAAAATATCCTAGGTACGCTACCTTGGAATCATATTCGCTGCGTATGTTCGGAAGGCTAAACAATGTGTTGTACTAATCGTCTGTCTCTCATAATCAGTATGTACATGCTGTGTATGTCTCCTTAGTACATTCACTATCTTTGCTTCTGACCAATAACATACAGACAGTGTTCCTACCATCTCGGTGACAGATACCGTGAGTCTTCTGCGTAGATACCTGCTATTCCCCTCCAATTAACCGCGATGCCCGGTAGGAGTGGGTGTGGTCCTTTATAAATTTCTTGGCTCACTAATGACTGTCGCATTATACTGCCACAGATGTGAGTCTGTTTGGAGTGTGCTACCCGAGACTGATTACTAACAGGATTCATCAGGCTGGATTATGTACGTCGTATGGAATTGGACGCGTGTTTTGGTATCTGCAATGTTGTGGGGTGAGCTTGGCACTCGCGAGACCTCAGCGATATTGACTTGACTGAAACATGCTGCAAGTCATTATGATCACTCGGTTGCATGTCATGTATCAACGATCCAGAAAGATCCTGATATTTCTCATTGTCACCTGTCTGGCTGACAACATTTTCGACGGAATGGTCTTCGTAATGACAACAATACATACTTCAGGGGGTACGCTTAATTATGGATGACAAAAATGTGCATCTCATTGATGAATACCAGAGGAACTTATTCTCTCCGGCACCCATCAGTGCTCGATTGTCTCGATTGGCTATGCGGAAGATGTCCTACTTCTGGATTCCATTACTTGGATAGTCTCCATTGTGTGGGAGGTCCTTGTACTATGTCTTGCAGTCCGGATTGCTGTGAAATACTTCCGTGAACTGCCACGACCTTCTGCAGGAGGAATCATTGAGGACTGTTTCACGGTGTTGATAAAAACTCACGTATTTTACTTTGTGAGGTGAGCTCATGTTGTGAGTATGGGTTCCCGTTGCCGCTAAAGGATCGGACATGCTAGCTTTGTTGCTGTTTCTTGCTTCGACATCATTTTTGATTTCTCTCCAATACTCTCAACGGTATGTCAATATTTCACTGACCCCTGCAAATGACCATGGTTCATCATTTCTATAGGACCGAAATTCCCTGGAAACTCAGATTTATTCTGGGTTTGTTCAGATTTTGACGGTCATCCAGTTGTTTGTGCTGGGACCCCGCCTGATCCTTGGCATTCGAGAATACCACGCTAATCTCGTGGCTGATTCCGACACAGCAACTGGTATGACCTCAATCGCTTTCCAAGAGCGCGTGTGTATATCGACTGGCAGTAGTGTATAATGCTCGGCGAAGTTGTCTAGTGCTCTGCAAGGAGCAGGGGGATTTACTTTTATTTATTCCCACTTTCGTGATGATATTGATTAAGTTATTTGGTGTTCCGGAGTAGATTTCAAGGAGATCCTGGTAAGAAGCGGTAAGTTCCCAGAGATCCTACCGAAGAGGCTGGCTGTGTAGCGGTATGGTCGCGGTGTCAGCCGAAACACTAGGTGCCTGGTGGGCGTGCCGCGCTGCGTGACATAGTAGCTGTAGGTCACGTGGTATATTGTGACCCTAAGATTTGCATTATGCAAGCAAGCGGGTCGGATGCGGATGTCTCGGATAGAAATGTCCTCGAGTACGTAATGTCCGGCTGATAACATGGTACCATGAACTCCAGAAACCGCGTTGTGGCAGGTTAACGTGGCCTGGATGACGACGGGATGGTCATGGCTGTGTCCTTGGTTTCCCTGAAAGGCCTGGGAGCTCTCAGGTGACTCAGGTTTAACGTTCACAAGTTCCAATTGTGCAGATTAACCGATTGCAATGATGCAATCGCATCCGAATCATACCATGTATGTTATATCGATTTCCGAGTCCTCAAGGTTGTCTTGAAGCGAACAAGATGAATGTATAAAAGCCCGTTTTCCTTCCCCCCCTCCATAGCGTCTACCCATCTGCCCACTTTACCATGGAAGTCAAGTCAACAGCCGTCAAGCAGCATCTTCCCTCGTCTTCGGACGCAACTTGGGTGGACTCTTTTCCTTCCAACATACGTCCTTATCTCTATCTGGCACGAGTTCACAACCCCGCTGGAACACTCTTACTATTCTATCCATGCGGTGAGTAGCTTTGTGACGTTATTTTCTCCGTCGTTGACTTGAGTAATTTAGCATGGTCGGTCACTATGGCCTGCTACGCACACGGCACGCCGATATCGACGGTGTGGAACTATGTAGGATTGTTCCTTACTGCTTCCCAAGTGTTCCACGCCGCTGGCTGCGTGATCAATGACATGTGGGACAAAGACGTCGACGCTGCCGTTCGTAAGTGCTGCACATTCAATAAAGGTGGCTCCTTGGTAACACGTTCACTTTAAGCCCGAACAAGCACGCGACCCTTGGCTGCGGGTGATGTCTCGATGTTCCAGGCATTCCTCTTCCTCATCCCACAGCTGGCTCTTGGCGTCTGGCTGTTAATGCAGTTGAATGAATACAGGTGTGTTAGAGTTTGGTGATTTTGATCAGTTCCCATATCTATCGTTCCTGTTTTTTTTTTCAAGCTTGCGACTTGGACTCTCGTCCCTGGGTCTAGTGGTGTTGTATCCTGCCATGAAGCGGGTGACCAATTGGCCGCAGGCAGTGCTTGGTACGTTATACCAAGTTCCAAGACCACCGCGGTCATTAATGTCATCGGATAGGCATGTGCTTCAACTGGGGAGCACTACTAGGCGCGGCTTCAGTTGCTGGAGCAGTTGACTGGCATGTGTACATCCCTCTGTACTTGGGGGCTGCCTGCTGGACAATCGTATATGATACTTCTTACGCCCGTCAAGTAAGAATCATTTTTCCCTTCCGCACTCTTCGGCTGATCAATGAAATCAGGACAGAGATGAAGACGCTAAATATGGAGTGCGCTCAACCACCATCATCTTTGGAGATCAGATCCGACCTATTCTTGCTATCTTCTCCGCCGTTGTTTGTTCTCTGGTGTCGTACGCCGGATACCGCAACGGACACGGGTTGCCATTCTTCTGCGGTGTTGGGTTGGGCGCACTTCACCTTGCCCGACTCCTCGCCCGGACTGACTTTGAAAACAAGGAGAGCTGTGATGCTACGCTTCTCAGTAATGCTTGGTTCGGTTTCTGGGTCTGGGCTGGAGCTTTCGCCGACTTTCTGTTAAAGACGCAGCTCAACTAGTAGATGCGACGACATTATGAATCTTTTCTGAGTTTCTTTTACCTCACGACATCGTAGAGTTTATTTCTTACGTATGCAATAGATGAGCAAAATAATGAGATAATTTCAAGCTTTAGGAAGGTGTGCCTGTGATGCTGGGTGTCGTTTCGTTACCCTTCGAAATTCAACACGGGTTCTGTCCCCCGAATAAACTTTAAATCTGTAAGAGTAACCCGCCGGCCCCCTCCAGCGTCGTCTGCACGGAGACGGGCCAAATTCTCGATCGCTACGGAAACGACCAATTAGTCCCTCGGCGAGTGGGTTTTAGGGTCCGGATCAGTGCTAAAGGCAACCGGATCTGAGATCTGAGATTTGAAGCTTCCTATCCCCCCGCCGGTCACCGGTGACCGAACGCCGTTGCAGTCGTGCCTCGGAACTCTACATCCAAGTACTGCAGCGGGTGCTAGGGATGTGGTCTGCCTCGTGACGCTCTGCTGAACGCTTCCAGCTTATAAGGCTTCGCTTTGAAGGGTCAGACTAACCTAAATATTCTAACGAGACACTTTGCCTTTTTAGGACCGCTGACATCATCTTACTCTGCGCATGATGCCTATCGCTCCTGCACTTCACGGATTCTTCGTATATTTCTATAGGCACCGGTTTGGACGAGCCGAATATCTGAATCGGATACTAGCGTTCGCCACAGTGACAAGGAATGGCATCATCTTGCGAGGAACCCGAACATTCCAAGTCCAACTTATCTCCTTCTGTGATGTACACATTAATTCAAAGTGTGGTTCATGTATGTATAGGTACGCGGACAATGCGAACAACTTGATTCATGAGCCGCAGCAATGTTTAATTATCCTGGGAGGTTGGCAGGCTCCCTTTGAGGCGGTGGGTATTACTACTGGCACACTCAATTCTGCAATTCTGCTGATCCGAGCATACAGGCATGATGTTAATTCAAGATATATTATGCCATTGGAGCATGCTCGCCGACCAGCAACCAACTTGAATATGACAAGATTCTTGACAGTGAAAGTTTTCATTTAGATGAGGCAGTGAACAATGTTCTACCATCAGCAAACAATTAAGAGCTCGACGAAGTAGGGGTAGGCCCCCCTTTGGACCATCCAATCAGCTCCCTCATAGCACGTACGCCAACGGGTCCCCTAATGTTTTTAGCAGGATCCAAGGAAACGCAGATAGCTTCGGCCAAGTGGTCGACAGAAATTGGTGGGACGCTCAGCAAGGTAGCCATAGATACCAACGCCGAAGGTGTCTGCTCAGTCGCCTTTGGGAACACGCTCGTGCCTAGCCAGCGGACGATGGACGCTGGCATCGGTACGAAGGACGGCACGGCTGCGTGCATCCACGCCGAGAAGGTAAAGAGGTTGACCGGGATGGTCATCGGCCTAGTCTCGGGGTCGTATATCATAGCTAGACAAAAGACGTCAGTGTCTATAAGTATCCGCGCAAGGATGTATGCTCACAAGGCCGAACGTGTACTGCTCGATACTGTGGATGATCTTTCATGATTTCATCGATTTTCTTCTCGGCCTCCAGTTTGGTCTCCATGTATCGCACGGATATAACAGGCCTGTGAAAGTCCTCCGCGGAAACGTAGACAAACGGTCGAACTTGCGTAATTCCTTGGGTGGGTTTACTGGCAGTGAACGCCTCACACATACGGATGGCTAGTGCAACGTATGACGACGCGTTGCTGACGTGAATGCAGGTTGGGCTCACCAGTATCACGATTAAGTTTTTCGTAGGCTCCTAGATGACGTGCCTCGACCGGGGTAATGCCCGTAATGGACTTGAGCAAGCCCACGAAGTCCTTATCATGGAACAGTTTATTGCGTTGTGTATTATCAAGGAGGGTGCCTATGGTGTGCACGACTGCGTTGACGCCAGGTAGAATATCAGCATATGTGTCGGGATTCATAGCGTCAGCTTTTCGCCATTCTACCTGGTGGGCTCTAAGCTGTTATACACGATGAAAAAAGTGATTTGCGGACCTTCTCTGCCCAGTCTGGGGTATGGCCTTTTGGGGTGCGGTAAGGCTTCCCAGATGAACTGAACATGTAATATAGTCTCGACAGATAGAAGGAATAAGTTCAGACATACCTAACACTGGTGACCCCCATACCCCGCGCAAGAGCAGCCTTGCACACCGCAGAACCTAAAGTGGAACTGGATCAGCAATAGCTGGACACAATCAACGGGGAACCTCACCGACGAACCCATTACCACCCACGACAAGAATTTTCTGGGCAATAGCGGACATTCGTATAACAGCTGGAAAGAAGATTGCCGTCAGACTAAAAATATTCAACCAAAAGTGTGGCTGTTGTTCATGCCCAAGGGCATGCCCGAACCCGGGCACTAGCGGCGATCACTGAATCATAGTGTGTACTACCCATTTATGTAATACAAGGCCTAACCGGCCTAACCCCTGAAGCTCTCCGCTGCTGCGCTACTACTACGTGCCCTGTTATGTACACTTCCGAAGTACTTCGCCTCTCATGATATCTCAAGAACAAGGTACATGCATTACTCCTCGATAAGATATTTCAAAGTTTCTGCTCGTGTATAAGGCCCTAGGTCAAGCACCTTGCCATCGCGCATCTGTTACTGTCCACCACCCCCGACCTGGAGTCTTCCTCCACCTACCATACCTAATCCTCCAACCTGCGCCCTCCCCCGTCACGCGCTAGACCCAATTGCAACTGCAACCTCATGAAGCCTGACGCTGCCATCACGTCTCGAAACCTCGCGCGGACTCAGACTCCCGCGCCGGGGCGTGACCTCTCGAGGCCCTCCTGCTTTCGCTCAGCCATCAAGAAAATGTCAGAGTGCTTATTTGGCCTTATTCTGCTCAGTAAACCGCATAAGATGGAAGATGATTAATTGATTCAAGGAATACAAGTGAATTTGGTCACTCTCTAACCAAGGAAAATCTAGACAACACACAAGACAAAGAGACATGAGAATTTTTTATTTCCGAGCAAAAAATGAAGGAGACACATCTCTATTTTTACAGCTTCAAAACGGAGGATCCAGAAACGGACTACACGTTTAAGTCATTGAAGCCACTCGCGGTGCGAGGATGATGATGGTTTATGGCGGTAGTACCGGCGCAAGCTCGTGTTCTGGAATACCCAGCGATGATGATACCAATAGATCAATCCTTCACACCTGGGGGATATGCATGCGGTTGAGGCCGGAGACATCGATGTTGAATAATTCAGTGCTCACTTATCCAACAACCATGTCTCCGGCCTCCGGCGTTGTCGGATAATGCATAAGAGCTTGGCAAAGGGAAGGCGGACTTTGGCGGAGAAGGACGATGGTGGTCATAAGAGGGCGTGGACGTCAAACTTGGCGCACTTTCAACCACCGGAGAAGAACGAGGGCAGCGAAAGTGACGGGCGAGCGGAGTTTGGTGCGGTGGATGAAACTTGACTTGGGAACGCGGAACGCAGATGGCAGGTATATTCTGGTCAAGCAAAGAGATGGGTGACGAACAACCCGAGTCGTAGGTTTAGGTGGCGACTTTCTGGGCACCATCCTAATCGTGAAGGTCACCCAACGTTATGTAGTTACCCCAAGACCACCATGGACGAGTGAACACTGAAGATATAGTCATTACTTCAATACACGCCTGGAGATTGATGCATTGATGAGCCAACCTTATGGGCGTCTAAGTAACTAGTGGGTTCAGTTCTGGACGGCAGAAAAGTTGAAATGGCCCCGAGTCGAGTTTCTGGGAGTTATATATAATAGGCTCACAATGTGAATAATTATTCCGCAGATCAATCCATGATGCATGATGCATGATGAGTGACCATATACTTACTATAAGTACGTCCGGAGTGCTATTGATAGTATTTCATCCTATCACATTCCTTTCAGGCTGAATCTTGCATTCGCAGATCGTAACTGCGCAGATAGAACTGCGTTTGGGTTCCTTGGGCCAGCTAGTAACACTGTCGTTGCCTCGTGTCCTTACACATAGTACGTCCCACAACACGACATCGTGTCTTTCGCAGTTACGAAGTGCTCACGTTAACAGCAACAACGTTGACTTCTCGTGATCAACGCACATGTCCGAGGCCAGCTCATACCATCATAACTACCACGGTCAGCATGATCTAAACACACGCTACTACGCCGATCCCGGAGAGCACTCTTCTGGACCCGTACGCAGAAATAGATATGACCGTGACAACGTGAGTCCCAGGCGAGTGCGGGATGTATCCTGGATTAGCCAACGGTCTCCATCCCCAATTAATGACCCGTATGCACGATGGTACCCACCTCCACCCGACCCCGAAGACCTTCCCACACCTGTATTTCCAGACCAACCGCTACCCATGGCACATTCCTCGCCCATGATGGGGCGCACACACTCCTCGCCTATGATGGGGCGTACATACTCCTCGCCCTATGATGGGGCGTACATACTCCTCGCCCATGATGGGGCGTACTCCGTCGCCTGGCATGAGGATGCCCTCCCCAATGATCGGAGAATACATGACCGTGGAGGAGCCTGAGGACGAGGAGGACGAGGAGGATGAAGAAGATGATGATGAAGAAGATGAAGATGAAGAAGAGGAAGCATCCGGAGGACCACGGGGAGATTGACTTTGATTTCTCTAATGCTCCTCAACACCGCACGAAAGGTCCACGACGCTGGGTTGGGGGCTTCGTCAAAGGCCTGCGTAAGTTTCCTGGCCTGCGCAAGTCCCCACACAGACCATCACCATCGGGTGACTTTGCATCGTCAATTGGTGCTCATCATGAGAATGATATGCAATTTCCAACCATATCGAGTTTGAATTTGCGCCCGCTCACGCCCACTAGAATAGCACAGACCGCAGAGTTGATGACCATGCCCCAACCCCCGTCACACCCGCAACCATCGCCACAGCATTATGCATATCAGCAGCAGTCGCATGTGCATAGACCACCTCCCCCAGCAAGCGTCATCGCCAGTGTATGCCCCTGGAGCGGATGTTGTCCCTCAAGTCCTCTCAACAGTTGACGAGCGCTCAAGCGAGCAAACTGGAACACATGAGACACATCCGCACCCACACTCCTCCGCCGACCATGCTCGTTCTCCCCGTGCTCGTACACATAACCACTCACATTCACAATCTTATTCTTCAACTGTTCAGCCTGTCCACCCCAACACAACTGTTCAGCCTGTCTACCCCAACACAACTTTCACCGTGACCGACTATGTCACTGTTCCCCCGCCCCAGGCCACTCCTCCCCCACCTACGCGCATTAAGCGCTTTCTACACAACCTCGACCAGCTTCCCTGGGTTGAGCACGAGCAAATCGCCGATGCTTACTTCCCTGGCCGTTCCTCCCGCCACCGTCGCTATCCAGATTCACCTGTGGATGACGGAAAACCTGCAGCATCGTGGTACAACAAGCGACAAAATTCCCTCCCAAAAGAGATGGGTATTGGGCCGAGCAGCGCGGCCCTGTTGTATGGATGGCCTCCACAGATGCAAAAGTCTTACTCGCACCAGGGAATGGTTTATCCACAATTCCCATACGGGTACGCGCCCATACAGCCCGCGTTTGTATACCCAACTACGTTCCCGCGAGCTCCACCACCGAGGACAAATTAGAGCTCCGGTGCGAATCACCGTCATATCGCTGTGTTGTATGTTTTTGGATAAATACGATGTGTCGTTATCATCCGCAGCTGATTCAGTTATTCCAGGATCATTCCCGAATATGCCGGTCAACCTATTAAGTTGTTTCAATACACGCATGTTGAGCGCTGAGCGCTTTCACAGTACCTGAACCTGCTAATTGGTTGCTCTTTAAACCGAAGACATCATATCTGACAGGAGAATATCGCTATCGAATCACGTTGGGCGGCTTACATTACCAAGAGTATTACATAATAACAATCAAATAAATCTTCCTTGTCGTCCTCTTCAGCTTCGACTTATAGCTTTCGCTTCCATTTACTTCTCCTTACATAGGCTAGAAGGTCCTCCATTCCCAGAAGATCACTTCTACCCCACTGACAGGATCCGAGGCAGAGGAAGGCACGAATTGTCGGTGGTGTGAGTCGGTTGCGAGTAAAGCGAAAGAGCTGCCGGCCCTGCGGGAATACACAAGTTGATGTTGGTGGGCGATATGATAAGTACTAAAGTGGATTCAAGGGTAACATCCGATGAAACGCTTAAGTACAGCAGTTGTTTTGCCACCATCCTTGGTCTTGAGTCATTGAAGGAACTCAGTCCACTAGCAGCTCGCTACTAGTAGTACGAGACATGGAACCCAGTGAGTAGTCACCGAAGTCATCCTCGTTCTGTATGGTTGTGTTCAGTTGTGATTCTCAAGTTCTCGGAGAAATGCGACTTGAAATTATCAACACGGTTCACTGGTTCAGTGACCGTCCGATTTGCTAAGTCATACCCATCAAACACCGCCAACCCGCGGTGAAGCTTTGAAGCTCCGTGGGCTCTATCCTACACCCTCTAAACCCGTCAGCATAGAACCACGATATTACCCGTGCGTTTCCCTATAGAGTAAGTATTATACAAGAATCAGAACAATTGTGCATTTATTACAATCATAGGCGTTGACTCAGATATTCGAACGTTTGGATTCATCCTTGCTTCTGGTGTTGCCGGTCAGCGGTACGGGAAGCCCATCACACGTCCTCAGTGATATCGACTTGCACGGAATTCTACCCGGATGGAGCAAAGTGCTTGGCCTCGTGCTCCATTATCTCCGGTTCGAAGATCAAGCACGAGATTAGCCTCCACATTGATTCCTGCCCCCTGTTTCTCGTTACCTCATATCAGGACTGTCCCTGTCATTACAAACCCTCCATTCTATGGGCGATGCCACCATTTGATGGCGACTAGCCTACGGGTAACTCTGGCGTTCAAGTTAGTGGCCCAAAACGGATACAAAGTTCAATCCGTTAATTCTAATCGCTATGGAGCCTCGAGGCCTCCATTTAGAGTTCATAAGAAGGCCAAGACAAAGATATTGTTTTGCAAATTCACCTCAAGTGGGAGCGGAGCTCAACGTTCAACTTCCTTAACTGGTCTTTTATTCTGTGCCGCAGTATTTCAAAGAGCCCATGCATATGGGGATAGTCACTCAATATTTGGTTCGGGTGCCTCACAAGATGGTGCCATTCCTTGTGGCCCCCGTGGCGAATATTAGTCGGCTCATCACAAAGCGTCCAAATTAGTGCCTATAGAAACAAGGCAAGGATGCGAGAGTATACGGAGGGATCCGTGAAGCTTGAAGTGCAGGAGCGGTAGTATCGAACGGCGCTGGACGACCGAGACTGCGCAGATACCCAGATGATGTCCGCTGGTGGGTGTGAGTGGTCTTAAAAGGGCAAGGTCAGAATTTGTTCTCATTAGAATTCTGTATGCAGATTCGAACTAAATATTGGGGACAGAACCCTTACAGCTAGAAGTTCAGATGGACAGACCAGATGGGCTATTTTGTTTGTCTTACCACTTCTATTCACTTGTGGAGCTGGACAAACAACAGGGTTTCGCCTATACTGTTCGGGTAGATCAAGAATGGAATACCTCGGGAGGTCGCTGCTTCCGGCTCGGACAACGCCGCCTTGAAACCAGTAGAAATACATCGACGCTCTGAGATATATAAATCTGCCGAACCGACGAAACAGAACCCAGCTGAGAAACGAGATAGCGACAAACTCGTTACGATCTTGTTTTGCCTCGTTGATTACCTTGAAGAGCAAGGTCTATCTTGATGGAGTTGTACTAAATAAGACAAAATATGCACGTGGTCCAAAACAAATTACAGTCTTGGATGCGAATACAGAATCTGCGAATTGCATCATTTGTCAATAGAAGAACACAATACAGCAGAAACAAGTATATATAAACAGTTATCCCCGGAAAAAGTATTAAGTGGGAAACGCCAACCCCTACATAGTATCGTAATAAGCTGGATCCTGTTGTTTGAGTTCGCTGCTTCCGACTCGGACAACGCGCCGACTATCGATATCGTATGTTTTGTGATTTAAGCAGGGTATCGTAATAAGCCGGACCCCGTTGTTTGGCTCCATAAGTAGTAACACGAAAAATGAGATCGGCTCTATTGATATGAAAGTTAGCTATAAGCTTCTTTAAATTTCAAACAATAACGAAACGAAATCGCAGCACACCAGTCTAAGACGTAAAATTATATTATTATTTTGCATACGGCAAGTCATCTGTTGCATACGTAAGAAGTAAATTCTACGATCTCGTGAGGTAAAAGAAACTCGGAAGGGAATAATATCATCGCATCTAGAGCTGCGTCTTTACCAGAAAGTCGGCGAAAGCTCCAGCCCAGACCCAGAAACCGAACCAAGCATTACTGAGAAGCGTAGCATCACAGCTCTCCTTGTCTTCAAAGTCAGTCCGGGCGAGGAGTCGGGCAAGGTGAAGTGCGCCCAACCCAACACCGCAGAAGAATGGCAACCCGTGTCCGTTGCGGTATCCGGCGTACGACACCAGAGAACAAACAACGGCGGAGAAGATAGCAAGAATAGGTCGGATCTGATCTCCAAAGATGATGGTGGTTGAGCGCACACCATATTTGGCATCTTCATCTCTGTCCTGATTTCATTGATCAGCCGAAGAGTGCGGAACGAAATAAACAATCTTACTTGACGGGCATAAGACGTATCATATACGATTGTCCAGCAAGCAGCCCCAATGTACAGAGGGATGTACACATGCCAGTCAACTGCTCCAACAACTGAAGCCGCACCTAGTAGTGCTCCCCAATTGAAGCACACGCCTATCCGACGATATCAATAACTGCCGTGTCTTGGAACTTGGTATAACGTACCAAGTACTGCCTGCGGCCAATTGGTCACCCGCTTCATGGCAGGATACAACACCACCAAGCCCAGGGACGAGAGTCCAAGTCGCAAGCTTGAAAAAACAGGAATGATAAATATGGGAACCGATCAAAAAAAATCACCAAACTCCAACACACCTGTATTCATTCAACTGCATTAACAGCCAGATGCCAAGAGCCAGTTGTGGGATGAGGAAGAGGAATGCCTGGAACATCGAGACATCACCCGCAGCCAAGGGTCGCGTGCTTGTTCGAGCTTAAAGCGAACGTGTTACCAGGAGCCATCACTTGATTGAATGTGTAGCACTTACGAACGGCAGCGTCGACATCTTTGTCCCACATGTCATTGATCACGCAGCCAGCGGCGTGGAATACTTGGGAGGCGGTAAGGAACAATCCAACATAGGTCCACACCGTCGACATTGGCGTGCCGTGTGCGTAGCAGGCCATGGTGACCGACCATGCTAAGTTGCTCAAGTCAACGACAGAGAGAATAATGTCATGAAAGCTACTCACCACAAGGATAGAATAGCAAGAGTGTTCCAGCGGGGTTGTGAACTCGTGCAAGATAGAGATAAGGACGTATGTTGGAAGGGAAAGAGTCCACCCAAGTTGCGTCCGAAGACGAGGGAAGATGCTGCTTAATGGCTGTTGATTTGACCTCCATGGTAAAGTGGGCAGATGAAAGGATGCAAGGAGGGAGAGTGAATGAAGACGGGCTTTTATACATTTATCTTGCTCGCTTCAAGACAAAAAGGTAAGGAAATCGAAATAACACACATGATAAAGCGGCGATTGCAAACAGTCAACCGAAGAGGGCCTTTCAGGATGGCCGAGGATGATAAGTAAGGACACTGCCGCATCCCGTGGCCACAGCCTGCACGTGTTTGCTCCACATCGCGCGTTTTTGCCGTCTGAATAACGATGGCGTAAATCTCAAGAGATGTTGAGAATTTCGTCGGTGAGTAGTTATCATCACTCTGACAGACTACAGCTGAGTCTGACTGACATCCGCAGCGATGTCGACTGACTTGAGGTGAAAGTCAATGGATTATTTTCCATAGGCAAAGTATCCCGGAATAATTCTGAGTCTGAAATGTCACGGTGGCTCGGATATTAGCCCGCTAAACGAATAATAGATTCGGCACCCTCATCGTTTATTACTTATACTTAATCTTTGCCGACCCCAGCTACTTCTAAATCCTTGCATCAACACTCCGTGAGGCGGGAGAAAGAGACATTAACACACAATTGGCAAAAGGTTGAAAACACACCTTGGTATCGCTGCGTGACCTGCTGCGCTTCATGTCATCATGATGTCGAGCAAGGTGTTAGTAGCCTAAAACGGAAGGAAGACTTGGCGACGACGCCTGCCTGATAAGGTTACATAATGCATTTTACGAAAAATCATCCCTGGCTATACAACGGCCGGCGCCGGGCGTCTCTTTTTTGTGCTTCCGTTTACTTGCAACGTCATTAAGTCAATTGCAGTTAGTGTTGTTGGCAGAACTCGGCAGTTTTGCCAACTAGTTTTGCCAAACCGGTTCCGGTTTTCGGCAGAACTCACGCGAAAGGGGGGTGGCAGAACCTAGCAGAACTCCAGGGTATCCGGGACTCGCGGAGATGTAATTTAGATCTCTGACAACAAAATTTGAATTCAAGAGAACATGAAAATCGACGTCCTTGAAGTAAGAGTAAGATGGTGCAAACTGGAAGGCGCCCCCTCGCATCACTGATCAACGACAATTTCGAGCGCCTGATGAGGTTGAGGTGGTTAATTACAATGGCGAGGGTGGCGGATGGGACAAGGCAACATTGATGTCATCGTTACGAATGTCGTACACAGTCTACATATGTAGCGCGTAGAGTTTTGCCAGTTCTGCCGGTTATAACCGCCGGGCAGAACTAAATCCAAATACATAGTTCTGCCGCCCACACTAGGCACAGTACTTGCTTCTCTATATATTGTTAAACCGATTCCAACATACATATTGTCCGCCGAGGCACCAAGCCATGATTGGCATATCTCGACATGCTGTGGAAGTCTCTCCCAACGTTTGTGTAGGCCCGAAGTCCCAGACGAACACTAAGCGCAAACACATTAATGAGATTGACACACTGAACACCACATGCGTGCACTCATAGCATGTCACATAAGTAGTCCTTCCGATCGGATGAGTCTGAACATGAACAGTGTGCTCGGGCGATGGTGGTATAATTATCACCAGTCATGTAAGAAAAAATCCCCACAACATGCCGAAAGGCAGGAGCTATGACGGGCAGCAAGCGTCCAACTGGATACTAATCATGAACTACTCGTCGAACTCGAGAGACCTCAAAAAACCCGAAAAACTGGCATAAAACGCAAGAAGACACGGCGGAAGACCCGTCATCAGGAATCTCTCGATCCGACACCACCGACAAAACTGGAGGCACCAACATTAAGACAGAGACGACGACGAAGCAGTAGACGATGAAGCTGGAGCTATGGCAAGTCAAACGCAATGGTGATTAACGTTTTAACAGCTGAATGATGTATTTCTTGATGATATGGCGGCGAGCGAAGAGAACGTTCGAGCTTCAAAGCTTCACAGACAGGAACAAACAAAGATGTCAAATCCGGCCCAAACTTGGTGAGGTCGATATTAGGTTTGCCATTGTAAAAAATCGTTATACCAGTCCCCTATAGGGTCCTGGAATATCGCGTTCACCACGAGCTACTGGCACCGACTCTAAGAGAAGCTTTGTACTCAGGGACGTGCGCACCTCTACGATGGTCGTAGAAGCACACCATCATAGATCAACTCTCAAGCAGGTCCATCTAACCTTTTCATTCATTCGAAATCACATCTCATCTAATCTTACTACAGAAAAACAAACCTTTCAAATCCCATCATGTTACTAAATCTGCTCTCAAAGACATCGCAAAAGGTGCTCTTCTCCAATTATTTACCTACTGATCTTGAACTCAAAGTCCCTCTGTACATTTCCTCTGACAGGTCGCACTGCTCGCCAAAGCACAAAATCTCCAGCAGTAAGCACTGTTGCACAGGCTCGCCTCAACAGGCGCAACACCCAAAAGCAAGCTCAGGCCACTAAACGCGCCTCCCTCGTCGCTGCGACCCGCATCTTCAACGGCACTGATGGCGCCCCACGCATCGTCGCCATCATCCCCCTTTCCGAGGACATCGATACCCGAGCATGCATCCAAGCCCTCGGAAAATGTGTAGATGAAGAGATATACGGGATCAACGAAAACAAAAGCATATGGGCTATGAAGTTCGTCTCTTCAATTCCTTCATCTAACACTGATCTAATCACACACACAGAGCATCCCGATTCAAAACATCCCTCCAATTCCTCCCCGTACCCTTTGCTCACCCATTCGCTGCACTAGATGCAGCCCGTGCCGCAGACTACACGCTCCTCTTGCTCTCCCCGACTATCGAAGTTACCCCCGCAGGCGACACTCTCCTCCGCATGCTCCAAGCACAAGGCCTCCCTACAGCCATCGCAGCCATTCCCCCAACGACCATTGAAAACCTCGATGCCAAGGCCAGGCCAGCAGTACTCAAAAGCCTCCTCTCCTTCATACAATACTTTGATCCCGCTCAGCGCCGAGTATTCGATCTCAGTGCACCAGCAGACTCACTCAACACCCTGCGAGCCCTCGCAGAGGGCTGTCCTGGCGAGGTCAAGTGGCGCGCAGGGCGGCCGTGGGTGGTAGGTGAGAGTGTAGAACGAGAAGAAGGTGGGGTTTTGAAGGTGACGGGTGTCGTTCGTGGGGGAAGGCTTAGCCCCGATCGGCTCGTGCACATTCCTAACTATGGGGATTATCTAGTTTCGAAGGTGAGTCATGGGTGGGTGGGTGGATCCGTTTGGTGGATTTAAAATGACTGTAGATCATGTCCGCTCCACTCCCTCGCACAAACCATGCCAGGCCTGGTGGTATGGATGTGGAAGCTGAACCTGTGCTCCTTGCTGAACGCGTCCCAACCTCTGCTGACTCCCTGGTGAGCACAAACGTTGCAGATGATATGGCGAACGAACAAACATGGCCGACGGAGGAGGAGATGGCGGGTGCACTGCCAAGTACTGGGGAGGGCGAGGTACCAGATGCGAAGAAAGGCACGACGCCGAAGCGCATCAGGCGTATTCCTAAGGGTATGACTGAGTATCAAGCCTCGTGGATTGTGGATGAAAGCGAGGACGAAAACCAGGATGAGGAACGTGAGGAACAGGACGGGCAGGAAGGAGGGCAGATGGATGAGGACGAGGAGATGGTATTCGACGACGCGCTGGACATGGAAGGCGAGCGCAAAAGCGTTGTCGCGTTCCAAGAACTCAACATGGAAGAGGAACAAAAACAGTACGTGCTCTTCTTTCTCAAGTTGTCCTTTCGCAACAGTGACATTTGTTGGACCAACACAGACTTATATCATGGAGAGAGCGCGCCCAGGAAGAGCAAGATGCCCAAGCTTTTCCAGATGAAATCGATACCCCACAAGATATCCCTGCACGTACACGGTTCGCGCGGTTCCGTGGGCTTC
Source organism: Suillus subluteus (assembly GCA_016647755.1). NCBI lineage: Eukaryota > Fungi > Basidiomycota > Agaricomycetes > Boletales > Suillaceae > Suillus > Suillus subluteus. Next base: position 680,918 of record JABBWI010000006.1, read on the forward strand.
GATCCCTCCGCACTAGTCCGTGGGACCCGTATGAGAACCTGCCTGGCGAGTACGCACGGATATTCGAGTTCGAAGACTTCAAGCGTACCGAGAGGGACTTGTGGCGTGAGTTGGAGGATAACGGTATCCAGGTTGGAAATCTTCTACTCATTACTGTCCCAGTAATCGCTAAAAACATTACTGCAGCCAGGCACGCGCGTAACAATCTTTATTGAGGGTGTCCCGCACGAAGCCAGCGTACCCTCCGAGTCGCCGTTTGTCCTATACGGATTGTTGAAACACGAGCACAAGAAGACAGTCCTACACTTCACCGTGCAGCGGAACACAGAGTGTGAAGGTTCTGTTAGATCAAAGGTTCGTCGCCTGTCGGTCCCTTAGTCACAACTGAACTCCCCGAAGGACCCCTTGATCCTGTGTTACGGACCCCGCAGGCTGCGCGTCAACCCTGTGTACTCTCAACACACTCGCGGCGGTGGAAAAGGCGCGAACAACGTCCACAAATTCGAGAGGTTCTTATGGCACGGCACTACGACTGTCGTGAGCGTCTACGCACCGATTACGTTCGGAAAGCAGCCGTGCATGCTCCTACGTGAGACAAAAAATCCACAAAGTGCGCTCGTTCTCCCAGCGGAGATACGATAGGCGATTGGCTGATTAAAACGAACAGCACCGGAACTCGTGGCGATGGGCACGTTCATGAACCCTGATACGACACGTATCATCGCGAAGCGAATTATCCTCACGGGCCACCCGTTCAAGGTGCACAAAAAAAACCGCTACGGTGCGGTACATGTACTTCAACCCAGGTCTGTGTTGTTCCTGTTCTTTATTTTTTTTCTCGTGCTCATAATTTTTTTCTTCCACAGACGACATCCAGTATTTCAAGCCTATTCAGCTGTTCACAAAACATGGGCGGACGGGACATATCCGGGAGTCTCTTGGGACGCATGGGTATTTCAAGGCGCATTTCGATGGGCCCGTCAACCAGATGGATACGGTGTGTATGTCGTTGTATAAACGCGTGTACCCGCGATGGAGTGAGAATTGGACAACGCTTGGTGCGAGTAGCGGGAGGGGTGATGAGATGGAGGAGTAAGTGGTGACTGTTGGTCTTGATTTTGTGGGTAGGGCGACTCTCGATGTCGAATCGGGCCTATGCTTTGGAATTTGTAACAGCAGCTGGAGAGTTATTTCAGCGAGTGTAACTGAACTATGCCCGGCGCATTTTTCGTTAGACTCGTATCGGATGGAAGTTTCATGGAGGAAAGTGCGTTAAACTTGTCTTCATATTCACCCGACACCAGTATGTACTCCAATTTCAGGCTGGGAGAGTAGTTTTCCAATGTACTGCCAAACACAATAAAGTACTTAGCATCAAGCATCATCAAGGAGATCTGCTATCAGTGAGAAGAATAACTAGCCACGATCTGTCGTGAAACACCCGTCCCTCACCTCCCGTCGAGAATCTAGGTTGGAACTTGGCACGTATACATCTCAGGGATATACCTTAGGTTTCTGGGACGATCCGCACGAGGCGTGAAGGTGAATTCTATTTCATGGACAGACTATCACATAAAAAGGAGGTTTCGGCGCAATGACTGGGCCTAATTAAGACGGAGCTTTGAGGATCTATACACTGCAAAAATGTTCTCAGCAGGTTTCGAACCGACTGCAAAAGAAACAGATTTTGATTCTGTTGTGGTAACCACTTAGTTAAGACCAGTTAAGATGAGCCTCCGAGGAATCCATCCATGAGTGATATGACTTTATATTCCGATATTACATAATGGCCCTCTCTTCGAGATTTAGTTTCACTGGTAAACTAACTCAGATTATCTGTCGAGGTTCTGTCTAGGTATATGAGAGGGCGCCCATTGATTTATCGACGATCATTACTAATATTGGCTACGCTATCGTAACCAGCGAGAGGAGGCTCTAGCACAACTCGATGATGGGTTTTCTTCGCGAGACTCGCATGTCCTGCCACTTTCGCTGTTTCACTGACTATGCCCATTGCCCACCTTTGCAGTACAGCAGTACAGGCTCCCAGCACTAGTTGGTGATCTTTTAGCCTCAGTGGCCTCCATTAGTGCAATTATGCCAGCGTCTGTCGTGCCGAACAACCCTCGAATCGATGACAACATGGAAATACATGTGTCGTATGACCTGAACCTTGAACCTGAACTTCATTCACAGCCCCCATATGCTCACCCCCGTCTTCCCCTACCACTCATTCTGTCCACCACCCAGCCCATCCTCGATCCTTGTCGTTTTCCTTCATCTCACCATCATGACTGGTAACAGGAAAGGCCAATCTATCAGGCTTGAAAGTCTGGCCGCTCACTCCATATCACCTTAATGTCTGTTGTGGTCATCTCGCTTTACTCACAGTCATCAGCAGCAAAAATATCAAAGTCCCTTCCGAGCGTATTCCCGCTGGCATTTACATATCCCTCAATGTCGATCCTAGGAGACGCTGGAAATCAACCATCGGAGTTCTATCATCAAACGAATCTGTAGCGTGGGGCGAGACCGTAACCTTGTAAAGTCCCATGTAGACTTTTGAACACGATTTGAGGACTGATCTTCTGCTTGTAGAACACTCGACGCATCACCCAATTCCTACTGGTCGTATGGGCATCCTTCGAGCGCGATCGAATGCTAGGCAATGGGGAAGTCGTTGGAAAACTAGAAATGACACGGTATGTCGATCATGGAGATGAGCCCTTCGGTGAGTAACTTGCTTTTCATTCATGCACATAACAGCTCGTAGTCCCGTCCTTCCCACGCGTTCATGGTGTCCGCCCTTCCCTCACCCTAAAGGCTACTGTTTTACGCGCAGAGGAGACGAGGAAGGAATTGCAAGTCCTTTGCGAACAGTATGGGACGAGGTCATGCTACCCATCGTCGTCGTCTTCCAGCGTGATCTCAAAGTAACGGGCCGCTCTCGGATCTGGCTGTGTCCGACTGCAGCCTTCACGTTCATTCCTCTCCACGCAACTCATCCCTCTCGAGCGAAGGCAGACGGACGTGGGAGGACGTCTACATCTGTTCTTACACGCCGACACTTTCAGCTCTGATCAGATCTAGACAGATGATGAAGACACGTGCTTCGCTGCAATTGGACAAAGTGAACCGGGTGCGGGGCAAGGTGAGGCGCTCTTGACTATCGACAGCGAGCTTGAGCTCGTCCCCACGACGGCCAACCCTACCACTCTCTCTGGCAACGACGCCACGCGAGCAGGTGCACTCGACGCTTTGCAACGCAATACTTGGGTGCACCTCGCTTGTCATGGAAAGCAGGACCGCAAGCAGCCTTATAACTCAAGTTTCGCCATGAGAGACAAACCTCTGACGCTGCTTGATATCATGGAGAACGACACTCCGCACGCTGAGTTCGCGTTCTTGTCGGCGTGTCATACTGCTGTTGGAGATGAGGAGACACCTGACGAAGTCATCCACCTCGTAGCTGGACTCCGGTTTTCAGAATGCAAAAGCGTCATTAGCGCTCTGTGGGTGGTCGACGATACTGTCGCAAAACACGTTGAAGCTTTCTATGAGAATATGTTCCAGGATTTTGAGGATAGTGGTGTCACGGACTATTAATATAACGAAAACCTTTTCTATATATCATCATATATGACGATATCTGCGGCTCACCAGTCCTCTGATGCCGGCCACATTACCGCATTAGCCTGACACCCGATTTCAATGACATCATTCTCGTGTGCACTGTGATGTCTGTCAGCCTCGAGAGAGGCTGACAGTGGTAAGGACTATCTATATAAACATCAAAAGTTCGTTCCGATTTCTCAAGATCCCCCACCATGAATCAAGAACAAGCGTTGCAAGCCGGTATTCAAGGTCTCCGCTTACAGTCATATGTACACCCTCTCGCCGCCCTCCCTCACGATGATATAGGGTTCCAAAACGACATTATCTCGATCTTTTTCGAGATGTTTGTCGTAATTTCCTTTGTATCGGCTACAGGAATAACGATTGCTTCCACGTTCGACCTACCTATGAAATGGAAGATGTTGTGCGCCAGTATGATAGCAGCTGTCCTTCTATATGGAATATCGCGGGTGAGTTTCTAAATTCTAATTAATTATACAACAATATTAATTGATTCATTGATAGCACAACGACGCATGCTACAATAGGGTAGTGCGGAAATATAGCATCGCAGAGTGGTACTGGAGGTCGTCGAGAGAACTTCGGAATGAACATCCCTCGTTATATTCCGACTTGGTTTCAGTGAGTTACTTGAGTTATTAGTGGAACTTTTCATTGACAGCATTATGTAATCCAGGCCCAACGATTCCTGAATCTATGGAAAGCCAGACAACCGCGCTCATTTTTTCTTGTGCATGCTTCTCCTGACGCACCATATAAGGCATACGCTTCTACAGGACATCTGCCACCGTGAATCACAGCTGGCAGTTTGCGAGAGGTTATTTGACCCACCTGAGTGACATAAGAAGTGAGGGTAATAAACCTCGGAAACGGGGTTAGCCGGCGTGGGTTATTTGCCTCGGATTCAATGGTCCTCTACACCAGCTTTACCACCAGCTTTACCCCAGCACTTGTACCAGCTTATACTACATAGATTACGGACCCTGTGAGATAAACATAGATATAGATTACTCTAATCAGCGCTGATAACGATCTTGTCAGCGCCGGCACTGTCCGCAACGTCGGGAACGTCGGGAACGTCGGAGGGCGCGCGAATGTAGTTCGGCAAACCCCTCCCGCATCACGTGCGAACTCAACTTAGCAAACCTTCGAGCTCGCTGTCCCTCACAGCGACGCGCGTTACCCCCTGCTTTACACCATGTCACTACGCTCCAAAAAACTCAAAATCCCTCGCGGTGTTCGTCACCATAGCCCCGAGCGGCTCGTTCCTTCGACAAGACAACCCCCCGATACTTCTGGACGTCGTGTACGCATGAAATCAGGACGCACTTTGGAGAAAGAACTTCAAGAGGGTCTTGAAAGGCGAAAAGATGTACTGCTTGGTGAGGTTCTTTTTATTTTGGCATTGACATACAGTCCTAGCTAATTCTTTAGCATAAGCCATGCCATCAGATTCGCGTGCCATCCTTAGTAGCTTTGCTTCTGCCTCAGGTGCCCCTCCAGACGACGATATCAATGTATCATTTGATACTGAACTCGACGCCCACCAATGGATCAATGTGGACGAGGCCCCAGAGGTTTCTAACGGTGGCGGGGAATATGATGACATCCTCACTGCAGCCCATGAGCTTTTTGCAGGCTCGCGGTAAGTTTCTTGTAACTATGCAAACATTCACGTGAACTGATCCGTTATTGCAGACCTACTGGTAACTCCACGCAACGACATCGCACACGATGAGAACGGCTGAAAATGATGTATATTCATTGGGACACGCAGTTGCCTGCACTAGCGTCCAGCTACCTTCGGTGGAAGCATTCCAAGGAGGAAATACACTCTGCGTCACTCGATGGTCATTTTTTCCATGTTACGGTCATCAAAACTTATGGTATGTTCTGAATTATTATTGTTTTGAATGTGTGTTGATCTTACCCTAGAACATATTCTCAATTTTGCAATTCCTCAGCTTCCGGATGAACCAGCAAATGTGGCGCTTCTTCGACATGGGTTTCTTGGCTGCTCTCCAGTGGAACCATCTGTTGCGGTGGATCTTGCTACTCTGGAGCTTTACCATCGTCTGCGCCGCCGCCATCCCCAGCTCAGCATCCAAACCATAACAAAAACGTTATGTGACCTTCACCACGTAAGTAATATCACTACTAGTACTGCGCCCATTCTATTTACTTTGCCAACTAATCATAGGTAACTTATCACCACTGCTATCGAGATCAGTTCTCGATAGCGTTCGATGCTTATCTCAATATCCTTCGCCATATCCGCTCTCGGGTCAGTGAGGCCCTTGGCCACGATGCCGTCAAAGCCCATGAGAAGTGTCCCTGTTGTACGTACATGGTATGTTGATTGATTTCCTGTGTTATACTACCCTCATTTATTATTTACACAGCTCAAAGATGAAGTTCAACTGGTTCCTAGCATCCTCGTAACTCAGGACGGCAATAACTCTTCAAAACGAATCGCTAGTGTTGGGTCAGTTGATGAAAGAGAATTCACTAGTACCTATTTTCTCTCACGGGAAGATGTTGACAAATTCAAGGATGAAGTTAAGCACCGGCAACACACCACTCATCATGTAAGTATTGATTATTGTAATCATTACCGTAATTTACTCAAATATCTTAAATCTCAAGGAAACGTCTGATGCTGGGGACAATAATGAGATCCTGAGTTCATGCCTGAAATGGAAGAACAGTGCGCCTGAACAACAGAAGAAAGCTCTCGACATTTACGAGGTTACTGGGATGTTCGCTTCAGCTTGTCGCCATGGATTTATTATCAAGGCTTGTGAGATGGTACGAAGTGGTGAACTGTAAGTGGGGACCGCATTCGACATTTTGATCTTCAAACATTCTGACTTCTATAGTGCCAAATATCCACTCGTGATAGTAGATTACATTCTCGGGAATTTCGGTGAAGATGTTGGTTTAGGATACGATGTCGGCTGCACTTTCGGGGAAATTGTTCATAACAGTCCGCTGTTACAGAAGAAACCGAGGACCTTCGACTGCGTATCTGTGTTAATTCTTTCCATGGATATGCGCACAATCGATTGTGCCAAGTTCAACACCATCCTCTTTACCTCGCTGGTTTTGGGCTCGAAGATCTGGAGACAATGGAACGAGTTTTTTCGTCGACAAATGCAAGTGCACGCATTATTCGGTACGCAACACGGTACCATTGGAAACAAGCGCTCGACATGCAGTTCTCTCAATGGGACATGGACAAATATCAGGAACTGAGTATGTGGTGTTCATTTGTATTCGGGTGCCTGTGACTTATACATTACTAGGTAAATTTCTGTTGAATAACTATCGTCAGGCGCTCAACACCATCAATGAGTACAGCCCTGTTGTCACCAAGATGACGCAGTCCCTCGGCATCGATGAAGACACCATTGAGTCGTGGATCGCAGAGGAATATCAATTTCTTCTCAACCTGAAAGAGGAGCCTGAAGAGAAAATACTTGCTTGTTCGTATGTACAGGCGCTGAATGACCGTAAAATTGCTGAGTAAGTCACGTCACAATCATGTTATTAATTTGACTAAAACACTTCACTAGTCATAAATGGAACCAGGTGTCGGAAATATTCAGACACACGCCAATCGCCCATGATATCGACTACTCTCAGGTTGCAAAGCAGACTGCGCGAATTGAAGCTGCTCGACGAACTGCTTTGCAAGCACTTCTCATTAATGTACGTGCCGTTGGAGACCTGGAGGAAAAGCTTGGTATTGCCGAAACATGGACTGAAGCAAATCCTGACTATATCTCGACTATGGAGTACATGCGCTCACACAAGTTTCGACGAGTCCTAGATAATTTGCAACGCCTCGTTGTCCAGAGGTTGTTTGAACTTTCGAAGGCGAATATGGCAGGCACAGGTAGTTCCTTACGTTTCAATGATGCAATCATAGTGATCAGTTGTCAGGTTATAAGCTCCGCATGCATATTGGCAAGGCAATCAAAACACGTAGCAAGGCCATTCAGTCCGCTCTTGCAGAATACAATGAGCTCGCTTTATCAATGCAGCCTCCTGCACCCCATCTCGAGTGGAACGACATCGTAAACTACGGGTTCATTTCTGAATTTGAACTGCTCAAGCTCGCATACTCACAGCACCCTGAAATACTTTCCAAGCCCTGGACAGTTCCAGGCAACCGTGAAGTTGCTACGAAGTTTTTTAAAATCCTTCGCGCTCGAGAAGAGATTGTACGCCTCAATGTCGAAGTGTGCTGTCTTCGTACTGCTATATCAGACGGAGATGCAAGGCTTCGATCCTGCATCTCTCGACTGCGGGATAGTGACCTAGATCTTTCGGCTGAAATCGAAGAAATTCGTCGTGACCACTTACGTGTTGATGCAGTGCACCAGGTGCGCCTCGACTGCATTGAGTCTTTGGTTGGATTTTCAGGTAAACGTGGACGAGGCATTCATGTGAACTTGGACATGGACTCGGATCTGGATCTCACACCCATTGCAGAGGCCGAAGAAATAACACGCATCCACGATGAAGTTAACGGTACCGCAGAGGACGATGATATCGCAGCGAATGATGAGCTGAATGATACAATGGTTCAGTTTGGCGACTTTTTGGAAAATGTGGCTTTGCATTCTGATTAGTATGTTATTTACAGACATGATATCATGTATAGCTTTCATTCATGACATTATATGTATCTGTTGTCACATCGCGAGAGAGATGAATTTAATAAGTTGAGGAGATCAAGCTCATACTGCGTAAGGTCGAATGATGAATTGAGCGAAGTGAGAATGAAGATGCAGACAGATTATTTGTTGATGAATCGATGACACCGCCGGCAATTGCAATCACAATGTAATAGCACATGTGCTATTACATTTCTTGTGATTGAATTGCTGGCGGTGTCATCGATTCATCAACAAATAATCTGTCTGCATCTTCATTCTCACTTCGCTCAATTCATCATTCGACCTTACGCAGTATGAGCTTGATCTCCTCAACTTATTAAATTCATCTCTCTTGCGATGTGAACATGTGAACGTTTGCCACATGCATACTAGTGTATGCAGTTAGCGGCATCATGATTGCACACATAATTAACACACATGCAAACCATGATGTACGTTAAGCTAAGTACATCTTTTCCTTCTTCCTTCTCCCTTCTCTAGTACCTCACTAATCATGACTCGGGCACCTTATTCTCCTCCTGCTCTACGAGAATGGGTTCAGAGCCAATTTCCTCAACCACTTCGTGCAGATATCGATCACCAACGCTTTATGCTTAGAAGAGGTGTGCATAATGATGGACTAGATACGGCTTCATCATCAGATCGCGGTTTACACCATCAGTTTTGCCTGGGTAAGGAGGACCGAAACCTAGCTTGGAATGAAGGGATCGGTGATGTTCATGATGCAGTGAGCTACTTATAGACTTCTTCATTTGACTTCTAATGTTGTGCGTCTTCATAGGTGACAGGTCTAGGCCGTCTCGCTGATGTTTTATTCGTTGGATTTGCAATACGGCCCGAATGGAACCCTTCTCAACCTTTAACACCATCCAACATCGATGTTGAAGTCATCTGCACTTGACAGCTCTCTCAGTTCCCAGAACTCAGTACTACCGTCACAAAACTCAAGGATATTGTGCAACGCGAATTAGGTGTTCCCCATCTTCTACAGTTCCGGCACAAGCTGCATCAACTCCAACCTGGACCAGGCTATGTATTAGATCCAGAGACGCGGCAGGCTGTCGTTGGCAACATAAATCTTGCTACTGCAGTTGATCGCTCTGGTTCATCTCGGTTGGATGTTCTGCCATCCAGTGCCACCACCCCACATCACACTCACACAAATTCAACAAGCGCAATGACTCTACTTCGCACAACTCCTGCCCATCATGTCACTCACACCTCTACTAGTGCAAGTCCGACCCCACGTCGCTCAACTCCAGCCTCAGCAAGTCTGGTTCGTAGCAACGCATCGCCTCAGTCACGCCTCTCACCCACGAGTTCATTTCAACGCTTCAATGAAGCACCACGCTATGCAGACATTCCTGCCGGGACTGTTGCCATTCGAGATGAACGCAGTGGTCATTTCATTGTGCTGACAGCATCATCTACGAGTTCCTTACAAGAGGTTAGTGTTCATCACAGACTTGAATTCATCAACATTTTGAATCATTACCATAGCGACATCTACGAGACCCAGCCTTGACGAGTTCCTCACAAGAGGTTGGCAGTGCCCGTCATGGACTTGAACATTTTGAGTCGTTACCACAGCGACGTTTACGAGACCCAGCCTTGACGAGTTCCTTACAAGAGGTTGGTGTCTGTCATGGACTTAAATTCATCAAAATTTTGAATCATTATTACCACAGCGACGTTTAGGAGAGCCGAGCTGGATCAGGACGCCACATGGAACACCGCCAGGAAATGATCTGCTGCTTAGCCCTCCACCAGCCTATTACACCCATGTCACTACGTCCACCTTCAACTTCTCTCCTACAGTTCATGCTTACCTTCAAGGCATTGAAGCCACACTGGAAGTTATGTTGAGGATTGATGCCAGCCTTGACTACTCTGTCGATGACTGGGAAACTTGCTTTGTTGATGCTGGACTTTCAGTGTCACAAGCACGTAACCTTCGTCAGGTGATCGTGCATTCGCTTCCGGAGGAACAAATAAGTGTGCTTGATATAGCACAGCAATCTGATCGCACGCGGAGGTGATTCATGTGAGTCCACAGTGTGTTGTTCATCTGACCTTTTGATCTTATTCTCACCTATCTAGCTGTTTTTTAATGTTGCTTTGAGCGCTGCTGTCGCCATGCTTTCATCTCCTACTCGCTATAACTCAAATACCATGAATGTATATTGCTTCAATGTCAAATTTGGTTAGTTCGGTTTGAAAAGTTTCGCTCTCGCCACATGTTATGGTCGGATCCCTCAAAATTTTTAGTTCGGTGCTATACCTAATTCAATTAATCACCGGTGCTTCATAAGTACTAGAGGCTATAGGTTTGCATCAACAGATTTTTTCGTTTGTGGGCTCTTTCCTTACTTTCTGCAAACCCATTGTGTTCTCTCTGACATCTGACAATGAGTACTCCGGCCACAGGTCAGAAGAAAAAGTCTCGACGGACGCGTGAGCAACGCAAAATATCGGCAGCACGCACTGCTGAAATGTGGAAAGAGGTTGGTGATGCGCGGAGTGCTTATATGGTCACCATTGCAGACCTTGCAGAAAAATATCATACATATGTTTGGGCTGTGTATATTTACCATGCAGCTCACATTTTGCACGAACAGCTCACTCGAATGGATGTCAAAGCAATTTTTCTTGGGAGGAAAGCTGCTGAAGAGTTCCCGCAAAGTCTCTGTGTTCAATGCGGTCGTGAGACGTGAAATTGCCAAGCGAAAGGAAAATGGTAAGGACTCGTTCTCCATAATTGTAGTGATTGACTAACAATAATGTACTAGGTATCTTAGATGGCAGGAAGACACTCGCTATCGTCTCTAGAGAACTCAAGGAGTCTGGCGAGTGGAAAAACCTGACGCAAGACGAGGAAGATGATTTAATGGAAGACATACAAGTTGAAAACATGTCTAAGGCTCCGATAAAGATTTATGCCAAGGATGTTGCAACGGAAATTGCAAAGACTATGGGCAATATTGATCCCGAGGTACGTTTGTCCAAAGATTCATCTATTCATTTCGCTGACACCACACAGATCATAGGCCTTGAAAAACGCACTGGTTGCAATGTGTTCTGGGGTCTGACAAGGAACACATCGAACGACAATTTCGGACCACGAAGCTATGCGTCCGACCCCGTCAAAAATGCCTGTCTTGCCCTGTTTAAGCTGACACCTGAACAGATAGTTGTCAATATCGATGCCTACATTGCATCAGGTGTAGAAGGTGTCATTCGCACTTCAGGTGCGAGGAAGACAACGTTCCTTAAAAAAGAAATTTGAGACATGATTCGCACCAATATGGGTATGTTTTTTAAATTGCCTTCTCCACTCCTGCCGCTGACATTTCTGCAGAGGAAATCCTCAACAAGCGAGGTGTTTCAGCTACAGAAATGCCTCAGGTAGCATATCACAACCACAAACGTTTCGTTTGTGTGTGGGGCATCGAGCTTGTAGGGTGGACGGAGGGTGCTATCACCAACCCAGGGGAGATTACCTCGAGTGTTGCTCTCAGGCGCTTGCACAATGCTCTCAAAGATGGTTTGTGTTACTGGCGTGAACTGACCAATGAAGAACTCACTGCGAGAAAGGAGGTGCACGAGCAATGTGTTATTTCAGGGGAGGAGAAAACTAGAGCAACCCGTAGCGATAAGGGAAAAAGAAAGCGTGGTAGGCCTGCACCATCCATCAGCGCAAAAAGCAAGGCTATCGTCCCAGACTCAGACTCTGAACATGAAGATCCTCCTAACCATGCCTCCAACGTTGATTCCCCTCTCACCGCCACCTCTCCTTCACCTGCCATTAATGATGGAGCCAGCCCTCTATCTGTTGGAATTACAGATGTCTCGAACAATGATGATGATGCCCCCCAACGCTCTCCAGCTTTCATCGAGGCTAGTCGAACACGCACAGACTTAGTTGGAGGTACCAAGGGTGTCGTGCAACCCGATAATCAAATCCCGTCATTCCATTCTATCAGGGACATGGTGGGTACCCATCAGGTGGACCCATTCGAGATTTTTCAACACTGCAACATGAGTGCGTGGGGTTCAGGGACAAAGGACGCCGACCAGCAGGCTGAGGAATACCATCAGGTAGAACAGGAGACTGATATGTTCATGAGAAGCATTGGGTTGATTTCCTAGCATGATATTGTGTATATCCTGTGTTCTTAAATGATATTTGATTGTACCTTGCAATGTGAAGCAGGGGGTAACGCGCGTCGCTGTGAGGGACAGCGAGCTCGAAGGTTTGCTAAGTTGAGTTCGCACATGATGCGGGAGGGGTTTGCCGAACTACATTCGCGCGCCCTCCGACGTTCCCGACGTTGCGGACAGTGCCAGCGCTGACAAGATCGTTATCAGCGCTGATTAGAGTAATCTATATCTATGTTTATCTCACAGGGTCCGTAATCTATGTAGTATAAGCTGGTACAAGTGCTGGGGTAAAGCTGGTGGTAAAGCTGGTGTAGAGGACCATTGAATCCGAGGCAAATAATCCACGCCGGCTAACCCCGTTTCCGAGGTTTATTACCCTCACTTCTTATGTCACTCAGGTGATTTGACCAAGAAAAATCAATGACAATAGTACAAATGTAACAAAATATGACATCAGGTGTAACAACGTTAAGATACGGCGAGTTCAATATCAAGCTTGCCTCCCATATGCTTCCAACTTGAAACCGGACCATTCACAGTAATGGTTGCATACATGTTTCTTCTCAAACTGGCTCACCACATCTTCAATATTTCCATCACCGAAAAGATCGTCGCCTTCAGAAACAGACCTGGAATGAATATGAATAGTTGAAAGTAAGGTCACAGCTGGGTACATACGGGTGTGTTAATATTTGCGGGTCTGTCAGCAACTCCGTGCTACCTGTGGTAGTACACCATATCAGCCAGCAAAACAACATCAGGAAAATCCAAGATGACTTGAGGCATCTTTTTTTGACTTGAAAGGTCATAAAAGTCGTGAAAAGATCTTGAGTGCACAAGACGCCAAAAGGCCACGCGTATTCTTAAAATCGTCTGACTTCGCCTTAACTCGCACTGCTCAAGACGAAAAAAACTCGCTAAAAGGCAAATACCATCTGATTCAAATTGTCCCAATTTTCAACCAAATAGTAATTATAAAGCGTCGCAAGGTGTACCAAGAAGCATTAAAAGGACTGTATAAACTCGGGAGAAAATGATTAAAACGAGATCTAAAGAGATTCAAGAACCACTGTAAAGGGCTGCAAACGCATGAAAAATGGATATCAAGGGGCAGAAATTTGTCGCAAGGTGATCCAATCTAAAAAAAAAGGCAATTAGAAGGATAACTGGCACAAGTGGAGCGCTGCTCACCAGATGTCCGCACGGTCGTCCATCTCATCCACTGAGTCAATGCTGTTGTGATTGTCGAAGCCAGGTTTCTTCAAGTATTTGTAGGCCATGGACATTGTCAGCCGGATTGATTCCACGCCCTTCTTATTTGCCCCTCGAATGAATGAAGCAGTTTTCGGGCCCCACTTGCCAACTGAGAATGCGTGCTCAGTGGCCGTTTCCTTTCCGGTTACTTTGTTGAAGGACTTTGGCGTCTTTAAACGAGCCTTTCGCCCTGCAGTAGGTGCCTCGGGATTATCAACAGCAATGGTGTCGTCAGCGACAAGGGTGAAAGCACATTCGAGCTAGTATTAAATAAATCAGTGCAACAAACCACACCAATAAATTGACACACCGAGACGGCACACAATCCAAGGGCGCCGGTGATGCCACTGTCTGCTAGAGCATCAGTATTGAGAGCAGGAACATCAGCATGCCCAACAATCTGGGAAAGATACGCAGTAGCGAGAAGCTCTTGCACAAAGGCAGAGCGGAAGGTTTCAGCCTTGTTGATATTCTCAGGATCGGGGTACAGAAATGCAAATTCATCGAGGAAGAGTTTTGTGAGTGTTTGCGGTGAAGTGTCTCTGTTTGAACTTAAAAAATCAATCACCATAGCGAGCGCAGTCGATCCAAAGTTGCTGCGCCATTTGCTGACATGTTGAGTAACCTGAAAGTAAAATAATTAGAACACCATCAATTAAATGGAAGATGAACTTACTACACCGAAAACTGAACCAGATGTTACAACCATGTTTGGATAGATAACCTTGAAAATTTCCTGACATGTGTGAAGAAGTTTCACGTCAGTAATTGTCCAAAGTTCGTCCTGAGCACCGAGCCAGAGAAAGACCGTTGGTAAAAACTGCCTGGCCCATTTTCCATCTTCGTGGCAACCTGGAGGAAGATCGGTGTTCAGGTATGTTGAACGCGCCTTTGACACTAGTTCCACCCAATTGCCATCCCCCTTAGGCCCAGCAGTAGATGCTGAATGTTCAGACTTCGTGTGTGTCGTCTTTGCTTTCTTTGAGGGGGGAAATTTGTTCTCACAGCGAGACACAGTACCGACTGATGTCTGGAGTGAAATTAGTAGCGAAGATGCAAGACAGGGAAAAAAATACCATGGCTGTAGTACGTGAAACTTTCATGGTGTTAGCTTGCTGTGTCTTGACTGCAATTGGCTTCTTCACCACATCCTCTATTTCATCGACCTGCATGGCTTCCTCGTCATCAGAAGCTGGCCCCTCCATGATGTCGTCATCCTCCTCTTGTGGAGTCAAGAGATCGTCCTCTTCGGAGATGTCTTGAATTATGTCCACAAATTGTTTTCTCTTCCTTGCGGAATTAACTTGAGAGTGTCGTTGAGCAAGAGGTGGCGGCACGAGGTCTGGATCAATGTCATGGGAAGAAATTTCAACAGTAGACTTGGTCGAAAAAATCAGTACCAACAAATGAATAGAATTAACTGATGGTCACCGTTCTGCTCACTACTTTGCCATGAGTATGCAACGCAACGGCACGCTCAAATGAATCATCAAGATCCTCATCTCCAAATCCTCCAACAAGCTCATCCGAGTGTGTAAGTTCAGGTTTGTTGGGTGTATTCTTAGAGCTGGGCAGTTGAGGCTCACGAGGATTTGAGCTTAGAGAAGTACCGGTTGAGTCATGTGATATCTGAGACTTTGAAAATATGGTAGATGGAGGAACTTGGCTTGCGCTAGTGAGTGAACCGCTTTTAGTCGAATTTGTTGGCTCGTAGTAGACATTCTTTCTCCAGTTCTGAACACGACCACCCAAAGTTGACTTGGCCCTTGATTGCAAAGTCAGATTGCGAAAGAAAAGTGTAGATTCAGAGAGCATGAACATAGTGGTTGAGAAGAGCACAAACTCACGGTAAGGAGTTGCCTTTCTCGTTCACATGTGGCTGATCACGACCAGCCTTTGCAGCGCTTGGTAAGTTCTTGTGAGCTTTGACTATGGCAGTGATTAGTGACTGTGCGTTCTTTCATTCTTTCTTTTTCCTCCCATCATCACCTGAATCATCGTCACCTGCCAGGAGATCTTCATCAGCATCCTCCATTACCTCTTCCACTGGCAGTTGTGCCATCGTAGTGATGCCGTTAGCAACTGTACCAACAACAATGGCAGATTCGTCTTCATTGCTTGCAGTACCTCGCAGCTTCTTGGGTAGAGGACGTGGCCTGACAGCCTTGGGCTTTGTCATTGTCATCTGGGCCTCTTCCATGTTGGCCTGCAGTTCTGCAAGCCGGTTAAGCCCCGCCAGAGCCAGCGCTTCTTTGGCTTCTTGAGCGGCTCTGAGATGCTTCTCATCAGCCGCCTTTGCTTTGGGCGTCCGGCGCTTTGGTTGGGCATCCAGCACAATTTGACCAGGGTGAGCAGTTGCATTTTTGGCACGGGTGCGGCGGATTGGCTCAACCATTTGAGATATTAGTACCAGCAAATCCAAGACTCAGAGGGATGGAAATTTCGTGTTGGTTGAGAGCAAAGGTTTCCCAAATGGTCCAAAATGAATTTGTACGTGCCCTCCCGACATGCCAAACAAACACTTTGAGTTCGTAATATTGAATTTAGGCTTGTACACTTAGTATTCACAATGCAGAGGGCCTCGCTTTGGCCCTTGGCACTTCTCCTTATCTTTATCTTGTGTATTGTCCTCAGCATGCCAGGAATTGTCCCTCGCACTCAGGTTGCTCAGCGAGACTTCAGCACATTCCAAGTCCCTTGCGGCAATGTGGGCTGCAAACGTTTCTTCAAGACTACTGCTGGTCGCACGAAGCATATTCTTTCTGCCCACCCTATTGTATCTCCTCCAGCCTCTCCAGAACCACACATAAGCCACCCCAACGACATCGCTGACAATCCTTTTCAGGACGATGAGCTTCTAGGTCAACTGACTGGTGATAATGAAGCATTACGAGCTTCTCCTCCTCCCAACGTACACGCAGAATTCTATGGACCTGGAAACTTGCTCTATCGCAACTATCATACTTTGTTGGATGGTTTGTTTTTGCATTTGTCCTTCTGTTCAGACTCTAATTACAAGTTTTAAGGTCGACCTTGTGACAAACATGGCCATTTTCTCCCCGAGGGTACACCACCTCCACCTCCTGAGCCCAAATCACCAAACAATTGGACACCATTTCGAAATCGTGCAGAATTTGAAACAGCCGAGTATTTCTACATACAAAATCAGACACCAGCAGGACAGGTTGACCATCTTCTTGACCTGTGGGCGACAACACTTCTAAAATCCGGCGGCAGCCCACCCTTTGCAGATCACAAAGACCTCTATGCGACAATCGATTCGATCACACTAGGTGACATGAAGTGGGAGGGCTTCTCGTGCAAATACACAGGCAAGAAACCTGATGGCTACCCACCCTGGATGGACGGGACTTATGATGTCTGGTACCGAGATCCTCGGGAGGTTGTTCTCAACATGT
Organism: Suillus subluteus; assembly: GCA_016647755.1. NCBI lineage: Eukaryota > Fungi > Basidiomycota > Agaricomycetes > Boletales > Suillaceae > Suillus > Suillus subluteus. Next base: position 698,073 of record JABBWI010000006.1, read on the forward strand.
TGGCGAATCTGTCATACTCTAATGAAATGGACTACCAGCCTTATCATGAGTACGCTACCAATGGAGATGAACGGCAGCTATGAGATTTTATGTCGGCTGATTGGGCTTGGAATCAGGCAGTAAGTGCTCAATTTTATCACCATTACCACTTTTCCTTTTCTTGGCGCTAGACTACCGCAATTCTCCCTTCTTCATCCCTTACTCCCCTTCACACTATACTACCAGAATTCTCCCTTCTTCATCCCCTCACTTAGCGCCAGACTACCAGAACTCTCCCTTCTTCATTCCCTCACTTTTCTTAGCGCCAGACTACCAGAACTCTCCCTTCTTCATTCCCTCACTTTTCTTAGCGCCAGACTACCAGAACTCTCCCTTCTTCATTCCCTCACTTTTCTTAGCACCGGACTACCAGAACCCTCCCTTCTTCATCCCCTCACTTTTCTTAGCGCCGGACTACCAGAACTCTCCCTTTTTCATTCCCTCACTCTTCCTAGCGCCAGACTACCAGAATTCCACATTCTTCATCCCCTTTACTCTTTTTGGCCCTAAGTTATTGAAATTTGGTGTTCTTAAACATATCTAGCTATGCTCATTACAGGATATCATTGCTGGAGACCCAGAAACAATTGGCTCCACCTTTGTGCCCATCATCCTCGGAAGCGACAAGACGACAGTTTCTGTTGCGATGGGCAACAATGAGTACTACCCACTTTATCTTTCGATTGGAAATGTTCATAACAATGTTCGCCGTGCACATTGAGATGCGCTTGTGGTAATCGGCTTCCTTGCAATGCCCATGTAGCTAAATTTATGGACTATGAGTTTAATGCAGCATCATGCACAGAAACAAAGTGTGCCCGCAATGTATTGGCTCTCGCTGAGGAATTGCACCTTCCGTCTCTCCCTGCCTTAATCCACCGCTTTCTTTATGAGCAAACACACCCAGACAACACACTGGACATATATGACATCCCTCTTGCTGCCTGCCCCAGGTATGAAGGAAAGATATCAGTCTTCAACTCCGCATGCTCAAGATTCTACACACCAAGTGACCTTTCCGGGATTGGTGGCATGCGAGTAGAACATATCCATTCCTGCCCTATGTGGCGGAACGAGTTTTCTCGTCATGATTGTGTTTTTGTTAATACAGGATCAGACACTGAAGGAATCCGAGGACTCGATGTTGCAAGGGTTCGAGCATTTTTTTCATTCAATTATGCAGGAACAGTGTACCCATGTGCTGTTGTGTGCTGGTTCAATGTCATTGGGGGATCGCCTGACTTAGAGACAGGAATGTGGGTGGTTCGCCCGGCCAACAATGCCAACCGTGCGCCCATGCACACCATCATACATGCGGACACCATCTACCGTGCTGCTCACCTCATCCCTATCTACGGCAACCAATTCGTTCCTCTCGACATCACATTGCACGTGTCCTATGATGCTTTTCGAGCTTATTATGTTAACAAGTATGTTGATCATCATGCGTTTGAAATCGCATCATAATCTTTAATTTTCATGTTTGGACTCTCATTATACTACTAGTAATTTTACCTTGGTAGCAGTTGTAACAGCTTGAATCTGATTATTCTCCTTAAATCTATGTATTGTGTTTTTGCTCTTTTCACACCTTAAAAGAACTTTGACTTTGTGCACATTATCCCACCTTTTCGGCAAAATGCAACTTTGGTTCAAAGTCCAAAGCTGATTAATCAGCTGAAAGCCAAATAAGGACTTTGTGATTTTACTGATGAAACGTGAGTAACTTTTACACACCCTGATAGTTGGAGATATATGCCAATCCCCCCGTTTTTTCATACTGAACGTGTTGAGTGAATGCCAAGAAAAGTGCTATATTGTACCCATCCTCGTCAGGATCAAGGAGAGGATCGCAGTCGTGTTGTGAATGAATTTCACAAAGGTGTCTGGCCCACCTGGAATGAGCTCCTCTAAAAGATATGCAGCACGGACAGAGCATGGTTTAGCACCTGGTTTGGCAACGACCATCCGATCAGGTAGGAAGGATAGCACAAGTCTGGCATGAACGAAACGAAGACACGGAATCTCAAATGGAGGGGGGGTTGATGAGGCCACAACACAATGGTTAATGAAGGCGTAAGTAAGATCTAACAGTGAATTTGCCCAGTATAGGACATTGGCTTCTTTGTATTGCTTGGACAATTCATTGGCCACAGCAAGGCATCCAACTTTGTATGTGCCTGCCAATGATCCACTGGGAGGATATACCTTTATGAACAGTCTCTTGACTACGACCTTCTGGTGTGGGACCGAACCTAGTCCGGTTGTAGGAATATGCGATGCGAGCGTTAACCACCCAGGATGGGCACTCTTGAACCCACCTCTGCCAATAAGATTGGCCAAGGACGTGTCGACTGTCAGCTGCCCAGTCGCTGATTCTGCAGTATGTATTGTGAATGACCGATAATTGATATTTTCGACATAGGGCGAGTAGTGATCCAATACAGCTGGACGCTTTCATTCTGGAGGTCATACACTTGAAGGGGCATTAGCACATCAAACAAGATACTTGAGATCTGGAATTTACCACTCTGTGCATCCATGTTTGCTATTCCACCAGACCGCAGCGCTTCTTTCAAGTCATCACGGTTGGGTGACCGAAAGGTATCAGCAGAAATAGCCTTCTTTAGCGGTGGTGATGCAGATGAGGATGTAGAGCTCAGGCTGCTGGCTGCATGGAGGTGGGTCCTCTTTGAGGGAAGCGATACCCTGGTGGCAAGATAGTCTTCGCCATGGAAGAGATCACCGGAGGCTTCGGAGACAGCTGTAGTAGCCGTTTTTGCAATGGGAGCTTGGTAGGTAGCTGTCATATACCATATATCCGGTTACAGATCCGAAGATCCGGATCTCAGATCCGATCCAGATCCGCTGGACACATCCGTCGTCCGGTCCACAGATCCGATCCGATTCTCATTTCATCTCCTGTTCATATAACGCTAACTATCGTTCATCTCCTTTCGGTATTCCTGTACACCGGTAATCCGGTTATCCTTACTTCCGCTATTCTTACTGATCCGCTTTAACTTGTACTTCATTTCCGGTTCATGATTTACCCGTTCCGACTTACCAATACACTTTATGTATACTTTGCTTATACTTCGTACATAGCCTCATACCTTTGCTTATTGATCATTCCGTTAGTTATCCGTAGTATATAAACCCTTGTACTTGCGCTGTAGAAGATCAGTTCGAATATCATCTTAGATTGCACTCATCCTGTCTGGACTCTAAGTCCTTCCGTTATCCGTCCGGACTTGAGTACGATACTCTTGTCTACTCCGAGACTTAGGATTGAATCCGATAGTCTATACATCCGCCTCTGTCTTTGGACAGTCTTACTCGTTAGTTTCTAGTTCGGATCCAATCCGGATTAGCCGTTACCCTATCCGTCTGATATCCGGAAGTCTTACCGGATCCGTTACGATACTTATCCGTCCCTCCAGACGCGATATCTTGGTGCTCTGAAATAAGGGGCAATACTCGGGAAAGGGGCACAGCGCACGAGCTGAGGCCAAAGCCCTTCGGATCCGATACCCCTTGAGTACGGTCTTAACAGTATATTCGAACTCATACCTTTCCGAGTATACCTACACCTATCATGCCTTCTACTAAGACACAAGCAACTCTACACGCGGTCGGACTTACATCCCTCCGTCGTGATCCAACACCCATAGTCAACACCTTCACCAGTTTCTCTCAGCGGCGCGTTAGTAACCGCGGACCCGCTCAAACCATATCCGAACTCCTTAATCGTCGACACCCGGAAACTCCTACGTGCACTCCTGCCGGAGGGCCTCCGGACGACAAAGATCCTGATGATGGTGATGATGATGACTTTCCCGGTGGAAACCCGCCGGATGACTTTGGTGGTGAACTGGACGATGATCCGGATGATGATGACGATGAAAACGACGGCCTGAACCCACAGGACCGCGTTATGCTCCGACTCTCAGAAGCCATCGATAACCTTGCTCGCAATAATCGTCGCGTACCCACATCCGAAGATTCCAAGGTCAAGGTCCGAGAACCCGATACCTTTGACGGATCCGAGCCACGAAAGCTCCGTGCGTTCTTCGTCCAGTGTGAGCTGAACTTCCAAAGCAAGCCAAAAGCTTTCCGTACCAGACGGGCTAAAGTCAACTTCGCCCAATCCTACCTTAAGGGTATGGCCCTCGAATGGTTTGAACCGGATCTCCTGTCCAACGATCCGGATGATCGTCCGGACTGGGTAGATGACTATTCCGCGTTCATGCTTGAACTCCAAACCAATTTCGGACCTCACGACCCATCCGGTGATGCAGAAATGCAACTCGAGCAGCTCCACATGCGTGACGGACAGCGCATTAACAAGTATATTGTGGAATTCCAGCGTCTCGCTTCGCAAGTCCGTAGCTGGGGCGACGGAGCCTTACGACGCCAATTCTACAATGGACTTCCGGCTCGCATCAAGGATGAAATCAGTCGCATGGGTAAACCCTCCACCCTTTCCGAATACAAAACCCTCGCTCAGACTATCGACGCCCGATACTGGGAACGGAAGGGAGAGATCTCCCGAGAGACTAAACCCGCTTCATCCACTACCCCTAAGCAACCCGCTTCTGACCAGACGAACTCCAATACGTCCGGATCCAGAAACCACAAATCCGGAAACAATAACTCCAGTAACCAGAAATCTGCCAAGCCATCCGCGTCCTCGAGCTCGTCCGCTCCTAAGGCTCCGGACCTTACTTCCAAGTTGGGTAAGGACGGTAAACTCACGTCCGAAGAGAGGCAGAGAAGATTGGATAAGAAGCTTTGCTTATTCTGCGGTGGACCCGGACATACTGCTCGGGAATGCACCAAGTCTACTTCGCGCGCTGCCAAAGGCCGTGCTGCAGTAGTTGCTCCGGAAGCCAAACCGGATGTCTCGGTCGAGACAAAAAAATAGTCCACGACCCTCCTAGCTCCGTGCAGGAAGAGGGTCGTGTTGACTCTGCCTGCACACAGGAGTTAAGACTCAACGCTGTCGCGCTTTCGGATCCGACTTCTCTCTGTCCATATGTTTCACTTCCGTTACTTCCATCTGTATCCGAATTTCCAGCTCTTGTAGATTGTGGTTCTTCTCATTGTTTCATAGACACTGCGTTCGTCCGAAAACATAAAATCCCTACATATCCGATACCTCCGATTCCGCTCCGCTTGTTTGATGGTACTTGTAATAACACTATTTCCGAAGCTATAGATTTGTCCGTCCGTTTTCCGTCCGGTGTAGTTACCTCTGATACGTTTTACGTTACTCCTTTGGATTCATCTTGTTTTATCGTTCTTGGATATAGCTGGCTCACCCGACACAATCCGTTGATTGACTGGGTTTTGGGCAGCATCGAATTCCGGACGACTTCTCATGGAATGCCATCGACACCTCCGACGTCACTTCTGTCTTCGGATCCCCTTCCTCCGACGGAAACCCTTCTTCCTCCGACTACATCTGGACCATCCGCTGATAATACCGTTCCTAACATATCCTTAATCAATGCAGTTGCCTTTTGCCGAGCCTGCAAGCTGGAAGGTTCGGTCCAGTTCAGTATTTACCTTCGTCCATCCGGTGTCGATCTCCAGTCCACATCTCTCTCGTCCGATCCTCCGGATCTATCCGATATTCCTTCGGACTATCACGAGTTTGCGGATGTCTTCGACAAGGGAAAGGCTAGCCAACTTCCTCCCCATCGTCCTTATGATCTGAATATAGATCTGGAAGAAGGAACTAGTCCCCCCCTCGGAACTATCTATTCTCTATCCCCGGTTGAGCTTGCAGCCCTCCGGAAGTTTCTTGATGAAAATATTGCCTCTGGGCTCCTTCGCTCCTCTTCCTCTCCTCACGGAGCTCCGGTCCTATTTGTCAAGAAAAAGGATGGATCCCTCCGCCTTTGTGTGGATTTCCGTGGACTCAACCAGATCACTAAGAAAGACCGATATCCGTTACCCCTCATTGCCGACCTCCTAGACTCTCCGAGCCGCGCTAAAGTCTATATCAAGATCGATCTCCAATCCGCTTATCATCTCGTCCGGATAGCGGAAGGAGACGAATGGAAGACTGCCTTCCGAACGCGCTATGGCTCCTATGAATGGTTGGTGATGCCGGAAGGTCTCACTAATGCCCCAGCAGCATTCCAGCGCTTTGTCAATAGCGTGTTTGCGGATATGCTGGATGTATGCGTTATCGTATATCTGGACAACATCCTCATCTATTCCCATGACCTCGCATCCCATAAGCAACACGTCCGAGAAGTACTCCGTCGACTCCGTAAACATCGTCTCTATGCCAAACCCGAAAAATGCGAATTCCACTCCACTTCCGTTGAATACCTCGGATATCTCCTATCTCCGGACGGATTGACCATGTCGTCCGAGAAGATCCAAGCTATTACTGACTGGCCGGAACCCCGGAAAGTCAAGGATATCCAGTCCTTCCTCGGATTCGCAAATTTCTATAGACGGTTTATCTTCAACTACTCGGATATCGTGGTTCCGTTAACACGGCTTACACGCAAGGACATTCCGTGGAATTTTTCCGAGGATTGTCGGAAATCTTTCGAAGAACTCAAGAAAGCCTTCACTACGGCTCCGGTGCTTACGCACTGGATGCCGGATGTTCCTATAGTTGTGGAAACCGATGCCTCTGACTATGCTATAGCTGGAATACTATCCATTGTATGTCCGGACTCAGAGCTTCGTCCGGTAGCGTTTTATTCCCGTACGCTAACCGCTCCGGAACTCAACTATGACACCCACGACAAGGAACTCCTAGCTATATACGAAGCTTTCCAGACCTGGCGACATTATCTAGAAGGCTCGGCCGAGCCTGTAGATGTTGTCACGGACCACAAGAACCTTGAGTACTTCGCCACTACCAAACTCCTCTCTCGCCGTCAGGCTCGCTGGTCCGAATTCCTTCACCAGTTCAACCTCATCATCCGTTTCCGTCCCGGAAAGCTCGGAGTCAAACCGGATTCCCTTACTAGACGCTGGGACGTCTATCCCAAAGAGGGGGATAAGGACTACGCCCGAGCTAACCCTCATAACTTCCGTCCAGTATTCACGTCCGAACAGTTAGCTTCATCCCTACGAGCCTCAACCTTAGCAACTCTGGTGCTTAGAGCAGCTGTTCTAATGGATATTGATAACCTTCGGAAAGACATCCTGACCGCACTCCCTAATGACCCTATTGCAACCAACCATCTTCCGGTACCTTCGGATCCGAAATGGACAGTGGACGATAGTGGTTTCCTCCGTTGCGACAATCGTATATATGTTCCGGAATCCAATGACCTCCGACTTCGCGTCCTCCGTAATACTCATGATCATCCTCTATCCGGTCACTTTGGTCAAAACCGAACCTTAGACCTCATCCGACGCGAGTATACATGGCCAGGTATACGCACCTATGTTAAGGACTACGTCCGATCCTGCACTACCTGCGCCCGGGCCAAGGTTCCGAGACACAAACCTTACGGATTGCTCAAGCAACTACCCATACCGGAAAAGCCTTGGAATTCCATCTCTATGGATTTCATAGAGCAACTTCCGGACTCCTCCGGCTTTACAGCCATCCTCGTTATCATAGATCGACTATCCAAGCAAGCAATATTTGTTCCGACTCACGATACCATTACCTCTCCTGACCTCGCTCGCCTGTTCCTACTTCATGTGTTTTCCAAGCACGGAGTTCCGTCCCATGTCACCTCGGACCGCGGTACAGAATTCGTATCGCACTTCTTCCGGTCCTTAGGAAAAGCATTGGATATGGTCCTCCACTTCACATCCGGATATCATCCGGAAGGTGACGGACAAACCGAGCGTGCCAACCAAACCCTAGAACAATACCTTCGGATATATTGCAATTATCAGCAGGACAACTGGTCGGAATTACTCCCCTTAGCAGAGTTTGCATACAACAACGCTCCGAGTGCTACTACCGGAGTATCACCCTTCTTTGCTAATAAGGGTTATCATCCGAACATATCCGTCCATCCGGAACGCGATCTATCATCCATCCGTGCCCGAGACTATGCTATAGATCTCGACGACCTTCATCAATTCCTCCGAGAAGAAATGGCTCACGCCCAAGAAAGATATCAAGGACCTGCGGACGCTAAACGCAAACCCGCTCCGGATCTCAATATCAGAGACCAAGTCTTTGTCAAGGCTAAGTACTTCCGGTCCACTCGTCCTTCCAAGAAATTCTCGGAAAAGAACCTAGGTCCGTTCGAAGTCATATCCCGTCCAGGTACCCATTCCTTCACAATCTGACTTCCCGAATCCATGAAATCCGTCCACCCCGTTTTCCACGTCTCGCAATTAGAACCATCCGTTCCGAACACCATTCCTAATCGTATCCAGCCTCCTCCACCTCCGGTCGAAGTCGACGGAGAACCAGAGTATGAGATATCCGAAATCCTAGACTCTAAGCTAGACCGTCGTAGATGCCAGTGCCAACTCCTATACCTCGTCCGATGGTCCGGATATGAGGGAACGGATGAGGAGACCTCGTGGTTATTAGCCACGGAACTCGGAAACACGTCCGATCTAGTCTCGGATTTCCACACTGCATATCCAGACAAACCCGGTCCTATTGCTATACAATGAGTACAAAATCGGATATACAAGTACATTAGTAGCAGAAGAGACAGATCCGAAATCCTTTAGCCATCCGTCTCCATGTCACCTCCGGATCCGGACTCTTCAACTCCCTTCTCAGAACCCTCAGAATGGGCCGCCTCAGTAACTCGGATTCCGTTCCGGATCCCCTCCAGAAGGATGATCTGGAACTCCCTCTGCTGCTGCATAAACGCCTCCAAGTTAGTATTCATCCGATCCAAAGCAGCCCTACTCCCTTCCGCCGCTCCGATGCTCTGTTGGAGCAATCCGTTGGTCCGAGCCAATTCCGCTACAATGCTATTAGCAGCAGCAACCCAAGCCTGATCATCATATTCTCCTTCTGCCTCATCCGCTCCGACGACCTCCATATCCGGATCCGGAGTCGGACTCTGCTGGCGCTTCTTACCCTTGCCTTTCGGAGATGGAGTCCCAGCAGCGCGCTGCCTCTTCTTAGACTTGCGCTCTTGGACAACTCCAGGCCTTCCAGGACACGTGACCTTGTCCTTCCGGCATCCGTTGCAAGCCTTGATCTATCCGAACGTTAGGAGTCACGGATCCGAAACAATCAGGACGACTTACCAAGGAATTGCTCTCAGCATCGGTCCATAGACAAGCCCGACCCTTCTTGGTGCAACGAGAACAAGCTCCCTCCTTATCCGTGGAGATCGCGCGAGTCTACGGATCCGATATGAGACGGATCCGATGGTATAAACACAAACTCACCATTTCCGCTACAATCGCCCTGCGCCTAGTCTCCTCTGCTTCCCTTCAGATCTCAGCCTGCTCAATCTTCCTAATCCCATCCAGATGTTTCCGTTCCGCTTCCTCCTCCTGGCGCTTCAGCTTTTCAGCCTCTTCTTCCTTCCGAGCCGCGGCCTGGGCTGCCAGCAGTGCTGCCTCTGCTTCCGCTAGTTGTTGTTTAGCGGTCTTCTTGGAACCGGATCCGTTATCAGCCATGTTTGAGTAAAGCTAGTGGTAGTGAAGAAGTGGGGAAAGGAAGGAACACCTGCGACGCTTTGACATCCGTATATCTGTCGAAATCCGAACTCAGACACTTCTCCCATCAACTTCTCCATCGTCTCGCACTCATATCTTCCGGTCCGGATTGCTGATTCTCGTGCCTCTAGGGATCGGCCCTAAGGGGGGGATACTGTCATATACCATATATCCGGTTACAGATCCGAAGATCCGGATCTCAGATCCGATCCAGATCCGCTGGACACATCCGTCGTCCGGTCCACAGATCCGATCCGATTCTCATTTCATCTCCTGTTCATATAACGCTAACTATCGTTCATCTCCTTTCGGTATTCCTGTACACCGGTAATCCGGTTATCCTTACTTCCGCTATTCTTACTGATCCGCTTTAACTTGTACTTCATTTCCGGTTCATGATTTACCCGTTCCGACTTACCAATACACTTTATGTATACTTTGCTTATACTTCGTACATAGCCTCATACCTTTGCTTATTGATCATTCCGTTAGTTATCCGTAGTATATAAACCCTTGTACTTGCGCTGTAGAAGATCAGTTCGAATATCATCTTAGATTGCACTCATCCTGTCTGGACTCTAAGTCCTTCCGTTATCCGTCCGGACTTGAGTACGATACTCTTGTCTACTCCGAGACTTAGGATTGAATCCGATAGTCTATACATCCGCCTCTGTCTTTGGACAGTCTTACTCGTTAGTTTCTAGTTCGGATCCAATCCGGATTAGCCGTTACCCTATCCGTCTGATATCCGGAAGTCTTACCGGATCCATTACGATACTTATCCGTCCCTCCAGACGCGATATCTTGGTGCTCTGAAATAAGGGGCAATACTCGGGAAAGGGGCACAGCGCACGAGCTGAGGCCAAAGCCCTTCGGATCCGATACCCCTTGAGTACGGTCTTAACAGTAGCCTTATCCTAGAATAGTACCAAGTCAGCCTAGACACACATGAAAACAGCGCATCTTTATTACCTCCTCAGCTCGCTCATCCCCTGTAGTTACCTCTTCAGCTTGCTTAGCCCATTCTTCAGCTCGCTCAACCCATTCTTCATATTCACGCCATTGGCTCTCAGGTATGATGACCATGAGTGCAAATTGTTTTGTCTTGAATATCGAGGATTTTAAGCCTTTATGTCCAGCTTGGACACATTGAGAGTAAAAATATGGCTCGTGTGCGTGATGTCCCGATAGATCTACCCAACGTGAATCTTGGACGATAAATTCTTCATAGCACCACTGAAAGTCAGAACAGAATGACTGAATCTTTGGACAAACAGTATCGAGAGCTATTTTGATGAGACCTGGGGTGTTGATTTGAGCGTCGATATCCTTTTTGCCTTCACAGATACTCTGAATATCGTGTCATCAGTGCTTGTGTTGTGATAAAGTGGCTGAACACATACCCCAAAAGGTGTACCACGTCCACCCTTCTTCCAATTACCTCCCTCATGAACAGCAGAAATTTCAAGCGAGATCGTCTGAGATGGAGGAGGAGCATAAGATAGTTTTGCCCAACGATCATACTCCGTGCCATAGTGAGCATGGTGTGGTGTATATCCAGTGGAACTACACAGAGTCGGCTGTGATGACTGTGATGACGGGACACTAATGTCCGGTCCTGCAGAATGCTGGAACCGTCCATGGGACAAAGGTATCACTGATGGTGGATTAACCGACACTTGAAAAACCAGGTTGGACATCATTACATCAAGTACTTAATACAACGACTTACATTTCCTTTGGGCTGCATTCACTGACTGCCAAATGACATGTGGATCCGGAGGGCCACGACCAGCGAAGCCAGAATTTGTATGCAAAGAACTACCGCCACTGTGACTGGCAGAGCCTGGAGTAGGACGAACTGAAAATGCTTTTTAGTTGTAGACATCATACTAGAATAACAGTTCTTACTGGCAGGTCGCACAGATGTTGCTGCCTTCCTTTGATAGTGTTCATGGCAAGGACCACAGACATAGCGCCCTGGCTTACCGTGCTCTATGGTGGCTACATAGAAGCAAGGGTCACCCATTGCGATATTGGCACCACATGCAGGATGCTGGCACAGCCGGTCCTCTTTTGCAAAGGCGTCCTCAGTGTATTGAGACACAAGCTCGCAATTAGACATAGTCACGGAGAAGAGTTGAAAGGGAAACTGAGGCTGAGAGCGCAATATCCAGGATACTTAAATAGTGCTTGCACTGTCAACAACTTACACACTAGGAAAGAAAGGAAAAACAAATCTCTGATATCGAGTTACTGTGGACCATGGTGAGCTGCAGCATCAAGATGAGAGTATCCCTGTGGCTGCGGACCGTGGTGAGCTGTACCAAGGTAAGTATAAGTGCACCGGAGAGCTGCAGAAGTACCGGTGATGATTGTTGCAGAGAGCAGCCACCCAATGAAACTTACACCTTGAGCCGCTTTGAGCTGTCTTTGAGCTGCAGAGGGAAGCTTACAGTCTTTGAGTTGCAGAGTGAAGTTTATGGTCAGAATTGACCATACCCTGCAAGGCTAATTGTGAAACTCACGGTCAGAAGCAACAGTGAGCTATCTTGCTGTCTTGGTCTTTGAGCTGCAAAGCAAAGCTTATGGTCAGAACTTGCAAGGCTAATCATGAAACTCATGGTCAGAATCATCCATACCCAGGAACTGCTCTCCAGATCCAGGCCCTGAATGTCAAGCTTGGGTAAGAGGGGAGGATGAGCGCTCTCCAGATCCAGGCCCTGAATGTCAAGCTTGGTAAGAGGGGAGGATGAACACTTTCCAGATCCGAGGATGAGCGCTCTCCAGATCCAGGCCCTGAATGTCAAGCTTGGTTAAGAGGGGAGGATGAGCGCTCTCCAGATCCAGGCCCTGAATGTCGAGCTTGGTAAGAGGGGAGGATGAGTGCTCTCCAGATCCGAGGATGAGCGCTTTCCAGACTAACTTAGTAAGTCTCTTCCAAAGCCATTCCGATGTACGGCACTCAAATGAGCCACTGTCAGCTAACACAGTAAGTCTTTTCCTTTTCCTAAGCCATTCCAACATACGACAGTCAAGGCATAGATTGTTATCCCTGTCTTCAATATAAATAGGCTAACTTCATGCGCTCAACTGATTCAGAAAATGCCCAATCAGAATAAACCAACACGTTCGTTTTCCATCCTTCAACTTTGTGTCGTTGATGCTGACTCAGACCTCAAATATAGCACCTTTGGCAGAGATTGCACCTCACATACTTCAGCTATGGAAGTCATGTCTAACGGACAAGCAGATCGTCCAAGCCTTACAAAAAGAAATTGACACTGCACACTATGGAATTGGGTATATCATGTCCATCCTCTCAAGGACTTCGTGACTTATTGGCTGAACTTTGCAGGTTAACTAAATTTATTCAGATTCATACTGACATGGGGCTGCTGCGCACATGCCAGCAGGGCCACAGTGTCGAATCCATTCGTGATGTGATGCTTGAACTTCGTGAAACATATCCCAAGGCTGGAATGAGAGAAATAATTAGCTTACTACACCACGAGGAGGGTATGAGTGTATCAAGGTACGGACTCTCACCTTTTGCTGATCATTCCTATCAGATGAGACTGACACTTCAACAGGAGTGTTGTAAAGTCTTACTTTGCCATCTATGAAGCCGATCTTGTTCATCAGTGAAAGGCCCGTCGTCTGCAAAGGAGACGCTTTTGGGCTGCTGGAGTGAATGATATAGTTGCAGTAGATCAGCACGATAAATGGCTGAGGTTTGGTCTAGCTTTACACACTGGAATTGAACCTTTCTCTGGTCGCATCATGTGGATGCGAGTTTGGCATTCCAATCGAAATCCGCAGCTCATTCTGAGCTACTATCTACATACCATTGAGAGCCTTGGTCGTAAGTAGTTTGACTCAGAAATTATTGCAATCTTCTAATGTCCTTAACAGACATGCCCTTGGTTACACAGAGCAACCCTGGAACCGAAAACTTTGAGATTGCAAATGGCCACACAATGTTGCGCCAATGGTATGATCCTTCACTACAGGGCACATTACAGCATCGATGGATGCGAACCAAGAAAAATATCATGCCGGAGATTGCGTGGTCCCAACTGCGATGTCAATTCACTCCAGGTTTTGAATCTCTGCTGGACCATGGAGTCGAACAGGACTGGTATGACAGCGATAATACACTTCAAGTGTATGTGATTCAAGTTCTTTCAATCCATCACGCTGATTAATCTCTCTTCAGAATGATATTTCGATGGGTGTTCATCCCGTGGTTGCAGCACGAACTGGATTCTTACCAGGACCGCATCAACCACACTGCAAAAAGACATGATCGGAACAAGGTGAGCAGTAGCAATATAGCTACACAGCTGAATCCACAACTCACGACATTGGTGGTGAGGTACTGCCGCATGGAGTTCCCGAACTTATTTACCGGTCTGCTGAAGACTATGGTGCCCTCAACTTCAAGGTGTGTGTCAGATATACACAATCTAATCGTCGTCTCATGGAGCTGACTTTGATTATCACTCATCAATAGATCAAAGTAGAGAAGGCTGCTGTTGATCATGTTCGAGCCATGTACATCAAACCTGGACACCCTGTGTTCGATCTCACACCCGGTAACCTTGGAGACTCTCTTCAGATATGCTATGAATGCTTGGGACGTCCTGTGGTTAATCGCAAATCAGCTTGGACAGTTTATTTAGGTTTGCTTTGCATATTTGCTGCTTCCATTGAAACACTACCTCGGATGCTGCCCTCCAACTCTAGTGAAGGAGATGAAGACCTGCCACTCCTTCAGGAGCATCGAGACCTGCCATTTCATGAAGAAACCAATGGGTATTACTATATGGGTGGGGTTCGTGGAGGACTCGGGCTCGGTGAGCATTTCTCAGTGAAAATGTGAGCCCAAGCTAACAGTTGATCATTAGATGATGGGCATCATCAATTACTCAATGGCCTTACTCAGGAGGACGAACCTGATGTCTCACATGAGCCTGATGTAAATGTTACAGGGCTCGACAACGCTGGTCTTGTCATTTGGGAATTTTCTGATGAAGAAGAGGATATGATGGATGAATGGTGATTCTTTATATATCTTGCACGAGGTTGTACTGTATACGACGGACTAGTAAAATACGGTTGTTACAAACGTACACTGTCTTTAAGCATAGGAAAATGGCGACAGCACTATTTGATTCTCAGATAGGGTGTTCAAGGTCCTACAGAAGCTACCTGCCTTATATGGTGTGCCGGGAGAAGCGTGCATGAGAGAAGTTGAGCGCGGTTGTCTGGCTTTCCATATGAATCAGATTTCCTCCTGGAATTGGTTCGAGCGTCTGTTCTACGGAACAATCCGCTTCTATTCTCTTCGGCAACACGCCGACACCCTCTTTCACATTCTCCCAAATTCTTTTTCCTTTTTCGAACTTCAGGAGGGGGTACTACATCGCCCAAGAGACGTCCCTTCACAGGCATACTACTTGAGTGTTGCCCTTCCCGAACCACCTTGGCCAGCCCCCGGTGCTCAAGCAGGCCCCGTTGCTCGAGCAGGCCCCGTGCTCAAGCAGGCCCCGTTGCTCAAGCAGGCCATGGTGCTGAAGCAGGCCCCGCTCCTTACCAGCCCCCGCTCCTCAACCAGCCCTCGCTCCTCAACCAACCCCCCCGCTCCTCTTCGTCAAGTGGTTTATTCCACAGCTTAGTCAGCACGTAGACTAGGTTTCGCCATGTTCGTAGCTAGCATCCATCATTATCTCAGCTTGTCTGTCTTGCTCTGGGCTTAGGCCGCTGGCCCTGCTCCAACGATCTTAGACTATGATTAGCACAGGCTCTTCCGCTGCCACTATCGATCAACCGGCCCTCTTCTAGCGTCAGCGCAATCATACCAGCGTCTATCGTGCCGAACAGCCATCGACCTTGTCCTACAACTCGTTCCACCCGCTGCTCAGTCCATCCTCGATTCTGTGTTCCATTTACTCCATCGCACCATCATACCCGGTAGCATAGAAGGCCGATCTATCCGACTCGAGGGTGGGTCGCTCCATTGTATTCATCTCATAGCTCACGCTCTATCTACAGTCATCAGCGGAAAAAAATCTCAAAATCCCTTCCAAGCGCATACCTGCAGGTATTTACGCGTCCGTCGCGGACCTCCCCCTGAAGACCGTGACTTCGTCAGGATCAAGTTCAAGAACGTCACCCGCGGCGACTTCGAGACCTACCACGCTTTCGGCCACAAGTCTGACATTGCTGCAACGGAATTCATCCATAGGATCGAGGTAGGTACCTGCGCTAGTTTTTTTCAAGTTGCTCTTACTTAATACCACTGTTCCAGAACTACGTCATTGCCAGCCAGAAACAATGGGCCGCTGCTTGCAGCTCAGGTCTTACTGATGACTGGATCCATAATGGCTCCCAGAACGCGATCCCCAGCACCGTCTTTGCCATTCTGGCTGCTGTCTTCCTCTTCGGCATGTTCATCCTCTCAAAATTCATCAAGAGCGCCCGTGCCAAGGCTCAGAACACTCGCATGCGGAGTCCGCCTTGCTGATGATGAGGTGAGTAAGTTCCACTTACTTCAGAGCCAGTACCCGGATTATGGAACCCTTTCCAACGTCGGTCCTGGTATCGTGCCCGTACTGACAAAATGTCATTTATCATTTCCTCTTTCTTGTTCACGACAGAACATCGTCGCTCCATCAATGTCGACTCAAGGAGACGCTGGAAATCAGCCATCCAAGTTCTATCATCCGAACAAATGCAGTGTTGGGCGGTACCGTGTATACTACTAATTACTTAATGTATACCGTCGCTTACTGTATCCTCAGCATGATATTCGCGTACTGTATTTTCGACATGTGTGGACCGTGCGTTAGTGTGCACAAATTTTTCAACTATGTTCTGAACGCCAAAGTACATGCAAGGACATTGTATTTCAATAACAAGTGTTCATCACACGATTAGCAAGCTGAGTGAGAGCCAAGTACTACGCATGTATTACAAAAAATTAACGAGCAAGATGATGATAACATGATTAGCAAGATATACTGAACGCGCGAGAATATCGTAGACAAGTAATTGACGATATGCATCACACTCTCACCCTCCTGTACATCACAGTCAGTCAAATTGAGAATGAATGTTTGATATCGATACAACGATAACAGAGCGCGGCTGTCCGGCTTTCCATACTCGCCACACCTGTGAGGATGCTAACGAAACTCATGATTGCCGAAACATGGAGTAACACAAACCTTCCATCAGAAGGATAAGTGTGATCGCCGTCCCTGTAATTAACGCAGGCAGTCAACGCACAATTGCAAAATCATACGACTTCTCATCTGCTGATGTCCGTCAAATTGGCAGTGAAGTTGGCAAATTACTTGGACGACTCGTCTAAAGAAGCATGAAAGAAATACACAATAAACAAACTTCCTGTCTTGTGGTTCAGAGCGAGAATCCGCCCATCCACCCGAAAAATCCATGAGTTCGAGTTCAGGCTGCAAGAAGATTTGAATTTAAGTCATTGATTCGAGATCATGGACATTCAAGTTGAAACGGGCTTTCCAAATGCCCTTCGCTGAATCCATTCCCTCGACCAGGTCCCTGCTGCATGTCACGTAGGAGCTCGACGCTGGCCATGTGAGTCACCATTGCAACCGTTCACGTCGTCTGTATCAAGGTGACTGAACATCACAAGATCAAGCTTGTCAGTGATCTGTGAATTTATAGGGCATCAATCGCTGCGACAGTCCCTTTCAATATCATGAGCAGCTAAAGATTGTTGCAGCGCCCAGGTAACAAGGAGCTCTGGTGCAATGAGTGCTACCAGCAGATACACGGCGGTCCAGGCGTGCACGCAAATAATGTTACAAAGCAACTCATGATGATGCTCCACAAACTTCTCGTACTGTGGCAGCTAGATAGGAATAGATTGACCTGCAATTAAGGGATGGCACTTGCAGTATTGTTGAGAGGTGCAGCCGCATAAGCCAACGTGCTATACGATAGGAAGAGCCATGAATGTGCACCTCGTTTATTGACCCTCAGATCTCAGAGCCGAACCTGATCACGAGTCCAGGTGGACTGGACAATTTGCATAGCCGCCACTGTTACGAAATTCGATAATCCAGGAACTCTGCTTCTCGGTCACATCAATTACACGATGTGATTCAACGATAGCGCAGTCACCGTAGCTTGGCTCAAGGGTTGGGGGGCACTTGTCACGGTTGAGCGTTTCGGGCGCCCAGCCTAGCACATTGTATCGGCTGCGAGTGAATCCTGAAATAAATGTAGACAGCTTTCCCAAAGATCGAACTGAGATCGCAATTGCAAAATCATCCTACCACCTGCCTCACAAGAATTTGACGCTGGTTTTTGATTGATGCAGTAGTACGTGTCACGGGTGCACGGCTATGACAGAATACGTATTCAAATGAGATTCAATAGACAGAGTGCGAGTGACTCATGGTGATTTTCAACGAGATGATGCAGGTGGCGCAGACTTAAAACTGATTGCGTGAGAGTCGCACTGTAGATCTCGGGTGTATTTTCAACACGAACAAGCGACACACGCCGCTAGTTATTATCTGCCATGTATAGACGCTCACTTCGCCAAGGAAATCCGACAGATTCCGACTGCAAAACTTCACTGAGAAGGCTCGAGCAGCACTTAGCACTTACTATGCAACAAGGAGGTGGTGCATGATGCATGATGCTCAAGCTAATTCCACTGACCGAATCGACATTGATCAACATAAAATACGCAAAATTAATGGGGCGATTGTGATATGGCATCACAATCGCTCCGTCAAGTTTGCGTATTTTGCCAGATTTTGCCCTCACAGAAGGATGCCGCGGCGGTTTCAATCAATTACGGTGCTACTACACGGTTCGAGGCCTCACTTTCAAATTCAAGGGCTGAAAATTTGGTCGACCGGTGATGAGTCTTTTCCTCTTGTTCCCTGAAACCAACTCATTTCTGAAAGGCTGCGCGGCGTAGCCGGTGGAGCCATATTTAACCTTATAGACCTACGTTCTATCACCGTGAGCTACAGGCATGGGACCGCATCGTAATCTTTATCAAGATAGGACACGCTGTGGTGACTGGTGCCGGACCAATAGCACCAGTGCCAAACTGGACACTGGACAGCGTATCAGCATCCGAATGATCTCTGCTACAATTCCTCTGATTTTCAAACTTCAATCCCTCTGTACAGGAAATACTGAGCTGAAGTATTTCAATGACGTATCTGCTTTTGATACACACCATTCAAAGCTATCTTGATCCGTTGATGAAGAACTTTGGCTGAGAGCTCATGTTCGCAATTTCGTGAGGAGCGGAATTCCGGGGTATCCGGTAATTAAATTCCCCGTGTTCCCAGAGGTGGGGCCTGCGGATGCAATCGATAACATTCTGCAGGTACGATCTTCTTCCATGAGGCAATATGTACCACTTTGGCGCCTTTGGTTGCGCCTTGCAGGGCGTCTAGAAGATGAAGAAGCACTGGTTTTGAGACATACTGATAGAATCACTGCATTAAGCGTGGAGTTCGGGAATAATCTATGTAATGCTGTTTCGCGCTTGTGTGATTGTGAATCACTCTGACCTGTTAGATCAGGACGAACCTCAAGATTGCGCGCTATCGGACATCAGCGTAAATGGAGAACTCACTGCCGCAGAAAAAACCATCAGATCTTGGGTATTCAATTGAGGACGTTCGAAATTTGCTCCCTGTCATGCATTGTATCTTCTTCATCAGGCTATGCATTGCAAGGTGCAATGCCAATACAACGTGTTATAATCGCACTATATTAACAACGCAATTCATTATGCCTGGAAAATAAATTCCGACTATAACTTGCGTATATGGCAGTTTTCGTGTAAAGTGCCGAGATTCACGTGCACGACTGTCCCTTGATGTGAGGAAAGGATGGAGGGGAACAGATGCTAGCTGTGAGTGTCCTTATGCACCAAAGAACTTCAGGAAATCGGAACATGCCGTGAACCTATTTCCAGAGCGGCTGGTTCCGTGGTTAAAGTGGCGCTTGTCACAACTTCAAAGCAGTTTCCACTGGGCGCTACTTAGATTCTTAGAAGCATCAAACGTTTTTCTCAGAATTGAGCCCTGTGCCCTGGGCAAGGGAAACTGTCATAATTGAGACCTGGCCTAACTTAATATTGACTGATGCTTGCCAGGTGTTCATCCTCGTTTCGGTCCATGTTTGGCCCACTGACTCTCAAGTTGTCATCATGATCATACTGCCACCCCGACACTCAGCGAACGCCGAATCGATATCTCGGATAGCCGCCTAGCTACCTGATAGGTATTGCTTCCGCGAGCGTTGCATGTGTTCAGCTGACTCCAGCAGCAAGGCTATCCCCCTATTAGTACGTACTCCAATTTATCGAGCTTCTGTCACATCTATTCGAAGAAAGTGGAGAAAGGTCCGACTCAGGATAAGTCACTGGTATATATACCAGCGCTGATTTAACTTCTAGTCTTCTGCAACACCATTCAGCTTTGACTCTTGCTGTTACATCCACTTTATACCCACGGTATGATCATATCTCGTCGCCAGATGTTCCGGCTCATTGAAATTGAAACTGAAAGCAGGTCACGATCGCACCGTTAAAAATGATGAACAACTATGATGATGCCAAATCTTCATCGTACGTTACCATTTTGACTGACGAATCACATGCGGTTTATTAACGCAGTCCCCAGGCATTTCGACCGTAGTAAATCTTTACGTAGTGATCGGCAAGTTTCATCTTTATACTTCGAATCGTGATATCGAATAGCTGACTGGTTCCATTAGCCAATCGCGCTCGAATGTTTTGGAGATAGAGTTATTTGGTTCGCATTTCTCTGTATATGATAGCTGGCGACTCGGAAGGTTCACCACTGCGTAGATATCTCTCTGCGTGGGAAACTACCGAAAGTTGGGAGGTCTTCTTGGGACGACTTTTTCTGCGTGCGCATCAGTGTTTGCAACCAGCTGCAGACAACAGGCTGGGCACTACGATCTTACAAGTGGAACAAGACACACCGCTTGTGAGTTATCATTAACTGGGATTTATGTGGGAATTAACAGTATGCGGCACCCTCAACAAGCAAAGTTGAAGAGTCCTCCAAAGTTACATTCAACATCGACGCCTGCGATATGCGACAGTCCCGGCGGATTGGTAGCTTTGAGGACACCGTCGAAAGACTCTTGAAATGCCCAGGTCGTAAGTGAGGTTTACTACTTCCCCTTCAACATATATAACGCATCTTTAGCCATCAGGCGCACTGTCAGTTTATATGGATCACACGGCCAAGAGATCGAGATTTACTTTAGGATTGCACAAATTCAATCTTCGACCATCAACAAGCTATCTATCTCTTGTGAGTAGTCAAGCATCCTTTATTGAGCGCTATTTCTCAAATCATTCCCGCAGACATCGACTTGCAAGATCTACCCTCCGTCCACCATGACACATTCCGTGTTCAAGTAGCTATAGACGACACTATCTGGGAAAGCCCCTCAAAGTCCAGTAATCAAGGACGTTCCAGATGGACAGACGGATATGATTTGTAGGTCGGCTGACGCTACGCATATGCATCTGTTTGATGCGTTTGTCATTAGTCCATTCCAACTCGACTCGCATGCTTCATTGCAAATTTTTGCAACACGTTGGCTCCACAAAAACAAGCCGATAGCTGTGGTGGAAGGTTTCGTGAAGGACTGGCTCGCTGCACCCAACGGTGGTAGGTTATCTATGAGTCTTTATGTAGCTCACTCACAACCTCCGCAGTTGTTCGCAAGACTCTTGAGTCTGGAGGCGCAAAAATTCAGACAGAATTCAAGGTCTTTCAGACTTCCGGTGTGTCTGCCGCCGGTAATCACCACGTTGAAGAAGCTGCCAATTTGACGGTCGAGCAAACTGACGTACCGAGCACAAAGCCGATCGATGCATTGGACATTTCTGGTACATCTCGGTTGACAATAATGTTCCCCACTGTTACTAACGGTCCATTAAAAGCTGTTATCCTGGACATCGACCGTGTTCCTAAATTTGGAAAGCTGTCTTGGGATGATCGATTCTTCCTCGAAGTCCACGCAGCGGGTAGCGGAGGGTCTCAGAACATCACATCTCAAGGACAACAGGGGGAGAAATGCTTAATGTGGGATACAACATTCACGTTGTAAGTCCTCCCATGTTGTATCGTTGTGCAATAATTTAGGCATCCCAGTAACGTTTCTCAAACCTCACAACTCGTGTTTCGTGTTCTCGGCTATGACGGAAAAGATAGCGAGCCAATTCCTATTGGTATTGCTATCTTCGACGTCGATGAACTTCTCCGGCAAAACAGCTGTCAGTGTCATTTTCCAATGAGGACATTAATTTAATGATGAATCCGCCAACAGTGATTAGACGTCCGCTTCTATCGTCTGCAGCATCCGTGCGCATAGAAGGAATCCCCACTTTGTCTTTTAGGGCAGCACAAGCTGGTGCTATGTCATTTACAAGGTCTTTGAGTTTTTTCACGCAGGAGCTTTCTGCCGCCGTTAACCGTACTGCGGATCTAAATGTCCAACCAAATCAACCAAGAGACTATGGTCAAGATAAAAGAATCATTGAACACGCAATTTCTCGGGCTAGCAAAGACACTGGTGGCGATGAACACCTTTACCCCCTCCTGGTAAAAATCAGTATTTTTGTTTCGGTAGCTGAAAGACTGGCTAAGGTGTGGCACACCTTTCACACCCGGAAGAACTAGCTTGACTCTTTTTTTAGCTTCACCCCTACGCAAGGATTGCATTTGCAATACTGGCAACAGGATACGAGGTTTGGGCGCACCATTTTCATGCTTATGTGATTTAAAATCATCGCTTTTAGGTCATCAGGCAAAACATCGCTTGCGACCTCGGCATAATTCGGCTGATGCACACTATGCAAGACACTTACGATCTTGTTATGACCGTCGATGCGCTCCCGTATCTGCATAAACAAAAAAACGTCCTCGAAGCAATCATGCAGCAAACAATCGAATGCGCGTTCTTCATCCGTGATTATGTGGATACTCGAGGCAGCTGTGAGTCTTCCAGTTGCAATAGAGTTCTGACTGATGTCGGACGCCATTCACAAAGTTGCGCAAGCGATCAAGAATTCAGCGCTGAACATGGAATCTCAGATCAAAGCATTCGAAAATGCATTCATAGACCTGCAACGCAATTTTCAGAGCTATATGGCCGTCTCTACACAGCTCACTGTACTGAAAATCTTAGAAGATGTTCAAGATCTTGGTAAGTCATACTATTTTTCCCCCGCGTCTGTCTTCATCCCGTTTCAAACAGGCGCAAAAGCAGATTTTCGTGATATGTCTTACGCCGTAGACGCCAGATGTGCAGCATCATATGCCGTTCATCTACCGGCCAACAGTGCGGCGCCACCATCTGATCTCATAACATCCCTACAGAGCTGGGTTATTGGGGACAGCAAGGAATCAGAGAGGATCTGCCTCTTGTCCGGGCCTGAAGAGTTGTGCAGCTCCATCGCGCTAGTGATTGGAGAACAATTTCAGTTTGCGTCACGCCTTGGTTCCTCATATTGCTTCCGAGGTACCAGGCACAACGACACCCGGAGTTACTCAAACCTGTTCTCGACAATCGCCCGTGATCTAGCGGATCGTAATGCCCAGTTCAAGCAGAATCTCTGGAGGGCCATAGGAAATGAGACGAGTCTGCGGAAGACACGGGTGGCGAGGACGCAGTTTGAGGAATTCATCCTCGCTCCCTCTAGAGATGTCATTTGGAACGGCCCATTCCTGGTAATTATTGACGGTCTGGAGCTGGGAGGGAATGAAGCCGCAAGGAAGGAAATATTGAGTGTCCTTGTCGACGCAGGCGCCGAGCTTCCCAGAAACCTCCGATTCTTGATCACTTGCCGGCTGGAAGATGACATATGCAAAGCTTTTCGCGGTCAATCGCATGTTCTGCGCCGGCAACTGGGAGAAGCTACCCCTCTCGCGACACGCGCGGATAATTTTGAGGATTTTGTGGGCGTATAATGCCTTATCTTCTTCCCGTCGTGCTGCGAGGTTTGTGATTTGAATTATGGTCAATGTCATTCGCTGAAGTATCGCGATATAAGATGGCGCGCAAGTAGATCTGGACCAGGTGTTGCCTTTTACTCTGCTGCGTCACTCGAAGTGTCAAGCTAGGCTTGTATAGCACCCGACTCATGAACTCGATTTCGTCGTCCCAATAACTTACATTGATTTCCTCCCCTATTCATAACTTCGTTGACGTATTATACCCAAATTGTCGTTAGTCCTGCATTATGCTGTTCTGATACTTAGTACTTACTCGCTGTACAAACGTGTTCTTGAGCGACGTTGTTTGTACAAAAAGCCTGCAAAAGCCATCCACGGTAAACCATCCCAAGCATGGTATCACATGTACCATGTGCAGTAGAATACAGCGGTAATCTGGTACCAATATTACCCAAGTTCTCTTCGCACAAATTCGAAAATCCACTGCCGTGTTGATGCATCGATGTTTGGCCTACCTTTGATGAACAGAACGTACTATCATTCATCACGCAAGCCTGCGTGCGTCTATAGGACACCTCAGTCGACGAGGATTATACGTGTAGAGACAACTCAGAGAAATTTGATCCAACCTGAAGATTTCTAAATCAATGTTCCAATCGAAGTATCAATGGAGCTGGTATTTCCTGGATATAATATAATACATTCACATCTGTTGTACAATAGTCGTACTCCCTTTCTCAAGAGCAGTTCGAAGGCTGGGACGGTTCAAGTCAACATCACACAAGTAGAGCCAAATGGATGCTCCTCACCTATAATCATCGCCATTCTGGGTTATATACCTGACCCAAGGCAGGGCTTGATATCCGCTCTTTTCTACAATCTTCAGATAGCGAACTTGGATACCAGACACCGTGAAATAGGGGATCTCAAACTTCACACTGATCGGCGCACGCTTTTCCATGTCTTGTTCTATTGTATTAATCAGTAAAGCGAATGCACAAGGTCAGATCTACCCACCGCTTTTTACGCTCGGAAGACCAAAATGAGCACGCATTAGATATTCCCGGCCACCCCCGAGCTGCTTGATCTTCCAAACGAATGCAGACTTATCAGGAGCAT